>JAMAGB010000011.1:0-600000 GCA_023625975.1 Talaromyces sp. PYS2103 | reverse complement strand
CTTTGTGCCAGAACCCTAAATACGTCAGTATGGGGTCTCGTGGAGGAGCTCTCTATGGAGAGGCTCCGAACCTACTACCAACGTGTCCTGGATGCTATCCATAATCTAAGATGTGTGTTTTCCATGGACGACAGTTTATTTGTGGATCCAGTTCTCTGCGGCGTGTCCGAGGCTTTTCGAGGCATCGGAATAGTTGCATGGTGGTAGACGTACGCCGCTGCGTTCTGGGATTTACTACTACTCTATATGGTGCTAGCGATATTTTAGAGTATCTTGGTTCTTGACATTAGGTATTTGTGCTTTTAACTTATGGCGTATGCAAGGTTCTGACATCCCAGTCGACGTCGTGTAGACAGTAGCCCATCGTGAAATCTAAGGAGCGATCAACTTATTACGGACGATCCAAGTAAAATAAGCCGAACGAAGTACTCTTTTTGGTCAGACCAGCTGCTAATCTCGTACATGTAACTGTCAGCGCCAACCCGGTAAATAATAATATGAGGTGGCTGTGATGAAATCCGAGCTTATCTTTTGACATGTTTTTTGGAACATTCCACCAGCCGTGCCTTCTGGACCATTAGACAGGAGAAAGCGGCTAAAGGGAAGATACTTATAAGAAATATTATTTCACTTTGAGAAACGGGGTTTTATACATATATTGTTCGCAATCACATTCACCACGCATTTTGAGAAGCGTTCTCATCCAGTTCATAGGTTGTGATACCCTCTAAGCCACGCAGCAATCTCGACATGTCCTTCTTCCTCCGCATAGGTTGCTGCTCTTTCACAAACAACTCGCAGATCTTCAGATCCATCATAATGATTCAAGAGTAGTTGCAGCATATCTACTCTTCCATGCTCTGCAGCACCATCAATTGCTGTTCTGCCGTTTTTTGGTGCGCCTGGTGCAGCAACATGAGCACCGTGTTGAAGAAGATCAACGGCAATCTCGACGTAGCCCTTTATTGCAGCCGCTTGAAGTGCAGTGACACCACCATCTTCGGCTGGAGGTGCGTTTACCTCAGCATCCCGTCCAAGAAGGTTCAAAACCAGGTTTCTATTCCCAACTTTTGCAGCTGCTTGAAGTGCAGTGGCACCAGAATCTTCTGCTGGAGGTGCATTGATATCGGCCCCTTGTTCTAACAGAAAGTACGCAAAGTCCCTTTGATTGTGTTTGATTGCCTCTTGGAGGGGAGTGCCTATACGGCGGCTGGCCAGTACTTGTATTTCAGCCTTCTCTTCAATTAGGAATTTGGCTAGTTTAACCATGTTGAGTCCCACAGCTTTCTGTAGAAGTGTGCAACCTGCCAAAGGATGTCTGGAATTGATATCGGCACCAGCCTTCAGCAATAGTTTGATGGTCTGAGTCATAACCTTTGTATTCAGATCACTATCATTGCACAAATCCTCGAGGCTTTCTGAAAGTTCATTCCATGCCTTTTTAACTTGGGCCATATATAAAGTCTTAGGAAGTCTGGACATGACATTGAGGATTGTTGCTGTCAACTCACTGTAATCGTAACGCCGCTCATTGCGCACTGCTGTAGCTAGGACCTCTTCATCTAAAATAAAAGGGTCTGCCCTAACATATTCATCGATGAGCATATAGATGATTTGATCAGAATACCTTCTGTTTAATGCAAGACAGAGAGAATCATGGTATGGTTGCTCTGCAGAAGGATAGCGAAGATTTGCGCCATTTTCCAGAAGGAAACCGATCATTTTATCATCATGATTGATGATCGACCAGGCTAAGGGAGCCATTTTGCCAACCTGGTAGCAGCTATTGTAATAATGGCA
Source organism: Talaromyces sp. PYS2103 (assembly GCA_023625975.1). Classification (NCBI taxonomy): domain Eukaryota; kingdom Fungi; phylum Ascomycota; class Eurotiomycetes; order Eurotiales; family Trichocomaceae; genus Talaromyces; species Talaromyces sp. PYS2103. Next base: position 598,200 of record JAMAGB010000011.1, on the reverse strand, counting down.
AGAGTTGATATCAGCGCCATTGTCTAGGAGGTAACGCACCCCATCCATCCAGCCTTTCATCACTGATGCTATAACTGCCGGCATGTCGTCATCATTCCCCTGTCCATTTTTAAGTGCGCCACGTTTGACAAGCAACTTGAGCATCGGTAGATTCCTGTGCGATATTGAAGCCAGTACGGCTTTATGTCCGGCTGTTGCATTCTTCACGTCTGCTCCCTGACGAATGAGATCTTTGACAAGGTGTAAATCTCCAATTTCTGCGGCTGCTTGAATAGCTGTAAGGCCTTTTTTGAGGGCTGGGGGTGCATTTACTTCGGCACCTGAAAGACATAAGAAACCTGCCACCAAGGGATGCCCGAATTTGATAGCCGCCTGTAACGCAGTTAACCCCATTTCATACCCTGGTGATGCATTTATGTCTGCGTCATTTCCTAGAAGCATTTGTAAAATTTGAATATTCCCGACCTCTGCCGCGGCTTGTATGGCTGTGCGACCGTTAAACATTCCAGGAGAGGCATTGACATTTTTCTTCGCACATGCAATTTGAATCGGTGTTTTCATGCTCCAATATGTTTCATAATGAAAAAGGCAATCGTCTGGTGTTGGCATCTGATACTGAGCACCAAATGGAGCGTTGATGTCTGCCCCGTATCGAATGAGAAATTCGGCCATCTCCAGATGCCCGGCATATACCGCCGCTTGCAAGGGCGTTCCAAAGTATGATTTCGCATATACATTGACTCTAGAACCTCTCCCCAAAAGCATATTTACGGCCTCGAGGTTCCCCAACCTCGCAGCATCGATGAGGGGATAACCCTGCAGTCTGCCATTCATAAAGCACTCGGGATCTGCCCCAAACCGGAGGAGGGTTTGTAGAGTTTGGTCCCCTGTATCCCATAGTAGCTTCCGATCGTACGATGAATCTAAGCTATGGCGAATTTGAGGTGAAAATCCTGCTGTACAAAGCAGGTCGACCATCCGACTGTCCCCGTTTCTAACCGCTGTTGACATACATATCTCCTGTAGCGTACAATCGAACCCACAATACCCGGAACGATAATTCTTCGGGTTTGAAATGTCGATGCTTTTCTCTATAATCCATTTCGCCACAATGGTGTTTCCACAGGCCACGACGGAAGGGAGGATCTTCCTCATAAAAATTTTGATTGTAATTGTCTCATGATCGAAAATGCGAAAAAGGAAAGATTCGTTGATATTCTTCAATATCCATTCAACCCCTTTCAATATCTGGCCTTCAGACAGTATACTATTGTATGTCAAACCGATGAAATACTCTAGAAGACCCTGCAGAGAAGGCGGCATGCCAGAACCCTCCGAGACGCTAGACAAAAGCGTCCCATTAGTTCCAAGAACCTCGGACGGAAGACAAGAAGTCAACGATATCATTTCCCATGAGAACTTAGACAGAAGTAAAAGAACTGCTTCCAGTTCCAGGGCCTCTTGCAGCGACCTGGCTACGGACAGTGACTTGTTGTGAATATAGAGCTGACTGTTTGACTGGTCCGGCATATCAAAGTCTGGCAACGTATGAGTCATTTGACTCTTCATTGTTTGAAAGGCATCAAACTTGAAGATTCGATGATTGTTGCCCACAAGCTCTCCAATCGCCCTTTGTAATTGAAAACACGGAAGATTGCTTGTGCACACTTCTCGAAGAACGACAGAAGTAGAAGATGCTTCAGCTCCCGGAGTGAACACTTGAACACCTTCGGGTGTAGGAATATCTTCCAATAACTGCAAACGACTTGTATATGTGATATTCCGGGCAATCTCATTTTCCATTTCCTGTCGTGTCCTCTTTCTTGCGTGAATGATAAACCCGGTATCCTTGCCTTCGAGCTTTCGTTTTTTTATTTTCTGGTCTGCAAAGGCGTAGGTGAGGTTGTTGGCATACTTCTTCAAACCCCAAGCCTCGAATTTTGTAGTGTACTGGCTTTTACTGTATGACAATCAGCTTTAAGTATCATTAGGATAGCGGGAAGTTATCAGTACGTTGCCTGAAACCCATATTTCTCCTTCATCGTCTGCATAGTTTTCGGCAGTGATCCCTTTGGAGCGTAATAAAGAGCAGTGATCTCGTCCCTATGTTGTTCCCACAATTCCTCCGCAATGGGAGGACCTTTTCGTGGCATGTTCAGAAGCAAGTCTGCAAAATTGTGGTATTGTTTATCTTAAATAATGCAGAAATAAAACAAAAGCGAGCAGAAGAAGAGAACGATCAGACTTTATATGCAAAAGATCATCAGCAAGATAGATTGATCAAGTGCATGACTCCGTGGTTGATGTCAGTTGCCGTCTGCAAAGACAGGCGCAAAGAGGAAGGAGCATGATTGGCCTACTACGCAATCCGATTCAGCCTTGCTGCCTCTAATTTGCTCAAGGACGAAAGCCGAATGTCTTTACAGCCTCGCCGGAATCTCAATTTAGGGGACTCGGACGCGTAACCATGCCAGGGGTGTTGTTGCACTGGACTCTCAGCTGTGTCGCAACCTTTTATCTAGTTATTATTTTAGTGTGACTTTTGTTAAACTCTTACTGGACGAATCCAAAATCCGAATTCCATGTCCTCAGAAACTGGAGCTCCCATCATGTTACCTACTTCCGAAGTTTGTTTGGGCATGCACATGGATAGGCGATAATCTGTCAGTGAGCGCTCCGCAGGTCAGTGGCCGGAATATGATTGCTCATGTAAAATCAGGTAAAAGCAGCAAGGGTGGTAAAGAATAAACAGGGATGACTACTAATTTCATTTGAATATACTCTGTACCCAGATAGCGTTTCCGAGTAGGTAAAAAAGTAGGTAAATCAATAGTTTAATTAGATATCCACGTGTATAGGGTATATAACTAAGTACAAATCAATCAGACAAGCCATCCACGCCATTGCAAGAACAAAAAAGCTAGGTCAACATCATAAAACGCTTTGTGAAGGTCCCAGTGCGATAGGAGTCATCCATGAACCGTTTCACTACCTATCTAAATAGTGGAGGAAATTCACCTCGCCCTCTCAGGCCTAAACAAATTCTCGTACTCACCAATCAACAAATCCCGCACGGTCTTTGCCAACGGCCACCTCGCCGCGAACTTCTTCAAGACTCCTAACGAGTTTCCGAATTCATTGGAAAGTCTTTCCCTTAACGTCCCATCCAGGGTAGGAAGTAATAGTGCAGCCATTTCGACGAGCATGGCTAGTGCGATTGCGTCGATGATGAGGGGACTGTTTCCGCGGACGAGGCGGGGGTTGTTGAGTTGGGTTGCGAGGCGTTTTGCGGTGGAGATTAGGTTCATGCTGGATGGGTCGGAGGTTATTAGTTTGCTGTGTAGGGGGTTGGTGGTAGTTATGGAGGAGATGGTGACGGAGGATCTGGACTGGAGGATGAAGCTGCTCGGGAATACCGGCGTGCTTGGTCTGTTTGATGGGTATGATGGTGACCGGGGATCTGGGGAGAGGTTCCTTTGGAGTTTGATGGGGGTGAGTTTGGAGGTTTGGCGGTAGAAGTATATCATTGCTCTGGCGATGTTAGGATATCTATATCAAAACTTTTAGAAAGAAGCAGTACTCACGAACAAGCAATAACTTTCGTCTGCGAGAGCATTTGTGCGATATGATCTGGTTGCGTGCCAATTCCTCCGATAGAGGCTTTGTGGTCTACATGTTCGATGAGCTTTGGGTAGAACTTTTCGAGCTCGTTCGCTGTCATTGCTGGGTTGTTGCAGGAAGGAGTCCGAAGAGAGAGCACGGAACCCAAGAAATGAGCTGCAGCGATTCGATAGGCGAATGAAGGCAATGGATCAACGAGCCGGGCTCGATTGCTGCAGTGATTGAGGAGGTCTTGAATTGTGTGTCTGTACGACGATGACTTGAACCCGTCAGAGTTAGCATAACCTCACCTCTAAAGTTTTATCAAATACATACCCCTGGAAGATAAGCATCCATCATCCCTTCATCAAACGGGAAGGGCACATCAGACTCAGCCCCGTACAACGTTGCACTCTCTTCAATCAACGCACACAAAAGAGTCTCTACAACGAACAACTCCCAATAGCATCTACGCCACATTTCCTCCAGCATCGGAGAGCCGTGGCCATGCGCAATCGCAAATGATTGCAAATGCATACCGAGCTTGAGAGCGAGATTGGCGGCCGATTTGATGAGGCGGATCGCATCGAGGAAATTGCCGTGGGCGTGGGCGGTTATTGAGAGGAGGAGCATGCACTGGACATGATAGCCCTCTTGTTCTTCTTCTTCTTCTTTCGAATGTGATAAGCAGGAGAATGCTTCTTCTTCGAGGACCCGGTTTGCTGCCTCCTCGTAATTATTGGATTGAGTTGATTCGTCTGAAATCCTTCTCCCATGGCCACGACTACCGGATTGATCTTCCTTCGGGTTATTGTTGATGTTCAAGAAATGACTTCCAATGTATTGCATTACGGTAATAAGTTTTTTGGGAATGTGTTGTGTTCCGAGCGGTCCTTCGAGGGTTGTTAATGGAAGTAGTAATGGGTGTGCATCGTGAAAGTACTGATAGTATGCTCGACTGTAGTAAGTGGAATGCAGTTGGTGAATCTTTTGACTCATTGCGTCTATTGGTTTCTGGTATTGGTGCAAATGTTCAATGTTCTGGACGTTTGTTGTAATTGAAGTCGTCGTAATTGCCGTGGTTATAAGGGTACAGGTTCTGAAAGAAAGAAGCTTGGATCGTCGAGTTCAGCACGTTGACTGGCGAAGGGGTTTTCTGAATGTGTTGAGCCATGTTACAAATTCTCGAGTGATATTTGAATTCCTTTAGGGTTGATTTCAGTCCTTGAGTGTGCTTTTCCGATCCTAGACAGTATGCATTTTCAAATTGATACCGGTATGTCTTTCCAATTTCTGATACGTCTGCCGTGATTCTGCATTATGCCTCTGTGAATTGAGTTAGGGCATCAAGACTCCATGTATCAGAGGTCTACATGCAGCGATCCCTTGTTCTGATCGTAGATCCCGGACCAAAAATTCTCTCAGATACGATGCACCGAATGTCTCGAAAAAAAAAATGACAATCAAGTCACTGGAGTAGATGAACAGATGCTTTCCTCGTGACTCTTTAGGTTGCAAACTTCGTATATAGTACTCGATCCGTGCTGACTTATTGCGGAAAGTCGCTCGCATCGGCAGGCTTGACGACAACCCTAAGTCGGTGGTGCGAGCCAGGTAGCCACGTTCATTTACTCAATCCAGATATAAAATCTCCCATTCGTATCGTCCCCCTTCGGAAAAAAAAAAGAGATAACGCCGTCTAATTCTATCATTCATCGATACCAGGCCGAAAGAAGTAAAGTGAAAGTGACAGATCATCCCCATTCGCATTAGGGCTCAGTCATGCAACCACTAAGCTTGGCCCATTGTCTTCTTATGCAGATGGTCTTACCTGATGGCAGGGCTATAATTATACCAAATATTGGATCGTATTTTAAGTTGCAGCTCCACAATGTCCACATCAGATTCAAGATTGATTCCGGGCTCCAGTTGTGTGCATGTGCGTGCAGACCCCGGAGAACCTTGGAACGTGAAAAGGAGATTTGAAAATTTACCGAATACCTATTTCCGCATCTGGAAATAGGTATACACACAGATCCATTCAACAGGTAACTGTTTCAAATATCGTAGGAGTGATACCTTCATTTCAAATTGAACGTACGTAATAAAACCACAAATCAAAGCATACAGGCCCCATTCGGCGAAAGGAAGCTGGAAGAACCCCGATGTCAAAACGCACTATGCTACGTAGTTTACTAACCTACAACAAACTATAAAACCATCCAATACCTACTACCGCTTCAATGCGAGCAATGCGTCTTCTAGAACAATGATTGTGCTCGGACTCCGGAGTATTAATTTCTCGAGATTTATGCTTATATGATGCATTGGGTTTGTGCCTCGTACAACCACGCACAGACATCATAGACCTCGAGGAAGTACTGTAGTATGGCCATGATTTAGAATACATCTGTTCAACTCCACCTCAACCCCTTGCTTTCCTTTTTCTTTTCTCTCTGGCAGTCCAAACCAAAAGTTCCGTCACGATCAAACCGGGATCACCACAGTCAGGGAACACCTGTTCGTTCATTTCCGAGGTGTGGGAAACCCACTTTGAAACGAACATTTCGGGCATATAAAAACTTAGACTTGGATTGATGCATATGGTCGCCGAACAAAACCAAAAGAACCCCGCCGAAGGCAACTGAGTCATGTCAAAAAAAAAGGGTCTAAGATCCCCCTCGCTAACTTTTCGTAGTGGTGGGGCTCTTTCTTCTCAATTTCGAGCCAGAACAAAAGAAAATTAAAAAGGAGCAAAAAGATTATGGACAAATTTAAGGATTTATCATAGGGCTGTCCGTATTTTGGGTACGTTAATTACATCGATTACATACGGCTTACAGTCATAAATGACGATACTATACGTAAATTTCTACCGCACTATACCATATAAAGCTAGATCGAACATGATTTGGAATTACTAGTTTTTTACTATCTGTCACAGATCTGAGTCTAAGCCATTCATCTAGAGGTTCCAGCGAATAGTACATGGTAATCGGATTTACCCGATAAGTTTTAGTTTCGAGGTGGAAAAATCAAACCCAAGGAATACCTAGAAGTGAATTTTAAATCAAGGATTGTTTCGACTTGGAGAAATAGTCGCCGACCTCGGGGTATACTCATCACGGCGTCTGCCCAACATTAAGCTTAGTAGTCCTAACTACCTAGGTACAGCGTGGGTTGGGATTAATGTCGCATTTGACGATTCATGGATTATGAGTATGTGTAAGTGTAGCGACTATTTTTGTGGTGTTGTTGTTTTCTCTGATTTATATTGGTATGCATCTCAGATTAAGATCGCGACAATATGGGTTGATATCTAGGTACTCTCCAGATGAATATTAATCACTGTTTATCATCACCTTTACCGCATGACAGCTGTAACTATCGAGTTGTTGTGAAGTTATTATCATAACTGTGACACTCGGCTCAATCCAAATCTTGGAAACCTCAAATATCCTTGATTGCATGGGTACCTAGCTATCGACGAGGAAACTAAACTTGGAGAGAGAAATAAGAACAGGAGTCGAGCTGGGGGTGGGAAGCCTCTTATATAGAGCTCCCACACAAGACCCCAATACAGGAATACGTCGGAGACCTCCATACCATATAAAGTAATATGCAGGAATGGTCCTCCAAGTATTGTAATGTTATATCTAAATGAACGGTATTCTCCGGCAGGCTCATATCTCTTGTCATAGGGTTTCGGCGAGCTAGCCCTAGCTGCCGGATGAAGCCGTAGCCGTCACAAGCAACATGTTGACATAAGAAAGTTGGAAGTAATGATTGATGGCATAAGTTAAACTATCTAATAAAATTCTGTACTCTCTATAGGCATCGCCTCATTACACATATTCTGTTCACAGGTTGAGATGTTCAGACAAGGAGACTACAGCGCCTATCAGAGGGCCAACACAGGTATTCCGCAAATACTGTATCGAGAAATGGCGGCATTTTTTTCTCTTCCGTCTGTTGACGCAATATCTATTAAGTGTTAGTAGACATCTCCATACATATATTGCAATGCGTGAATAAACAATATGTAGTGAACCAATAGTATAAGCGAGATACCAAGAAGGATTCCGAAGGAATCTGATCTTCAATCTGATCTTCAATCCATCTTTTCTAAGAAGAAATGATACACAATCATATCACTAATCCTTCATGTAAATCAAGCATGCGGGTCTTTGTCAGCGCGTTGATCACCTTACGTTAAACTGTCAATCCTTCCCAATTCGTACTAGCGGTCAGAATTGAATGTAGTATAGAATAGGATGCTAACACTAATTATCATAGGACTTTTCTTGTATACTAATATGAAATCACTTGAGGAATTGGCTGTAGTCAGTGCACCAAAGAGTAGACTGCTCCATTGACAGTGCAACTATAGGTTGAGGTAGGTATGGCAACCGAGACTACGTATAATCTCTCCTTACTATGTGATTTTAGGGATTTGTCCTATAGTGGAAATATAAATATAGTCATGAGCTGATTGATATTCAGCCTACTTTGGGTATCAAGCCAGCTTATGACACCGAGACATCTTTTTCTACCATGTCTTCACCTGATTCTCCACTGTTTCGAACATTGGGGAAATATGACCTAGAGTGAGGAGTCAAGACAAGTGGAGAAGAGAATGAGACATTTAGTTGATAATGAAAGTGATCATCTTGAAATTGTCTTGCCTTTCTATGGAATCTAACCCCTCGCCTGCCAAAAGAAACAGGGTGAAAGTTCGTGATGATGCAACACAATTCCACCTCTGACGCCGATCGTCTTTTTTTACCTAAAATCTCAGGTATAAAGTCGGCCTGTATCCCTCTTGGATCAAACGTTTCCCATCAAGCAAAAAGATCACACATCCAAACTCTGAAACCTCAAGAATTCAAACTCCAAAATCGCGGAAATCCATATTCTCCAATCACCAAAATGAAGTTCAGCGGTACGCTCATGATGGCCATATTGAATGGTCTACTCGCTTCGGTCGATGCACAATCAAGCGTTGTGGTGTTTGATGTCGGGCTTACTCCCGCTGGAACACATTGCAACGATAATAAACACTATCAAGAGGTTGCTATTACTCATTCGACCACCACGACTTGTCAACCATTCCCCTCAAAGGGAAACACATTCGATTACCAGGCGGCTGGAGAGATATCCAACCCAGGATCGCTCTTTGTTTGCGTTAATGCTGCCTGCACAGAAGGCTGCTCACAAATGACCACCGATGGCTCTTGCATGCGAGTGACCACCACTGGTGTGCCCTCTGATGGGACGTTGTATTTCCAATATGTGCCTCCTACCAATTAGAGCACTCAATCGTCTGGCTATTTATTCAGGATGGGGGTGATGGCGAGGAACTGTGACGGTCCTGACGCTTGGTGGAATCATGGGCATGGAGATTGGATAACAAGCAAAGGTTATGTGAGGCTGTGTGAGGAAATGTTAGGGAGAGAGCTATATGACTTAAGAATGCTATGTAAATATCAGAGAGAAAAACCCAGCCGCTCTTAGGGCTAGGTGGACATCAAGCATATCGCACCAATACTGTCTGTACGGCTAGACCAGTGCAATCAATCTCTCGGGCAAGGCAAAACAATAGCCATATCAGTATACATCGAAGCTAACGATGCTACACCAGACGGCGCAACACTCGTAGAATAACCAGGGGGAACCAGACGGGATCTGGCCACCACTACCGTAGTTACCAAGGTAGGTATATATAATTACCAAGGACGAACTCTACTCTAGATAATCTAGGTAACTGTCCAGGGTAGTAGCTACCTGTTCCAACCGTGGAGTGTCTAGTGGCTACCAACATTAATACACGGCCAATCGACGAGATCACCAACGCCTACGGTATGTTTCATAGGTATCCATGATTCAGTTGTCTTCTCTCGATTCGTTGTGCACGGTAAACTCGAGTTCTGAAGTTACCTGCTCCATGAAACTTCAATGTTGCCTAGGTAAGCTCGGCCCATGTCCACACACCAGTCTTGGGCAGGATTTTGAATTCGACGAACACTACCCTTAGCCACTACGCATCTTCCAAGGTTGCCCTACCCGCTGTATACGCACGTAGTAGTTGGTAGTAAAATTTAGGGTGTAGGGATGGGCATCGTCCGTAGATTCGTACGACATGTCTAGTTAGTCAACTGGTCACAGCATATCAGACATACATATTCCGGACAGTAGAGCTCCGGATAGAGATATCTGGAGAACAGAAGGATGGATTTGTCTCATGATGGATGCGCCTTGCGGAGTTTTTCTGATTCCTTATGTAAAATTGCTGAATATGTACCCAACTATGAAGGTGATTTGTCGTAGATTCAAGAATTACGTATTCTCCGTGGAGAATGGATTCGATTCACTCTCTAGTTTTACGACGCATCGATTCAACTTCATGGTACATACTCTCACCACCAAACTGTCGTGTAACTATGCATCTGATTGACATGTCGATCTATCTATACATCTATCGCATGATCAATCTAGCTCATAACATCACATTCATTACCATACCGGTCATGCAACTCTCCTCCTAGCCAATGCAACACTAAGTATATACACTACTGTGTATTGCAGGTTCTCAGTAAGATCCACTGTAGGACAAGGTAACACGCCCGGGACACATGTCTTCACGCCGAGGACTCATCTCGGTCCCGTGCAGAGCTGGTTGCACAGCAGTGACAGCACAACACAACAGAGCACATGCATATGCATGTCAAGGGCGAAATGGCGAGAAAAGGCATACCTAATTGAGATATGTGCATCTTAACCAATGCAACCACGAATGTACGGAGTCGGTTCGCACAGTCACGAAGCAAGTCGACAAAAGAGGTTCTGCCTTAGCAGTCTTTTTTTGAGAGAGAGAGAGAGAGATTGGCTCATCCCGACTCGACCTCTATTATGCGCGGTACTGCCCACCAGTCATGGTACCGCCCTGCTGATCCGACTTCTGGGATGTCAACCTTGATTGGCAGCGATACTGTCTCAAACTTCCTTCCAGTATTCGGAATGGACAAGTTCATCTTGTTAAAGACCTTGGTGACTGTCTGGATCACAATACTGGCGCCTATACATGCTCGGAGTGAGTCCTTTGTGTTGCGTTGCCAGTCAGCTTCAATAGCTGGTCTGCGTACTGTTTCACCGCTATTTTGTTGATGTTGCTGCTTCTGCTGGGTGGTTGTGACGAAAGCGCCCTGCGCAAGTACCGCTTCCCACGCTTTGCGTGCATCGGCAATTGCTCTACTGGCTCTTTTGAGTAGTTCCCCGTCAGTCTGACCCTTGAGCGTGGCATTTTCCTCGTATTGGTCGTACGGGACCAATTCCGGTAGACTGATGGGAAGAAAGGGCTTCATACGAAGTTCATATCGAAGTCGGCCGCTGGAGTATGCAGATTGCGAAGCTGCATGAGGCAGGGCTCTGTGACGCTCTAGGAATACATACAGTGCTTGAAGTCCGAGGGATAATGACTCTGTCGCAATGAGCCATAGACTATGACGACCGAGAGTTGTAAGTGTCCTTTCAAAGGATTCCTCATTGCCTTTGAATCGTTTACTTCTCCTGCCCTCTGCGTGAACAAATGCCTGTATTCGTTCAATGTGGAGTTGGTGGCTGGAACACAAATGAGACAGGTACCAATACATTCCAGCAAGTTCCTCTGGGGCGTAGATAGATAGCTCGAATCCCATCTGGAAAATTAATTGCATTTGTTTTAGTTTTTCGTGGTACACCCAGCTGCCTAATGGGTAAGCATATGTTGACTGGCCATTTTCCAGTGTCAATGGTACTTCGCCGGTGAGCGTTTGAAGATGTGAATCAAGTTCTTCGGCCTGCACAATAAATACGTGATTAAGCTCTAGTCCCCATGAAAGGCGAAGAGTTATGTGAACGTACCTCGATTTGAAGATTATCCCATTCCAGGATTGAGTGACACAAGGCACGGCGTACTCGAGATCGATTCAGACAGGAAGTGCGAAATGTATCGACATAAGGCTTTCATCGATAGTTCAGTTAGATAACATAAAGCTAGAATTCTATTCGATCACGACTCACATGAGCAACACGAGCCACAAACGCCTCCATGCTTTGGTGGATCTGAAACCGAGGGTCACTGGGCAATTCAATTTCTTCATTTTCGGCGTCTAGCAATGAGCTCAACGGTAGTACAAGGTCTCTCAGGTCGTCATAGAATAACTGTTTGACCGATTTGCTGCCCAGTATCTTCATCTCATTCACGATGAATGCTTGCATCAGGCAGCGGATGTATATCCCTGGGTGTGGCTTTCTCGACGCAATCGTCCAAACGCAGACCTGTTTATTATTAGGCAAATGATTCAAGCAAGACTGCGACACGGTACATACTCTCAAGTCGCTCGGACTGCTATAAGCCAGTATTTCATGCATGTCAATGGCATCCTGGAACAGTCGTTTCAAATGATCAATGGCAGCCTTCATATCGATGGTCACCATTGGCCGGGGCGGTATCGTACTCGCCAGCTTTCGCTGAATCTTCAATGTAAACGATTCCGGGATAGGTTTCCCATGAGCCGTCGTCTTTTCGAGCGCAGGAATCAGCGCCAAACAGGCCGTAAAAGGCCCTCTATCATTCAAAAACGCCGCTTCCATATCCCTGCTCAAAGCCTCGAGAATATAACTTCTTAACCGCAGTCTGTCAATCAGTGCATTTCTCACATCTATACTTATCCCATCCTCTCCAAGCTTCTGCAGATAATCAACGGCCGTTTCAAGAACTTTCCGCACAGGGTCGACGTCGAACTCGCACAGTAGACTGCGATTATAAAGTTGCGGGACAAAATCCTCTTCCTGGGCAGCATCAGAAACACTCTTCCCTCTAGAAACAAACACATTGAGGCCAACCTCATAATAATATTCTTGCGTAATCCTCCGATGTACTAGATCACAAGCTTTGACCAGTCCTAAGCAGTATGCCCTCAGAACAAGGTGTACTAAAGGTGTTTGTTGCTCGTTCTGCAGTTGCGCCTGTGTATTTCCGCGGTGGAAGGCATATTCGTCGAAGGATTTGGGCACCGGCCAAAGCAGTTTGTCGAGATATACCGAGGTGAACAGCGTTTGTGAGAGGGGGTGTCCCATATGCCATGCCATCTATCCAATATTATTTCTTAGCAAACGACCACTTGGTATAGCATCAGTGTAAACAAACCTCATGGCATAACAACTGGTCCATGAGTCCCAGTACTTCTTCCGGTTGTAATTCTCGCATCACGTCGTAATCATATTCGAGCGCTTCCGCATGGCTTTCACCAGGACCTAGGTATCCACTGTCCATCTTGGAGTCCATGATCTATATCGACGCGATAATTGTGAGCTGGGATCGAGGACATGACATCTTTTCGCAACGAACCTCCAACGCCCCGACGGCCTCAAATAAAGTGAATTCGGCATCTTTAACAAGCTCGCCTTGCTTTAGTTCTATTCGAAAAATATCTGTCAGCTTTGAGTGGTAGCAAAAGCAAGCAAAATCGACATGAAGAAATCGCCGCGGGGAAGGAGTGACGCACTAGAAGCAGCGTTAACAAATTCCCGAGTAATGTCCCGCGCAACCATATGCTGCTGTGCTGGGGCGACACGAGGAGGGACACGAGCTGGGTCATTTGGGAACATGATCTGTGACTGAAAATATATATGAGCTTTAATCTGCGAGGTTCGACATGCAGACGCGGTGAATGAACGAGTGGAAGTGATTGTCTTGCGGAGATTATTTTCATGGGAGGGAAACAACTGCGGCTATGCTCAAATACATTATGGGTCTCCGTCTCCGAGATCAAGAAGTCCTACGATCGTGAATTACTCCTATGCCACCCAACACACAAGATCCTACAGTGAAAGCAAAGTAAGAAGAACACTCTATTTCTTCATGGAGATCGAGAAAAGAAATAGTCTCCAAGTATTGCTACAAGAATAAGATGTACAACGGTCCAGCTGCCGTCTGTCCGGCTAGCATTTCCCTTCTCTCTGGCCTGATCAATCATATCACTTTCTTTTCCCCTTGCGAATCACCCCAAAACCGTAGTTTGTCGTGGCTTATTTCTCGGCATGAGCAGCCTGTGCTTCGGCGTTGGCATCAGCGAGCTGTTTGACTTCACCCTGCTTGCCGTTCTGTGTCCGACTTGTCAGTTTCATCGACATGTAAACCCGAACCGTGCACTTTCGACAGTACTAACCTCCCACTTAGCAAACTTCAAATCGGATTGGCCGCGGCGCTCAGCATTGAGACGTTGAGTGTCCTTGAGGGATCGGCGAACCGCGCGCGCAGCAACGGCAAGGTATTTGTTGTAACTGTTTTCGAGGAATTGCTTCGGTTAGCGATTGCGGACCAAAAAAGCGACGGATCAAAGAGCGTGAAGGTTGTTGACATACGTTAAGCCGGCGGCTTTCCAAGCGGCAACCATTTTGACTGATGGTGAGGGATATGTTGGAGGAGGTTCTGGGTGAAGGTTGTCAAGCTCGTCTCGCTCGGGTTCAGATGGAAGGAGACGAAAAGTCCGCCGGAATGTCACGTGGATCAAGGTCACGTGATATCTCAGTATGGAACCTGCAAAGGGGGTACGATTTTCTTGAAAAAAAAGATAAATTAGTTTTATTTTGAAGTTGAGGTCTATTATATGGATTTACATAGTCTTACAGCTTTGAAGCAACTGTTAATGTTGGGTGGTTGAAGAGATAGCTGATCGTCAACAGTTTTGTATGCAACACTACAATTCTTACACAGAGACTAGATATACTCTAAACATGAATACATAGATTTCTATTTCAAACTCTTGTATTTCTTATATAAGACCATAAAGTAGTATGATATCTATAAAGTTATAAGTAGGGTAAAGGTCTTTGTGCCTGAGAAGTAAGAAAAGAACTACTCTCTCACAGATCAAAACTCACATTAACTCCTCCCAGTTTGAGCATCACGACATCACGATACTCCCTCTGCGCAACATAACATGTCTAGCTTACCCCCACCTGGGCAAACAATGCTGCCGTCAAACAGAGTCATTCCTCAAGGATTCCTCTCTCATCTCTCATCTCTCATCTCTCATCTCTCATCTCTCTCTCTCCCCCCCCCCCTTCCTTCTCTCATCCCTCTCACTTTGGTCTTTTGGGGATGTCGTTTCCTTGATGATACATCATCTTCATTTTAGACTCATTTTGGTAATCTTCGAGATCCACCTTTTTATCTTGTGTATAGACCTCAAACCAGGAGGACTCTCTCTCTCCGACTCGTCGAGCGAGAGATCTCGCCGCAGTCACCTCACTTTATGCTCTCCGGTCTGTTGGCATACTCACTTTTTTTACTGGTGCTTTATACTCCCCCTTATTCAGTACCAACTCTTTAATATCAAATTTGACATTCACGCAACTTCTTGACGCGAGACTCAAGTCAAAATGGCACGCGAAGAAAAGAAGGCTCTGAATCGCCCACCGACGCGTAAGCTAGTGCGTTGGAATGGTATGTCTCGCTCTGAGTTTTCTCTCCAGTCGTTCAAGAAGTGCCAAATGACCGATGTGTCCAGATGATCTCGACGAGCTCCTTCTCCTCACTATTCAATCTGTCTGCAACAAGGAAGGTGTGAAGATTCCTTGGACGGATGTTTCCAAGTCTATGGGGAACAATGTTACCGAAGGAGCAATCATTCAACACCTTGCCAAATTGCGTCTCCGTCGCGTCGAGAAGAACAAGCAAGTACCTCCTCCTTTACGCCGTGGTGGTGGTTCGTCTAGTGCTTCCAAGACACCAGAGACGCCTGTGACGCCTGTCTCTCCGAGTAACGACGCAGAAACCGTGACAGAGCGTCGAGCAAATCAGCTCAGTCAGCCCAAGGTAAAGATCGAGAAGCGTACTTTGAGCAAGTCCAGAGATACAGCTTCAGATAGCGATGAGGACTGGACCTCTGATAGTCCCAGCAAAGGCAAAAAAGCTAAAAAGAGACGACCTCAGAAAAAACGGAAGATCATTCCTGTGGAACTCGAGCAATCACTCGAAGAGATCGATCTTAACGATGATGCCACAGAAGAGCTTGTCGAAGCTTCCCAGGGAAGTAATGAGTTGGTAGCTGTTGGTGCCGACTATCTTGACTTTCTCGGCGACAACAAGACAGCGCAAGAGGAAGATCGTGCAGCTACATCCAGCGAGGATGAAGATCAGTTAGACGTCAACAAATCGTTGATCATTACACTCAAAGTTGGCACCAACAACATGCGTCGACTAAAGTACAAGGGCAC
The DNA here is from genome assembly GCA_023625975.1 of Talaromyces sp. PYS2103. NCBI lineage: Eukaryota > Fungi > Ascomycota > Eurotiomycetes > Eurotiales > Trichocomaceae > Talaromyces > Talaromyces sp. PYS2103. The sequence goes on along the minus strand of JAMAGB010000011.1, from coordinate 582,339 downwards.
TGGTGTATTCCAAGACAGAGACCCTGAACAGCGCTGGGAGTTGCCTCCACCTGGTCCAAACGGCGAGAACTGGGGCTTCAGCAGGGACTACTATGGGCCAATTCCTCAATCCACTCAGCACTCCCATAATCCCGGTCTACTCCGCGGAGAGTGGCCAACTGAAGTGGCCATGAGACAGTATGAAGCACCTCAAGCAGTGACATGGTCACACGAGACTTACCATCCGGACCCAAGACTTGTGCATCCAGCCATATTCTTAGAAGATCCAAACTGCAAGCCTCAATTAAAGTTCCATCGCAAATTGCGCACTGCTGAAGAAGCTAATGCCGAAGCTCGTGCTCTTGACCAAGGACATCCAGCATATCAAGCGTACGTCAATACACACAGGGAGCTTCCAACCTACCGTGGCCCAAGCTGGACTACTACCGTAACGAATCCGTCCCAGACTTTATCCAGTAGCTTCGATATCTCTTTCCCACAAACCGAAGGTCAATTGGACACCCGTCAAGTCTTGGATATCCAACACCCTGGAACAAATGATGGGCTTGTGGATCATCACAATGAGGAGCTGCCGGGTAAGATTTTTGCTGCTGAGAGGATTGACGAGAATATCGTCGAAGAAGCAAAAGCTTTGGACTGGTGGCAACACTAATTATTAATGGATACCCAGTGAACAATAACGGCCTTGATGACCCAACGGACCAGCTAGCAGACAACGGAGTAGAGACTTCAGCCTTTGACACGGCGTTCGAAAGCTTTATGAATCCATTCCATGACGACGACCCTTTCTACTCGTTTTGAACTGATACCATTTGGCTCGCGCGACGTTTGGAATTGATGCCGGTGTTTTTGGTGTTTTGTTTTTTCTGGGAGTTTCTGGGGAAGGAAGCATGCGGTGGATCTTTTATCTGCGCACTCTACGTACATACCGACTTGTGTCTCCCCGTGCTACCTGCTTGTTTTCATTGTTCTTGACAAACCTCTTACCAAAAGTATACTACTCATTTTTGATGTACTCTACTCTTTACTAATAATACTAATCCACTTCTGCTGCAATATCGTCCAAATGGCGGAGGGCCACGTGACCTGCCGGTTCTATGAGGTTCTCCGTGCCTCAGGCCGAGCCGGCAGCTTGTGCCAAGACAATCTGGGGAATCTAGAAGAAGCTGGAAAATTTTCGGTATTTTGGTTGGCTTCATCTTCTTTCTTCTCTCCATCCTCATTATCCGTCTTCCTCTTCCTCCATACCTGCGGCGTCCCGGCTGGCTGTGTTGCACGATAATTTAATTTCGTTTAGTCCTTGTGTTTGTTCTTTTATATCTCCTTCACAATGCAGCGCGCTCTCTCGTCCAGAACATCCGCTCTCACCCGAGCTCCTTTCTCCAAGCTCAGAACCTCGGGTGTCAGCGTGCAACAGCAGCGATTTGCCCACAAGGTGCGTCGATTGTCATCGGAATCACCCATGCATTAGCTGATTTGCAGTGCTAACTTTTATTAGGAGCTCAAATTCGGCGTTGAAGCTCGTGCCCAACTCCTCAAGGGTGTTGACACTCTTGCAAAGGCTGTCACTTCCACTCTCGGACCAAAGGGTCGCAATGTCTTGATTGACCAGAGCTACGGTTCCCCTAAGATCACAAAGGGTATGTGTGCTATGATGAAATACTTCGTAACTACTCTGATAGACAGTTCCTGACTTCTGTAGATGGTGTTACTGTCGCCAAGGCTGTTGTGCTTCAAGATAAGTTCGAAAACCTCGGTGCCCGCTTGCTCCAGGATGTCGCCTCCAAGACCAACGAGATTGCCGGTGACGGTACTACCACTGCCACTGCCCTTGCTCGCGCCATCTTCTCCGAGACCGTGAAGAACGTTGCTGCCGGCTGCAACCCCATGGATCTCCGACGCGGTACCCAGGCCGCCGTCGAGGCCGTTGTCGAATACTTGACCAAGCACAAGCGGGATATCACCACGACCGAAGAGATTGCTCAGGTTGCTACGATCTCCGCCAATGGTGACACCCACGTCGGTAAGCTCATCTCCAACGCCATGGAGAAGGTTGGCAAGGAAGGTGTCATCACTGTCAAGGAGGGCAAGACTATTGAAGATGAGCTTGAAGTTACCGAGGGCATGCGCTTCGACCGTGGTTACACATCCGCTTACTTCATGACCGACGCCAAGGCTCAAAAGGTTGAATTCGAGAAGCCTCTCATCCTCCTCTCTGAGAAGAAGATTTCCGCCGTTCAAGACATCATTCCTGCTCTCGAGATCTCGACCCAGCTCCGCCGTCCCCTTGTGATCATTGCCGAGGACATTGATGGTGAAGCTTTGGCTGTTTGCATTCTTAACAAGCTCCGTGGTCAGCTCCAGGTTGCCGCTGTCAAGGCTCCCGGATTCGGTGACAACCGAAAGAACATTCTTGGTGACCTTGGTGTTCTCACCAACGCCACTGTCTTCACTGACGAGCTCGACATCAAGCTCGACAAGCTCACCCCTGACCAGCTCGGATCCACCGGTTCCATCACCATCACCAAGGAGGACACCATCATTCTCAACGGTGAGGGCAGCAAGGACTCCATCGCTCAGCGCTGCGAGCAGATCCGCGGTGTCATGGCCGACCCCTCCACATCTGAATACGAGAAGGAGAAGCTCCAGGAGCGTCTTGCCAAGCTCTCTGGCGGTGTTGCTGTTATCAAGGTCGGTGGTGCTTCCGAGGTTGAGGTTGGGGAGAAGAAGGACCGTGTTGTCGATGCTCTTAACGCCACTCGTGCCGCTGTTGAGGACGGTATCCTCCCTGGTGGTGGTACTGCTCTTCTCAAGGCTTCCGCCAACGGCCTTAACAACGTAAAGGGTGCCAACTTCGACCAGCAGCTTGGTATTGATATCATCCGCAAGGCCATCACTCGCCCTGCTCGCACCATTGTTGAGAACGCCGGTTTGGAAGGTAGCGTTATTGTTGGTAAGCTTACCGACGAATACGCCAACGATTTCAACAAGGGTTTCGACAGCTCCAAGGGTGAATACGTGGACATGATTGAAGCCGGTATCCTTGACCCCTTGAAGGTTGTCCGCACTGCCCTGGTTGATGCCAGCGGTGTTGCCTCCCTCCTCGGTACAACTGAGGTTGCTATCGTCGATGCTCCTGAGGAGAAGGGTCCTGCCCCTGCCGGTGGCATGGGTGGTATGGGTGGTATGGGCGGTATGGGTGGCATGGGCTTCTAAGCGCCGTCATCTACTTACTACCCATCCATCTGAAAATATACCTTCTTCTTTGTCGATTTGAGCGTGTATTGCATTTGTAATATGGCAGGTTTTTACGTTTTTCCTTATTCTTTCATCTGATGTGTTACCACTTTCCAAAAACTTTTTATTCCCTCGGCTTCACGGCCAAACCCTACAACTCTGATATACTGTTATTAGAAATCTCACACCAACATCTCCACTCAATGCTTGCATTTCGTTCTGAGTCGAAATTTGGCGAAATCTAAGAATATGCTGGCTTGGTTTGGAAAAGCATTTACTGTACTATACGTTATCATGTACTTTAATCTTTCTTTTGAGGGCGATGGTCCTAAATGAATGAAGACGAGTATTAATCAATTTACAGATGATTTTAATCAAAGAGTCGGATTAAAGAATCGAAACTAGATAATGTTTCGTTAGAACCTTCTCGCACCATGTTAAATGAGAATTCTGGTTACGTTCTTCGACATTTTCTGGGGATTATGTATTCTATCTGCCTCATGAAATGGAGAACAATGATTTGGCAAAACATGTCCTTCAAGTTTGGTTTGCAAACATTGTCTGGAAATCATACATTTCCAAGACGGGAGATTAGGGTTAGATTCCTTTATAAGCCCGTTTCGAAGTTCCCAAATCTACTATCGCAAAAACACCCAAATTACAATAAACCCTTTATCTGTACAAAGAGGAAACGAAAAGGAACTTCGAAAAATGAAAAACTGCAATAAGAAACAACAAGAACTCTGACAACGTTTCTATCCAGAGCGCTCGAGGCTTGTACATACGTACATGTTAGGGCTAGCGGAGAGCAAGCCCTAACGACAGCCGGATGTTTAACCAGACAAAATACTCGATATGGGCCTACGTATCCACAATATCGAGCTTTTGATTGATCAGGAATTAATCTAGACTCGTCGTCATCACGCTTTCTAAAGCTGGAAAGGATACTGCAAACTAGATAGATGCTCAGCTAGGTGTGCCTTGATAATCGGGCAATTACACGTAGCCTTGACAAAGGCCACTGCTCTACACTTTTGTTTCGCGGCATATGACATCAAATTATATGTTCAAGATATGTAGCAATGGCTGGAGAGATTTCCCGACATCTCAATCCCTTTTGTATACGGAAACAGCAATAACACGCGATAAATGACTTCGAAAGATCATTTTCAGGTTTGATACCGCGCTATGTGCCGGATGTCTACATGGTTCTTGCAGTATTCTCCGTGAATTATCAAGCCCTTGGAAGCTTCACTCCTTCCAAAATCTGGGCTGAGGAAAATTCATGGCAAGTATAAATCATGTCGAGGTCACCACATCTACAAGCCATTCTCTCTTCATCAAGCAAACGGAAACACGGTCCTCAGATAGCCACTGGTCATTTGCAAGTGAAGACACACGTTCCGAGCGAAGATATACTCTTCAAAAGGAACATCTCAAATGGTGCTGGATCGACGTCGGGTAGCAGGTCATGACAACGGCCTTAATGCCCTTACCATGGAGCGCATACAGAATCTGGAGAACATCATTGTGACTCAACAACAACAGATCGATAACTTGCATGGACGAGTCACCGGGTTGCAAATGGATGACTTACAACGTCGAATCTCGGAGCTGCAACAGGCAGAATCGGATGGAACATACACAGCAGACTTGCAGGATTCTTCCTCCGGCACCGTGAGGCAACACACCCCGACCCCGAGCCAGGCCGAGTTCATTTCGAGCCTGTATAGAGAAAAGCTGCACGAGCGTGCGGCTGGACTGGATGCACTTGGCTCGTCGAATCGATACAATCGCGCTTCTCGAAGATTGGCCGAGAAGAACCACGTTAATCACAAGGCCAATATCAAATTGGACAAGGAGGCCCTGGCATATCTGCGAGATGAGAATCCACGTAGGGTGAGCTACGCTAAGCAAGGATTTGACTATCGATACGACATCTCAGCATTCGAGTATGACGTGTTCAAGTTTGACGATGCGCCGGATGAAGTTATCGATGCGCTGAACAAGAAGAGCGACTTGTTTCGCTTGCCTCGGTTTCGACACATTGTTAATCAGGAACTGAAATGTGAGGCGATTCAGATTTGTGAATGGATCATTGCGGAGTGGAGGGCGTGGGATGAGACAGGGGAGTTTCCGACTGATTTGATCAAGAACCAGGCAATTCGTGTCGATGAATTGATGACGGAAATGGTTGATTGAAAGCTATCATTTCTTGAATGAGGTTGGGTATTCCAGGTAATCCCAATCGACAACCTTTGCTATGATCGTGGAGATGATGTTAGAGATGGTTAGTTTCCATCAACCTGGGGAGCTTGAGATTGGGATAGACATGTTAATAGTGTCAATTTACGTCACATGTGTTTCCAATAAATTTGACTGGGGATTTACGATTCACTGGGTTCAATTAGCAACTAATTTGGGGCTGCTTCGCTAGCCTGTCGATTAGGGCTATGATCTTGTAGGATGATGTACAGCTCCAAGACAGTTGACGAAAATTGTAAGGGTCAGAATCACATCATAACCGTTGCTTGTAAACATGCTAGCTCCGTGGTCTAGGTACTTCCTCGTGGCAATCTCCTGGTTAGTATTGTACCTGATGGAGGATAACTGAATATTAGGGTTTCCTTGCACGTATTGACCTTGCATCCAGGTGTCAAGTCTAGCGACGTTTTTTTTTTTTTTTTTTTCGTCCAAGCTACCAAGGATTAACAAAGAATTCCATACCCATAAAACGGGAAACAAAAATAAAGCGAAAAAAAAAAGGAGCTGAGAAAAACAAAAAGAAAGCCCGATGCGGGACTCGAACCCGCAACGTTCAGATAACTGAAGGAACTGGCCTCAGATGATAAGAGTCTGACACTCTACCGATTGAGATAACCGGGCGTATTTGGTTGAAAGAGACGAGAAAATAATGCTCTATAAGCCAAACCCAAAATTTGACCTGGTCACTTCTTGACGATTCAGATAGTTAAAATTGTAGAACCCAACTTGTGGCTTCTAGGTATGGCAATTTTCTGATCTCGACTCACTCAGTGCAGATAAATAAATCGTATGCGGCGATTTGCGACGTAAACAATACAAAAGGTGGAAAGTTTGATGTCAAAGGACTGTATTAATTCGAACTATCCATGGAAGACTCAAGAGACCAAGGGGTGGTCGCTCTCCCTATATATATCTACTTACCCCAGGAAGGCTGACCGCTAGTCTCCCCCGTGGCACGTTCTGGTTGGCCTATTAGTTGGCTTATCAGCCTACTGTACACCCTGCAACGCGGAGTAGTTAAATCCCCGAGCAGCTTCCAATACATGTAGCTGCTACCTAGGTATCTCTCTCCAAATCCATCATCTCAACCTCTCAATGCAAGGTTGTACAACGAATTAGTCAACGCGCCGAAATGTCACCGGAACATCACCACGAAGGATCAGCAATCAAGACCTCATCGAACTATCAAAGAGCTTTTAATTCTCTTTCCCTTTCCCCTTCTCTTGTTTCCTATCCAAAGTCAGTTGAGACTCATTAATAGAAACCAGCGACCCCGCAGATGAAGCCGGAGAATGTCCTCCTAACTTTCACTACCGATTGGACAGGAATCTCTTATGAGTCGCTTTTTGAAACGTCTCTTCAACCAAAAATGCCCGGTTATCTCAATCGGTAGAGTGTCAGACTCTTATCATATGAGCACCATCTCAAATCTGAACGTTGCGGGTTCGAGTCCCGCATCGGGCTTTCTTTTTTGTTTCTTTTCATTTTTTCTTAACCCTTTTTACAGTATCATGCAAATGTCTTTTTTCGATTTTTTTTTTCGATACACAATGTGGAAAGATTCTAAGTTATGCTGAGCTGATTGATAACTATGTTTTTCGCGCTATCCAAGGGTATAAAGTACAAGAACACATATGGACTGCGTATCAACTCCTGCCACTCTAACTCGACATGATCTATGCAATAAACCTCCACCTCACATCATCATCGCCCTCAAAATCTGCACCGCGGAGAAACGAAGTATCCTTGGGTGAACCACCAGTAATCTCATCCCGTCTCTCATTCTCCCTAACCAGCAAATACCACAACAAGAGGGACGTCACCAACGTACCCACCACAAAACCCAAGGCCATACCGTGACCCAATGGATATCGCGGCGATTGATCAGGACGATACAATTGACAGCCCACCACAGCACCGATATCACCGACAGAAATCTGGATGGCTGCAGCGACGCACCGTTTGACTTGACCAGACACGTTTGATGCAATCCATGTGAAAATCAGGGCTGCAGAGGGGAAGATTCCGGCGCAAACGAAGAATGTGCCTAGATATTGGACGCCGGCCTTGTGGTCGCTCAGGAGGAGGATGTAGCCTATTACGGAGAGGATGCAGCTGCCAACGATAAAGGGGCCGCGGGTATGGCAGCGTTCAGACAGGAGCGCGATACCGATTGAGATTACTGTTGCGACTGCATAGGGCGGGACGGTTAATAACTGCGCGTCTGCAGCGGAATACCCCAGGTTCGCGATGATGGTTGGAAGGAATAGAGTCACGGTGTAAAGGGGTAGTGCCTGACCCATCCATGCAATCGTGTACAGCCAAACCTTGACGTCGCGAAACGTCCTGCGAACTTCTGCCCATGACCAGGGTTCATCGCGAAGTGCGTCGTTGTCTTCAAACAGCAATGCATTTAGGACTTTGCGTTCCCTCTGCGAGAGAAATTTCGCCTGCGCCGGAAAATCCTGGATGAGAAAGAAACAAATCCCGGCAATGACCACAGTCGCAATGCCTTCAATAGCAAAGATCCAGAACCAGCCGCGTTTACCCGCAACGCCGCTCATGTGTCCTATACCGTACGCCAGGATTCCACCAAAAGCGCCGGCAAGGGACGTTGAGGTATAGAAGAGCGTCACCCGGCGCACCAGCGCTTTTCGTCCGTACCACATAGAAAGATAAAATATAGCACCGGGAAAGACACCAGCCTCCGTTGCACCAAGAAAGAATCTCGCCGCTACCAAACCGCCAAAACTAGTCGACAAAGCCATCAGCGTAGCGACTACACCCCATATCAACATCAACGTCGGCAACCATATGCGCGGGGAAGTCAATTTCAGCGCGATGTTTGACGGGATCTCGAATGCGCTATAGCCGATGAAAAATACGGAAAGTGTAGCCAGGTACTGCTCGCCGGTCATGTGTAGGTCTGTGGTTAGATTGTCGAGTTTCGCGTTCCCGATGTTGGAGCGGTCGAGGAAAGAGAGAAAGAAGAGTAAGGTGATGGGTGGGAGGATGATCCAGTCGAGTTTGCGTTGGAGATGGGATTTCTCGGTTGATGTGATGCTGCTTCCATCGGCATCGTTATTATCTGCTGCGGCGGCGGCGGTTTGTTCTATGTCGGATGCAGGGTTGATATCATTGTTGTTGTTGTTGTTGTTGTTGTTGTTGGTATGAGTGGTCGGTTTTTCTTCAATGATAGCCGCCATAGTCATTACTGAGGCCTGTCACTGGCGAAACTTGACGAAAAGAAGGACACACAGTTCGCAAGAGTGTTTTCATGTTTATAACCATTATCGAGATAGCCAACTTTAGATAAAGCACACATGCATTATACAAATAACCTCCCAAAATGGCGCCATGCCAGTAACTCGCAAATGCTATACTCCATAGCAGACAACCTGGACAAGGGTCTAGAGTATCTCCTTCCTAAACTGGCCTAGCACAATAGATATATTTCTGCATATTGGTGGACTTCGAGTGTTGCTCTTGCAGATCCAGGTTCATTTAAGGTGTTGTATACAACCCTAATGACTAATAGTTGGGCATGGCATCAGGTGCGGAGATGATAACGACATTTAGAGCGAGTCACAGGAGATCAAGACAGCACTAAAGAGTCGGTTGTCATGCTGGAATATTAAAGGTAGTAAAGTGATTCTATGTATGTTTCCAGGGGATTAAGCATAAATTACTAGTAATCAGCCACAGCTAAACTTTATACGTATTGTGCAAACTTCAATAGTCGAGTTCAAGGAGATATAGAGGTACCCTAGAGATAGAGACGGGAATACAGTCAATCTACCGTCTTCTATATACCTTAGGAGTGCAAGCGTTCCAAGGTTGTTTGAACCACCCGTACCCTAACAGAATAACCACAAAAGCGTACATGAATGAATTATATACGTAGCTATAATTTCAACCTCTCCCTCCTACGAGCAGCCTTCAACGCCTCTAACCTCAACGCAACTTCCTCAGTCGCAGGAACATGAACCTTGTGATGCTCAACAGTTGCGTATTTGACTTTTCCATCAAGGGACTCCATATATGCGCTAATCAGGGCCATCGTTTTGCCGTGTTGCTCAACTTGGCAGTTTATACGGATCGTTGTGCCTGGAAACTCGAATATTAGTAGTGTATGTATGGTCGAATTGTGTGAGAATGGATGGAGGTTTACCTATTGGGATGGCTTTGAGGTATGAGATGTTTAATGTTCGTGTGACGCCGGCTAGGAATCTGGAGATATTTAAGGATGATTGATCAGTGTCAGCCTTTCTATGAGCCAGTCGTCTAGAGATGATTGAAATGCATACTCCCAATACCCGGGCCTGGAAACAGTCTGCATGGTAATAGCAGTACACATATCTATACATCGAATCAGCAACTTTATCAAATTCTAACAATGAGGGCATGACAGGACGTTTAACTCACCGAATATAATGCCATACGCTCCTCCATGAAGGACGCCATTCATATTAGACCATGTTTCGTCAACCGTCATCTCCCAGGAACAGGAGCCGGAAGGATCAGCATCGATGAATCGGATGTCTTTAGTTAGGAGTTTAGAGTCATAGCCCTTTTCAAATAAGAGAGAAGGTTAGTCACAGAAAAAAAAATATTGATGAAGAGGTGAGGATGAGTAGTTACTTTGAAATTCTTCTCGAGGACTAGTTGTTTGTATCTGTGATGTGGTTAGCTACCTATGTATCTTCCTTGGATATATTTGTCGACAGCTGTCATCTCAAGTGCGCATCGGCATGTGTTTGTCTGGAGTTCGAAATAGAACAAAATCAAATGGGGTATATAATACTGCCTGGCATGGCATACTTACAGCTCCATAAGGCTCTCTACTGCCTCCGTGACATCCTGCTTGGAGAGAGGTTGGCGTCCCTCCTTGGCAGCCATTGTTCCAGTTACGGTCTTCGTGATAATGGCGAATTTCGAATGTGTCTCGATATAACCAAGTTATCGTGACTAATTACCAGGTATGAGGCCTTTCACCGATGACTTGAGCTTATGGTGGGTGAGTGATGAATCAATTGCTCTTTGAGGGGCTGGTATGTCAGATGCATCGGTCCGAGGTAAGTAGCTCGCCATTTTCTTTGAGCATACCCCATGTACTTGGAACCATTTGGAGCTGTTAAATCAGAAGCATCCCTAGAATCTTCTACAGCCATTTAACAACCCAGTCGTTTTACAATCATGATCTTACTGTTGGATGTAATAAGTTCAATTTTGCTTCCATAAATTCCCACTAATATTTACACACTTTCTAACCCGACAAGGGAACGAAAAAAAAGAACAACAAATAAATCGATGCTAGAGGTTGATGACGTGAAGAATGATTCCCATTTTCTAGTATTGGTCTCCAGGATACTGGGCGTAAATCTGTTTTGGTCGCAAATGCACAGGAGTCACGTTTTCGGGGGTTCCGGGAATAGTCTTTTTGAGACCCTGTCATCATACTTCCGTTAGTTCTGATGATATACATACTAAGTAAAGAAAAAAACGAACCAGCTTTTCAAAAATACAACTGTTCAATTCCACCTCCGGTTTCCGGCATTCGAACATGTGGTGGTTGTTGTTTTCGAGGCATTGCCAGTGAGCATTGAACTGCTTCAAGCAGTGGGTGTTGATATCCTTGATCCTGTTTCAAACGTCAATATCCATCATTCTATACAGTCGTTCGGTGCTGGTGGTACATACACACTAGCCGCACAGCGGGTGACCTTGCGGCCTTCCTTGAGACATTCAAACTCCCCTCGGCCATTGGCCTCGGCCTTGCACTTCATGTAGTCATCGTTATAGGCACGGCAGCGGTCTCCAATAAAGAATGATGCGCTCATCAAGGGAGCAGATGTGGCGCCGATTTCCTGCACTTTGGGGATGCCATCGGGCATCGGCGTCGTGTCGACGAGGATGTGTTGGCTGAATCTGTTGAGGAATAAATTAGCATCTCGCAAAATTGGACACGGAGAGTAAGTGAGAGACGTACTGAGGCTGTCTGGCCGCCATCTTGTTGACTGTCTGAGGGCTGGTGGGTGCTCAATTCCAGATTGGTTTTGGACGAGGTCGGAATTTGGAGGAGCTGCGAAGTTCACGTCAAGCCCTTTAGCGGCGATCTGATTGGCTCGTGGCTGCCGGAGCTGTATATGCTTACATAACCTCAATCATGAATCAAGGAAGAATGAGCAAGAACAATAGGACGTGTAAATACTAAATACTAGGTGAGTATTTTTAATTTTAAGGCTTGGTTAGTTACTGTTTTCGTTTGTAATTAGTTATTGCTTCTGGACCCTTAAGCGCTGGGAGAGAATAAGTCACGTGACCTCACCGCCGGACGGATCTGAATGTTTTTCTTAGAGCTCCGCGCCAACAAATCAAGCTCTCACCGGCTTCTTGAGCACGCCCAATCCTCTACTTTCTGATGGCATACTGACTTAGTCATTCTTTTTTATTCGCCTTTCTCGTTCTGTCAAGCGACTTCTCCTTTTGGGACTGTACAGCTGTTCTGTTCTCCATCAATTAGGTCCATCGTTTAGACCCAACATCATGTCGCTGTTCGCTGCGCAACCTCAGCAACAACAGTCTGGAGGACTGTTTGGGAATTCAGCAAATAAAACCCCAAGTCTATTCGGCAATACACAGCAGCAACCAGCAGGAGGCTCACTATTCGGCAACACACAAAACAAGCCTGCCACAGGGACGGGTCTCTTTGGCTCAACGACTACGACTCAACAACCAGCCAGTGGTGGTGGATTGTTTGGCGCATCAACAAATCAGGCACAGCCACAGCAGCAAACTTCAAGTTTATTCGGAGCGGCACAGACACAGAACAAGCCTGCTGGTGGTTTGTTTGGAGGTCAACAGACTACTCAGACACAAACTCAACCGGGAGGTCTTTTTGGGGCAACTCAACAAAAACCCGCAGGAAGTCCTTTTGGAGCAACTACACAGCAACCGCAGCAACCAGGGACTAGTTTGTTTGGAGCAACGAATACCGCGCAGCAACAACAGGCACAACCGCAGCAGTCGTTATTTGGGGGAGGTTCTCTTTTCGCGAATCAGCAGCAGCAACAACCACAACAGCAACAGCAGCAGCAGCAACCGCAATTGGGTCAGACGTTGAATCAGTCACAGCTGGGATCTTCACTATGGTCTCCTGGTCGTGCGATTACTGGAGGTAGGTTATTCCTCTCATGATTTTTTTTTCAGCATATAACTAATGAATATAGTCCACCGCACGGTACCTGCACAGATGGAAATCCTCAAAGATAAATGGGACCCTACAACTCTAACCTCACCTTTCCGTGGCTACACCTACAATTTTGTTGGCGAGGACCAGGCGCCATTCTTCCAACCTGGCCCGGAAGACGATGCAACCAAATGGGAAGAAGCATTAAAAGCTCGGCCGGGTCCCGGCTACGTCCCCGTTCCTTTCAAGGGTTTCATGGATCTAGGAAGACGAGCCGCACGACAAAAGGATTTTCTCAGCGCGATACAAACGCGCCTGCACGAAATCAACAATTGCCTGACGGATTTACTTTCGCGCCACGATCTGAAGATTTCTGTTAGGATAGCTGATTGTCGACGCAAACATCTCGTGCTCAGTCAGCGTTGCCTTTCGCTTGCGGCTAAGACTCAGATCTTACGAAATAGGGGTTATGCTATGGATGATGCTGAGGAGGAACTTAAGAAGAAATTAATACAGCTGGAGCGGGCCATCTTTGATCCGTCGATAACTGGGAGAGCGGAGGAGATTTGGGCGCGCATGCTTGCTATTCGGGAGCATTCGAAGCGACTTGCGGCTGAAATTGAGAAGGCTGGGTCTGGTGGTGGTGGTATTGGGCACGAGGGGGATGAGTCGCTTGATGAGAATGCTGTGAAGACTGCTAAGAAGGTATAATCAAATACCAAAACCTCGCACGAACGGACACATTACTGACTAAGCCTGTGTAGATTCTCGAAGACTACGCATCCCAAATCCAGCACTTGCACAAAGAACTCGCATCCATACGCAAAGAATTAGACGAGGCACAGAAACTGTCCGGGACAAATACCCCATAATCAGTCCCTATTCCTGCCATGGGGTCTGCCAATTCTGTATCAGCTTTTGTTTATTAGAGATGGATTCATTGATGCGACGAAAGGTGTCTTGTTTCTTAATCTCTTAGTATTTATTTTCTCTCAGTTTCAGAAACATTGGTTAGTTGTCATGCCGTGGGATTTCACGAAAAGAATTGGCGTTGAGCGTTTTTGTTTCTTCGTTTTGTTGTCCTTTAGGTTAGCGAGTGAGATTGGGGGTATAGGGACAAAAAGGATAATTCATAACATATTTCAGTGGAATGTATTTGGGACAGAAATGGGTATACCCAAAACCGAAAATTTCTAGTTAATAGTTATAGTACATGATGCAATTTGGAAAAAATGCCAGAATTTGTTTCAGTTCGAGGAGATGAGTCGATGATTGTCGGTATAGTCATGACCGTTCATATAATAGGGCAATTGGGGAGTCGATTGAGGTTATGGCTTTATAGGAATTTCTTAGCGAAGTCAATGGCGAAAGGAGCTATTGAGATTGATAATTGTCAGCCACACGAACTGAGGTTTTGGGTGCATAGAATAAGGCTTACAGAGGTATAGCAGGATGCCGCCGACAACAGCGAACTGGACGGTTTGCTTTGCCTCGATCTCGCCGGCCTGTGTTTATTCGAGATTTAGTTTCCGGGATTCAGGTAGGTGGTATGTCCAATTGTCGACGATGCGAAGGACGGTTTTGAAAGGGTTGGGATGTACCTTGATCTCCTCCTTGGATAGTTGTTGCTCTGTTCATGAAGATGGGTTAGTGAGATGATAATGACATGAGAGTTGGAGTGTTGGAAATCGCTGGCTGCACACTTACCTCCACCGAACATTTTGACTGGGTTTGCGACTAGATATTTGAAAATAAGAGAAGTAATATGTGAGAAGAGAGTGGAGAGTAGAAGTAGTCTTTGGATATGCGTTGATGCGAGTGTCACTGAGCGAAAAGTGAAAGTTTAGAGCTCCAACAGACGCACGGACCACATGGACTTCCGACCTCCTGCCGAACTTTCTGAGTCGCCCGCAACGTCGCGTTTGCTTCTTCAACCAGCCACTTTCACGGCATCACCTTTTTTCTTTCAATCAACAACATACAGATCAGGAGAAGGAACAAAATTAGACTCTCAGCAAAAGATAAGAAGAAATGTCGGCATCGCCAGAGCCCCAGGCAGACTCGCCTGCCGCTGATCGCGACGAACTCCTAGCCGAACTCAACGACCTCAACGATGACGGAGCAGGCGCCGCTGCAGAAGACGCAGGACTATCCGACGACGAATCCGTCCTTTCAGAAGTCGACGAAGCGCAATTCGAAGACTTTAACCCGGACGATGTCGATATCGAGGATCGACCGGCACTCGACGTCGATGCAGAAAATTTGAAGTTGATTGGTCGTCACAAGCGTAAGAGACGTGATGACGAGGAAGGGGAACCGAAGCGGACACGCGAGGGTAGGCGAGAGAAGAAGAAGAAGCGTGCGCAGAGGGATTCTGATGTTGAGTCTGGGGATGGGAAGGCTGTGCGACGGAAAGCGGCTAAATCTAGACGAGAGGCTACGCCGGAGGATGACGAGACGCTTAGCCCTGAAGAGAGTGAGTGTAGAAGATATTCTAAACGAAATGAAGCTAATAGTGAGGTAGGACGCCGACGTGCGCTTGATCGTGCTATGGATGCTGCTATGAAGCAAAAGACGAGGCGACGGAGAAAGGCAGATGGAATTGTAAGCTTCTTATCTTAGGATTGACACGGTAAATACTGACAATCAGCAGGACCTCGAACAAATGGCAGATGCAGAAATTGAAGACATGCGAAGACGCATGACAGACGCAGCTCGCCTTGACGCCGCAGCCCGCCGTCAAGGCCAACCAGCCATGCACAAACTCAAGATGCTACCAGAGGTTCTGAATCTGTTGAATCGTAACCAATACACAGCCAGTCTTGTGGACCCCGAAATCAATCTACTGGAAGCCGTCAAATTCTTCTTGGAACCGCTCGATGATGGCGAGCTTCCTGCCTACAATATTCAGCGTGATTTGATGGATGTCCTGGGCAAGCTTCCCATCAACAAGGATTCTCTTGTTGCAAGTGGAATCGGCAAAGTGATTGTCTTTTATACCAAGAGCAAGCGTCCAGAGTTGAAAATCAAGCGACAGGCTGAGCGTCTCTTGGCTGATTGGACTCGACCGATTCTTCAGCGGTCTGATGATTACTCGAAGCGTGTGTATGAGGAGGTCGACTTTGATCCTACGTATGTTATTATTTTACTCGCCCTTTAAGATCGAAATAGCTAACTCAGGACAGCCGCCTGGTCAACCGTGCCAACATCGCACAACAAACTGCCGACGAAGCACGGGCACGCGAGCTTCTGCCACCACGTCTGGCTAACCGTGCTCGTCGTGAGATGGGCCACACTTCATACAGTATAGTTCCTCGCTCGACGGTTGTACAAGACAATAAGTTTGCCCGCCCGGTTGGTGCCAGCGGAGAGGACCGTTTCCGACGCATGAAGGCACGGCAGTTGAATGCTGGTAAACCGTCGCGCAGGTAGATTATGACTTGTACCCTTCTTCTCTTCTATTCCCTTTTTCTTCTCTGTCATCCATTTCCTTCATCATTCATTGGGCGCGTGGATTTATGGAGTTACGGTGTTCTGTCTGCATGCGGCTGGTTTATTTTAGCGGATTGAGAAAACCCGAGAATTAGCATAGGATATTATAATCTGAAGGAAGCATTTCGGTCTTTTTGCGGGCTAAATTCTTAATAATAGCATCCAGGCTTTCCGGATCTGCAATGTCATGGACTGCCATTTCTGACTGAACATGAATGAACTACTTTTCAAGAGGATTAGGATTACTCATCGCGAAATAAGCCATAAGCCAGCCACAAAGCCTCCTGTGTCATAACTGCCAGTTTTTGCGTGAATGTGTAAATGCGAGAAACAGTAAAATTTTCGATCAGAAGAAATTGAACCGGAGGGTCGGTTCTCCTCGGAGGCATGATTATCAAATATTGTATCTTCTAATAGTATACAAAATCAAAATTGAAGCTGTGCGGAGTACGTACATATGGAGTCGATCTGAGAAGTAAAGTGTCGGCCGGGAAGAAAACATTCCGGAGTGACCCGAGATCAACGATGACGTTGATTCACCCGCAATTGACCCTTGAGCTGATATAAGATCTCTGATTGGCTCGGTCACTCGGTGTATGCTCGGCTCCTGCCGCGCACATCGGACGATGAGACTATGCCCGAATAGGAACTACTACAGCTGACTGGCTGGTTGATTACGTTATCGGAAATTGATCTCAGACTGGTGTCACTTTTTAAGGACATTGCTGGTCTATATAAGACTGTTCTGCCTTTTTTTTGCTCTTTGATTGCAGTCGAGGAGACATCAATTACGTTTACATTTACAACTACAACTACAACTACAAATACCACTACGATTACCTACAACTACCTACAACGACCTACAACTACAATTCAACTACAATTACAAAGAGCACGAAGAAAGTCTATATCATAAACCACTACACACGTCATAACAAATCATGAAGATCATATCAAAAGAAGAAGAAGCCGCCCACTACCGGTATGTTCCTCCTACCGATCTTTGGATGTGCAAGACGCTAATCTATACAGGGCCGTCCTCACAGGAGGCACCTTCGGTACCGTCGTCGGTCTCGTCGGCGGCTGGGCCGGTGTCATGGCCGCCTCACGCCGCTTCCACACAATCCGTAACCTCACACTACCCATGAAGGCCTTCCTGGTAACCTCGTCCGGCACATTCGTCGGTATCATCGCTGCCGATCATTCTTCTCGTCAATTCGAGGCCGATCGCAACGTCGGCTTGAAATACCTCGGTGAGCGTGAAGAGCGACTACGTCGCGAAGAGCTTTCACAAATGTCCTTTGGAAGTCGAGTAGGTGCCTGGGCACGCGAAGAGAAATACAAGATTATCGGCGTCACGTGGATTGCCTCGATTGTAGGCAGTTTTGCGTTGGTGGGACGAAACCCGTATTTGACGGGTAGTCAAAAGATTGTGCAGGCTCGTGTGTATGCGCAAGGGTTGACGCTTGCTGTCATGTGTGCTAGTGCTGCGTTTGAGATTCATGATCAGCGCAAGGGTCAGGGTTTATTGGATGCCGCTAAGAAGGGCCGCGAAGCGATTAAGGAGACCGGCAAGGATCAACAGCAGCCAGCAGAGCAATTGCATCATCAGAGACATGATGAGAATACGGATTTGTGGCAGGATATGGTTGCTGCGGAGGAAGAAAAGCTTAGGCAGCGTCATAAGCCGTTGTATAGCCATGAGAAGGAGAAGCAGGGCGGTGCTGTGACTCAGGCTGTGAAGGCTAAGGAGGAGGAGACGCAAGAAAAGACGCAAGAACAGGAGACGAAGGAAGAGGAGAAGGAGGAAGCAGAGGAGAAGAAGGATGAGTAAATTGACAGGGTGAAAAACTGTTCTCTTCTGCTTGTCTCTTTTCTATGCCGTCATGATGTTGCATGTTTTCAAGGAGTTTCGGGTCTGGCAGCGAGGGTATTTTTTTTGTTGTATAGATGTACGTAATAAAGGTGGTCTCAAATCAATCACACAAGATTGTATGTACAATAGTTCAAATTCATTGCCGAATATCAATTACTCCATGTATTCCAAGTTTCTAAGTAATATACATTGACCCAATCTATATCTATAACTGCCTGAACAATCAATCAATCAATTATTCCAATTCCCATGCAAACCATTTTCCAACGTGATAAACCCATTCACAATCTCCATCCCTTTCTTCCGCTGCTCCTCAATCCGTTCCCAGGTCCATTCTTCCCCTGACCACGAAGCTGCATTCTCTTGCTGCAGTTTGTGCAGTATTTCCGGCGCAACATCACCCAATTTGGAGACTTCCTGAACCAGCTTGACTTCATCGAGGGTTGTATCCGTTAGGCCATCCAGGGTTCGCGGTGTATCAATTGCCGAACTGGTACTGGTGGTCATCACAGGATCTTCAGAAGAAGAAGGTCGCGGTGGTAACAACCCACTAGCCCTAAACACACGCTCAATCGGAACCGTCAATCGACCCTTTTTAATACAATATTTGCTCAACCCGACTGCTGCCAGGATCTTCTCCTTCTCTCCGGTTTCGGTTTTCTTATCACCCGTCTTCAAAAAACAGGTAATGATATACATCCACTTCTCATCCCAAGCCACAACCTGAGATCGAAGCTCATACCGTTCAAGCGGCTTAATCTCCCTTTTGAAAGAGCAATACGTCGCCCCCAGAGCAATGTACATGGGTAACTTCTTCTTGGGTCTGGGTTTCCCTGCCGCCACGGCTGCAGCGGCGAGTTCTTCATCGAGTTCTTTGCTCACTATCCCCGCGCCGGGAGTGTATAGTGGTGTAACGGCAGCGCTGCGGGAATGGTCCATGTCCGCGAAATATGTGCTGTTAGATTTGTGGATGTTGTAGTCTGTTTCGAGGATTGAAGTGTAGCTGTAGATTGAGGCCGCGGCGAAGACCGGGTGGATTGGGCGGCCCTTGAGGTCAAGAGGAGGGTTTTTGGAGGTGAAGTTTAGTTTATTGGGGTCACGGCGGATGTTCAGGAATATTTGGTAGAAGACATTGTACTGTTGATGATTAGTTTTTCATATATTTACTTGAATATAGAATTGATTATACGTACTGTCCATGCTAATGGCAGGGATTTGCGGTTGAGGACCGCGAAGGCGAATAGGAATGTTTTCCATGATAGCAGGGTTGACAATACGGGAAAGCTGCTCAGAGTAGATAGGAATGCCATTTGTGGGTTCTATATCTGACATCTGCCAGAATCAGATGGTGTTCAGAGAGCTGAGTCGTGCTTCCGGCCGTTGGAACTGTTTTTTAACAAGTCAAAAAGGAGAATCGTAGTTAAAATGAAAAGATTAATAATCTGGGGCTGACCAGTGACGTTTGCGATGGAGTGGGTGAAAAAAAGCCTCGGCACAGAAGTCTTGGCATGTTGGATTCTTGCCCTAACTCTCCACTTGCTCGGTGCTGAATATTTGACGTGTCTCTGTCCAGGAGATCAGAGTAGATACTTGCATGATAAAGCTGTCATATTACGTTGTTCCTGGCCAGGCCAGCTTCCTGCAAGCTTTCTCTTTGCATATTTTGAGTCTTATCTGGTGTGTCAGGAGAACATCTCTTCCTTTGAATGGCTCACAGTATCATATACCTAGAATAAGACTGCTAAAGAACTCACGGTTGTGGTTACTAGAGTCAGCTATGAGTATTCAAATAAAGGTTCTTTATTAGGTATTTTCGAACAGCGCTATGTTGTTTCGGACGAAAGATACTGGAAGACTGCATCATAAATAGGGGCAAAACTTCTATGCATCACCCGTCGTCAAAAATCAGATTGGGTCATGCTTTCTACAAAATTGCCCGGCCTTGTCAGAGATTGTCCGGGCAAATCCTTCCCTGAGAGTGCCCTAGTCAATGTCAGCCTATGCTGTCGTTCTAGTGCCTTGGATATCAGGCAACAAGTCTTTGTTTGTGTATTGTTTATGTCCGAATCTGGCATACAAACGACAAAATCTGTCTTATCAAACTACGCGTTCGAATTCTGACTGCTACAACATCTGAAGCATCGTCTCTTGCATCTTTTATATTGAAGACAGATCACAACCTACACAATACAAGACTGTACCTAGCCATGGACGACACAAAAGACGCCCAGGGGACCAAAAGGCCCAGTACAAGCCAAGAGTTTCAAGATAAACTCCTCCATCAGCGTCGCTCTACCCCTGCTGGATGGCATGACCTCCCTGCCGAGTTACGTCTCAACATCTATTACTATCTCATTCCTCGCCACAAACTCATCGACGTCCCATCAACGGAATATCCAAATCCTTTCCTTCTCTGCAATCCCATACTGGTAATAAACAAGCAAATCAGACGCGAATGTCTCGATATTCTCTACGGCCAAAACTGGTTCAAGGTCGAGATGCACTGGGGAGGCGAAGCTGACTTGCGCGAAAATATCACGCAAGAGAACAGACGTAGGATGCGACTATTAAGGGTGGAATTCACAGACGGCATATGCATAGATCATCCACCGAGGAACCCCGATCGTGCGTTATGGGCTGAAATACTCCCAACTGTGACGGAGATATGGATCAATTTATCAGAGCCTTTACAACTACTTCTAGAAGTTGCCGCAGCCGATATCCGACGCGGGCTTCCTATGTCTGCCCCAGTCAGCCTCCCACTCGCGCTTCAACTGTCGCAGTCTTTTGATGAATATCTTGAAGCGGTTTCGCCTTATTTTCGGTGCTTTCGTGATTTGATGAATCCTTTGGGTGATATTAAACTCGAGGGGAATCACAGTAAGAGGACTCGGGATATTGTCATGTCCTATCTTACTCGCCGTCGAATGTCTATCGATAATTCACTTGGATCTGGATCTCGCGACGGTGGGGTTGATGGCCCAAAAAGCCATTCAGTGAATTGATTGCAGGACGCGACACTGTCAGTTGACTTATTATTGGAATTTCGGAGATGAGGGCAATTGGCTAGAACTCTTCAAGGACTCTGGAACCAGATGTATCAAGTCAGGAAAGATAGATCATGTCAAAAGGCCATACATATCTTTCTACTGGATTAAATGTATTACATTGTGAACAATCTAATTCCTACAGTCACAGAAATCAATTTCTTTCTTAATAAACAGAATATAAGAGATTACAAAAGCAAACAAGGGAATCTTTGCCTCTGACCTGGCACGTGAATCATGAGCTGCATAGCAGGGCAGACTTAACATATGCCACATTGTCCACTAGCTTTCTCAAAACAAACGATTATATCCGATGCTTTTTTATCTAAAAGATGTCAAGGTACATTCCACAACAAGGAAAATGCTCGTAGACGTGAAGTCAGCCTTGGGATACTTAGGGCTTAGCCACCCGTGCCACGCAAATGAGCCAATCAGCATTCAACTTTCCATTGTGATATCAACTTCTGATTTTGAAAGCGCAAGCTTGACATCAGCTCTTGTTGAATGGAAAGACTACTAATAGTTACCCCTGTTAATAGTAGTATCTCACGTAGATGAAAGAGAACAAATGTGGTCCACACAAAAACAGTCGGCAAGAATTATGACAGGTCAGCCCCAGTTCCAGGTTGCAAACGACTTTGTGCTTGAAGGAAAAAGGCCGTGATGTAGGAAAAGTAGGCTTATAAGTGGATTTGCTTTGTTTTTGACGGAAAGAGCCGTCTATCTCTTTGGTTGTATGTCATATCCCCCTGTTCATGGGATAGGGGTATAAAAAGGCCATATCAGCCACTGCAACAGAGAAAGATTTCCAACGTAATTACTACTCTAGACAGACTACCCAGTAATCAATCCTCATATCCTCTCAACACTTCAACACTGATTACAGCAAAATGGCTAAAGACTCAAAGACTAGCATGGCCAGCCTCCAGAATGAGGAGCAAACCCATATCCTCGACGCCATCGACGAAATGCGTGATCTTGGCGTGAACGAGGACATATCCATTCCACAGGTTAGTTTTTTGCCCTCAAAGATCTGTCTATCAAACATGGGCCAAAAGATTACTGACTAAGACTGGTGGCTTTCAAGATCGTCGTCGTCGGTGACCAGTCAAGTGGTAAATCATCCACCCTTCAAGCTATCACTCACATGCCCCTCGCCGTCGACAGCGAACTGTGCACACGCTTCGCAACGCAGATCGTGCTACGACGTACCCACGAATCTTCAGTGAAAGTTTCTATTATCCCTTCGTCGCGCACGGATGAAGAGACGAAACAGCATCTTTTGACATTTACGCGTGAATTCTCGGAGGAGGAGTTCAATGAGGATGGTGTTTTTGCTGAGGTTGTTAATGATGTATGGCCTTTCCACGAAGAAGTTGTGGATGAGAAGAAATTATCTGACTGATGAGTGATATAGGCTGCAGAGCATATGGGTCTTCCTACCCCTGGTGCACAGAGCAAAGAAGGCTTCGACAAGAGGTTTTCAGGGGATGTGCTTAAGATTGAGGTCTTTGGGCCCAAGCAGCCGCATCTTAGTGTTGTTGATGTTCCGGGGCTTTTTCACAGTAAGTGTCTTCGTGTTGTCTGATGCTGCTTGGTTGAAGAGTGTCTGATGAGATTGTGATCATAGATGATACCATCTACCAAACCAAGGAGGATCTGGAAATCGTGCGTCGTCTGATCAAGGAGTACATGGACAATCCTAGAAGTATCATACTGTAAGCCTATACAATGTGGGATCAACATAATGAATCGCCAGAAGCTAACAAGGACAGTGCCGTCATGGACGCTCGCGTCAATATCTCCAATCAGGAAGTCTTCCGTCTGGCCCGAGAAGCCGACAAAGATGGCTCACGAACCGTCGGAGTCATCACCAAGTGCGATGCCCTTCAACGCGGAGACGAAAAGGAGGTTCTCAACATTGCGCAAAACGCAGTCGAAAAATTGACGCATGGATGGTTCCTAGTCAAGAATCGGTCGACTCAAGATCTTCTCGACGGCGTCAGTCTTGAGCAGCGAGACGTGAAAGAAAAGGCCTTTTTCCAGACGTCGCCTTGGAATGTGTTGTCAAAGGAACGTGTGGGTATTCAGCCGCTTACACGATTTCTCTCGAAATTGCTCTTGGATCATATTAGGAAGGAGTTTCCTGTGTTGTTGAGTGAGATCGAAGCACTTGTGGCCAAGACGAAGGAGCAACTCAAGGGCTATGGAGAGCCTCGTCAGACGGTGGCTCAGCAACGCCGATTCTTGAGAAAGATGGCGGGAAAGTACGAAAAGATTGTTGAGGATAGCCTGAATGGCGTTTATCTCTCGGACGGTGGAAGTGAGGACCTGACGAAATTGAGATGGTGCATTCGCACGGCGAATGAGGAGTTTGCTCGAAAATTTGAGAAGAACGGACATAAATGGCCTTTTAAGACAGCCGAAAATACTTATGATTGGAACTACCGTGACGACGATGTCTATGAAGAATCAGATAGTGACGAGAAGCCACAGGAGCAGAAGGTCGATATCTACAATTGGATTCGCAAAATCCACAACGAAACTAAAGGAATCGAACTTCAAGGCACCGTGAATCCGCAACTTATTACGGAAGTCTTCCGCCAACAGTCTCAGCCGTGGGAGAACCTTTCAAAAGTTCATATTACGGACGTCAAAAAGATTGTGGATCAATACCTCAAAGTCACTCTAGAGAAAGTCTCCCAAGATTCGCAGGTATTTCAGAATCTTGAACGCTTCCTTCGTCCTCGCATTCTCGAGGGACACTCCAAAGCTGATGAGGAGTTGCGCAAGCTTCTGAACGATGAGCGCGGAGGCATCTTACAGACAGTGAACCACTATCTTGCCGAGACCTTGGAGAAAATCCGCTCCGATCGAGAAGTGCAACGCCTGAAAGATGCTGGGTATGAGGAAGGTCTTGAGTATAGGATGAAGTTGGAAAAAATTCCTAAGGCTACACATATCAGCAACGACGACAGCGCAGTCTACGACATCCACGACATCGTCAAGTCTTACTACAAGGTTGCTATGAAACGATTCCTAGACAATGTAATCATCCAGGTGGTCGAACGTCACGTCCTGGGTCCGGATACGCCTTTGCGTTTGTTCTCTTCTGATTTCGTGGATGATCTGGAAGATGATCAGGTCCGGTTCATTGCTGCCGAGAGTTCTAGTACCAGCATGACTCGTTCGGATCTTAGCACGAAGCTCGAACGGTTGCAGAAGGCGCTGGATATTGCGCAGGGCGTTTTGTTGAGTTGTTGAACTGGGCCCATGCGTTGGTTGAGTCTGTTTTTGGGCTAGGAATGTTCTACCCATTCACCAAGCTTGAACAACCAGGATTGGCTCCTCTTTCTGGATTCTTTTGGTTGACCTCTTTGCTCTATCAGGAGCTGATCTCATTGTGTCATTGATAGTTCTATGTTGCTTTGCTTGTTTGATCATGACTCTATTTGTTCGAATTCACTTTCATTTATTGGCGACGAATGACTTGAATGCAAACCTTGGAATTAATAATATGTTCTCCTATGGTAGCTAAAACAGTAACTAGAAAATAGCCATACAATTAGGAGGACTGCTCACGCCACGAGCACAATTCAACGGACTACTGCTAACAAAAAATGTCCACCTATTATGCTGCTTACACAGCTCAGCCAACCCATCCAAATCAAACATCTCGCCAATAGGCATTCCCCAACCCGCCAAAATATGATGATGCAAATCGAAATCCTCTTCCATGGCAGGATAAACCTCAAAACTGACGGCGTCACTGGCCACAGCAGAGAAATGATTGTTCCAGAGGAATTTGAGGACACGCTCGGATTGCTCGATACCGGCGTGTTGAGGGGTCGCTTGCTCTGAGTAGGTTTTTCTTTCGGCCGCGGACATTGCACTCCAGGTTTGAGGTAGACCCACGCGGAGGAATAGGATATCTCCTTGATGAAATTTGATGTTACTTTCTTCGGCAATTGTGAGGACTTCGTCGAGAGAAATCTTATGGTGTGTCAAGGCATAGTCTGGTTTCAGGCCCTTGGTGCGTTCAGCCCAGGAAGCATAATCAATCAAGACACCACGGCCGGCAATTCCTTTCTTGGCCCAATGCCCGATACCGATACGAGGTGAATCGGTATCCATAATCTCTCCCAATGTCGTGCCTCCATACCACAGTTTCTTGTCGGGATTCTCCTTGTCCGGCCAAGGGGCGGAATGATGTCTCAACCCATCCCACTGGGAGGATTGTTGAGGGTTGAAATGGTATTCATCGTCCAAGGCTGCACCATTACTGCAGTCCACAACTTTAATCAAGTGGTTGAATGGGCGACGACCGAATCCGGGAGGGTTGAGGTTCTCGAGTTCCCAGTTTAGGCATACGCGTTCTCCGGTCTGGATCTCGTTGCGGGCAGCGGATGCGACGATGTCGGGCGTCAAGAGACGCAGCATTCCAATACCTTCCTCGTACGAGCCCGGGGCAGCTGGCCAGTACTGGCGAGGGTTGGGGAGATCCTCGTAGGTTGCCGGGAGAGGAGCGGACATTTTGAGGTGACTGTTTTACTTCAGGATCAATTGCTTGGAGAGATTGTAGTAACAAGGATTTTATATATCAAGCAAAGATTAGAAAGAATAGAATAATAACGAAAGAAGAACGGAAACTGCGTCCGGTTCAATTCATGAATAAATTTTAAAGCCCCGGGTTTTCTTCCGTGAGGATACCTCACCCTCGGAGATGCTCCGAGTGGGATGCTCCGAGTGGGGGTTATCTATCGTCGTCCTGGAGTCTCTAACCATAGTAGTCTATCTCAGTAAAGAATGGGGAAGTGGAATCCACCTAGGAATGAATGTATAGCCACTCATGTATAATGCTTTTGAAGTTATATTTCTCAGTCTATTGTAGAGACGTTAGAGAGTAGACCGAAATCTGGACCGGCCTCATGCTTATGAATCAATGGGGGACTTGCCCCACCGATAAACTTCCCGTCTTTGCGTCACCAGCTCATCCTCTAATTCAACGTCGACTCCAACAGCCCGTAACCCACAGCGACATACACCTACACACAGATGAGACAAGAGTCAAAGAAAACATCGAAACACTCTGGTCGCAGGGTAAAGCATTCACGAGGTGGTTGTTCCACCTGCAAACAGCGGAAGATCCGCTGTCCTGGTTCGTCCCTGCCTTTTCTATCGAGGGGAACTGCATCACTAAGATTGCACCAGAAAACAAGCCGAAATGTGATCGCTGCATAGCCGACAACAGAGTGTGCAATTACGATATTCAGTTACAATGGGAGGACGACTCTCGCAAACGCGGAATCAAACATGGTCGCACGATACGCCCTGATCGTGTTGGTTTATCGGCCTCGAAATCAGCGACGTGGTTAGACTTCCCTCGAGGTCATGGAGGCAAATATTTCCTGAATACCTTCGTGTCTGACGTTGATGGAGGAATCGTGGTACCTACGATGCAAGGTCTGGACTTTGAGAAAGATACAGTTTGGAAAAGGGAAGCGACATTTTACGCTGCGCCTATGGGAATGCCGATATTGAATTGTGCGGTCCTGAGTAAGGATTATCACGACATGGATGGTATTCTCTTCGATTATTGTACTAATCCTCTTGCTTATCGTTATTTATGGAACAGACGCTGATTTATTCACCAGATGACCGATCCGTCTCCCATTCTATACCGCTCCTTGATTCTTCTACAAACCTGTTCCGCAATCTGATTCTTCCCTTGGCGACCACGAACGAAACAGTTATGCACATGGTACTCGCTCTTAGTGCGTTGTCGCTTGCAGCAACAGGACAGGCCCAATACTATCCTTTGGCACTGCGGCATAAGCAACGTAGTATGCGACTGATCCGAGAACAGATTGCATACGATGCAATGTCTGCCGCGAATGATGCGAATGTGATTGTTGTTTTGATGCTTTCTGTTTTCGAGGTAAGTGGTTCAATCTTATGATTGTTGAATCGGTTTACTCAGCGTAGGCTTAGATTTCTGATAATTGCCAAATATCATGGTTAACGCATCTATGTGCTGCTCTGGACTTGATGCGTCTGGCTCGCAGTGAATCACCTGCTCCGACGCGAATAAGTTCCCAAGTCATAGAATTCGTCTCTAGGTTTTTCCTGGTTAAGGATGCTCTAGGGAGATCGGCGTGTCGCAAAGTGGCCAAAGTGATGCACGAGGTACCGCCAGTGGACTCCAATGAGGTGAGTTGTGATTGCGGAGCGCATAATATGCGATAGGAACTGATAGCTGTGACAGATTGATCCCTCAATCGGGTGCTCGTACGAGTTAGTCAATATAATTTCAAGAATTACCGACCTGGCAAGAGATATGGTGAGATTATCAAACCATGAGTCCTCATCCCGTTTGCTATTTACTGACGTACTTCAAGCGTGATCCGGCAATAGACAAAACTTTCTGGCTTAACGAGACGCTGGAAGTAGAAAATCAGCTGGATACACTAATACAACTTGTCCCCCCTACTTATCTACATGATATAAACGTCTTAGGCCCAGAGACCTTGCCTACGCCTTCCACAACTTCCGACGAACCAATAACGATTCTCCTCAACACATCTCTCCTAATGCAGACCGCCGCTAAACTCTTCTTCCAAGCTACTCTACGCTCTCTTCACCCACAAACCTCTCATGCTCGCGTCCTCATTGCAGAAATAATCGGATATAGTCGACAACTCTCACCAAATCATCTTCGATCCGCACACCTATGGCCGTTATTTGTTGGGGCTGTCTATTCAACAGGTGATGATGAAGAGCGCGTATGGTTCTTGGATCAGTTTGATATCATGGAGAAGAAGTCTCAAGCTTTGGTCGCTAGAGGTGTTTTGACTCGAGTTAAGGATATCGTGGAAAATGTATGGAAGCGGAGGGATCTCGATTATGATGGTGTTGGAGGCCCGGAAGGGGAGGGTATAGGTGATTGGGAGAAGTATGTGCAGCCTTTGAGTGATGGGTTGTGTTTGGGCTAGGGTCTGCCTGTGTTGGATACCAGGCGTGTAAAGAAAAGAATGATTGTATATAATATTCCATCTTATTTGCAGCGTGATGTCAACTGGAATCGGCGTTCTATTGCTTTTTATAAAGCTACCTAGGTGCGTACGAGGTACTACACTATATCACCACAGCCCTCTTTCGAAGACACTTCTTCGCCCTTCGACGCCATTTGAGCCATCGATTGTTTGTCAAAAGGCGTCGGCATCCCATCTATACCTATATGCTTGGCGTACATCGGCCGTGTACTCCTAAGCCGACCACCATATCTCTGTAGCAGAATATAGAGTGGAATGAGACCAAAACTGCATATCATACACTGTGCGGCAAATGTCCATGTGTAGCCTGGAAAAAAGAAGAGGGGTATCAGTTGGTTGCATTCATATGAAACCCCCATAAAGTTGTGCATGGGGTGGATTTACCTGAGCTTTCGACCCAGTAGAAGATGAACCAGGGATTGATGAATGCTGAGAGCTGTTGTTTATTAGTATCCAAGTGAAGGCGCAGGAATGGAACATGGGAAGGAGGCTCACATTGATAATAACAGTGTAAAAAGTGATCACCTCATTCGCATGGTTGGGATAATTGTCCACGATATATGCGGACACGACTGTGTTTCCGGTCTGCAGTCCAAGAGTATCTATTATCAACAAGGTGAGTAAATAATCCCTTTGTCTCTCTCTATCTCTCAAAAAAGAAATCAAGGAAATCAAAAAACAACTTACACAAGAAAAAAGCCACCTGCCCTACCATCCAGTGCCAATTATTATCCACACTAATACCCCAGAGAACAAGCCCAACGGACGACACAATAGCAGCCGGATAACCGAGCCAAAGTCTCATTTCAGGAACCCGGATTCCGCCGTTCCTTTTTGCGAGATGACTCATCAGTTTGTCGCTTAGGTTGCCTGAGCATACGACTTCGGCAACCAGGAGGCCGACCAAAAGGCCTATTAGGAGTAGACCCTGGGTTCGGGGGGAGTCGTTGATGTAGGCGTCTGGAACGAGGGTTGAGATGCTGCAGATCCTTTTTTGGGGGTTTGTTAGCCCCAACTCCCGGATATTTTTTTGAGGTAATAACAATCACGTATGGGTTACATACCACCAATATTGAAGAAAGCAGTAGCCAAGAACACTGACGACGATTGTGGGATAGCGGAATAAATTGAAGAATTGAACAGTTGTCGTCCATACTTTGGGATGAGGGACGCCGGGGACTTTTTTGATGGTCTGTACAGGTTATGAGATAATTAAATATTGGAAGTAGGAAATAAGGGGCGCATGACAACTCACAAAGTAACTGAGCTTGTTGCTCTCTTTAACTATGGGTGCAGTAATTGCAATCCCATCAATGCTTCGGCTCTCCTGAAGTAAAACAGCTGCTCGTGGGTACAGCGTTTCCGGAAGAAACAGACACTGCACAACCAGTAGCACAGCATATAGGATCGTGACATGGTATGCCACCCATTCGCCAGAGGTGGCCAACAAGCCGCCAACTACAGATATCAAAAAAGGTTAACCAAACCACCCATATCAAGTACGACAACTGGCATAACCTGTACTTACAAACTCCACCCAACACCGTCCCAGCGTTAGCGGCGATAGTCCACATCCCAACCCTCAACCCCCTCTCATGCTCAAAAGAGATATCATGAATAATCACAAGTCCAATATTCGCGGACGGCCCAGCTCCCAATCCCTGAAAGAACCTAGTCGCCATATATCCTCCATAATTGATCGTCTTGATAGAGGTACACCCACTCGCCACCACCGCTAACGCAGTGCATGCAATCAACACTGGTCTTCGGCCGTACGTATCTGCCAATGCGCCCACCAGTAAAGGACCAACAGCAAGACCCAGACAGGGCAATGCAAAACTCCAGCTTGTTTGGGAATAGTTGATGTTGAGTTGTTCTTCTAGGAATCCGAAGGAGGGGATGGGAGCGGTAGTGAAGTAGGTTAGCATGAAGTAGCTGTAGACGACTATGAAGAGACATATCCATTTGCGGAGGAGGGACCAGTTGAGGGGATCCTTTGGGTCGTTTGTGGGTGTTGGGCTTAAAGGGTTGCCATTGGGATCGAGTTTAAGATGGAGGGATTCAGCAGTCTCGATTGCTGCTGGTGCCGTGACCGGCTGGGAGGGCTTTTGGATGTCCATATGTGTGTAAATTGATGAAAAGTATGCATCCTGTGGCAGCAAAGTATGGGGAAATCGCAGATAATATTTATATTCATACCCCAGAATCAATAGCATTGCCATAGTTATCAGTTTGTTAAGTTAACTTTCGGGTTAGCATGTTAGGGTTACTCTTCCATGTGCTGATAAGAAGTTCATTCTGATTGGCCAGCTGCAATTCGGCATCTCCTCGACTTCCTAAGATAGGTATAGCGTGTTCTCCTCGAGTTACCCAAAGCAGTAAGTATCTCAGTATCAACAGTATCCCTCTGGAAGATTGTGTTATCTTGCCATCAGGTTGTATATCTAAAAGTATATCTCCTCAACCTACTCTTTTGGGCTTGTTTCTTTGCATATTTAAAGGAATCGTTATCTGTCTCGTCTTGAACTTGGTGATTCTGATTAAGCATCTATAGTCTGGTCAACCAGTGGCAGCATCATGTTTCCCATTGCCGGTTTAGCTATATCAATCTGGCTGATATATGTCTTAGTCAAAGCGATCTGGGGATGGCAAGCTAAATTACCTGGTCCCTGGTACACCAATATCACCAGTTTCGTGTTGAAATATCATGAATTCACGAAGAATCGTCGACTTTGGATTCATGAACTGCATCAGAGATATGGCCCGGTGGTTCGCGTGGCTCCCAACGAAGTCTCATTCTCTGGTCTGGAAGGAATGAAGGAGATTTATCAGAGTGGAGGGAGCGGGTATGACAAGACCGAGTTCTATGACTTGTTTAAGCAATATGGGTATCGGACGTTGTTCACGACGCCCAATAAAGCTGATGTTAGTAAAAAGAAGACATTCAGGGAGCCATACTTGGTTTCTGAGTTGCTGACGAG
The DNA here is from genome assembly GCA_023625975.1 of Talaromyces sp. PYS2103. NCBI lineage: Eukaryota > Fungi > Ascomycota > Eurotiomycetes > Eurotiales > Trichocomaceae > Talaromyces > Talaromyces sp. PYS2103. Next base: position 551,200 of record JAMAGB010000011.1, on the reverse strand, counting down.
AATCACAGCATGCTACAAGACGGAGAATACTGGCGGACAGGTATTCAATGACGAATGTTCTTCGTGCACCGATGCTTGAAGGCTTCGAGCAGAGGGCTGCATCGGTCATGAAGCAATGCGAAGAATCTCGTGGTAGTTATCTGGATGTCTACGTACGAGACCCCCCGAGGACATCACAATCCTTTGAGTTTGAGGCTGAGACCCGTATAGGTTACCCTGCATTGCTATGCTTTGGACTGCGCTTCCCATTTTCTGTTCAATCCCGGTGGGACAGATACTCTGAATAATGCGAGTGACTTCAAACTTATGCAGGAGTTATCGTATCACGATAGTATCAAACGTAAGTTCTCGTATTACCCTCTGGAGGGATACCCAGACCTAACTCCGAGCCCAGAACGATATGTTCAACATTACTGGCCAGTCTTGAATAAGATCTGTTCATCGTTTCTCAGCCCTAAACGAGCATCCCTGTCGGGAAGCTATGTTCTTGACCAAAGTCACCAAACAAGCCCTCACGAGTCATCTCTCATGCATAAACTGCAAAGCAAGTCTTCCGAGCTCGCCACAATTCAGATGGCAGCTGAATGCATGGATCATATGGCGGCTGGAATCGATACTACTGGAGATAGCTTATGCTTTCTGATGCATGAATTGTCGCTGCCACGCTCAGAGCGTATACAGCAATGCCTTCGTCAGGAGATCTTGCAGAACCCGGATGCGAGGATAGACGAATTGCCTTATCTTGATGCTGTTATCAAAGAGGGTCTGCGTCTGTTTGCGCCAATCCCGATGAGTTTGCCTAGATACGTTCCTGAAAGTGGCAGAACAATCTGTGGTTATGATTGCCCCGAAGGAGCCGTAGTGAGCTGTCAGGCATACTCACTGCATTTATTGAACCCGGACGTGTTTCCGAATTCCGAGTCATTCATGCCTGAGAGGTGGTTGCAGAAAGAAGGAGAGGCCGAGAGGAACAGGGTTCTATTTGCTTTCTCTGCTGGCGGAAGAGGGTGTATTGGAAAGCAGTGAGTTCTTTCGAAACTTCCCTATTCACAGTAAACTGACGTGATTGCAGTCTGGCAATGGTAGAAATGAAGACGCTGTTGCGCAGAATATATGGGCAATATCGAACGACGATAGCGCCGGAAATGAAAGGAGACATGTCGATTCATGATCAGATCATAGCATCCAGGCCTAAAGATCAGACATGTCTCCTAGTGTTTGATCGAGTATGAGCGATCCTCGGAAGTGAGCCGGAAAGGATGGGTCCCTGTTTTCGGTGTTCAGTTGATTGGAATTTATATTGAAGCATAGTTATCTTGGAGAACTATTCATGTTTAGGCATAAAGTTTTGGCCAAACACCATTGCTGCTATTCATATAGACAAAGTAGAATGAATGTGTGGGTAGTTGTTGGGAATTGTTGAGAGCGGGTGGAGAACATCCGGGTTGTCACACAACAACCACCGATGCCTCAGGCTGCCATGATCACTATGTTATTGTCCGGCTGCGAGTTCCCCGTTGACCAACTACATCTAAGCTCCTTACTGGAGCATCGCATGATCTCTATTCAGCAGCCTCCTTAAAACCATCCTCTCTTATACTTTTCAAAATCACCGCGTGTCCTATGTCAAGTGCTCACTCCATTTGCATGTGACCAGCCTCCCCCAGAACGTCACCATCTCGCCACGATTCCATCTCCGCTAGTAACTCAACGCTGATCCACAAATCCCCAGATCGCCCACTCTTCCTTTCGCCCCTCTTCAAGACGTCAAACAACTGTAGTTTTCTCTTGAATTAGGCGGCAGCGAACTATGACGGATCAACGCCCTCGCGCGGAGAGCAGGAGCCTTACGGCTCCCAGCTTGATTGGGACGAATGGACACTTTGCGTCTGTGGGAGATGCGGCGCACGATCCTAAGGCTTATGAACATGGAGTGCAAGTAATTGATGAGGAAAAGCAGTTCAAGTAATTCATCCGCATTTCCCCTCGCATTGGGAGACACCTTGAATTGTACTAACGAACAGCTCATTCAAGTCCCAACGTGTCCAAGTATCTCTCGCTTGAAGATGTCACGAACGCCGGGTTCAACTACCACCTCATCTCCGTATTCGGATCGCAGTCAACCGGTAAATCCACACTCTTGAACCATCTTTTCGGCACTCAATTCTCGGTCATGTCCGATAGGGAGCGAAGGCAGACGACGAAAGGTATCTGGATGTCAAAAAACAAGACCAAGCATGAGGACCCCAATGCGCGTATGGCGGACAATATCCTAGTCATGGATGTCGAAGGCACAGACGGTCGTGAGCGCGGCGAAGATCAAGATTTTGAGCGCAAAAGCGCCCTTTTCGCATTAGCGACGAGTGAAGTGTTGATTGTCAACATCTGGGAACATCAGGTCGGGTTGTATCAGGGTGCGAATATGGGTCTGTTGAAGACAGTGTTTGAGGTGAATTTGCAATTGTTTCTAAAGGATAAAAAGTATGCTTTTGCGTTCCACCTCATGAGAAACTCGACTAATGTTGTGGTAGCACGACTCATCGCTCCCTCTTGTTCTTTGTCATTCGTGATTTCATGGGCACGACACCATTGAAGAATCTGGAAACTACTCTCCTCGAGGATTTGTCGCGGATATGGGCGTCTTTATCTAAACCCCAAGGGTTAGAGCGCTCCACCATCCACGATTATTTCGACTTTGCATTCTACGGGTTGCCGCATAAAGGCTACAAGCCGGAAGACTTCGCTGCAGAGGCCAAGAAACTTGGCTCACGATTCCGTGAAGGTCGACGAGACCGGAAAGAACAACTTCTCGGCGCGTCTATTGAGAACGGTGTATTTCTTCCCGAGTACCACCGGAGAATTCCTGCCGACGGTTTTGCTCATTATGCGGAGGGTATCTGGGACCAGATAGTCAACAACAAGGATCTGGACCTTCCTACACAACAAGAGCTGCTGGCGCAATTTCGATGTGATGAGATTTCAAGAGAGGTCATTGTTGCCTTTGATGAAGCGATCATTCCGTTTGAGGAGAAGCAGGCTGCGGGAGTCCGCGCTGGTGAACCAGCTATCCTTGGAGGATTGGGTCCGGCTATGCGAGGTGCGCGGACGAAGGCCGTCAAGAATTTTGAAACAGAGGCTAGTCGCTATCACAAAGGTGTATACCAACGGAAACGCGTCGAACTGGAGGGCAAGCTTGATACAAGACTGAAAGCTCTTTTCCAGGGTCAGCTAAATGCAGCTCACAAATCAGGGGTCAAGGATTTTAGTGATGCTGTATCCAATGCTGTCAAGGCTGGCCAGAAAAAGGGTGCGAGCTACGATTTTGCAGAAATCGTTAAGCAGGAAACTAAAGCTGCCCTGGAGCGATACGAGAAGGAAGCTCGCGCCTCCGTGGTGGAGGGGACTTCTTGGAGTAACTATAAACAAGAATTGAAGCTGTACCAAAAGGACCTTGCGGAAGTTAGTGGGCAACTACGTCGTGACGAGATGCGACGACTCGCTACCAGAGTGGAAAGATGGGTGCGATCTCGCCTCTCTGACTCTGTTAGTTTGGAATTCAACTCCCTTGGTTCTGGACGTGGTGGTTCTGGTGCGCCAGAGACTGGAGAAAAGCCCGCAGAAAATAAAATCTGGGACCGTATTTGGAACCTGTTTGTCGAAACCGTTTTGGACGCGGAGCGCCGATTTACAGACCGCGCTACCAGTTTCGATGCCAGTATTGATGAAGTGGATGTTGGCCTTTGGCGACTCCGCAGGAAATCTTGGGGTGTCTTGCGTCTCAAGGTTGAAGAAGAAATGATGGAGGGTAATCTGCTTTTGAAGCTTCGTGAGAACTTTGAGGATAAATTCCGGTATGATGAAGCAGGCGTACCACGTATATGGCGTCCTACAGATGACATTGAAGGGATTTATACTCGGGCTCGCGAGTCCACTCTGACACTTATACCACTCCTGTCAAAGTTTCATTTAGCAGAAAACAACTCCCCTCCCCCTCTCGATCGATGGGTTGGACATACCCCGAGTTCGGCGACTACTGCTGACGAGGAAGATCTGACACCAATCGGTGGCGTTGACGAGGAGGACGGCAAATCTCTAGAAGAAGAGGTGACCATTCTCAATGATGCTAAGCGCCAGGATTTGACTGTGCGTTTCAAAAAAGCTGCCGATGGAGTCTACGTCGAAGCTAAGCGCAGTGCTATTGGCGGTATCACGCAAGTACCGCTGTACTTTTATGGCTTGCTTCTTGCGCTGGGCTGGAATGAGATTTGGGCCGGTAGGTTTATCTTCTGACAGAGTCGTATCTACCAATATACTAACAAGTTGTTTAGTCCTCCGAAACCCGGCATACTTCTTCCTCCTGTTCGTCTGTGCAGTCGGCGCATATATAACCTATCAACTCAACCTCTGGGGCCCCATGCTGAAAATGGCCGATGCAGCATCCAGGCAGGCTCTTGAAGAATTGAAGAAAAGACTCCGAGAATTTCTGGAAGCTTCCGATACCGGACGCCAGGCCATGGCCATGTCTGCTAATGGGGAAGAATATGAGATGAGCTCATTGAACCGAGGTGGGAAGAAGGTTGAGGATGAAGATGAGAATGATGATATTTAGATTGTATATTTCTCTTGCATTCATCCTTGACACGCTTATTGGTCTCATGAAGTATGACAAAAGCGACTTATTTGATGTGATTATGATAGTTGGACATGAATGATACATATTTTACGGAATTGCTGTCTGGACTAAGAGTAAATGAAGGTATTCAGGTAGATAAAGTTTATCCTCTCACTGATTGGGCAGAGATAAGCTACCCCATCATCTACCCCATACATATCATCAATCCTCGGGCCTTAAACCATCCTACAACTAGGAAGTATCATCGCTGGTCTAACGAGTCATCCAGATTGGAAATCATAGAGCATTCCTGTTGTAGACTGCATCATGTCCCTACGGTCCCATCGCGGCTGCGCACGCTGCAAGCAACGACGACAGAAATGCGACGAGAAACGGCCCAGTTGTGGTCGCTGCGCAGAAGCTGCCATCTCCTGCGAATATGTCATTACACTCAAATGGGATGGCCGAGTGCCCCGGAAACAGGAACAAGCATCATCATCACGACGGCAAAAGCGAAGGCCAAGAATGGCGGTAATTTGTTCTGGAGAGTCGGATAGTCGACAACATAGCAGTCCTCGTGATGCTCGATGTTTGATAGATGGGGGTGAAAGAAGGCTCGGCTTAATCAAGGAAGTAGATGCTTTCAAAGGTCTATGTTCCAGGGACAAGTTACTGTTGAATCACTTCATAACGAACGTGTCCATGTTAACGAGCCACATGTCGGTGCGTGAACAAGCATGTCAGATCCTACCGGTAGCTCTGGAAACGCCCTCATTACTATACGCGACTCTCGCGTTTTCAGCACTTCACCTTTCAACGTTGGTCGGAGGCGTTGATTCCGAAAATCGGGAGATAATGTCTGATACCTTGGTCGCAGACATTTTGGCTAGTAGTATCGCGCATTTACGACAGGAGTTGGAGGACAAAAGCGCTACTGCAACCAACACGCCGGCTCTCCTGTATACAGTCAAAACTCTGTGCCTTTTTGAGATTTACTCCGGCAGATACGATTCATCATGGCGTGCGCACTTAAGGGGGGCAAGAGCGCTGCTCAAAACAACCAGCCTTGTGCCCACACATCAATCAGGTGGTTGGCTGATATCGAGATGGTACATCTCCATCGAAGCATTGTCCGCATTAACGAATGGCGTGAATCGAGATGAAGAGCCGCAGCAGCAAGTAATGCAGCCCATGATCGACTCTGTGGCTACACAGGGCTCTGTTCTGGATATTTATGCCGGGTATTCGTCTGACTTGCACCTCGCATTCAAAGATATTGGGCATCTGGTGCAACAGTATGCATCTGCAAGGACGACGATTGGTCACTGCGGCGAAAATATTCTGACGGAGTTTTTGATGCATTGTGATGAATGCATCGAGGTTGAACATCGAGTCGAAAAGATGATTCATCGAGATCGTGACGGCGGGCTTGAGATCCCAGCAGAACTCTCTCTTAGCCCCGAGGAGCACCGGATGTTCGCCGCTTGCAATACGGCATATCAGTATTCGGCGCTACTACATATTCGGCGAAGGCTGTATAATATGGATTCAGAATCTGAGCAAATCCAGCAATGTGTAAGGGGGATTCTGGATGCAGTGTGCGATGTCAGGCCGGTTTCGGTTTTGTCGCCGTGGATTTTGCTTACGACTCCTATATTTACAGCTGGGTAAGAAGGCCTCTATCTCCAAGTCTTAACTCTAATGCTATTCATGTTGTCCTATCTAACAGTCCGATAGATGCGAGGCCATAGACAGAGATCGGAGCACAGTCAAGAACTTACTGGAGGAACTGTACGCAGTGCTCCGAATCCGCAACATCCTCAGAGCAATTGAAATCCTGGAGGAGCATTGGAAACGACCAGATGATGGCTATAGAGATGTAGCCGATTTTCTGCCATTTTGAACTTCGGCGTTCTATCTAGGACTTATGTCTATGGTGTGTGCGGCACTGGAACTCTCAGCTTTACTGCTTTATGCTCAGCACTGCTTAGAGATTACTTATAGATTACTGAGAATTTGAGTGGTATGCGCGAATTCGAAATTTCAGCGCTGAATTCTGGATTTCAAACATGTCTAAAATAGTAGATCATCCTCCTCTCCTGAATGGATGTGCTTCTGTATTCAGGACGTACTGGTCTAAACTGACCAACTCGGGCTCACTGAACAGTAGGTAGAAATACTTCAGCGTCTCCGCCAGCCAAAAGCTCTCCATTGAATCTTGCTTGCCTGGATTCGGATCCATCACATTTTGCAGCCTCGCATGTGCAATATCCGTTCTTGAATGTTTCTCTATAGACTCAAACATTCTCCAGCCTTTCTCCTGCCATGACGGATCACCCGTGAGACGGTACATAACAAATACAGATTCAATAGCCTCCGGACGGAGTTGATACGATGAATCATCGACGCGCGTAAATCCGTTGCCCTGACCATTCCAAGTGCAAGAAGTAAGGTCAGCGCATTGGTTGACGTGGAAGATCTCGGGCATGATTCCTGACGGTGTATTTTCATAGGCCCAGACACAGCCATTTGTCAGTTTTATGGCGGTTTCTAGTTCTGTTGGAGAGTTGTTAATCTTAGCTCCCAGTCCTACCATCCCACCAACGAAGCAGCCAAGATGTTGGATTGCCGTGTCAAGATTTGCAACGCCGGCATTACCATTGGCATTACCAGAGTACAGAATATCTGGTTCTCCGGGAAGGGAAGGACGGAAGAAAAGATGTCTGCTGAAAGAGTGGAGAGCGATGCGGTACATGTCGAGGTACTGCTGCGCGGCAGAGGAAGATGAAGGGAGAAGAAGATGTGTCTTGGGCAAGTATTCGTAAAGAGAGTCTGCGAAGTATTAGTCAAGTGATGAGGTGCTTGTCCAAAGAGGGGGACTTGCCAGCAAAAGCACCGAGTGTAAAATCACGACTCGAGAATGACAAACTCTCTCCCCTACAATCTGCATACGATGGCCAAATACCCGGCAAGGCGTTGCTATTTTGCATTTGCGCTAATTGATCTGTGATCTTCTGGATCGCATCTGCGTACTTCGCGTCTCCAGTAACCTGGCTAAGCCTGATAAACTCCAGGCTTAAACTTCCAATCTGGGCGACTATCACCCCATTTTCGCCTGCTATTTTTCCAGTGCCGACGTTCTCCCACCCATAGTAAGGAGTGGGAATCCCATTTTCAGTGTTGAACGCCCCATAAAGGAAGTCCCCCAACTGCTGCGCTTTCCGAAGGAGTATTGGGTACTTGTGCCCGCTAATATCCCATGCGCCAAGTAGTCCACCCAAGTATCGAATCGTGACTTCGAAAACAGGGACTCGCTCTGCATTCGGCTTTGAAAAATCGATCTGCTCTATCGCTTTAAGTGCACCGTCAAACTCATCCTTTAATCCCATTATCCATAATGTGTCTAAACTATCCACTAATGTTGCCGCCCAGCCAACAAAGGGATCTTTGTGCCCGCCGGAGACTGGCAGGAGTTCATCGTGTAACCATGCTTTCTTTTTGTATCCTATCCAAGCATGCTGAAAAGCGGCCTTTACTTGAGTACGTCGTTGTAATCGCACAGACTCTGCGGTTTTGGACTCAGTCCGGAAGGAGGCTTGTATTCGGTATCTGTTCTCGCTTTTGTGGCTATGGAAACCAAAGAGAATAAAGAATAAAACAACAGCCGCGATGACGAGAAATCGCATGCGTTTCTGGCCCCAAAAGAGAGAAGAGAATGATGGATGGTTGAGGGATGTTCTCAGTTGTCTTCGAGTGCGCTGCAACACTTCTACGTGAGGCATTGTAAAAGGAAGAAAGGTGATCTATTCGGTCATTAATGTGGTATCAAGGATGCCATCGATATTTGACTAATTTCTTTCGCGCTGAATGAGGTACACTAATAAAAATGGATCGCTGGCGCTAAGCACAGGGCGTGCAGGAAAGTCGGTGCTTGTAGGGTTCTTCAGGGTCTTATAGGTTCAAATACCCCTGTTCCATGTACCACTTGTGCGACTTCATGTACTATCAAATGGACAATCCTGGGCGTTTACCCAATATGGGTAAAATGATGAAGTTGCTGACTGCGCTCTCCTAGCTACTATGTACCTATAGCAGTACACTGTGGAACCAAAAGTATTGGCTATTGTGGACACTTAGCAGCTGCCTGCTAAGACATATTTGGAAATCGGAAACACCTATTTGCGCCATGAGCTTTATCTCAGTACCTTAGACTCTATATTATAGAAATAAAGTGACAAAATGTCTTTATATCTAAGTGAACTGAGCTGTGTTGACTATTATTTTAAGTCAGTGAAGCAATCTGATTGGTCCGTCGAGCGGGAAGGTCGAAATAAAAACAATTTCTGTTTTGGGAGTAGCGTCTGAGCTAGCTGAGCCTGAGATAAATCGCAGCATCGCTGAGTCTGGGGTACTGAGATAGACAGACGGCAGTCTATCATTCCTTCGATGTGGAAACAGGAAAGGCTTTCTGGGTTAACATCAAAGCCAACGACGTGATTAAGCCAAGAATTAAAGATGAAACAACACTATTAAAGGATCTATGTGCGTAGGGCATGTTCGATATCAGAAGTTGCTTCTCTGCTACCTTGAAAACCCACCTGATCCATTTTGAGTGGTGCAGAGAGAACTGGCGGCTTCAATTGAGCGGTCTCGAGAAGAGGTTGAGTAAAATCACAGAGAAAATTCTGAATGCTCCGGTCGAACTCTTGGAATCGACAGTTTCCGAGAATGCCAGCGAAGTTTGTCGCAATTCCAACTCCGGATCAGTTGAACCAACAATAGGAGCTTCAAGAATAAACACGTCGAACACAGTACCTGTTCTATCAAGACGTACGACTGGCGCATCCACAATCCCAAGAACCATTCTTCCAAGTTTTAATGCCAAATGGCGAAGTATAACTCGCCATGAGACAGCACAGGCAATGCTGCAAAATCCCCTGCAGAGGGCTTTGTTGCCAACAGCACGAGATGAAGACGTCGACGGACCAAGTCATTTTAGATTTTCCGAGCAATTCCCTATCGAACAGCTACATAGCTCTCTCGTATCGAGTCTAAACTTCAAGAGGTCAGCTTGGTGACTAAACTCAATGCTAATGTGCTAGTTGAGATAAAGGATGGTTGTTCAACGGCCATATCGAGCTTCTTCTAACAAACTAGAAGCATTGTCAATGATCTGAAATGGGAGTAATGTTGTGTTTCTTTGTTGATATAATTCCTCAATAATAGTGAGTATATGGTAAATACCAGAACTATGAGTCAAAATTCATTGTGTATTGGCTAATAATTTGAATAGTTTGAATCCATTGTGTAATTTACAAACGTTGAACTCAACACATTATTTGTAACAAATGCATACCAAGCCTCACTCCGAATGGAAAGCATGACTCAGGAAATGCATAAATACATGACCAATACCTATCTATGGGGAAGCTAATAAGAAGCATGCACAAGCATACACAAGCATTGCAGTAAAAACCGAGCGAGAAAGCGCTTCCATGCATATCATCACTTCGGTTACTCTTATTTTCTCCCGGGTACATTTATTGCTGTAAGATTTGACATGCCATTTCTGGAGTTGCATGAGTGTATACCTATAGCGACCTTAGCGCCAAAATGCGTATTTTTCAAACCTACCTATGATTGGTTCCTGATGTTAATTTTTGAGTCAAGGGGGGTTTTACAGAGAACGAATGAGAAGAAGGATTCTGTACGAATCGAACGTATAAGATTCGGAACGTTGATATCGCCTAGCCCTACCTAGGTAGCGAGCTAGAAAGCGGTGCTATTGGGTGTAGCTCTCTCTTAAACACTTGTTTTCACTAAGCGATGGTGAAGAAACCTTACCATGTGGTCTATACTTAGCAAATGTTGAATCAGCCTTGCAGACTTTATCTGAGCTGTGCCCGTAACAGGGATAATCTCCACCCTACATAAGATTGTCAATATGACATATGCTTAAATAGAGAGGTCCACAAATAGATTCAATGGTCGTTAAATGAAATAACAACTATTCATTTGTTGTAGAGATGCTTACAAACATACTGGAATGCTTCAATTACACACATCTAACTGAGTATTCCTGAAAGGTCTGCGGGTTGATGAGTATGGGATTGAAGCATCCAGTTTGAAAAGACACCGAGCATGCTTGAAAATGGTATTCTGTGCAAGATGTAGAATGCGACAACGCCTCACGACATTTGTAGACTGACCGACCCGACCACCGGGTATCTTCGCCGTGGGAGACTAGCCTCATACGTCCTTCTATATAGTGAATTTTAATGACAAATGTTGAAAATTATAGACTGACATGCGCAACGACGTGTTGGTATCCACTTTGGCTTGCATACATATGCCGGCAATGGGATTCCCTTCGTAAGCAATCGACCGATTTGTACCTATGCATAGCAAATCCCGAGGTCATTTTGTCAAGTTGCGGACTGCTGACCATTCATTAAGCCTCGTGCCTCCTATCAGATGGCACTTGCTTTCCAGCTTAAGGCTCCATACATTTCTTCACTAGAGCCTTACTGTAAGTCTCACGCGTTAGGCAGAACGGCCCGTGTCCACTACTTGAGTGCCAGAAACTTCTCCGGGCCGATAATGGAAATCTGCATTCTGGTGTGTAGCATCTTGAGGAATCTTTTTTTTTATTGACTACTCTACCGATATCAGCATTCCATGCCCGTCTTTCACCGCTTTTTCGGCGGCATACCGTCCCTCGTCAGAAGGGTCTGTGTTGAGATAGCCATTCTTCGGCCTACTGCCATCCGTTGGTAACCGGAAATGGATTGACCAAATATCTAGTAACTATGCGTGACCCTTACCTTGAACATGGAGTATGTCTGCTGTCAGTGCACACTCAGGAAAACGCACGCAGAGAACAACACTGCCGAAGTGAGTCTATGATCTTCAACCTTCTTCACTGGCTTTATCAAAAACTGCACGCGCATACTACAAGATAATGCAGATGTCATACTGGAGAAGCTGAGGGCTCCTGGTGCATCAATGGCCAGTGGAAAGACGATCGTGTCGTAATCACCCGCCTGCATTATTACATAACATCTGGTCAAAGTCTCAAAGATAGGGCAAATGGCGATGATATCTGAGCGCCCGGATCAGACCGACAACATTCATCGACGGTGCTTCAGAATTACCCAGCCGAGGGCTCCTGGTGCATCAATGGCCAGTGGAAAGACGACAGCGACATAATCGCCTGCATTGTTGGATAAAATCTGGTCAAAGATAGGGCGTTGAGGATATTCATTGGACCAACAACACTCAATCGACGGTGCTTCAAAATCACCCAGCTATCAGCATAAATAGTCCAGCTCCTCATGTAATCTTTCGAGATGTTGCTTCAGATCGCCATTTTCTACTCTGGCAAAAATATTAGTATATCGCTCGCAGCTTGACTTCTCTTGATAACGAGTTTTACCACTTCGAAATGGTCCGAATCCCTTCCTCCCAGTGGGCACAGGTGTCCCAAGGAGATGGTACTGTACAGTATATCCAGATACCTGTACCACATCCCAAATCAGATGAGCTCTTGATTAAGCTTGAGTATACGGGCGTCTGCCACAGCGACCTTCGGCTTCAGAAAGGTTTTTGCCTTCCTTGTTGATTTTGTTGTTGGTATCGCTGACGTTGGTCCAAAGGTGGGTGGCCACTCAAGCTACAAGCCGGCGATGTGGGTACGTGTTCGACTTCAGCCTGTTCTGTCTGATATGGAATGCTAATGGTATCCTAGGTGGCCATGAAGGCATTGGTACAGTTTTTCTTGCAGGTCAACTTGTTACAAATATCAAGGTTGGGGATCATGTTGGCATCAAGGTATATGTGACAGGCTTTTACTCCTTACAAGTAATTAACTTCGTTAGCTTCTGCATGACTTTTGTGGAGAGTGCGAATTTTGTGAGCAGGAGAATCAGCAGGCCTGTCAGAAGGCCCTCCTCACTGGTGTCAACTATGCTAGTGGTACCTTCCAACAATTCTGCGTCTGCAAACCGGCCCAAGTAGTTCGAATCCCACGGGGTCTGGATCTGGCTTCAACTGCGCCGGTAAAAGGACTTTATTATGTATATAACCGATAGGTTCCATGCTAACAAAGGATGTTAGATCATGTGTGCTGGTTTGACAGCGTTCAGAGCCATCAAAGAGAGCGACGCGAAACCAGGGCAGATTGTCGGTAAGTCTCAATTTAAGGAACGACATTATTTCCCCCCCTCTGACGTTCCTCTGCCTATAGCAATAGCTGGCGCTGGAGGCGGAGTCGGCACCATGGCTTGTCAATATGCGAAGGCCCGTGGCTGCCGCGTATTAGCCATATCTCAAGGACCCGAAAAAAGAAAACTATGCCTCGAAGAGCTAGGTGTGGATTACTTTGTGGACTATCTAGCTTCCGAGGATATTGTTCAAGAAGTGAGAGCGCTGACTGATGGCGGACCGCATGCTGTCATTGTGGTCTCGACTTCAGAAACGCTTTTGCACTCCGCCTGTCAGGTAATGTTGGACCTAGAAATGGGAAGTCGAGCCGTGCAACTCATCATTTTTTAGTACGTTCGCAATATGGGTACTATCGTTCCGGTGGGACTGCCTCCAAACGGACGAATGAACATAGACCTGTTTGACATTGTAGCTCGGATGGTAAAGATCAAGGGCTCCTGGATAGGCAATGATGCAGACGTAAATGAAGCGCTTGAAGTCTTTCAGGCAAAGAAGTTGAAAGCTCCTCACCGAATTATGAGCTTGCAAGACCTGCCCCTTGTTTTTGAAAAGCTTGAGAAAGGTGAGAGCCAGATAGATAACCACTTTCATTAGTGTTTTGCTGATATACAGTGCGCAGGTGACTCACTTGGCCGAGTGGTGCTTAAAATCCCACATGAGTCTTCGGATGCGTTGCAGAACCGATCCTTCCCAACCTTTCGGCCAGAAAATTGGAATACTGCAGCATATCTAGCGCACCGGCTAGAAATGTTGGGCGTCAAGCATTTTTTCACCGTGCCAGGTTTGTCAACTGTAAGCTAGTTTAAATCCTGAGTTTGGCTGATGTACAGTTGTAGGGGACTACAATCTGGGTCTACTTGATGAACTTCTGAAGAATCCAAATCTTCGGATGGTGACTTGCTGCAATGAGCTAAATGCTGGTTACGCAGCCGATGGTTACGCGCGAGTTGCTCCATCCGGAATTGCTGTGGTCGTTGTCACCCATATGGTTGGAAGCCTATCGATCATCAATGCTGTCGCAGGAGCCTATTCAGAGAAGCTCAAAGTCATAGTCATCAATGGGACTTTCAAGTCTGGTGACTACCAATCCGACAAACTGTTACATCATACGCTGGGCAAGATTGACAAAGAAGAGTCCTTGAGAATTTATAAAGAAGTGTCCTGTGCAAGTGTCCGCCTACGACCAGCGCCAGATATCGGCGAACAGCTAGACATCGTGTTGCGGCGATGTATCAAAGAATCGCTTCCTGTCTATATTGAAATTCCTATGGATCTTGTACAGATGGCCTGCCCGCCGCCGGGATTTTTTGAAACGGAGACAACTCCTGTCCTAAGCGATCGATGTGCGACGGCTGCGGAGAGGATGAAACAGACTTTCGTAGCAGCCAAGAACCCTATCATAATCATTGGAGGGTTGACCCGCGTGTACCTCTCCCATGACCTTGTATCCTCGTTCGTCAGTAAGCTTGGTTGTGCTGCTTTTTGCCTTCCGGATGGTAAATCACAGATTCCCGATTCACACTCGCAATTCTGCGGCGTATTCTGGTCAAAGGCCTCTACCTCGGAGGTATTGGCTGCCGTCATGGGCTCGGATTTATGGGTTGTCGTTGGTGGCCGTTGGTCAGATCTGCATACTATCGGATCAGCAATCGATATTGACAAAGAGAAAAGTAGAATTATTGATATCCAAGGTGATTACCTTCGCATGCCAGATGGTGATATCATCGACGGAATATCGCTCCCAGAAGTGATTGAGCAGTTTATCACTCTTGATATCTCTCAAAAGGATGCATCACTCAAGTATTTTCAGTCAATCAGGAGCACCACATCTAAATGTACAATCGCCCCCTCCCCTGATTCGCAAATCAGGCTTCAGCATGTCATGACTGGTATTGAAAGCATTCTACAGAGAAACGACAATCTGTTTGCCGATAGCGGAGAAAGCTGGTTCAATGCAGTGACCATGACTCTACCAGATGGGGTAAAGTACCATATGCAGATGATTTATGCCTCAATCGGTTGGGGTTTGCCAGCAATTTTGGGATCTCAACTCGCCCAGACCAAAGGACGTTCTGTTTTGATGATTGGTGATGGTGCCCTTCAAATGACCGTGCAGGAATTGAGCACTCTAATTAGGATGCGGTCCAACGCCATCGTATTTGTATTCAACAATCTAGGCTACAGAGTTGAGGTAAGACTGCCCAGGTCAAGCAATTAGATTACTCTGAACTAATTGACAGCAGTCGGCCATCCATGATGGGCCGTACAATTACATCGCCAATTGGGATTACACTGGCCTTGTGAACACATTGTGCAGTAGATTCCATACTTCGTCGCCAAACAGTCCTTACCTGTCAGAGAAGGAAAAGCAAGAACTATTGAACCCAGAAATGTTCTCGATGCGAATTGAGACATACGGTGATTTAGTCCAGGCGCTGAACAGAACCCAGAAGGAAAACTCGAAACTAGCTATCCTGGAGTGCTGTATCTACCCTGAGGACGTGAATCCAATGCTCCTGAAATGGGGTTCTAATCTGCATTCCGGTACGGTTCAAATTGAAGACAATGACCATGTTAATGCGAAACAGGTAAATGGTGAGCACGTGTCGAAGGCTCCCAAGCCACGCTCGCCCAGCAGATCGCGACTTGCGTCTTTCTCTTCTTCTCGCCTTGTTATTTCAAATGAGAGAAATGAGGCGGGTCTTGCTAATTTCGATACTGACAGCAAGCAGAACATGATCACAGATCACATGCTCACTTGTTTTTGGTCCGCGAATGCTGGATGGGAAGAGCCAAAAATAATTTGCTCTACATCAATTGTTCTTCCTCCCACAGCCCCAAGTCTCAATTACGGGTTGCAGTGTTTTGAAGGAATGAAAGTCTATCGCGGCTACGACGGGAAACTGCGTCTTTTCCGGCCAGAATGGAACTGTAAGCGTCTCTTGAGCAGCGCTCGCAGAATTGGTCTACCTGAGTTTGATGTGGGCGAGCTCCAACAGCTGATTGAGACCCTTGTAAGTATTGACGGTCCTAAATGGCTGCCGAAGGAGGATGCTGGCTCTTTCCTGTATATCCGTCCTGTCTTTATAGCTACGGATGCTACGCTTGGTGTCCGAAGCCCATCTAAAGCAATGCTTTATGTCGTTTGTGTCAAAGCTCCGCCCTTTTCGCACTCAGAGGAGATGAGTCTAATTACAAATCCGGAGGAAGTATGTCGCGCGTGGCCTGGAGGGCCTGGGAACTTAAAATTGGGTGGGAATTATGCTCCGACCATTCGAAGCTTTCAAGACGCTATAAATTCTGGCTACTCTCAGATTTTGTGGCTTTTTGGTGACGACTGCCGAGTAACTGAAGCTGGTGTCTGTAACTTTTTCATTGTTTGGGTGACTGAAGACAATCAGCGTGAGATGTTAACGGCGACCCTTGAGGACGGAACAATTTTGCCAGGCGTCATGCGCCAGAGCGTACTCGACCTAGCAGCGAGTAAGATAACTGCAGAAGGCGAAGTCGATGGTCAGCCATTTCATGTTCAGGAAAGAAATTTCACGATACATGAAGTGATCAAAGCGTCAGAAGAAGGCCGACTTTTAGAAGCCTTTACGACAGGCACAGGGGTATGTTTCTGACCTTTTCTATCTTCCCAATAAATATACTTCCAGCTAACAATATGTTCCAGTACTTTATAAGCCCGGTGTCCAGGATTCATCACCGAGGGTACGACATCGTTTTACCTCGTGCTGGCAGCGGAGCAACGTACGCCAAGCGTATAAAGTGGATACTAGAAGACATCATGTATGGGCGTGTAGAACATCCTTGGGCAAAGATCATACTTGATGAGTAGGTGTTGAACTGTAGGTTGATGACTGAAGCCCAGTGGCTCTGGAGATCACAGCCCATTGCGATAGGCAGAGACATGAGCTGAAATTAGACTCGCACGTCATTTAGGTTAGGTAGTTTTGCATGCGTTATCTGTCCATTACCTGGGATTCTGAAAGAAGATATGATCGCCTAGGTGGTAGCATACATGAGCTGGTTCTAGGCTCTCATCTATGTTCTTAAAGTCTACTAGGGCATGTAGGTTAAATGATCTATGGTCAGATCAAATTTTGGACGTTGGGCCAAGTCCATGAAACAGGAAACGCAAAACATATGGATGAGGTACATAGGTACTGTGTTTACATTTCTGCCACTTCTGTTGTGGAGGATCTTATTAGGGCTAATTTGCTCACGGACGAATTAGGAAAGTCGAGGAGAAACTCAGAGATAAGATAAGATAAGATAAGAACTAATATCTACATGAGAGGGGCAGCACGCACTGCAATGCATATTTAAACACACAATCCTCTCGCAATCCTTCATCTGACACAAAACCAAAAAGAAAAATGACCGTCCGAGCCTCAAAATTAATAAGCGTTCAATGGCCTCCAGAACCCGTCTCTGAAGGCCCAGATACCCTCGTCCTGAGCGTGGGGACATACTACGTCGATTTGAGGGTTAGTCGACACGACGGCAGCATTTATTGGGCCTTGGCAGGACGGAGAATAGTCGTTTCTGAGGATCCTCGTACGTTGCAGTGCAGACTTTTCTTCATTTTCATTCTTCCTAGGTTCCATTTTTCTGACAAAAGTTTGGGAGAGGTGTAGGGAAAGTCAGATTCACACATGAGTTCGACTCTCATCAACCTCATCGTAATACCGTCAACAAAAACGATGAGAAAAATAAGGGAGAAGAAGAAGAGGATGAAGAAGTCGCCGACGAAGGAGAATTCACAAAACTCCCGAATGGAGACGATCTCGAAATAGGCGAGATGCCTGCTCCGCATCTGGGTGGGAAAGTATCGCCTTATCGCGAGATATGGCGCGAATTGAAGATTGGGTTTGACGACGAGGAGGGCAATCAGGATGATGATACTGGGAAGGAAACATGTTGGATTATAGAAAGTCTCAATGATGCCCAAAAGAGAACGTTTTATTGTAAAGTTGGGAAGTTTTTCCTCGCTTTACGTCGAACGGAGAGACGTCATCTCTCCGAAGAAGGGAATAATGAGATTGGCAAGGAAATCGAGTTTTCGGCTATCAGACAGGAACTAATCAGCAAAACTGACGAGCAAACTGACGAGCATTGGGTTACAAAGTACAGTATTGGCACGGATGCTGATGATATGTTTCACATGTCGAGGTCGTCGTCTGATTTTGTGTTGGAAAATATCAATGGAAAATCAGCGTGGGGCGTTGATGATCAGGTAGTTGTAAGGAATAAGGGTGATGGTAGCATACGGGAGGTTTGTGTTGTTAGGGCTGTGAATTGATCCCTTCCATTTTGTTTTTACCTAGATACTTCTATATCCATGGATGTAGGTCTGTTTGTAAGGACAAATAGAGGAGAGTGGTATCACAACACAACTAATGCATAAATCCCACCACTAGGTAGAAAAAAAGATCAACGCCGTCCCTTATGGTACATTAATTAATAGCACATAATGGCCTCCCATGATCCAGCCAATCTTCAGTGCAGCCCTATAATATTCATAATGGGATCTATTGTATAATCGCCCCATTAGACCAATCAAAATTCCATCCCTGATCCAAATCCAGGTCCAGGTTCATATTCGGCCACAGAGCCAAATTCTCATTCTCAAGACCCCCCATTAGCCCGCCGCCCATAAACGCCATGTTTTGCTCATTGGTCATCATATTGGCATTCGGCATCATGCCTGCGTTCGGCAAGGTAAGGAGACTCTCTAGTTGGACGCGTGAGGAATCGTCCCAGTACGGTGGAGTTGTTCCTAGGCTTTGTTGTTGGTGTGGTTGCTGCTGCTGGTCTGAAGAGGCGGAGACAGAGACGTTGCTGAAATCGATGTTCGATTGAGGCGGAGTGTAGAGTTGAAAGGGGCTTGGTTGTTCTGAGGTAGAGCCCTTGACGGATGAAGGATAATGGTAGTTCTGGCTGTAAGCGCTGCTACTGCTTGGTGTAGGCTGCTGTTGCTGTTGCTGTTGCTGCTGGTGTTGAAGACTTGTGAACGTGCGTTCGGGCCTTGTCTTGCATGGTTTTTTGCCTGGTGTCACTGTGACGCTACCGAAGTACGGAACAGAGATTTTGCAGGATGCGGATGATGGGCATTCTTTATCCACGTTGCTGCTGATGCCTTCCAGGATGAGTAGTGATTGTTGGGCGACGGTGCCTGCAGGCTCAGCGGCTGCGTGACGAAGGACTTCTGTAGTTGCGTCGACTAGTGCCCAGTCTTTTTCGTCTTGTTCTGGGCTATGATTGGGTGCGTCTTCAGAGTATCCTATGAGATTGATGATCAAGAGCATGGCCACTGAAAAGGCTTGAAAGTCAATCAAGCGGCATATATAAGGGCTCATCATATCCGCGGAACGCAGTCTATTATATGCGCCCAGCGCTTTCCGAGATGATTCCAACGCGGCTTCTTGGCTGAATCGATACGATCGGTGGCCGTGGGATTGCAGCATGAATGGTAGATGCAGCGTGGCCCGCATATAGTGGAAGATGAAGGGAAGCAACATACG
This sequence comes from Talaromyces sp. PYS2103, assembly GCA_023625975.1. NCBI lineage: Eukaryota > Fungi > Ascomycota > Eurotiomycetes > Eurotiales > Trichocomaceae > Talaromyces > Talaromyces sp. PYS2103. The sequence continues at coordinate 531,835 of JAMAGB010000011.1, read as the reverse complement.
CTCAACTGCTTCATCAGTAGACAATTTGTGGTCAGGCGGTTGGTCCTGCCAAAAGTGATCGGGCATGGATCGCGCGTGATTTTCCATGTCTTGCTCCAATTTTAGTGTTTCTGCAATTGACATCTTGGCTGGATCTTGTTGATTTCGATCAATGATTGGACCCATGACGAGCGAAAGTTCAAGGGAATAGATTTCCATGTTTGGGGACTCCGTTTTCAGCCGTCGCTCTACCTGTGGACGATATAAATTTTCCTGGATGGCATACGGCAGACCTAAAATCAAGCACAGAAACCGATCATTCAAGCCAAGCATCGTCCATAGTTTAAGACGCCGATTGTATAGTTTATCACCTGGATGAGGATCCTTGGTAGTGGATATATGTAAGCCCGCTAACTGTGCTAATTCAACTCCACGTCTCGTCATAAGCCACGCCTTTCGCGGCCGCCCCAAGCTCGTATACCATTTTGATAAAAGTAAAATCGCCTCAAGACTGGGGAGAGTTCCGCACAAATCTTCGTCATTTATAATCAAGCGGTCGATCGCGTTCGCACAGCGATCGGAATATTCATTCGGGACGATAGGCATTTCGAGAGAGCTGTAGTCAAAATTGGCCGGAAGCTGGTCGATACACATCATGTGACAAATTAGAAACTTCGCAACTTCTCCAGGAGATTTTGGTATTTCGAAACAGTCCCGTTCGCCCACGAGAATTGAGCGATCCGATTCGAGGAGTTCTGGGAACATGTAATGCCATACAGACCACCAATTCGCTGCCAGGTCTCGAATGCGATGGAGATCGGCACGAGGTGGGATTAATTTGACCAGCTCATTCCGTACTGCAATTGCTTTTGGTGATATGGCCTGTATAGCAGCGACTTTTTGATTACGTGTAGCGGTTCCCTCAGTGCGGGATATGACATTGTTGTTCAGGATCTGGAGTACGGGGGCGTTTTCGATCTGATGACTTTCTGAGATTGGTGCATCTTCGACTGATTCGTATGCGACGGTAACGGTCATCTCCTCCCCGGAGACCAGGGAAGTATGCTGAGCTGACTTGTGAACATAGTCGCCGTCATATGATGTACTTCTCTGGTTTGGAAGAGGGGTTTTGAGATAATCGTGTTGAGCTGGGGACGGGGAAGCTGACGACGGGGTAGTTTGATCCATCCGCTGTAAGATGTCTTTGACCACATTCTCCAATTGCGTAACCCGTTCACGCAGACTGTAGGACTGCTCTCCGGATAGGAGACCTGTGACCTTGGGGTCCACGGTTCCATGCTCTTGATCAATGCATTCAAACCCTCTCGAGTGACATTCATTACATATATTAGGCCGATTTTCGTCGTATGTGCAGCGTATTTTTCGTCGACGGCCTGTTTAGTGTTAATGCCGTATTGGAAATTTGAGGGATGATGCACCGGATGCTCACATTCAGTACAACTCTTGGTCCCCTTTCGCATCTTCTTCCGAGGCGGACCCTGAGAGTCTAAAAACCGAGTCGCAGACATCATGTCGATATCTTCCGTACGATCCCGGGCCGATTGTTTCAGCATGAAAAGAATTGCAGGTCAGAGGGGCTCACAGCCTCGAGCATCAACAATGCGACGATGGCCTTCGCCGGGAAATAAACATAACCAGCACAGTTTTCGCAAAGAAAAAAAGAGAATTCCCCCCTCTCTCCACCTGATTGATAATGCAAAGAACAATTGGCCAGAAGATTCAACCAGGCAGCAATGTTTGCCAAGGACAAACTTCGAGAAGGTTATTAGCCGGACTTAAATTGGAAAGAATCCTTAATTCCGAATTTCGTGAGCTCTGAAAGACAGAAAGCTGTCCGGACGAAAAGGGTGGAATATGTAAGACGTCGCTCGTGTCGAGGCAGGCATATAAAAGGTCGGCGTCCCGTTGAGGAATCAATTACTTGCTCAGTTCAAAAGTAGTCAACTGACGTTAGTCGATCGAAGAGGCGTGAAGTCTGAAGAAGTTTTGATCATGTAATCAAGTCATTGATTACGAAAGCTGAACGGACGAAAACGGCCGGATTCTTCCTTGCGTGTGATTGGTCGTTCTTGAAGCGAGTTAGGGCTGACATTATTTGGACCAATGAGAAGCCATGAGTTCACTTTCCTATTTAAGTAACACAGTAAGCGCTTGCCGTAACGAGTGAATGGCTTCAAGCTGATAACTATTGTTCTAACAGAAAGCTATTAATTGATGATAGTGAGTCAATCTAAAATGCATTTGGTTTGAGTATATTACTATTATCCATGTTTCTGTTCGCCCAAACGCCCAAACAAAGTGTCTAAATACTCTTCATTGTACATACGAGTTCGTATGCAGGTCATACATCATCACCAAGTTGTCCAGTCGATAATTGTGTAAGCCAACCGGTGAAATGCCTCAAGCAGCGCCCATGCCTGGTTGAACCTTGCCCTTGAGACTCTTCCACTTCGGGAAAACCGAGACAATGCAACAGAAACCTCCAAGCGCAATCGCAAAGATAAATGCAATTTTGAGACCGTCCATGTAGGCATGAAGAATACCCGGTAATTGAGCTGCGGTAAAGACTCTACGCAAATCAGTGGCTCCGGCGGTAACGACGAGTGCTGGGTTCACGTCGGGGACATAGACTGGCAATTTCTTCATCAACGTGTTGGTGAAACCAGCCTGAGCGCCGGAGATCCAGAGGGCACCGCCAATAGTCTGGAAGAATAGTGTAACGGCGGTAACGTTTGCGACATCGGAAGAGTCAACGAGGGCTTGGTTGACGATAATGGCGATCTGGCTGCCGAGTCCAGCGCCAAAGCCACACAGAACCTGGTAGCCAATCCATTTGCTATGGCCGGTGTCAATGTCGAAAGTGTAGATGAGGCCTGCGCCGATGGTCTCGATGACGACGGCGAGAATCATGAGATAGCCGTATTGACCGAATGCGGTGATCAAGACCCCGGACATGATTGCGCCTATGCTGCTTGCCAGGATGAACGGGACATTGCGCACACCGGACTGAGAAGCTGAGACGTCCTTGATAGATTGGAAATAGATCGGCAGGTAGTAGATCATGATGAACATAGGTCCGATAACGAAGAGGACGTATGCACATCCGATGGCGATGGTGCGATCCTTGATAAGTCGTTTCGGGATCAAGGCGCGCTCTCCAGAATACTTCTGAGCAAGGATGAATGCAATAACCATGAGGCCGAATCCGACCAATAGACCTACAACTTCGGAGTCGCTCCAAGCCTTGGTCACACCAGCCCATTGCATAGCGAGGAGATAGCAGATAGTGGCTCCGAGGATTAGAGTGGTTCCAAGAGGGTCCATCTGTAAAAGCTTTTCCTTGAGAGGGGCGTCGACGGGTTTAGCTGCAGGCGGAGTCTTGAAGAAGATAAGGATAATGGCAGCGCTGACACCTCCGATGGGAAGATTGATGTAGAAACTGATTCGACAGATAATTAGCTTTCTCTGATTTCTTCTTTTCTTCGTAATCTTTTAGAACTTACCACCACCTCCAGGATACATCGCTGGTAAAGACACCACCAAGAAGAGGACCAACCACACTAGCAACAGAGAAGGTGGCTCCCAGTACACCAGTAAGAGCAGGTCTTCTGCTCGGCGGAGCAGAAAAGGCAATAATAATATAAACACCACTAGCAATTCCAGCACCACCAATACCCGCGATAGCACGACCGATGATAAAGGCCGTGCTATTCGGAGCCACAGCACAGATCAAAGAACCAAGCTCAAAGACAAAAATGAACGCCAAGAACGTCGTCTTCAGTGGGAAATATTTGTAGGCTTTGCCGCTTGTGGATTGAAATGCGGCCAAGGTAAGGAAAAACGCCGATCCGTACCAGGCCACTTGGTCGAGGGAGTTGAATTCATCCGTGATTTGAGGAATGGCTGTAGCGACGATTGTCATGTCCAGGGCCATCAGGAACATGGATAAGACCAGAGAAATGACGATGATAACGAGTTTGGCCGCATTGGGGTATTCTGATTCATCTTCTTGATGCTGCTGTTCGTCGGCCAGTGATGATGGCTCCTCTTTATCGACTGGTAGTTTTTTGTCATAGTCAGACGAGGGTGTATCATTGTTGGGGTCGCTGTATGACATTGCTGTATCCTTCACAGCGGCTGAGGCCTCGGTGTTGTCAAGATAAGTCTGGCTTGATCGAGATGAAGCTCGAGTCGCCGTGTGGGCGTCCAGTGAGGATCTCATAGGGGATGATATGCTGTCGATCACTGTCTGAGGGATCTTCGTTCTCAAGTATAGTCCAACTCCAACCGATCTTACAGGAGTTGAATGCTCAATAACCCTTTCCCAGATCTTGTCTGTGCAATTGCATGATACAGAGAAAAAGAACATCCCATAGGGAAAGGGGCGATCCCTATATACTAACTACCTGCCCTGAACATAACGTCCACTTTTCTCTCTCAGCCCATGACAGCATAACGTTATCTGCGTAAAGTCCGGCTCGCCGATGGAATGCATAACGCAGATCGGCCGAAAACAGTTACACATCGCCATGAACTAGCGTTATGTCGGGATCGTGAGACAAATGATTAGAATTTAGCGACGGTGATAGTTTTTCAGCCGTCAGAGGCTGATATTCATAGTCAAGCAGAGATTCGACGAATAAGAGACTCCGAAGTGGGTATCGCTCCTAACTCTTCGTGACTCATTTAACGACGCTGCCAAGTTTGATTGGCCCCTATAAACACGAGCGTCGTCGTATGTTCGGACAAAGATGAGACTTTCGTGCGTGGTGACTAATATCGATACGAACGGAGATGTTTCGTCCGTCCTGGCTTGCTGACTCATCCCGACCTTACGGCCGGTTCAGATGTAGCTGGTGGATATATATATGTCATCTCAACTATTAGTATCATAGCAGATTCTCATGAGTTAGTAAGTTTGTCAGTATACGAGGGGAGTCTATCTTGACTCGGGATGTACTGCGCGAAATGTTCATGATTTACTGGGAAGGACATTTGCACTGGGGGTTCCTGGATTTGAATGTTAACATAATCATCACATACCGAAATCATTTTATACCTAAATAAGAAAGGGCAATAAAAACCCAATTAAATAAACCGAGTACAACTATTGCATGAACGAAAACGTGCATATTATTCAGCAGGAAGATGATGATTCAACTCTTTGATTCTGGAGCAATCTTTTGCAGAATCCGCGAGGCATCCTTTTCCATGCTCTGGAATTCTTGCTCAATTATTCTGCGTCGACTCTCGGTGTCATCTCGCAGCTCAAAAACCACTTCAAATGGCGCCGGTGCTGCTGTGAAATGACGCCGGATATCCCATTCATCTACCTCGACAGTCTGACCATCCCGAATTGCGTGACGAATATTGTATGCCCATAATATGCGGGAAAGGACAATGAATAGAGTATTGTTGGCCAAGTATTCCCCAGGACACCTTCTATGGCCATATCCAAACGCACTAAATACCTGCAAGTCTGGATTTTCGAGCCATCTCTCCGGCTTGAAATTGTACGGTTCATGGCAGACATTATACGCCATTTCATAATTATTCTGCAAAATTATCGAGCCTTGTGGAATTCGGTATCCCATGTATAGCTGATCAGTGTCGGTGGAATGCGGCATGCCCAATGGCAACAGTGGCTGCCATCGTAAAACCTCTTTAATCAACGCATTAAAGTAAGGCAATCGAGGCCGATCTTCAAATGTGGGAAGACGATCAGAGCCGATAATATCGTCAAGTTCTTGCTGTGCTCGCTGGGCGACAGCGGGGTATAGAAGAAAGGCCTTGATCGCGCTGCGCATGATCTTTGGGGTACTTTCAATGGCGCCTTCGTTCATGCTACCAACAAAATAGGCAATTTCTGCGTCACTCATTTCCCCAGTATGTTGTAGTGCCCTTGTTGTTTCGCGCGTCCATGTCCAGGGTAACTTTTTCTGTTCTGTGCGAGAGTATTCCAAGCCTCTGAGATAGAAACTGAGAGTGTGGTTATGCCTTTCGCGCCAAAACTTATTCCACGGAGCGAGAAAATGAGGTAGATGATCAAGAATGGGGAAAAGCTCAACCATGCCCATTGTGAGATTTTCCAAGCCGTCCATTAGAGTATGGAGGATATGCCTCATCTCGGAAATCTCGGCGCGTTTGACGTTCTCTAAGCGCATGCCATAGGCTAGAGTAAATGCTACACTTGTAACATGTCTCTCAAAGCTAAGCGAAAAATCATGCGATGTTAAAAATTCATGCACAATTTGCTTACTCTCGATATCCTGGAGGTATTGATATCGTTTGCTCATAGTTGGGCCAAGTAACGAGGTCATGATACGGCGGCGAGACTGCCATTTTCTGTTGTGAGGCATTGCACCCATGAACATGTTTCGCGACAGGTGCTTGAGTGCAATGACAAATTCGGGGCGGGAGCTGTATATGGCGCCGTGGTTGTCTAGCATATCGTGGGCAATCTTGTATGAGCTGACGACAATAATTGTGCGCTGCCCAGCACGGAAGCTTATTATAGGTCCATATTGCTGGTGCCATTTCTTGATAGTGTCAAGCGGGTCCCTACTGCCAGTAAATTGATGCAAATTACCAATTACTGGCAGTCCGACTGGACCAGGTGGTAAGGGGGGGGAGTTTCGGGGGTAGCAATACTTGTAGAACACAAAGGCCGAGCATATCGCTACTGCAATATAGAGAAAAGAAGGGCAAGAGACGTCGTGGATAGTTTCCATAATGGGCAAGTCAGTGATCAGGAGGCAAGAAAGGAAGCTTTATACGCAGCTGAATCCGACCGCCCATGTCTCTGCATTCAAACTGTACGGGGAGTGGCTGGAAGGATTGTGTCGTGGGAAAGATGCCCTCTCTAGCGAGGGGGATATCTTATGTCCCAACGACGCTACCGGTAACTACAAACGGAATGGTGCTGACAGTTTAGCAGCAGTCTAACTTGGCCTATGGGAATGCTTGCATATTACTATACGTGGTCATTTATCTGTTTACAATCATGCAGTCCATAAATTGACGCATATCAAATTGATGACACATTGCCCCTCAAAAGTAACCCAGCATAATCTAAACGAGGAATCAATTAAATGATCAGCATTACACTCTATGTGTTCATGAACTGAAAAATTCAACAAGAAGACGAATCAGTATAGAATGTAATGCGTGGTTGCGAGATGCATACATCCTGAAAGTTGACGCCATTGGGCTGGTTGCTTTGCATTCTGACTTCTGATACTCATATTTGAGGCTTTGGAGAGAACAGCCTGAACTGATCACATGCGAATACGCGCGAGACGGACGCGCTCGAGCGTGTATCGGATGACCAGAGTGTTAGGTCATCTGTATTCTATCTCTTGAGCCATTAGCTGCAAGTGTGTATGGTATCGGGCGTCTCCGGGCCTGGTTACATGGATCAGCATGAGATGGCTAATAGCAAAAGTACAGAGAGAAGAAAGAGGGAAAGCGAGTAAGTAGAAAGAATAGCCTATAAATTCATCATGTGTCGTCTTTTTATAACGACGTAACACTCAGCAAGAAGAACCAACTAGCCAATCAATTCGAGTCACCCTTTTCACCAAGCGTGCAATTAAACTACACAAAGCTTTTACAAAGGATTTCCTGATGATCACTCTATTTGCATCCATCTCTTCCCTCCTTTCATCAGCTCTTGTTGCCCTTTCCAAACAAAGGCATACGAAAACTTTGAAGCAACAATGCACCACCACGATCAACGAGCTCCTTCGCGGGATATCGTATCGATATCCAGCAGCAGTCCACTTCGATTATACATTGAAGAAGAGAACAGAAGACTGGATGTTGAAAGCAGGTCTCTCCTTGGAGACTCTGGCTCGCATTCAGCCGTACATTGATAGCAGTGTCAATATTGCTCTTACATGCTATGCACACACGTCGCTACAAGTCCAGGAATCGGTGGCAATATATACCTCGTATGCAATCACTGTAGATGATATCGGATACGAGTTTGCCGATGACATGAAGAGACTCATGTCGAACTTCTTAGACGCACAGCCAATACAAAACGCTGTCCTCCGAGGGTTTCTTGATATCACCAAGGACGACTTTAATTCCCAATTTGGCCAATTTGGGGGCGATATGATCGCCAAAGCTACCCTTGACTTTGTATGTAGCTGCTATTTGGAATTGGAGCGTGAAAGCAATGCCCATGCCACCACCACCAATGAGAATCAGCATCAAGCCAATGCACCAGAATTCGCCGAGTATTTTCGCTTCAAGACTGGTGTGTCGGAACAATATGCCTTTTTCGCATTCCCAGAACACCTATTCCGCGAAGATGAACTATTGCACGCTTACCTCCTGCGATTCCTTACATGATGAGATACTTCAACTATGCCAACGACATCATGTCTTTCTACAAAGAGTCGGGGGCAGACGAAAAGGCCAATTATGTGAGCAACCAAGCGGCCGCTCATAATATATCGCAACTCGAGTCCTTGAAGATTCTTTGCAAGAAGACGATCGAGGTATTCCACACTATCAATACTATCCTCAGCCCGAATGAGGGTCTCAGACGCAATGTTCAACAGTGGATGCACGGGTATGTGGTTTATCACTTGTCCTCGGCCAGGTACAGGCTGGACGAGCTAGATATCCCAGCTGTCCTTGAGGCCAGACAGTTGTTATTTCCAGGGATTGGTCATCAACCAACCTGAGGTTCGGCAATGCCGGTTGTTGTCCATTTGTTTTCTGGTTTTTTTTTTTTTTGAGCCATTATCAAGTTGGAGAGGAGGCCGTCCCGGCTTTATTTATCATCCATTTCGGGGATTAACGATACATATCAATGTTTGATAGGGATCAGAATGGACATGCTAGTTAAGTGCTTTTATTGCGAGATGTAAAGTTTGTCATTGGCGCGTTTGCTTCAGAACCGCAGATGAAGGTTCGATTTTCAAACCATGAATGAATAAATACATATCCTAGAGTCTACATATGTAATCTTCGTTATCACAATACAGTGAACAAGATCTAGCCCATTACCAGACTAAACTTGTTATAGCAAAGATCTTCACTAATTGACTTTTTAGGCCATTGCCTAATTACATAGTCAAAATCCTTACATGAGGCTTGGGTGATGGCACATCGCCCATGTCGCTGAGGCCTCAGGCGTTTCATGCGGTAATTCCTGAGATAGGGCTATGGAGCCGACAATCCTACCCTAGAAGTTTGTGAATGAAATTTCTGGACTAGATGATTAAAAGGAGAGTGTTTCTCCAGCTCAATCCTTTATTATCTTAAGCTGGGGGGGGGGGGTGTTGCAAGCTATATGAAGTCAACTTACTGTATTGAAAAGTAAGCGCAGTCTTTTTAGTACAAGTGGTTGCAACAGGATGCACTATTCCTCGGTGTGTACGTTCAGCTCGCCTAAGTATATTGTTATGAGCATCTAAGACTTTTCCCTTCCAATGGCGAGTTATATGATCCATGATTATCATCAACTGAAGAGAAAGGAAACAGTCGAAAAGAGAAAATAGAACTAAATATCGCATTCTTTTCCATTTATGCTTGTAAGAAAGAGGTATATAAGTTATGAAAGTCATGATGAAGAAACGAATATACTCAATTTCATCAGATTCCAGACGGGAACTTTGTATCGGAAGAAAAAATCCAAAAAAAAGAGAAAAAAAAGATATGGCTTGGTATTTCGACCAGAAAGAAGGCAAGTAGTTTTTTAAAATGTTGATATCAGAAACGACGGCTGGAATTTCAAATGAGCCCATGAACTTTTCTGTTTCCCTCCAAAAAAATGAACACCACCGAAGTTTCTTCCTGAAGCCAGCTTTAAGCCCACAACAAACCAAAGCTATATGGAGAAAGAAAAAAGAAGATAGATCAAGACACATTTGCGCGTACGCTACAAGGACCCAAGAAGAGAGTTGAGAGAGATCGATAACATTTCCAAGATTCAAGAGATTTGGGGTATTGTTTTGAATGAAAAGACAGCAAAAATCTTCACTTCAAATGTAAGAGGAAGAAAAATCGGCTAGCAGCATCACTCGCAAAAGGAGAAACATTCTGTGGGATGAGACGAAGGCAAAGATAGGCAGACAATTTAGAACCCGAAGTCATCAATTTACCAAGAAAAACAAGAAGGAGAGTTGCCTTTCATAAAAGTAGAAGAACCGCGACAAAATCCACCAAGTATGGATTTTCAAGAAGTCGAAAACCGAAAACCATGAACATACGACCAAAAACAACTCAAGACTGGTATCCGCCCTGGTTGAAATTATTGTTGTTGTTCTGGTTGTTGCCACCGGGCTGTTGCCAGTTGTTACCTGAATTGTTTTGTCCACGACCGTAACCGCCCGCGCTACCAGGAGCTTGATAGCCTGCTCCACCAGAAAAATTGTTACCCTGTTGATCCCAACCACGGCCAGCCGGAGCAGGACCTGAATGTTGTCAGAATAGACGCGTGCTTTGGCCGTGGTGATTCTACTGAGCGGGCTCACCTTGAGGGCTCATTGGACCTGCTACCCCATACTGCGGGAAGTAAGGGGACGCGTTGAAGCCTGGGCCACCTTGCTGAGCTTGGTAGCCGTCAAATTGACCCGTAGGCGGGCGATCCTTGCCCCACTATCATTCCGCGTTAGCTTTCAACGTTTTTACTGATATGAACACCTGCTAAACTTACACTGCACTTGAGAGGACGGCCATTGACTTGATATCCATTGAGCTGGCAGATTGCCATGGCTGCATTTTCGTGAGTATCCATCTTCAAGAAAGCGAATCCACGGTCTGCCTGCAAACGGGTCTCGACAACATAGCCAAAGTTCTGGAACAATGGAACGAGGTCGGTCTGGGTGGTGTATGGAGTAAGGTTTCCAACGTAGCATGTTGTTTGCCATTGAGGAGTCTGCGAAACGACCATCTCATAGCTATTGGCGCCTTGAGTCGGGAAGTGATGGTGGCCGAATGGTGCACTTGGGGTCATGCCCATCGCAGCCATAGCCTGCTGCTGCGAAATTGAAGGCTGTCCCTTCTGGTTGGCCCAGTTGCAACGAATCGCCCGTGAGCCTAGCCATTCACGGTCCATCGACTTCAGAGCTTTCTCAGCGTCCTCGAACTCGCGGAACGCAACAAACCCATATCCTCTAGAGCGACCAGTCTTCATGTCCCACATGACGCGAGCTTCGGAAACAGAGCCAAATGCAGAGAAAGCCTGCAACAATACTTCATCGTTGACTTCATTACTCAAATCACCGACGAAGATGTGGAAATGGTTCGATGTATCCTCCTTGTGGGAGTTGTTGGACTGGTAGGCCCAGTTCACGCGAATTTCCTAGCGATCAATGAGTTTTCACTTTCATCTGAATCGAGATATTTCAGTACTCACGGACTGATGAATGCGACGGCCGTTGAGGGTCTGCATGGCTCTTTCAGCGGCGCCGGGGTCGTCGTACTCCACGAAGCCGTAGTTCATGCCCTTGCTTTGGAACTGTTGCAACAACGATGGCGTCAGTAAGCTGGAATTTCTAAACTAAAAAGGTTGAGAGGGAAGCGAAGAAATAATTAAGAAAAATCTAATTGCTTGAGCGAACGAGTGGCAACATGAAGCACAACAATGAATGTGATCAAAAAGAAGGAGGAAAGAGAGAGCTTGTATGACAGGGTGTTTGAACTCACATTCTTATCTGGAATGATCTTGACACTCTGCACGTGGCCAGTGGTTTCAAAGATCTGCTTCAAAATGTCTTCGGTGACTCGAGCGTCTAAGCCGCCGATGTAGAGAGCTCTTTTGTTTGGTTCAGGAGCTGCCCGACGCACGAAGCCGCCCGCGCTGGTAGGCGACATCATTTGCCCGGACATGGGCGAAGTGATGGCTGTAGGAATTGGATTTGTTTTTTGTGGGATCACCACGGGCGGCAGCGAAGGAGGCATATGGGCGCCTGTCCCCTGACCGTTTCCTTGGGCGGAGTCGAATTGGGGCTGGCCTGGGGCTCCGGTGGATGGTTGAGGAGGGGGGGGAAGAGTGGAGGAGCTCGCAGGCGGCGCGTTTTCTGCCATGGTAAAAGGAGCGGGCTGGATTCGAATAGCTGAATGTCTGTCTGTATAATGGGTTGGGTAACTGTTAGTACGGAGACAATAAGAAACAGATTGCGTGAATCTTTAGGCAATGAAACAGAGGCCCAATCAATAAAATGAAAAAGTTGACGAAACAAAAACCTCCTGGGAGAATAGAAATGTCGAAGAAGGACGAATGGGAAGGCTCAGGCACACAATAAGAATGAAGCGGTAGCGGTTGGTTGAACAAACAGATGTGGTTCGGGGGCGTACGTAATTACCTAGGCACCAAAGTATAAGTGAATAACCAAAAGCTCTCGAAGCCTTCTGGTACACCAATATCAATTCCGTACAAATTACTTTGCTAAGCTCCTCGATGAGAGAATGGCGAAGGCGAAACGGTGGATTGGGTAGCGATGCGCTCGATGTCGAACGGACGTAGGAGAAGCAAACGAGCCACAGCAAAAAGAAAATAGGGAAAATACGCACACCCGCAACTAAAACAAATCAGACGCACGAACGAAGCGAGAAGCGAGCACTTGCGAATAGAGTGCAGCAGCGGAGTAAATATTTGGTATAGAGATGACAAGCAGCAACAAGAAGAACAATGAATCAATCAATGAATCAATCAATCAATCAGGAACAACAAACAGAGCGAATTGAGCGGAAGGAGAGAAGTTTGGATGGGCAAGAGCCGCTTGAAAGTTGAGGAGGGGGCCCGCTAAGCCAGAAGGGGCTTAGCGGGTGTGATCCCTTCGCACCTTCTTCTGTTGGCCTCTCGGAAGCCGGAGTAAGATGTAACTACACTCTAACAAGTCACACACACACTCCTGCTCTCCTGCTCTCTTGCGCCCTTCTCTGTTGCTGAGTGTATACGGCTAGCTGCCGTTGAAGTGGTCTGTGGTGCGACTGCATGGGGCTATTGCAGATGTAGAGACGGAAAGCCTAAGAGGCCGTCATCACAACCAGTTATCCGACATTGGAGACTGTCAGGTCATACGTCGAAGGCTCAGAGGCAGGAATTCACGTGCTTTTGACAGTCGACGATCAGTGCCAATCAGTGCTTATCGGCTTCTAGACCGACAGGCCACATAGAAGCCGCAGCATTCCACTCCTGCGCAGCTCTGTCGCCTACAGGAATCTAATTGAGCCAAGCCACCTCCCTGCATTCGTCTTCTCGAACACCGGGACTGTCTTACAGTGCAAGGTATTTCTCGTCTCTCAAGGGCGGGCGCAGACATCAACCACCACAATGGCTACTCCACGGTCTGCAGCAACTGCAGAGTCTCTTGCAATTTTAGCAGATGCGATCAACCAGACGGTATGTTGTTATGCAAGATCCAAATGCACCTATACTAACTGCATATAAAGCTTATTGACACTGGACGTTTCTTCAAGAGTTCTGGGTCTTTGCAAAGCCGCGCACAACTCAAGGCATCCATTCCCGCATCATATCAGAGACTTCAAACTGCTTTGGACACACTGACTGAACAGATTGTAAGTGTCTTTTTCATGTTATCTGGGGCAATACTTATACTGTATTAGTTTATTGCAAAGTCTTTTCTGGAAAAGGACTATGAGAATGTGACTGCGAAGAGACTGGCGCCAAAGCCAGAACCTCAACAAGAGCCAGAACCCGTTCCCGTACCTGCCGCTGCTCCTGCACCTCCACCAGCTGATGATATTCTCATGTCAGAAGCACCTGTTCCAACTGTAGGTGAACAGGCCAAAGAGGCTGTCGAGAAACCAGAGCCGACGGAGAAACCTATCAAGACGGAGCCTGCATCAATACCAGACTCTGGTCTTTTTGGTCAGAAACTGGAAGCTAGCACTGAACCCGTTACCACCACCACAACAATGGAACCGATTGGAGCTTCGAAAGTGGATGAAACAACTGATAAAGGCAATCAACCACCGCCAGTCAGCATGGGCGACGAGATGAACTTTGATCAAATGCTTGCTACGACTGGCCAGGTGCCAAACGAGTTTGATTTGAACTTCAACTTCGCCAACGACGAGATAGGAGACCAGAATTTCCTTGCAGGGGCGGACTTTGGCAATACGAATGCTACAATGGGTGGGAACAATGATAATGGTGCAAACGCAATAAGCTCGTTACTTCCAGGGCTTGAGAGTTACGCTACAGATAATAATGCTGGCGATAGCTTCAACTTTGATCTGCCGAAACTAGGAGATAGTAACCCTGGAAATGGCGGCCATGATGATTTGATGGCACCGGGCGAATCGAGCTTTGACGATCTGTTTTTGGAGAAGGATAACCTAGAGGGTGATGAGAATTTACTTGGAGGGGGGGATTTGATGGATTTAGGGGAGCTGGACGATTCCTGGATCAATTAGTGGACATTGCTACTGAACAGAGGCATTTTGCTGAAGTCATGGAGCCGGCCCGTCTGGAACGTTTAACACTAATTAGCCACATGGCATTGCAATGATGTCAAAAAAGTATCAACAGAGCGTAATTAAAAGCACATGGCAATTGAACTTTTCTGAGAGTAAGGTTCGCCTCCTTCGTCTGTTTATAGATTCTTGTCCCGGTAGATCTTCCAGAAACGGACTGTACTAGCCGACGTTCCGATTCCGAGAACCGGGACAACGCCATATTCGACCTTTGAGGCGATTGCGTACGCGTCTGCTCAATTCATCGTGATGTAATTTGACCGAGGCGACAGTCATTGAGATCAGCATGAGGGAGTCGTGTCTATTGCAACGTATGTTGATTTAGACTGTATCGTAATGACATGGAATATACTTCTTGAATCTTCAATGGAGTGATGATGTCATACTAACAATCTCTCTAACGAACAGCCCACGAAACATCCCCGCAAAAAGAAGCCACCGGGTCAAGCCACGGTTTGATATTACAGTCTTGTAATACAAAAAACAAAAAATCAATTGAGCTGCTGTTCAGATCAACGTTGTTCTTTTTACTACATACTAACTACTACGTAGGAGTATTCATTGTATTCGGTATACAACTCCGTTCTTGCCCAGAATGTTATGTTTTCTAGACGCAATACTGCATATGCCATTTTGATCGAAACGGAATCTTCACTGTACTAGACTAACTAACTAACTAACTACGTAGTTACCGGTTGAGGATCTGACACTATCGAGTTAGTATGTATTTCAGTCGCTTCATTCGGGATCTCATGACTCGTCACCGCCAACGCAGTGGTTCGGTTGTTGTTCAAGTGTGTGATGTGTACAGTCATCTAGACCCAAGTAAGGCAACTAAGCTAACCTCTGAATAGAGTGTATGTATGGTCATAGAGTCAAAGGTGATCATGCGATGCAATTCCCAAACCACCTCCTCGGCAAAAGGTCGTACCCCACAAATACGTTTTTTGTCGGGCTAAAGACTAAAGTTAGTAACTTCGTAGCACTACTAAACTTAGTAAGTCGTACTTTGTGTTTAGTCAAGACGCAACTAACCAAGTGAAGTTAGCGAGTGATTCATGATTAGTAAGTGCTGAGTTGGAGTATGCACCGTAATCACTTCGACAATACGTACTGATAAATACGAATAATATAGTTGGTTAGTTACAAACAGTTGCAAGCGTCATTGAGTCCGCCGGAAACAAAAGTATTACGGTAATACAACCAATTCAGCCACTCTGGCGCTGTGCCGGTGCTAAGCTTTGCATAATACATACGGTAATTACGTCTGACAAAGCCTCTCCGGGCTAGACCAATCGCTGATCTGCTGGATCAAAGATGCGGCCAGTCGCTGCGTCATAGGCTCATTACACGGTCTCGGGAGTCTTTTGCGCTTTCTTTTCCCTCTATCTCTACTTTATTTTATTTCTTCATGTATATTCTTCTCCCAGTATATACATTCAACTATCCTGTTTGTCTTCGTGCAGATCACTCACACAGACATCAGACCATATATACACACTCGTACATACATCGCCCCGCTGACGCCTCGTCCGTACATACACATACGCATTCCGTTTTTCCCGCAATTACATACAGGACCATATGAACAAAAACAGCCTTAGTCCTGCTGACCCATTCCGAAAGATCCGTCGCTTTGTCATTTATCATTCAACATATATTTTTGTGATTTTATCTTTTTTTTTCCTGTTTGCTTTCTCTCGCTACTTCATATGACTCTCGTTGAGGACATCTGACCTCCTCCGAAACCTATCGTCGCTCGCCGCCGCAATCGGATTGGTCTATTTCGACGCTTTTTGTGACCTGTTGAGCAGGGGGATTGGGGTTAACGAAGTTATACTTTTTCGGTCACATTCACAATCACCTCAATAATTCGCAAGACACCATCACTACTACTACATACCCAAATCTGAAGCGCAAGAGAGACCCGACGGTTGTGGTGCATAAGTGGCCACTGATCTATTGCCGCCACTACTGATTTCTGCGGGACATCATTGCCTCGTCAAGCCGGAGTTACAAAGACTAACCTGTGAGTTCATCTCATCTATCACATTTCCCTTGATTGTATGTCACCCCTTGTTTATATTTTTCCTTTCTTTTTCTTTTTTTCCTTGGCTTTCTTGCTTTCAATCAGATCAGAAGAGCGCCGATCGGGTTTGTCACACCTGCAGTCATAGTCATCTAGTCTCTTTTGGAAGTCTCAATTGCGCGAGAATAAATACAAGGATGGCGTCACAATGCGAACCGCGAACGAGGTTTTATACTCTCGTTGCAGTTTCTCGCTTGCTACTGCCCTTCCGATGCCCCTTGGTTACTACCACCACTACCCACCAAAATGCCCAGAAGCTCAATGCGCTATCGTCCCATGACGACCTATGCCGTAGGCAGTCAGCGTGCTAACGATGGACCGAGTAAACAGAAATCAATATCTTCGTATACAGATCATATCATCCCCCGATCTTGGCGCAAAGCACGACGACCCCCTTCGTCCGGGACAGATCTAGTTGAGCTTTGCGAGAAGCTATTGGAGCGGCCGAGAGAAAGCGCGAAACGATTCTTTCGTCTGCGGACTTTGACTCATATAGTTGAAGAGAACGCAATGTCACTCAGCGTGCAGAGGCCGGGCCGATCCCGGCCGCATTCGGAGATCTTTGTTGGCGCGGATGAGGACCGAGTAGCTCAGTATATGGCTGCTCAGATGCTAGATCGCAATAATTCTGGTAACATTTCACCTTCCGGGGGCACCTCCCGTCCCGTTTCTCGGGGTCGATCGAATAGCGACGACTCGAATGTTATGAGCACCGGCGCGATGCCGACGTTGCGCAATGAACGAGTAGTCGCCTCGGGGAATGGGATTACTGTTAGTGTTGCGCTGGCGGAGCCCTTAGTTTTTCTGCCAGGTTATGACCATAGTGATCCAAGTACGAAACGGTCTGCTATTTTGAGAGGTCATTTGCATATCAAGACGACCAAGTCGGTCAAGGTGAAGAAGGTCTCCATATGTTTTCGCGGGCAGGCGCAAACGGATTGGCCGGATGGTATGTAGTAACAAGTTCCGATATTCATGTCTGCATACTCACGTTGATACAGGTATCCCTCCCAAGAAAATCAACTTTCACGACAAGAAGGACATCGTAACTTCAGGAATGATATACTTCAACCATGGAGAAACTTCTATTGTTCAGAACCCATACGGTGCACATTACTACAAACTAGCAAATACGGTGCCATTGTCGACTACCAAAGAACCCAAAATCTATAGCGTCACTACAACGAGAGAGCTCTTGAAGAACGGCTCAACAACCACCGTGAACAAAGACACTGCTAGAGATTTGAAACGGCTGTCCTTGCAGTCGAATCATTCTCGCAGTTTCAATAAAAACGACCCGCCCAGCAACAATCAACCTCATGCGGTACGGAATTACCGACTATTCCCTCCTGGCGATTATTTGTATGCATTTGAGTTTCCTATCGATGGATCAATGCCAGAGACCATCAAAAGCGAGCTCGGGTTTGTCCGATACGATCTTGAAGCTATCGTTGAACGATCCGGCGCTTTCCGTCCCAATCTGTTGGGAAGTACTGAGATAGAGGTGGTACGAACACCGGCCGAGGGATCTCTTGAGCAAGTCGAGCCTATCGCTATTTCCCGAAACTGGGAAGATCAGCTTCATTACGATATCGTTATCTCCGGGAAATCATTTCCAATGGGATCGCAGGTCCCCATTGCGTTCAAATTGACACCTCTCGCCAAGGTCGAATGTCACCGGATCAAAGTCTACGTCACAGAAAATGTTCAGCATTGGACGCAGGACAAGTTTGTGCACCGCTTGCAACCACCGAAAAAGGTGCTGTTGTTTGAGAAACGGGCCGATTTACCTAGTGTAAGCACATATCCTGGAAGCAGCATGCGAGTCACGGCTGGTGGCGGTGTGCAGTGGGATCAACGAGAAGCTGCAGCACGAGGCGAGGAACAAGTCAATAGAGGAGTCTCTAGTTTACTGGGTAATCTATCGAATGATGTGGGAGTTGGGCCTACGGAGATGGAGTTTAGTGTGCAACTACCGAGTTGTCATGCAATGAAGGGGAAGGATGAGGCGCATAAATTGCATTTTGATACAACTTATGAAAACATACAGATCAATCACTGGATCAAGGTATTTTCTTTTGAGCTGGTTGATTCATGAACATTATTAGCTGACAGAATTAGATTGTGATGCGTCTGTCGAAGACCGATGAAAAGGACCCTAGCAAGCGGCGGCATTTCGAAATCTCAATCGATTCTCCCTTTCACATTCTTTCGTGCAAGGCGACACAAGGAAACATCTTCCTACCGGCGTATAACGACCCATCTTCAGATCCAGCCGTTCTTCAAGACGAATACACCTGTGGATGTCCTGGTGCTCCGATGACACGACGAACCCCGCCGACCAGTCGATTCAATTCGTCAAGCTCCCTAGAGCAAGCCACCACCAACAATAACAATAATCATATTAACGGCGACACCAACGGCACAACCCACGGCCTTCGCGGCCTTCCTCGCAGCTTCACCAGCGGATCAGGCGGCCTCTCACGGCCTCAACAAGCACACATCGCGCACGAACCCAACGAACGTGACGCACGGCCAATGCACCTCCTCCGCACTCCATCGTTCGCACCACCTGCGTTCGAAGAACTAGAACCACCACCACCACTCATCACGCCTCCACCGGAATACGCAGATATAGTTGGTAATACCGACCGTGAAACTGTCCTTACGGATTATTTCAATCGTCTTTCGTATTTTGAGGAGCAGGATGATGAGGACCGGGGTCTAGGAAGGGTTGATGTTCCGCTTACGCCGGGGGGGAGGGTGCATCGTAGCATGGATGTGCCGAGGGAATGGGTGAGATTGGGCGATGCTACTGTTCAGTAGTCCGCATACATATACATATACATTATATGAGCAGAGTGACAGCTCTGTCGTATATATATTTATATATCCATGGACGCCTACCCCTCTTTTCTTTCTCGAAAAAAGCAAATAATCACGACCTTACGACAATTCACGACGGGCGGCGAGACTTAGCACATGTCTCTTTCTTTTTCTATTCGATTCAACATATACACCATTCTAGACCGGCGTTTATTTTCCATCTGTCTCTGTCTCTCTCTGTGCGAATGTCTCTTTTGTGATGTCTCAATTCCATCGTTCTTCGGCCTGTTAGGTAGGACGGAGCAAAATTTCTGTTTTGATTCTCAGGGTCTTGTGTACTGTACTGGGGTTTAGGTGGTTGGGGGAACAAAAGCGTTGTCTATATCTATATTATATTATATTATATTCTATCTACTTTCATTGCCATAACATCTTCTTCTTATTCTACTCCGTATCTCGCTGATGAAAGTTACCCGCTTCAAAATGCCTAGACCGGTTAGCCGTTCCCCACTTGGATCTCTTGTCGATGGGCGTGTCTCTATCCCAGATGGGTTAGACTGGCCTTTGATACAGTAATCGATTTGATAAGGAATGCAATCCCCGAGATACGAAGTTCCCTCTAGAACAACTTCATTTTTTCGGAGTCTTTTGCTAATGACTATAACTATCCTCGCATTGAGAGTGTCTACTACTTGAATCGAGTTATCTTGGGCGAAATTTGAGAAATATATCGACTTTGATGCAGGATTATCAAACCAAATTGTAAGGAACCCCGTTTCGTTCCCATGATACTGTGACTTTATGTATAGGTCATATTACACCGACTTTCTTCTGTTTCTCTTTTGTCGGATATGAATTCTATGTCAATGTCATGCATTTATCATTACGATTGATTGGCTGATCTCATCCGCCTCATTCTTGATTACCGAAAGACTGATCAAATGAAGTACATGAACACAATGCCATTGTTGCACAATCCCCCGTGGAACTCATTTCATTCCCACGATTCGCATTTTCCTTCGAAAAAAAAAGACCATTTTTTCTAACTGAGTTTTAGTTATTCTGAACTGAAAAGAAAACCTGGATAGAAAGAACGCGCAAATATGCCTATTCAGATCCTCCCGTTGCAGAAAGAAGACATCCCGGGTGTTGTTGAATGTATTCAGGAAGGGTTTGCGGATGATCCTTATTTTAAATGGGTGTATGATGGGTCAAGGGTGAGCTCTCTCTTTTTTTATTCTCCTATATATATATGTGTGTGTGTGTGTGTGTGTGTGTGTGTGGCTCATGGTTACAACCTCTCGAGCTTCTCAAGCTGGATCGAGGAAAAGGAGCTGATCCTTGCTACCTACCCAGACATACATATCTCATCTTTGATGCAGAGAAGAGTCATGACAGATATGACCGAAAAGAAAGAAAGAAAGAAGATAAGCTAACCTTCCGAGGCCATCACCGAGCTAAAAGACCAGCGGAAGCGCTGGTTTTTTTCTCGCTGCCTCTTCTCCTTTGGGAATTATGATATAGTTTAATGCACAGAGGAATTCAAGTTCACTCACTGCCCGATGTTTATGGGGGATCAATAATGCTCTTTTCTACGTGGCCAAGGAAGTCGACGATACCAACAACAACAACAACAACAACAACAACAACAATCAACAGCATGGCAGTGATGCGCCCATCCTGGGCGTATCCTGCTGGCTCGCACCGCAACCCGCCTCTGAGCCCCAAACCTGGTATTCATGGTACCAACTCTGGCTCCTCTCGTTTCGCCAATTAGTCACAAACCTACGCTACTTCGGTCGCGGCGGGCTCATCACGAAACGCTACTGGATCTGGAAGGAGCAGCAGACCGCCGCTCAACGAGAGATCTGGACGGATAAGGAGCGAGGATACTATTTCTGTAATATCGTTACCGTTAAACCTGAGGCGCAAGGTCGCGGGATCGCGAGGAAGTTGTTTGAGGTGGTTACTGAGAGGGCGGATAGGGAAGGGGTGAAGTGTTATTTGGAGAGTTCAAAGGGTGAGCCCAATGTGAAGATATATGAGAAGATGGGGTTTGGGTTGGTGAAGGAGATTGATTGTGATGATGCGGGGGATGTGTGTCGGGTGAGTTTTCTACCTTGGGGGGGGCTATTGTTCGAGGTACTGACTGTGGTGAAGTTGTTTTGCATGGTTCGAGAGCCCAAGACTGATAAATCGTGATTGATTGCTTATACCGACTGGTGTGGGGAGTATCATCTATGAGACGATGACAGCGAACGATTTCTTTTGATATAATTTGGCATATACATTCCGGTAGTAATAGTCCTCTAGTAAATCATACGCAGAGAAAAGTAAATCCGGGGAAGATTACATAAGCGACCCACCTGTACTTGCTCCGTCGCGATAACTAACGTCGTCTCTACAATCTACAAGACTTCAAAGTTCAAACTGCTTTCCTATAACATGATGAGCCACAACTTCGCTCCCAACGGAGGATGAAACTTATATTACTCATTCGATCAAAATGAAGAAAACACTCTTGCTAGTCTTCATTCACGGCTTTAGGGTTTGCCCCTCTTCCCAGGTCACAACGAGCTCGACCTTTGGACTGACACCCATTTGATAGGGCGGCAATGATACCTTTCTCAAATTCCCAGATCAACTCACCGCTCTCGTGAGACATGCGCTCCCCAACATTGCTGTACAGTGCGTGACGTACCCCAAATTCGAGACGAGGGGTGATCTGAAAGAATGCGTGGGTCGGTTTCGTGAATGGTATGTATGTTATACTTTACAACAACATCCGGGTTGAGCCCGTTTCACTAACGAGATATGTGCTGGTGGTGTTTTAAGGCTACAGAATAAAGTCATCGACATCGAAGTCGCAAACTCCACTCCCTCACCAACCATCGATCCATCCGTCCATGTAATCCTCCTCGGCCATTCCATGGGCGGTATCGTCGGCGCAGAAACGCTTCTGTTGCTTGCTTCCGAGCAACCTATACCATCGCTATCTGCATCGCAAATCAACAACGGGCATGAGACACCGTTCTTCATGTTCCCGCACATCCAAGGGTTGATGGCGTTTGATACGCCGTTCCTCGGTATTGCGCCGGGAGTTGTGTCGCACGGCGCTCAGGAACATTATAAGACTGCTTCGACTGCGTATAGTACTTTTAATGAGGTGGCGGGTATATTTGGTTATGGCGGGAATAAAACTGCTACCACCACTGCCGCGACGACTACTATGTCATCATCATCATCAGCTGCTGGTACAGCTGGCCAATCTGGGATACTACCGCTCCCGCCCGCAACAACAGACACAGCCGCAGACGCGGCGGCAACACCGTCCTGGTCTCGATGGGGTAAAATGGCCATGTTCGCCGGCGCGGCCGGCGCAGTAGCAGCCGGTGGTGCTGCGGCACTGTACTCACAACGCGAACGCTTCACCGAAGGATGGCGGTGGGTTACGTCGCATCTCGAGTTTGTGGGTTGTCTTGCGCGACCCGGAGATTTACGGAAACGTGTTGCTTCGCTTGCAGATATTCAGCGAGAGCGAGGGGTCAGAACTATTAATTTCTATACTTGTCTTGGACAAGGGGCTGCGCCTCGTCCTGTCGATCCTACTACTACCACCACCAACACGAACAATCGCTCACAATCCTCATCATCTTTATTCCTGCGAATACCGCGTGCCCGCGATCGCACGTTTTGTCATCTGCCCGAAGACTTTGACGCGAACGACCATTTACTTTCCGGTGACGGGACACTAGACCATCCGGGCCTACGATGGGTATTAGCCCTTAACGATAAAGCTGTCGATGAGACGACGGCGCATATCAGTATGTTTGGACCGAAGGAGAATCCCAAGTATTATATGTTGGCGCATGAGGCGGCAGATGTGATTGTCAGGTGGATTGATCAGGGTTGGTATGCTAGTGCTAGTACTGATCGATTTGAGCATGAAAAAAATGACGATGGGCATACAGAAGTGGCTAATGAAGAAGCGGAAGGAAGAGGGAAGGGGAGAGATGATAAGGATGATTTTATTGTTGTATAAAATTGATTACCTTTGTATAATCAATCCATCAATGTATAAGGGGTACCTTCGATGTGATACCCTACGGATTCCCTGAAATTGTCATGGACTGCTGAAAATGATCAGTTGTCAAGATTTAGGGATAGTATATGTTATAATCTTATTAGCAACACGAGAAGTGAACGAAGAAAGGAAAGAAAAAACGTTATTATACCGCAATAAGGGAGATCATGCAGCGCGTAAGAACAAAAGGTAATAACAATGTATAGCCTTTTTAAAAGAACCAAAAACCACCCAATGAATAACGAATTGTTCGAATTAAAGAAAAAAAAAATATTCATATGCTGCCGAAAACTGCCCCTCAAGAGAAAAAAAAATATAGGGTGGATCATCCGAATATATACAAGTAAAAACGCCCCGTCATAGGATTTAAAAACGAGAAAAATTGTTTTCGTTTTTTGCGAAAGTATAGGTTTTTTTTTTTTCTCAATATCCGGAATGATTACCGCCAAAAGTCGATGAACGGTAGTGCGTGCTAGGTGCGTATTCGGATCCTCCGTCGGGATAGATTGTGAGTCGACGGTCTTCTTCTTGGATATCCTTGACGTCCCAGTTGTTTTGTTTGACGCCGACGGAGAATTCGAGGTCTTCTTTTGTGATTGAGTCCCAGTACTATAGGATCATTATTAGTTCTCGAGTCAAGAGAAAATCAAGAGCGGGGGGGGGCGGGCTCACCTTGTAGATCATCATGACGGCAAATAAATTGCAGACTGTGCCAAAGAATAGACCGTCTAGATAATGCTGCACCCCGTTGCAGATCAGGGGACTCAAGGCATAGACCAGAACTTGTCCAACGACGAAGAAGAATACTCCCAAGGCGATGTGTCCCAATGGCCAGCGGTCGTCAAGCGTATTATAGACGAGTAACAGTTGCATTACAACGTAAATTGCCAGACAGATCGCGTTCAAAATGTAGATGACGACAAACAGGCCAATGGGGTTCTCGGGATCCAACCCTCCCCAGTTCTTGAATGTGAAGAGAGAGACGATAAAGGATATGACAAACATGCCGGTCGAACTGGCGCGTAACAGCCACACGGAAAGATTTGTCCCGTCTTCGTAGAGTTGGAATCCCACGAATCCGTTGATGAGGAGACATGTACAGGTAGCTGAGACGAGACCGTTCTGAACCGCGACGAACCATGGGAATGGTCCACTGCCAGGAGGGACGACGCCGGAGTCGACGACGAGGGAGCATACGGTGAGGAGCATAAAGAGGTAGAAGAAGTCGGTAATTTCTTTGCGGCCTGTTGTATATCATTCGTCAGTATCAATCCGTAAATTCTTTATGAATATGCCTCATCGGACGTTGGAGAATACTCACCAACTGCCGTAAATTTAGACCGCACATGCAAAATCATAATAACAGTCATCCCCAACGCACCAATATGTGCAAAGTCAGATGCAGTCTGAAAAATAATCGTGTTGCCCACGTCGATGTTACGCGCATAACATGTCGGGAGGATTCCATTCGAGCCCTGAATCGGCGACTTGGGGCCGATCAGAGCACATAACGGCACCGGTGCATTTCTGCAAAAGCTATCCAAACTGTTGATTCCAGTCATGTTTGCCTGGAATATTTCTGTGCGTTACACGTTTCGGGGTAGGTAGGTATTGGTGGGCGGGTTTGGGGAGGAGACCCTCCAGGGCCAGCTGGTTGGAAACGCCCCGAGACTGAAAGAAAAACGAGAGTCGAATTGTTTTTTTTTTCTATTGGTAAGCGAGCGAGATGGCTTGCGTATATAGCAAACTCCCCAAGTTTGGTGAAGTATCAAGGAATGAATGATTCCTGACAGACTGGAAAATGCAAAGGCCCGTTGAGGCTTTGATTCAAGATTCTCCAAGTCTAAATGATCTGTTGCTCCGCCAATGTCTCACCCTGGCGCATCATGTGACTTTGGGCTGAGTTTAACTTTTACTATTTTGGGATAAGCGTCAAAACCCACATGGAGAGACCCCACTACACGCGCCAAGATAATCACGTGCAGCTCATCTTTCGAGATTAGGTAATCAGTTCCTGGCCTATGAGTCTAGTCCGAATTCAGTTGTCTATTGTTTCAGTTTGCCCTAAAACCTCCAAGCATCTGAGCAAACTTCATCGTCCTTGCAGCATCTTCCAAGAGAGTCGCCCGTTGAATCATGCTTGCTCAGATATAATATTTGCCTATATGTTGATTGACTATGTACGAAGAGAGGTTGCAGTGAACCAGTGAACCAAAAAGGGGTACCTATAATGAAAGCCGTATCGAATCAACCCTGAGCTCAATGATTCAGGATTGTCTCCTGTCGCTGGGTGCCCATTGGGCTGCCACCAAATCGCTAACAAAATAGTGTCCTGACATTGTACCAAGGACGCCTTATCGCAGTCCTCATTGGGATGCAGCACTCGGAAGGAGGTGATGGCGTGCGCTAGTTCATCATGGCCACACCCTCTCGAATCGATTCGGGTTTTCAATTACGGTCAACTGACTCAACTCTCCCAATGGCTAACAGGAAACATAAAATATTTCCCTCCGTGTATCTGAACATGCCTGAGAAGCATATACTTGAAGATGACCGATTCCTTATCCAGTTCATCTAAATCGATAGTTATTAACTCACCAGAAGACATCTCGACTCTACCATATTGCTAACTTTAGAGCTTCCATTTGATAATGTCATAGCGAACAAAATCTACCCGCATTTACATACTTGATATCATGGATATCGGCCAGCACTTTCTCCTTTTCCCTCAAGTTTTCGGCTGGTAAACGTGTTGAATAATGGAAATATTGCTCTATTTATTCTATTAAAACCTTTTCATCTGACCGACAGGCAAACCTGCTTGACGCCTCCGACCTCAGATTCGATAAGATTAAAACGCTTTTCTTTTCTTTCCCTTTTTTTGGGATGTCATTAGTACACATGGCAGCTTGCGGATGATTGTAGTGACAAAGCATACGAAATTATGACGACACACTGGCTGGAACACAATCGGTACAACCTGGCTATGTTTGCTCCAGAAGTGAGAATTACTTTCAAAGAAGGCATTTTCCCAGACCGCAAATATCTTCCAAGAAGAAAGTCGTTGGGGGGTCTAGGTCCGTCTGCTGTGGTAAATGGCTCATCAAACCATAGTGGAAACGCCTGTTGGCCAAGTGGATGTATACCAGATGAGAAATGCAATACTTGATTCGGTAAGGGATACTACAGAAAGGAGACTTTTTACTGCTCAGAGGCTGAGGAATGCTACCCCGATAATGCGGCGTGCTGTCCAGGGAAGCATTGTAAGAGATCAAATACTCCGCGGACATGCGGTTGGTCGCTGATCAAGACAGCTGGATTAAAACTGCTCTAAGAAGATGGATATTACGTTGAACGTGTGCTGCTACTTCTTCTTCTCCTACTATTTAAATCATGAGTTGTGGTGCAGCTTTCGCCGACTGGAGCGGCATTTCCTGGCTTCTAGGCAGTAGTTGGGCTTATTCACATAAAAAGCGACTACGAGCCGTAAGGGCGTTATATAAAAAAGCGTGGGCCTTGAAATTAAAGGGCAGGGGTACTTCGGGTACCCAAGATATTCGAAAGACGCATGCTGAAAAGGTAACCGAAGGGCGGAGAAGTACTCTGGTTGCTGCAGTGGTAGGTTTCAATCCGTGAGAAATTGGATTTTGAGTATTAGATCTGTTCCAGGTTGATTCTTGCTTACAGGGTTCCAAGGGTTTAACCTTAGAATGGTCATTTGTATCAATGTATAAAAGATCCGTGCAATCAGAGGTCTTCCTTTCAACTATCATTCAACGATTGTGACATCTATATTCTGCGAACCGGAAACACCGGAGGACTCCAGGGCTAGGTATCCGTTGTAGGCTTCGTCAGAAAGTCTATATCTAGTTAACTATATAGAAGTGATAATGTTGCGTGTCAACTAGGATGGTATCTACCTAGGTAAATTCTCGCTATACCTAGGTAAGGTACTGATTTGGAAAGCCGGAAATTCTTCAATACATAGATGTCTACATCAATGTACTTAGATATCCTTGAATATATACATACGGACCAACGCTATGTAAGGTAGGCCGAGCCGTTGAACTGATCGGCAAGCCGGGAGCGCGTTCGGCAAATTGCATTGCTATGTGATGCTATTTCCAGATTGCCACGTTATCTATATACCATAAGGACTACGTAGATTAATTTGGAGATCTGTGCTTACTGCATTGATGATTTTTTAGGTATAGCGGCTCCGGCATAATGATCCGACCCAATAGGGCTTTCTCATAGCTCTCAAAACTGGCCAACTAGGCATAGGCGCGAAGAACATTGGAAGTGCACGGTGTCAACAACTGGTCCAATGGTATTTGAGGTCTACCAGCATGGAGGACAATGCGGAAATACAGAAGATTATGTATATAATACTGACCTGGGTTGAAATGTTCGGGTCATGAAACGAAATAAAGGCTATTCTTTTCTTTTTATATCTAATTAACCACTACAGTTGTCCTCGCCTCTAAAGTTGAGAGTATGGCACGACATATTGGATGTAGAGACACTGGGACAGACACTGAAAACCATTTACCCTAGTAGGCTTACCTAGTGGACAACTACAAGGGGCCCTATGCCAATTACATTTACTTGACCCCAGAGGTTCCGCTCATGCTTCATAATGATTAGTGATCTTGATCATTAGTTATGCCAATCATCCGCCAAGGTACTTATGTACTCCGCACATATTAATAGACTAGAAAGCATCGCTTGCTTTGTAGCTACGTAGGCAAGTTCGTGGTAGGACAAGCTTGATCATCAGTCATTCTAGCTTGTGATTATGGAGCAGTAGTTACAAGATACATGCGTTACCCAGAAGGTGGCATGTGTGTAATTGCCAACCTTGGAAGGGTCCGTGACGTCTGTTTGCCCGTTTCTCGTGTTCCTAGTCTCAAGTATAGTCTCCCGACACTATCTGTAATCACGCAACTTCATCCCATTAAATGCATCACAACCCTAAGACATGCCTAAACTTGTAGGGGGAATTGTCGATTGATGACCTTACCGCGCATGTATGGGTAGGCTAGCTAAGACTCTGGCAGCCCGCAATACATGTGCATGCGCCATGTACATTGAACAGGATGCACTGAAGGCATGAGAGTTCTTATCGAGAGTAGGAAGGTCCTAGCGGTCTCAGCCACGACACATAACTCTTTTAGTCATCCCGTTAGAATGTTGGCTACCTAGGTAGCTAGATCGAATAGTCCGGGAGAATTCCCGGTAATTGTCCAGGTATCGAATCTAGACCTCAAGTAGTGATAAGATGTGTACATTGAGAAACTCTATAGTAAATTCAAAACATGCGCAAAAGTACATTCAATAGAGAAGAAGAAAGCACAAGTAAAAGAACGAAGAACCTCAATATGATATCCAAAAGAAGGGAGAAAAAAAGGCCTGAAACGCTTGTTAACCTGCTCAACCTCATTCCTAGAACCGAGAAAAGAAAAATCATAGCATTAGATCGGCCCAAATGGGGCGAAAACACAGATTTCATTCATGTCAACGACGGCACAGATGACAGACTCCTACTTCGATGACGATTCTTTCATGAGGCCCATCATGACATTGGCCTTTTTTGTCGCCGTCCAGTTCGGTTTTGTGGAAATGTCCGCTGGGATCACGGCATCCCGTATAAACGTATATATTTTTAAAATAGTTGCACATCTTGTATCAGTTTATTGTCGGTAACTCAATATTGGCATATCTAGTTGTAAATAAGTAAAATTGATCTTGGAGAGAATTGGGTTTAGAAATTTGCATACTTTGGGTCCACAATAAGGGACAACGAATATATGAAAACTGGTCAAATGCCTCGGGCTGTATCGATTTGAGTCCTATATCAAGGTCGATTTCCGCAATTTTGAAGATTCAAAATGTTGTAATGATAGTCAAAATCTCATGCCATCTTCAAGGCATGCGCAGAACACAATGTACAATGGCAACACAGTAATTCATGGTCAGTCGTTCATATATTTCTCAAGTCTGATATATCCAACAACTTCGAAGTGGCGACAAGCTCATGGATATACGCTACAAGGATCCTTCAGTCTGATGATGTCCGGGATGTTACTACTAGCACTCGTTCAATGTAACAAGATAGTGTCCAATACCTAGCGTCGTGCGATGTATTTAGGTAAATAAAGCTCCAGCTCCTGGTAACATGGCCGGGGGTGCGTACAGTAAGAGCACCACCGGTAATAGTAATTGCTCCGGTTTAATTTGGGAGCAATATAATAATGTGGAAAATACAAATGAAATCATCATTTCATATCAAAGTCCTCTCTAATTACTATATTGTAAAGTTTTCCTCTTACCAAAAATAATCCCGCACATCCGGACCTGTAGGTAATACCCTCATTTTCCCACGAATAGGATAGTAGAAGTATTATTCGTTCACGGGGGGAGGGTTGAGCCATATTAGAAACAGAATAAAGAGTGAAGCGGATATCAGAGGTTAGTTATAGAACAGGGAATATCCATGCAAAGAGAAACATATTGATTCGCTAGGCCGGAATCCGGTTTAGGTTCTCCGCACTCCGTACCTTTTCTAGCACTTTGCTTTGGGCTTGTACGGGAGATGGAATGCGGCTTCCATATTAAAATCTCGTGTTTCATATCAATTTCTCTTGAAGATCAACCGGGAACCCTGCTTGGTTACCTCCTTCTAGGCTTCTACAGACGTCACTTGGGCCTGGCTGTAATCCCTTAGCACGCATACACACGTTGCGCTAAGCAGGGGTTAAGAAACACAAGCAATTGGCTTCTCAACGGTTGACGTCGCCGATTTGATCTTTGCTTATCTTGACCATGATGGCCTCGGAAGGAATGATTTAACTACTCGGGCCGTTTTGACCATGCCGATGCGCACCGCAGATCCCTTGTGATTTTTTTTTTCTTTTTTCCCTCAAAGATAAATCCCTGTTCGAGTCTAGGTGAAGCCACCAAACGGAAAGGTTGGCTAGAACTGAATTGACCTGGTTTCGTGGCTGAACTCAAAATCAGACAAAGAGCAAAAAAAAAAAGAATTTGACGTTGAGACATGAGACACACGTGTGCGTACGGAGTAGTGTAAGTTACTTCAAGGTGAATCACCGTGGATCAGCCTTGGCCTTTGAGTATGTTTGATCCACAAGACGGGACTTAGGATCGGAAATACGGTGAATCGATGGTCGATCGGCCTCCCGGCTTGAAGTGAAAGACGCCAACGATTATCCGGTCTAAGCCGTTGCTTGATGTAAGCCCCCTATAGTTTAGTATTATCTTGTGAACAAGCCTGGAATGCCATTTCAGGCATCCCTTGACTATGCAGCACGTCATGATAAGATCCTCCACTTCGCTGAGCGGCCAGGCAGCTAATCAATCTCTCAATCAGTGACAGGGGTGATAATTGCAACATGGGGGATAATAACGACAGTGCATTGCGATAGATCATAGTAGTAACGTATCACGACAGGGGGTCACAATTTTCCGCAATCATGCCGTAGTAACACCGGTCTCGCCAGTCGGTATACCAACTATTACCAAGCAGAAACAACTCACGTCACTCACTTTCTTTATCCACAAGCAATGGTTTGACCATTCCAACATAGCATGTGAAAGTGGACATCAGCGGGATTGCGTCAAATATCGACTGAGCGTTCGTATCATATAGCTCGGCTGAAACCCGAGGAGACGAGTCATGTCGATTTATTGCTTTCCACGGCATGATTTTCCTAGTCAACTCAAAAGCGCCGTGCAGAAGTTCACTCGGGCTGCGGCGCAACTGTCATGACGATTACACCGATGATCTAGTAACACTAACGGAAGAACGTACGGAGTAGATGAGGTTTTCGTTCGAGTAGCTACTCCTACTACGTAACTACCTGTCCTCCCATAGTCCATATAAGGTTTGTCAATCCCTCGGTATTTTGTAAACTCTAAACCACCGAGACGATCGGATAACAAATTGGTAAGTTTTCGTTCGGCGAAAGCCGCGCCGGTTCAAGTCGTAAGGAGGATGCCAAATGGCTCGCATATTTGCATGCACACTTTGCACAGTCCACTTCTACTAGTGCATGTTAGTGCTAGGTAGTGGACAACCCTGCAATCCTTTGGCGTTTTCTAGAAGTGCAATTCAGTATCTCCCACATAATGCACCGAAAGAGCATAGTTGTCCACCGAGCCTATAATCATTAATGAGTATGATCTACAGTCGATACCAAGGCAAAGGACTTGGGCCTCTCCGCAAGGGTGTGAAGATAAATATCTGGAGTACGGAGTATTTAAGACTGATAAGGGCAGAAGCTCTAATATGTAACGAATCAAAGAAAGACCGTAATATGTTCACACCCATGTAATCTCGGAAAAACCCGATGCAAGCATCAGACAATAATTCTGTAATTCTTTCATTGGAGCTCCAATCCCATGCCATCAATTAATAAAAATAAAAAAAAAAAAGCCCCCCCGGTCTAAGGCTCATTGGATTGGACCGTTGGAACTTGGTAGCACGTACGCTCATGCAAAATTGAACTCAGGCACCCGGACTAAAAAATCAAGAGTCTAATTTAAAGTAATAACGGACATGTTACTATAGGCACGTATGATATTCCTGGCATTTACCAGCCCTTTTATTCAAACGGCTTACCACATGCACTACAGTACGTGCGTCGTACGTGCAAGTTTCTCACTGGGTAGGTTAACTTACATGTTGAATCAAGAGATATCCGTATCTACGACCAGTGCTGCGATAGGCTTGGAGAGTGAAAGTACTTGAAATCAAATGGAGCTGTATGGATTTAATCGGAGATGGCTTGATGGCTGAGTCTAGAGCTCTCACAAGGTTCTATGCCTGACTCAACTGGACCGGAAATGCACGAAACTAGCTTGACTATTAGACTGATATTTCTTGCTTTTTGTCCCTTGAACGACTAATATAGTATAATAGTAAAATCAATACGTAGTATTACTGTTTTTCTTCTGAGGCTTACTTTCTAGTTAGCGTGGCGTCGAGAGGAGCGGGAGGGAGTTGTACAAGCCCTAATTTTCCGGAAAAGTTCTCCTCGACGTACAAAATACAAATAATAGCCCTTGAACTAGAGTTTATGGTATTATAGAATGTCCAGTTTGCATACCAGCCACCGATACCTCCATTTCGTTTGATATTCCTGAACTGAACAGTACGCAGTAGCTACGCGACAATGAAATGAAGTACGTAACTATGTAAGTTAATCCGTGACGTTCGGAGTTGTTAGAAGGCATGCCGGTTGACGCCAGGTTATTAGCCCTAGGTAACACTAGGATCTGCCTTTCTAGACATATGAGCATTGGGCTTGTCCGCTCCTGGTTGAAAATCCCCCAGAGCGACCTCCTATACCTTTACTGCACGCTGGTAGCAATCCGAACTCTCGTCATATCCGCGATAGAAATACGTACAGCCGGACGCCGAGAATACGTGACTGCAAGGGTGTGTTCGCCGTCTGGATAACCCTATCCCGGCTCGGCCCGTTCCCTGATTGCCACAAGGGTGCCGGAAAAGAGAAAGCAGTCTATTTTATCGTCATTCGAAACAACAATAACAACGTTTTCCAACGTTTTCCATTGCTCTCCTCTGAATTGTGTTATCATATTTTCTAAATTATCTTACCTGGCGGAAATTCCGACTCCTGAGGATCGCATCACCTGAGTTTAAAGTGTGGTCAGCACCGTTTTCTTGTCTTACCGTAGTGCATGAGATTCAACCGCCAAAAATAGCTTTGAGACATCATCTCAAGGGAATGTTTCAAACATTTCAAGGTTTAACTCGGAAACTGCGTTAACGCAGGTACGATTGGTGCCAAGTCTGATGACCTGCTCCATGGCAGAACCTCGGAAGAGCCTCGGGGGCAAACGGCTTTCTCACTTATGACCTTTCAAATGTTTCGAGCCGACATTTCGCGAATATCGGGCATGAGTGTGCTGCAACAAACACATGACACCAGTCTATTTAGACCTCGGGTGATCGTACCTGCATATAATACCTGGATAAACCTTGAAACTGCATACATCCTTTTCTCGTGAGCTATATGGTGCGTCAAATACCTAGACGCCCCCTTTCAAATGCCGAGCTGATCATGAGTCATTTTCTGCAAGCCCTGGACAATCCAGCCTCGGAATTCGGCTCTCGCTGCATGTTGAGTGTTTTGTGGCTTTTTTTCACCGCGTTTATTTTTAGGATGGTCTGGAAATTATCGATAATTGTTTCTTAGCTGTTATCGGGGACTCGAGCTGCGTCCTCCTATTGACCCTGAGTATTGATATATGCACATTCAGACCTACTGGAGAAACATGACTCTACATACAAAACAACTAACTATATCAAACTATATCCTTCCGAAAATGATGCACTAATCGTACATTCGTTTCATTTCGGGCGGAGTATTACTTTCCATGTATTATCAACCCATTCAACAACGAGCTTCGTGCACGCCCTACTCTCGTCATAGATTCCAGATCCACTTCTTCCCCAGGATGTTGTCTGAAGATAGGTGCCGTTGAAACAGTCGCAATTGATGAAGCGGTCCTGTGCCTAGTCTTCTTCTCTTTCCCTTCCCTTTGATAATACAACCTGTCATGCATATTCATGCTTCTATTCCTTCGAGCTGGAACAATGACTTGTTTCGGTTGCTGTAGTACGTGAACATCAAAGTCGAAATATGCCAAATTCGGATCCTGGCTCATTGGCGACAATGGATCTTTATAACTCCGTGGTAGTGGTTTGCCAGTATATGAAGAGAGAGGACGAAAGTTTGATATTGTGCCCCTTTTTTGATAGGTTGACAGCACTTCAGAAGGATCTTTAAAGCTGGTCATGTCACTACGTCGGCTCGTCGATAATCGTGACTCTGGATAGTACTGTGACTGTACCCGATAGTTGTCTCGGTCAAAGTATTTGCGGTAATAGTAGAAATAGTAAGATGGAATGGTGACCCTTGACGTTCTGGCTGTCCCAGGTCTGCCGATTGTTTCGACATCGGTCTGCTCATCCGACTTGTTTGGACTGAGTAAGAGCCAAGATGATTGCGGTAATATGACTTGGTTGTTTCGTGATAACTCTTTTCGACCTTTCAAATCATGAGCCGATATCTCAATATCACTGGCGATAGTCGACCGGGAAGTCTTGGTGTTTTGGGGAAATAAAGGAACAGGTGACGACGACTGTTCCGGTTGCAGCGTAAAAGACCTGTTTGGTGCATTGATGATTGTAATTTCTTGTATACCTCGTGATTTTCTTCTGCTAAACCGTTTCAACCTAGGCCATATATTTTCGGTATTTCTGAGGGAGGTAATGGGCCTTGTCAGGAGTGTTTGATACTCCCGCATACTCGGCGGATTTCGACTGTCAAAAGCGTTAAATTTGCATGGGGGCTTTGGTTTGCCTTTCCGTCTCTTTCGGCATATCGAACTATACTTGTTGCCCAGTTGAGAGAACGATGGGATGCGCCAATCTCGTGCTTGAGAGTTTGATCGTCTTCGTATGTAGAGTAATACGAGTACAAATACTCCCAAGAATATGCCCACTATTATCGACAAGCGCGGGCGTAAGATACTAGTTACACTTCGCAGAATTGAATGAAAGATGACATACCGACTATGCCGACGATAAGACCTGTCTTTGATCCAACGCTGTCGGTGATGTGATCTTCAACGTGCACATAGGGGCTTCTGTACGAGGTGTCCAGCACATCGACAGAGCGAGCAAACCACTTATTCTCGAGTAATTCAGTGCTTTGCACTTTCAAATGGCGAGTCTTTCTCATTATGGACTTCGTCTACCTAGGTATGAGTGACCTCGGGACGTTTGGAGATGCAATATATATGAGGTTGAGACTCGGATGTCTCGTGAGACATTTGAAGCAACTGGGTAAAGATTGGTAAAGACAGAAAGGTTGGTGCTATGTGGTAGTATCTGATGCCAGATGGCAATGGAGGATTAACCTAGGTAGCATTGTTAGCCAGGTATAGAAGAAGAGTGCAATTCAATGCCCTTGGCGTGACTGCCAAGGTTGTAGATAGCATCATATGAGTCTACTTGAAATTAATAGAATGCAATACGAGGGCTCTGTAGTATCTCAAAGTCAAGATGATGATGTTAGAGGAAATACTCGATGAGACGGTGCCAGTCCCAAGTATATCGTTAAGGTTAGAAATGTGGAACACCAAGCGGCGTCTCTTGTAGTCTCACCATGCAATTCCATACATCAATCGTCTTAAATATCACGGGTACATGGGTAGTTAAAAATAATATCGCTGTAAAAATGCCACTTAATTTGGGTAGGTACGCTTATGGAATAGGAAATATCGTTGACCTGTTGCATTCCCTGAACGAATTCCTTGGAGACTCTGAGCTACCATCCATTGTGCATGAAGGGATGGACTCGATGCATGTCTTTTCGTCTCGAAGCTCAATTGGATTGCCCTAAGAACGAGAGTCGCGGCAGTAGCAGAATCGCTATGGGGCATGTAATAGGTATAGTACTTAAAGGCCGGCTGATATTTGAAGGTGATTCAAAATTCAACGACGAAAATCAATCCTTCCCAGGTATATGCGCCATAAATGCTACCAAAAATAAAAATACATTGGGTACAAGTACCCGCAAGCTTGAGCATGCCTTGCAATGACAAACAGGAACACACGCTCGTGAATCATCCTCGGAACACATAGCCTCTGAGCTCCTAATCTCGAGCATATTGATGTCATGGTCTTCGCCGCACTCAAGATAAAAACCTCTCCGCCTTTGAACCCAATTCGAGAACCCGCTACTTAAGGGCCAGTGGGTGTCCTTCGAAGCGGCGAACCAAGAATACCCGTCTCGCTCATATCTCTTGAGCGAAAAGCACCTCTTAGATTGAGAGAATCCGAAAGAAGCATCTTTGTAGGATTCCAATTGACATGACCGGGCACATGGTTGATCTCTTCAAGCTTATCACCCAACTTGATAACCGAAAACCGAATCATTCTGGGATCGAGGGATAACGTTCGGCGGACGGCGGCTTGGACGGGTCCTGATGCATCGAAGCGCATGATGAAGTGCCAGCCTTCAGAATATCGGGCTTGATGTTTTGTGGTGGGTTTGGGGAGGGTGAAGGTTCCCCAGTTTGTGTAGCCGCGGACTACGCCGCCAGATCGAAGGACTTGGACGCCGGCATTTTTGGCAATTCTGATGATAGAAAGCGAGATTAGTTTAGCAGATAGAGTGACAAGATCCGGTTGTGATTGCGCAGATGAGATTGATCCCTGGCAATGGGTTGGACGTACTCCTTCACCTCCTTAAGGCTTCCCGGTCGGACCTGTGTGAATGTAATCAGCACGTGAAGACAACGCATTGGATGACGAATCAAGAATTCATACAATAGCAATCAATTCATATAGCATCTTGTCGAACTCAAACGAGTATTGGGACCAACCACGTAAGGCGCGCAATGCAATGAGATTTTTTTCTTCCGGTAATAACTAACGTCTGCGGAGACCGAAGTAAGCGACAGTTTGACCGCCAAGACTCCAGCAAAAGACCTTATCGGTTGGTTGGCCTTGATGCCTTGGGACCGATTAGATTAGACGGAAAGCTATCAGAGGCCGTCATAGCTCTGTCTCTCTCTTCATCTCCGGAAACTTGTATCTTTTTTATTTTCTATTATTCTACACCTCTTCCCTCTCTGCCCTCAACTCCTTACTACATCCCCTTCTTCTGCCAATTGATATATATCCTTCACCATGTCTCTCGCCGCCGTCACTCGCCCATTGGCATCTCGCATGCTCTGTCAACGTCTTCCAGTGTCCGTTGCTGCTCGCCGGACCATTCCCGCTTTCCCGCGGGGAACAGCCATCAGGAACTTTTCGAGGAGTTCGCAGTGTAGGTTGCCAATTACTGCTCAATTCATGGACATAAAGTCAAGAGAGGTCATGCTAATTGGTCGTAATAGTTGAGGTTAAGAAATACACAGAATCTCACGAGTGGGTTGAGCTCGATGGCAACATCGGTAGGTTCCCAAAGCTATTCGCAAACAGCTGCAGAAAGAAATACCGAATCGCATGATGCACAATCAGTCCCCTTTTCTTTTGCGCACTAATAATTGCCTTTTTTTTTAAGTTACGCTCGGCTAATCACTCAAAATAAATAACAGCAACAATCGGAATCACCGAATACGCCG
Organism: Talaromyces sp. PYS2103; assembly: GCA_023625975.1. Classification (NCBI taxonomy): domain Eukaryota; kingdom Fungi; phylum Ascomycota; class Eurotiomycetes; order Eurotiales; family Trichocomaceae; genus Talaromyces; species Talaromyces sp. PYS2103. The sequence continues at coordinate 494,192 of JAMAGB010000011.1, read as the reverse complement.
CCAAATCCCTCGGTGACGTCGTCTACGTCGAACTCCCCACCGCCGACCTCGAAATCGCAGCCGGCGAGCCCGTCGGCGCCGTCGAATCAGTAAAATCTGCCTCAGATGTGCTTTCCCCCGTCTCCGGAAAAGTGATTGACGGTAATGCCGTGTTGGGTGATAAACCCAAGACGATCAATGAGAGTGCTGAGGGTGAAGGGTGGATTGCGAAGATTGAGATTAATGATCCTAGTGAAGTGGAGAGTTTGATGGATGAGAAGGCGTATTTGGAGTCTGTTGAGGAGGATCATTAGATTATTGTTTCCGTCTTAGATATGAGAAATATGGAGGTTGTGTTTTTGTTCTTTTGGCTTTTCATGTGTAATGTAGAGGATTAGGCTTCGATGCCGGCTCTGGATAATTGTGGAAGTTGTTAGAGTTACTGATATTTAAATAATACGTTTACATATGTAGAGTCGAGAGTTCAGTACTAGAAAAATGGCAATATCTCATCATGTACAAAGTGGAACAGAGTTCAGGTAAAAGACTTCCAAGGTTGTCTATTTGTATTCAAGTATCAATCCATGATCTACATACACCGACACTCCAATGCACCAGAAGAATTATTTATACAGGCGGAATTGATTCACGACAAATCGGACACTGCAACCTCAACCTCATCCAACTCTCCAAACACGTGCTGTGGAAAATATGTCGACACGGCGTCACCATGTATCCCCTTCGGCCCAATATACTACTTGCCCCGTCTGTCATACTAGAAGCTCCAATGCCATGTGGAGATACAATGACGGGGACTTCAATATCTTGCATGCATATAGCACAGTCAAAGATCTTCTTCTTCTTATCCTTGGGTCGTGGTGGCTTGTCTCCTTGACTGCGACTGCTTCCAGCTGCCGTGATTGGTGTCGTGGTGTCTCTTTCTTCGGCGCGGAGGTACCCGATAGGTAGAGTAGTGCCGGATTCGAGGTCGTCGCCAGTTCCACTTTCAGAGGTGTCATGTATGACCGGGTGATAGTCATAGGCTGGAGGGGCCCAGCCGTTGGGGACGAAGAATCGCGGGCCTAGAATGTCTTGACTGGCAAGAATCCACGCTTGAACCCAGACCCAGCCGACCATTGCCAATGCCGTTGTCGTGTCGGTGCGGATAAATAGGACATTTCCTTGTGCAGTGAGAAAGTACACAAACGGGAAAAGGCGGAGGATGCTCTCGCCAATGACGAATTCCCATGTTAGTGCTTTGCGACAATTCCGCATAATATTGCGGTAAATTTGTGGTATCCAAAACGACAGGTAAATGAAGCTGATGATCTTTCCATATAAGGCACCAATTTTACTGGGGAAAAGAAAAGACCATAGTGTGACAATGCTCACACAGCCTAGAACAAAGTAAAACCGTGCGTACATGGTTCCAACGTCTGCTCCTACCTCTGATCGTGAAGGCATAGTATTGTTCGTTTGGGTAGCTCCAGGTGTAGTCGTGGGAGTAGGTGTAGCCGCATTAGGTCTCGTTTGATCTGGGGGTAAGACAACCGGAGTCGCACCAGAACTGACAGCTGCAGCTGCAGTAACAGGAAGGGGTAGAGTATCCTGGTTGCTATTCGTTTCTGTGTGACGGCCCTGATTCCGTCGCTCAGGCACCTGCACTGCCCAGACTTCCATCATAAATCTCATGCCTATGTAACAGACTGAGAGAAATACGAGGAAAGCAGTCGCTGATATCTCGATAAAAGACGTATCCGCAAACAAAGATAACAACGTCATAGTCATGACCATTGCATCGCCCAATGCCATCAGAGCAATGGAATAGAAACTGATGCGACTTCTAGTGGACGGTGTAGAAGCCTCTTTTATCTGTCGCATCAACAAGTACAATTGCCCCGTCATGATTGCACCTAGTGAATATATTGTTCGCGAAGCAAATTTCCGGTATTCTTCTTGCTTCGGCCCGACAACGTAGAGGCCCTCGGAAGGAGGGAAATCCGGAGCCCCTTTCGACTCCAAAAGTATCCCGCAGTCCGGAGAGAACACGACAAAGGACATTTCTATCATTGGAGGAGGAGGAATCGGTATCCCCAGTGGGAATCTAAGTTCCTGCTCAATTTGATCTAATAATGTGCGATCCGGAGCTTTTCCGCCAATGTTGACAGGACGTTGTTGTATGTAGAGAATGTACTCGCATTTTGGCATTGCGAACGCCATAGGATGAACTCCTCTAGGAAGCGAGGACCAAGGAAAGAAAGTCGTTTCATATCTCCGTTTCCTATCAATATTATCTGAAAGTATTTGCACCATTGCCTCGTGAGAGATATTGAACGAGTCTTGCGAAAGCGTCAAATGGGGCAGTGACAAAAGACCGTCATATTTCTCGCTTGTGGTCGTCAAAATTATTGCGCCTTGGTCGGGAAAGTGTAGCCCATACGTCGACATATACCAAGTGCTCCCCCATTCAGCATCGCTTTCGATTGCCAGATCTGCGCGGATTTGCCGCACCGGCATTCCGGACTGTTCAACCATTTGTTCATTGCCGCTTACAAAATCAACATATATCCGTCCAGTGTCTCCTGTGATATTAAGACCAAACTCTTGAGTAATGAAATCATTCTCTTGCATCAAAGCGGTCGTGTTCAAATATGGCGCATGAGGTACCGCATGTCTAGTCCAATCTCCCCGAAGCTTCCCCGTGATGTTGCGATAAACCGGTAGCGATAATGATGATAAGTTAACGGATGGCGCTTGGTCTGGCAACTCCAATTCCGGTGGGCTCTGCAAACCTCCACTCTCCAGAGCAAGGCGTATATTCCGTCTCGCTCTTTGCTGTGCTTGCGGCAACAAGTCCCAGGAATAACTGTCGTTCTCTCTCAATCCTGGTATCGGAAGCCATTTACCTGCCTGGGGGCTGAAATCGCCGTATACGGAATCATTCAGCCATTTGGTCGCATTGGCCTCGTGGGCAAGCCGTCTTTCACGTTCGCCGGACTGATCGATCAAAGGAGCCCGGTTCGATGAGCTGAGCAGGATGTAGACCGCAACAACGAAAAAGAAGAGGCCTCCGCGGTTATCCATTCAGGCCAGCTGAAGATATCATCTCATCACCGGGCGGCGATAATAAATTTGTCTAGAAGCAATAATCGAAGGCTAAAGGTAGGAACATGGTTGAGAGGCGCACTAGTGATTCCGATTTCCCAGTGTTGTAGACGAATGCGGAGGCAGCAGTTAATTGATGACAACGGCGCATACATTTCCTTGCCGCTTTACGCAATGTCACGTGACAAATCATACATTCTCCTAGCAATTACCTCAATGACCTCTCCTTTCTCACGGGCAAGCTGGACCTCCCAATCCACAATCACTACAACAGCATGGTTCGACTGCCATATTGGAATGAATACTAGCTAACGTTCTCTTGGCAGTCCACGCTTCTCGCTTGCATGACCAGTCAGTCCGCGCTGCGGCGTTGTCTGCCTACGTTAGCCTCGAGTTAAGTTTGAGGCTCTGAGACCCACCACCAGGGACATCCATGGATATAAAGGGACCGGCTGGCTGTCTATGTGTTTTCCAACATGTGCACTTGGTATATTCTCTGTGCTTCAGATTTGAACCAGATAGATCGCGAACATGGCTCCTCAACCGACCCGACAAGAAACTCGCTTTGCCCTTCCAGGGTTCACTCTCCCTTTGGACTGGAAGCCTGTAAGTGGCTTTGGACTCCACTATATCGCGGGCTCGAATATTCTAACAGTCTTAAACAGAATGATATCTTTCCATGTGCATTAGATGCTGACCAGGTTGATAACGGCGGTATCTCGTGCGTTCTGTTCTGCTAGCGTTTCCTCCCTCTATATACTGGAGAAAACGCTGAATTTTAAGTATTTAGACACCTCAAGACGACGCGAGAGATCCTTATGATGAGAATCATGAATACCATCACGGAAAAGCCTGAATGGGACAGAAAGGTGTGCCCTTTTGAGTATTCTTTCAATGATCTAACCTGTCTGTCGTGTAGCTAAAAGCGGGCATGCGTAGATTTACAATACAGCTATCACGTCTAAGTGGACGACAGAGATACTCGATAGCGGCACAGATGTAACTCCAAAGATGCTGGAATGGATCTGGGCCGAGCTCAGACACAAGGCTGGAATCTTCAAAGAGACTGGCGGCATGGTGACCGCATTCAATCCCGGCGTTGTCTTATCTGATACCGCCATCCCCAAAAAGCTCCAGGAAGATCTCAAGGTGGCAGTGCTTCCACTGGAGAACATTCCGGAAGAAGAAAAAGATTATCACCCGGGATCTGATCAGAGAGTTGTTGACCTGGTGCATCCGTCCCTGTTTCCGGTTGTTTATGGTCGGACTCGGATTCTGCATGATGAGATCCTCACTCGGGATGGCTGCTGGTCTTGGTCCGGAAAGACAGAAACACTTGCACAGCCGGAAAGAACTCTGTCTTCAATAGCATGGGGTGGGCAGGCAATCAAACTTTTCAGCACAAAGTTCCAATGGTTGCCCTGCGATGTAGAATTTGAACATGATAATGATGATGAACGCGGATGTCGCATCGTTTCATACATCAATAATTTACACCCACAGAAGCACAAGGACTTGTACCAGGTCATTGAGAAGGTGATCGCCAAAACGATTCCCCTGTGGGACGAAAGCCTGCACGAAGCGGTAAGTGAGCCGAAGCATAGGATTCCGTACGAAGGTGTCGAGTATCTACCATCCAGTGATCCGGAGCCTGATTGGGAGGAAGATGAGGAAGGTTACGAGGCATGGATGAGTAACAGGCCCATAAAACAGCCTGAGCCGGAAGGAGATTTTCAGCCATTGAAACAGGAGCACCGGAAGTGGGGAGGGCAACTTTCTTTGCGCGAGCGATTCCGTGAATCAGGACTGCAGATCATTGTGAAATTGGCAAATATCGAATTGACACCAGACAAGCCGCGGTATGAAGGCGGAACATGGCACGTGGAAGGGCAATTGGTAAATCTACTTTCCTCTTGATATCAAATGGTCATGCAAATGAAATCTCACAACTACTTGGCAGAATGAACGTATCTGTGCCACAGCGATTTACTACTACTCCACAGAAAACATCACTCAGAGCGTACTTTCATTCCGACAACGAGCGGGTGGTTATTATATGTTTGAAGACTTCGGATACGAGCAAGGCCAACATGAGTTTCTGCAACAAGTTTATGGTTTCGGCCCTGAAACGAATGGTTACGACGACTGCCCTGTGACGCAAGACCTCGGAGATGTCTCTTGCCGTGAGGGACGTCTACTCACCTTTCCAAATGTGCTACAACACCGTGTTGCCCCCTTTGAACTGGCGGATAAGACTAAGCCGGGGCATCGCAAGATCCTCGCTCTGTTCCTTATTGACCCACACATTCGAATTATCTCTTCGGCGAATGTTCCGCCCCAAAGGGAGGACTGGGTGACTGAGAGAGATCAGCTGCGGCTATCTCTGCTTGAAAAGAAACTTCCGGTTGAACTGCAGCAGATGGTTATGAGGGACGTGGATGATTTACCAATCACAATGGAGGAAGCGAAACAGTATAGGGAGGAGCTGATGGAGGAGAGAAAGGCAGTGCAAGATGAGCAAGGTCAAATGTTTGAAATAGGTAGCTTCAGTCTTTGTGAGCACTAAAGAACTACAGGGTTCGGGTATCGAACTTTTTGCCAACGTTTTGCATCATTGCTATGAGGTCCGCTCCCAGAAAGCAGGAGTTAGGCAACAGGAGGACGCTGTCGTACTCGCAATGTCTCTTGTTTCCCGACGACATTGGCAACTTCCAGGAAGTGCTGACTTGCAGATGACAGCATTCAGAAGATAGCCATTGTTAAGCTATGCAACTACTTCATACTCACCGGTAACGGGGTCCGCAGGTGGTCAAATCGGGCCGTCAGAATGATGAGTCTCTTCTGAGGCTGAAGACTTATTAGGGCTAGGGCTATGGATGACAAGAAATAGGACGGCGACGTATCTAGAAACAGTTTGTATAAAAAATGAAAGTCTTAATTTCAACAGCTCTATAGCGTTTGTCCTAGGTATCCAGAGACATTGGTTAAAGGGGGATACTATAAGAATGCTGACCTTCAATCAGAATAGGTTTAAGCGGTAGTGGTCAAGGGCAGCGTGTGTACTTCAGCATATTACACGTCATGCAGATACTCTTCGTCTCGGTCTTGTTGTACAAGACGCGCATATAACTGTAGGTGTAGAAATTTGCGAACATTTCGATGTTGCATTAGCAAGACAGTGGTACAGACAGAGTAGATGGTGCTCAGTGAGTATCATCAAAGGCTCAGTGGGCACTGGGCTGAGTCCCCGCTGACCCGCACATATCATTTATACCGGGATAGGTTTAGGGGGCTCTTATCATTGGGGTTGCCGAGCCTGGAGCTCCGCTTCCTCTCCATCCAAGCAAAATTCCACTTGCTCTCATGGAGTAAGTGCTTGCACAGTAAGTGTGAACCAGACCTACAAAGTCAATTTGGCAGCTAGTTAATTATCAATTGCTACCACAGGATTGTCTTGACCCAAGGCGATGGCGTCTAGTTCTCTTCTCCCGATCCCTCAACCTCCCCGGACCCCGTCACCTCCACCGGACAGTCAAGACCAGCGCAGTCTGGCTCCAGAGCCACAGTACAATCCCAATGCGCTCTCGCCCATGCACGGAGTCATGCAAAGCGAGCGACTGAAAGGCGATGTCTCCAGTATGGCACCAACAAGCCCAACAAGCCCGTCTTTTGGATCATTTCCGAATCATGGATCCAGTACAAATGCTGGGTCAGGAACTGTTGACCCCAGCCCGTTCAACTTCCAGCCTATGGCTCTGGCAAAGTCGCCAGTAATGAAATCGGTATGACTTTTCAAATGCGCATGACTGGCATATCACGGAGGCTAACTACTGCTGGGTAGAATATTGGTCAGCGACGGGGTCACAAATACAAGCATAGTAGTATTTCGCATCAGATCTTTCTAGAACCACCACCTCGCGCCCCGTTAGCTTTACCGGCATCTCTACCGATACCCACGCTTAAAGAATGTCGAAGCAGCATGTCCAGGGATCAAAAAACGAGATTTTGGTGGAGTGTGTGCCATATGTTGATTGCTGGATACACTCTATGGTCGGCACATGGCTCTCTTGCTATGATGGCACTCTCACACCTTATATTGTTTGACTCTCTTGGTGCTCTGCTTTGCGTAATAGTGGACGTCCTAGGAAATTTTGAAGTATGGAAACGGTCTAGCGTTCGCCATCCCTTCGGTTTGGAGCGAGCAGAAGTGCTAGCCGGGTTTGCCGCATCTGTCTTGCTCGTATTCATGGGCATGGATTTGATTTCTCACAATCTACAGCATTCGCTTGAATCCTCTCCGGGCCATCAGCCGCACCATTCGCATGAACATGACCGGGTGTCAGCCGGTTCAGTCGATCTCACCGCGGTCCTCGCAATCGGCTCGACTCTGGTCTCGGCAATTGGATTGAAGAATCATGCACGTATCGGCAAGTCGATGCGATTTGCATACATTGAATCCCTTCCGTCTGTTCTCAGCAATCCATCCCACTTCCTCACGTTGTCATGTTCTACATTGCTTCTAATTCTGCCTTTGCTTTCCGTTTCACTCTACAATTGGTTGGACAAGCTCTTGTCTCTGTCTATGGCTATTTTCATGTGCATTCTCGGCTCACGTATTGTGAAGACCTTGGGGTCCATGTTGCTAATGTCCTTCTCTGGCAATGGTGTCAACGATGTGATGCGAGACATTCAAGCCGATCCTGCCGTTACAGCGATTGACGATGCCAGATTTTGGCAAGTTCATTACGGGTTATGCATGGCAAATCTGAAACTAAGGGTTACGGGTACTGAGGAAACATTGGTAAAGCTTCGTGAAAAGATCACAAGCTTGATTCGGAATCGACTAGGTGGGGGGTATGGATCGGGAGGACAGAAATGGGAGGTCACCCTGCAGTTTACTGCAGAGAGATTGTAGTTATAACTGTTTATAATTGTACATATATTATCTTCTTCTTCGCTGGCGCCTCTGATAGATTTCCATTGAGATGCCAGAAGACAAATAATGTATATGGCACGACTGCAAAATAAAAGCGATTAGAGCAAGACGAAAATCAACATGTACACTTCAACAAAAGGAATTCTTTGTTTAATATTGAAATACATGAATATATGAACCCGCTTATCTGGAACAACGCATTGCAGCGGACTCGTAATACAATTGAGGCCTAGGACATACACGATCCCGGGCCTCATTTCAAATCTCCTCCGAACTCTTTCAACCACCGCAAGAAAGAGAAATTTTTTTAAGAAGTCGCAGCCAAAACACCCGCCTCCTCCGCTTTAGAAACCAGACCTTCCCGCTCATCCCGTCGTCGACGTTTCTCAAGAATGGCGTCTCGTCGCTCAGCGAGAATCTTTGATTGTCTGTTCTCAATACCTTGCAGCCAATAACCAAAGCTTCCTCCAACACCAGCAAAGAGGGGGTAAACCCAGAGGGACTCCCTGCCCAGGAGAGGGCGCATTTCGATACCGAGTTGCCAGAGGCGGACGGCGATGCCTGCGGGGGAGGAGAGGATTGTGTTAGCCATTTGGGCACGATTCTCACAGGACGAGACGAGAAAGGAGTAAACCACGTACCGAAGCCGCTCCAGAAGAGAACTTTGTGAACCATTTTATCGAATATCAAGATGTGGGCGACAATGCGCGATAAACGACCGGAAACCCGGACCCAAGGAAGGATGTTTTTCGATGGTCGAATAGACGTGCGATTGATCGAAGACCTCAACAAACTGTATTAGAGCTCCAGGGAAACGGTTCAGTCGTTGCTGTGACTGTATTCGGTGTTTCAGTAGCCCTGGAGTGTTGTTTGGTTGATTGGAATCTTCAGGAGTCAAGAGTTGAAGTTCTTGAGCAGTCACCCGCCTGTCATAGAATCGGCCCCGTTTTGATCCATTGGCCAATCATACGCGCGTTATTAGGCTTTCCGCCTACGGCACCCTTTCTGCCGGATTTATTCGTGGAGGCTTTCTTTCTTTCCTCATCCTGAAGATGCTTTATTCCCCGGCTTGACGATGCGTGACCTTTGTTTTGGATAATCTTATATCTTGCGCTTACTCAACGGTTGCTGGTAAAGTCTCGTGCTGGTCACGATTCTTTCAAAATGGCAGATACGGAGATGGTGAATGGAGAAACGACTCCTTCCAGCGATAAACAAGCACAGGAGCCAGCAAAAGCAGCAGCAAAGGTCGACTTGCTCAGGCCTAAAAAGTACAAAACCTCCGAATTACCTCTCACGCAAGACCAACAAAATGCAATTCAGAGCCTGCTTGTCGCCTTCAAGAAGAAAGGAGGTTTTGATAACTATCGGAAAAAGATCTGGGCAGACTTTGATAATTCGGTATGTTGTTTTCACATCAGCGCGTCAATCACTGTCTAGCGCGATGTCATCTAGGAAATCTGACGGTTGAGTATATGTACAGGAATTCAAGGTCAAATTCACAAATGCTCTAGAAGAACTCGCGGAAAAGGAGATCGAAAGAGAACCCGCTCATCTGTCGCGTGACAGGGGTAAAGCGGCGACACTGATCGAGGGAGCTGTCGATCGCAGCGACATTTATAAGAACACCGAAAAGGACCTAGAGAGCTTCGTGGCCCAACATCTCGAGACCATGTTAACCTCCATCCGAGAGATCAGACGAAAGGAAGTCGGCGAGGAAATTGCTCTTAAAGAGGAAATCTCAGGCAACAAAACAGAAGAGGACTACGATCGCTGGCGCGACGAAAGAAGGGCAGCACGTGAAAAGATTCACCAGGCAGAGCTTGCTGAACAAGCACGTATCGAGGCAGAGAGAGAGAAGGCTAGGCAAGAAGAAGCTCGCAAGCGAAGGGAAATTGAACGGAAGCGGGAAGAAGAGCAGAGGGAACGTGACGAAAAGAGGCGTGCTGAGCAACGTGCTCTTGACGAACAGAGAGAAAAGGAAAGACAAGAGCGTTATGAGCGCAGAAGACGGGAAGATTCTCGCGAGAGGTACCGAAGCTATAATCTTCCCCGAGGCTACGATCGCTATGAAGGTACCAGCATGTCATCGTCACGGTATAGGGATCATGATCGGCGAACAAGATCCCGAACTGGCACGCCCAAAGCTGCCACTCCTCCGCCGGCTCCTCCAGTCGATGATAAAACGTTGGAGGAAACGGCCTTGCAATTACTCCTGAAAGAAGGCGAAGAACTAGCAGCGAAAGCAAAACAGAAGCCAGAGTTTGATTTCGAAGAGGCCGAAGCTATTGAAAGCGGGCGCAAACCTGCTGCACGTCCGAAGCCTACTACGGAGCCTCGCTTCTCAGCTGCCGGGACCCGAGATTCATCTCGTGACAAAAGGCGAAGGAGTCACACCCGCTCGCGCACAAGGAGATCCTCTCGGTATGAAAACGAAGGCAGGCACAGGTCAAGAGAGGGATCTACTAGACTTCGGGATCGTGAGGACGACATACATTCTGTCCGCAGTCATAGAGACGAGCGAAGGGATAGAACGACTAGGAAAAGCCGTAGTCGTTCCAAAGCTCGCAGTGATCGGGAGCGTGATAGAGATGATCGGGTTTATAGGACGAGCAGACGCAGTCGTACCAGGTCAAAGACTCGCGACAGAGACCGTGACAGGGTTGATAGTCGAGATAGACGCGAACGAGACCGTGATCGGGACCGTGACCGTGACCGTGATCTTGACCGCGATAGAGACAGAGATCGTGATCGTGATCGTGACAGAGTTGATCGAGATCGTGAAAGAGGCCGGGACAGCTTTCTGGACCGCGGGTATGATCGATACACTGGTCGTGATATGGACCGTAGTCGTGAAAGAGAGCAGGCTCGAAAAAGGTCCGCACAAAGAGAAAGGGATCGTAGCAGGGATAAAGACAAAGATCGTGACAGACCACGATCAAGATCCCGCCGCCGGCGCTCTCCATCCCGTGCAGACCATTCTCGCACACGACATCGTCGCGATCGATCAGGTTCTCGCACTTCTCCTCGCAGGCGGTCTACGTCACGACGAAAATCACACTCTCCAAGTCAATTAGACATTGATCGGTATGTCCCGGTTACCAGTAATCGCAGCCGGTCTCCTCGTCGTCGGGTGCGTTCACCTGAGCGCGAAAGAGACAGAGACAGACCACGTGATCAGGACTGGAACAGAGAACCCCGTGGTGACCGGTATATTCCTGGAGTCACGACAGACCGAGACTCTGAAGCGGAGAAGTCAGGGAATCGGGACCGTGAGCTGAACAAAGACGTTGACAAAACTCGTGATAAGGATCGCGACAGAGACGATAGAGCCCGCGACCAGGACCGTGAACGAAATAGAGATACTGATAAGGATCGCGCAAGAGATGGAGATAGGGAGCACGACCGACATCGAACACGTGATGTTGACGACAGGGACGATCGACATAGAGATCGGGATCGGGATAGGGAAAGGGAAAGGGAGCGCCTGAGAGCCGGGGATAGAGAGCGGGATCGAGAACGGGATCGAGATTATGACCGTGACCGAGGCCGAGATCGAGATCGCGACAGAGAAAGGGACAGAGACAAAGATAGGGACAGGGAAAGGGACAGGGAAAAGGAAAGGGAAAGGGACAGAGATAGAGATAGGGAGAGGGAGAGGGACAGAGACAGAGACAGAGACAGAGACAGAGACAGAGACCGAGACCGAGACAGAGACCGAGACAGAGACCGAGACCGGAGCCGGGACAGAAGAGACCGTGATCGAAGAGAACGCGACGACAGGCGAAACAGCTATCGAAGAAGCCGTAGCCGATAACCGCGACTCTTCCTCAATGGCCTGCGAAAGCGAAGACTCTGGATCCTTATCAATACATAGTCTTATATTGACTCCCATGCCAGAAGGCTAATCATTGGGCGCATGTACAACAACATTTGATTTAAGTCCACATATATCTAGCTAGTGGATACATTCTATCCAACATTGAAAGAAAGCGCAGGTACCTTTCAAGTACCAGACACAACTCCTATTTACCGCCTGTTGACATTGTGCAAGTACCTACTACCTACTACGTAAATTATATGTGCAGTCGCCTCTGTTCCTTCCTCACCACTCCTTGCCAGTATCAGTATAGTATTCCTAACCAATAGACCAAAGGAATGAAAAAAGTAGATAAATAATCTGGAAATGCATAGGATAGGCCCAAAGTTCAACCAATCGGCGTGAAAAGCAAAATGCTTATTAATATTTTTAGAAATAGACTAGGTCATATCAGGCTAGGCCCATGATATATGCGGGGAATCCGGAGATCTCCATAAATTGCATAAATTGAATAACCACCGGCACAAAAGGAGAAAAGCGAATATATTCATTGACGCTATTGGACATGTTTGACTTATCAAGCTAAATGGTTACAGACTTTCCACGAGGGACCGGACCCAATCATGTCACATGTAAGATATACTTTGTTGGAACAAATACCACTAGACCAGGGCTTTCTGGTAATGCTTTGTATAGGTTGGGGTGACGTTCCGGATCACGTGAATATTTTCCAACAGGGATCTCCTTTTTGGTCTAGTGGTATTTGTTCCAGGCAACATACTTATTATCTGGTTTTGGTGATTGTTGGTTCGTGTTGTTCTCTTCTGGTGTCCCTCTGGTCCAATCATTCCTCTTTCTTGTTTCTTATATCGTGTAGCGTATGCAGGTGTCTTAATTCGTAACATCACTAATTTAAAGGGGAGTTCCTGGCATATCCTTATATCGAAGATCACTCGATATCCAATGAGACATGGAGCCTCGGAGTGTATTTATGCACTGCCATCCGTAAAGCAACCTGTCAACAGCCAGGCCTCCCATTTCTGTAATTCTGATGTACCTTCGATTCGAAGGAGTGAGTGATGGCATCACGGTACCCACGCTACGCCAAACAGGCTATCAAGTGCCTCACTTGTTTCGGGATCTTCCTCGTCCTGCTACATTTCTTTCGGCTTCTGGGGTTCACAACACGGCACTACAACACATGGACTTGGACGGCCTGCCCAGACTCATCGCCATTTGAAAAATCCAGATGCACTACCTCGATTGCCCAAGATATACAAATTGTGGTCAGAACAGGGGGCTCAGAACCCCAGAGTAGACTTCGTTCTCAACTTTCCACAATTCTCTCTAAGATTCCACATCGAAACGTCCTCATCTTGTCGGATATGGAAGAAACAATCGGTTCTTACCATGTTCATGATGTCTATGCCGATATATCAGAGCAAGAGCGTTCGGGCTACCCCGAATTTGCTCTGTATGACGCACAGCAGGAGTATCAAAAACAGGGGAAGGATACTCGTGAGCTACAAGGTGGATGGGATTTGGGCAAATAGTGAGCACATTCTTTTGATGTCCAGCGTATCTGTCTTTTGAATCATGTTTGAGGAGTAGCAACTCTCAAGATATCCAAAAGCAAACGCTGATTTGCAATTTTCTACAGCATGAACCTAGCTATGAAGCGCAAGATCTGGAAAATGCACCAGGAAACTCGTGGCGGGCATGCCTCGTGGACGAAGTGGTTCGTATTCATAGATACGGACACATTTGTTGAATGGGACAATCTCCTCGTCTTGTTGAATCATCTTAACGCCGCGAAACAAATTTACATAGGCAGTCCGGTCTGGCTGCCAAAGCTGCAATTTGCACATGGCGGGAGCGCATATGTCCTGTCATATGGCGCCATGAAATCACTTAATACCCCTGAGACACATGATAAGGAACGGCCACTGTATAGTCAGTTCGGTGTGAACACAACTGCACTGTGCTGTGGCGATGAAGCCCTCGCGAGGGTATTAAAATCAAAAGGAGTCAATCTGAAAGGCTATTGGCCAATGTTCAACGGGGAGATACCAGCCACTGTCTCCTTCGGCAGGGATCTTTGGTGTGAGCCAGTCATCTCGTTGCATCACCTTGGCGGGGAGGACATGCAAGATCTTTGGCAGTGGATCGAGGAGTGGAAAGCAAGGACAATCAGCATGGTAGGTTCATCCTTTTACCGTCCCTGCTTCCGTAGAAAAGAAGCCCCTATGACCATTTCGCTCACCAGAATACAGCATCCACTTTTGTTCAAAGACTTGTTTCAATACGTTGCTCCTCAAATACCCAGTACCCGTGAGGACTGGGATAATGTACATGAGAGCATGAAGATCTTCCCAAAATATAAACACCCTCATACCTCCTTCGAAAATTGTAAGGTAGCCTGTGAACTAGACAAATCCTGCTTTCAATTTGTCTATAATGGCACTACCTGCGCGTTGTCGCACCACATCCGACTTGGTAGCAAACGTTCGCCGGAAGAGAATGGAGCGCAAAGGTACATATCAGGATGGAGTATAGAGAGGATTCGGGACTGGACGATGAAGGCCCATTGTGCAAGCGCGCATTGGCTGCATTCTAATCCATAAATCGAACCCTATGGAGTAACATTAACGAATTGGACGAATATGTTTAGGTCATTTCCATTATTTTTTTTTGAATTTATTGCAGCAAATTGTATATTGTTTTCTCGATCTGGCCCTGAATAGACAAAATACTGTTCCGAGGCATATATTAGCAATGGATTGAGTGATACAATCCTGGCGCAATAAAACTTCGTTACTTGCTTGGGCTGACTCCAGTCATACACTAATGAAGTATCTCAATCTCAAAACGACTGAATATAAAAGTCAGAGAAAGGTAGCCTGCAAAGCTTAGGGTTCATCATTGAAACTTCCGAAAGTCCATCCGATTACACCACAAAGGAATCCCCCAATCTGATGGGACCTCATTCGAAGGTGGTGCTGCTGTAGAAGTGATGTTGTTCAGCAAGTTTCTCGGTATCAAGCTTGTCTGTAGATCATTGATTTTCTACAGTTGTGATTCAATGATTTTCTTCACATCTTTTACTTCCCCTTGAGAGCTAAGGAAGTTAAGAAGTTAAGAAGTCAGTGCTGATTCATCCAAATGCAGCTTGCTGATGAATCCTCCCTGAGCTATATTCCCGGAAAAACTAAGAATCGCACATATCATTTAGATAGGTAGTTATTGGTAAGATCTCCGTGACAAGAGTAAGGTATAAATTGATACCAGATGTGCTTAGAACCATTGGAAGAAGCCATAGTCTACCTAGGTAGTCAACCTTGCTATAACTATCGATACATATGGTACGAATAAGGTAGTGACTACAATTCCGATAATCCTACCATCACCGAATAGACCTAATGATACCTCCATCCATCAGCCAGGCGTAAATTCACATTAGAAATAAACATAGAATACAAGTTGACGGGGAAGAAAGGCAAAGTACTGTAAAAGACTTAAAAAACTAGTCTAAATCCACCCTACCCAGTTACCCAGATAGAAAACACCCGCTACATCAAGACATGAAACCCATACCAATGCTGAAGAACCACTGCGGCGACACATGTTCTATCTAAAAGGACACTCAGGGGCCTAGCATTCCTGAAGAATATGGGGAAAGAAACCTCATTGGCTGGTGATTCAATACCTACAAAGTCAGCGGCTAAATAGGGTGTTTCAAGTCTTAGGCTAACAAACACTGACATTTTGACTAAGTGGTTATGCCACAAATCTTCGAAACTCGCTTTATTCTCTTGAACAATATATTCTACGCTTTCTTTCTTCTTGGGTTTGGATGTTTGGGATTATTGTGAAAGATACCTGACGTCGAAAACGGCGTTGGTACTCAGTCTCCGGTCAACCCTAACAATTAACAAAGCGGCTTTTAGGAGTCTCTGTATATCCGACTTCTGAAAAGTGCTGGGCGGTTGTTTTCAAAGGTATGACTGCTCGATTCTTTTAGCAATGTATAGATTTCTTTGTTTTCCGTTGCTTTCAGGGTTGAATGGGATTGTTCTTGATATGGTCAAGAATGCATACATGAAACGACTCGATCCTGAGTTCACTTGCCATTCATCATGTACTACCCCATCTATAAGAGATGTTTGTCTGTTGATCTCTACTTGATTATTGCATTCTGTTCTATGCGGTCTTTTTACTGATATACAGACAGACATTGATAATTGGTGAACGGCAGCATCTAATCTCCCTCGTCATAATACACACTCAACTGTGGCTATAAACTCGTTTCAACAAGCTTGTCCAACTTGCTCGATTCTCATCATCATGTTCAGACCAATAATCCAAGTCACTAACGGCCAAAACGAGCTCCAAACTTCCGAGGAAACGACATCAAATACCAGGAAGGCACTACATCAGAACATATTCGGCAAACTACGCCCTGTACCTCTCCAATACCATTGGACAGTCTGGTTTGACAAGCACAGTAATCCAGAGAGTAGCACTACTCTTCCCCCGACCAGCAGCACCAGCAGACAAAATCAACAACAATATACCTCACGCCTCACAATCCTCTACGAAGACATCTCCGACATTGCCGTCTTCTATCGAGTCTACAACAACTATCCCTGGGACAAAATCCGTCTCCGTGACACAGTACACATATTCCGTAAGGGTGTAAAACCAGTATGGGAAGATCCCGAGAATCTGAATGGAGGATGTTGGACGTTCCGAGTACCGAAAGTGAAGGGTCAGGAATTTTTCCATGAGGTTTCTATCTTGGCTATGGGGAATGAATTACAGGCTGCTGTGGAGAGTGGTATGCACCAACCCATTTTTCTGCCCTTTTTTGGTGATACTGAACAATTGAGTGTTTGAATAGAGCATGATCATATCCTTGGAGTCAGCATCTCGATACGCTTCAATACGCATTTGATATCGGTTTGGAATAAGCTTGGTTCCAATGAGCGTTCAGTCAGGATACTGGAGCAGACCATCATTGATCGACTGTCACCAGAACTGAGGCCTGCTGATAAGGCTGTTGTACCCTCTTCTTCCTACTTTTATAAGAGACATGCGGATCACGAAGGGTTTCGTGAGGCGGTTGAAAGAGCTCAGAGTTCGGAAGAGGAATAGTCTATTGTGATACTGCATGTTTTAGGAAGAATATCTGTGCCTATTTCTTTGTTTAAATACAAATTGATTGTCCATATATAAACTATAATGAAATCCTGTAATTACGCCCGACAGTCTTGTTGGTTAGACGGGTTGCCCCGGTGTTATGGCTGCAGAAATACTGGTCTCTTTTCGTAATATTTCTTTTCCATTCCTTGGACTTCCTACACAGGGTTGTCCTGGCTCTGGAAGCAATGTTATGCAAAACAAGTTCTAGGTTTATATAAAAGCACATGCCTCATTGTCAGGCAGAATTAGGGTTAGGTATAGTGAGTGTAAGCCATAGAATATGACACTACCCAGGTACACCATTGAAGATGGGGATGTACAAGTGACAAAGACACGGAGTATTCCGTCTACTTTGTTTAAGAGCAGTCATTTCACAGCCCTGTCATGAACATCATCTAAAGTAATCTGGTGGCAGATGAAATCATGTGATCAGCGTCCATTGTTTGCCTTTACTTTACCATTTCTCATCAATTCTTCTCTCTTCTTCTTCTTCTTCTTCTTCTCATCATTCCACATACACTTTCATCATCTTACTGTTTCATGCTACCTACCTACATATCTGACTGCGAATCCACTACGATGCCTATCCTAAGTTTCAAGCGAAAGGGATGTCTACGCTTCTCACTGCGCAGCCGTGGAGACCAGAAAATTCTGGCCGTGTCAAAAAGTAAACTTGCGTTGGTTGATGAAGTCAGTGACACATACTCGAACTGGCTCGGTAAACTTTGGGATCATCTTGCATTCCATACCCATCACAAAGTCGACTTAAAGGAACTCGCAGGCCTTGGGATTAGATTTGAGAATCTCCTTCTGAACGACGAGAAAACCCACCCTCAAGCAATCCAGACCACCTACTTTACAGCGAAGGAGAAAAAGGAGCTCCAAGCATACGAACCCGATACCAGTCAACTGGAGACCCGTCGCCTCCTTAGAGACTTTTTTGGTTGCTGGCCACCCGACGACTTCATCCCCGCCGAATTTGACCGTGAGGTCGAGATGGAATACGCGGTATGCTTGTGTGGAACGGTTGATGCCGCCTTCGGCTGGGTGGAGCGGAAGAAATCAGGGGACAAGCGATCAAAAACCTTCCAAGAATTGACAGAATGGAAAGAGATGTATGTATCCAGTACCTTTTATCCAAGTTTCAAAACCTTGCTTTCTCTTTGTGTGCTCTGAACGCTGACCAATCTATCTATTTACAGTTATTTTACTGAAGCATTCGATCATGGTCCCTGGAGTACGTCCGACTTTTGGTGTAATTCACTATTAGATTCGGGCCCCCAGAATATCTGGGCTACCAAGGAACATCCCCATATCATGGCTACAATCGCTCATGGCTACCCAAGCGACAATAGTTGTCTCTTCCTCAGCGAGATCCGGCTCATTATTTCGCTCATGATTGTTCGACTCATCAACGGCAGTTTTCCGGATCACAATATTGTTCCTGTTATGGTACTCTCCTTCACGGGTCAACAGGGCCGAATGCTGCAAGCTCATATGGAGAAAGACTGTCTTGTCATTCGATCGAGCATGTTCTATGACTTCAGTGCCAGTCAGGATGCTCATCTGTGGGATTTTCTCCCGTACATGGTTGGTGATTTACATGGGACAACCAGGACTCTAGATGTTCCGCAACTGAAGTCAGGTTTTACTACTGTGGGGGCCTCGAACCAGACATGAAGCTATCTCAATGTACACACCAAAGGGGCAAATTTTCGGATAGCGAGAAACTCTTTAATCATGTAACAATAATGGCATGGTATCAGAATGTCTTAGGCGCTAGCCCTAACCCTAGCCCTAACCGATATCCGGATTCGGAGACGTAATCGACAGCTCTTAAATCTTACAAGTTTTAGATCAGCAGTAAGAAAGAAGGACTGGAATTGTTCCTATCTAGCTAACTACAAAGATTTAAGCCGATCTTTCGGTTAGCTATGGTAGAGCGACCTCCATGCTAGTTCACCTCCCAATCGGACGCATGTAATGTTAGAGCACCCAACATCAAACTTTGAGGGTAATAGCAGTGATGAGCTCTGCTAGGTTCCGCATCTGCTTCGAGTCGTTCACATTGAAGGGGCCCACAGTTTGCATCGTCAAGTAGGCATTTGGAGTAATCGTCCCCTTCTTCAGGTATTCGAGGTAATCGGCGTGGCAGTTCGCAAACGTCACCCATATTTCTTCATAGTTCTGGGATACGAGAACACGACTATTCAGGGTCTCAGTTAGACGTCAGTCGGTTATGGTCGCGATTTGGAGAAGCTCACTTACTGTCCATTCAGATCCGGGAGACACCGATCCTGATCGCTGAGTAACCAGCCGACCAATTCAGCTCCCTCTTGCATTATGATGGTTTCCATACTATTCTTGTTTCTAGTTCGCTTCTTGACTTCCACAATCGCAGATATCCCGTCTCGTGAAACAGGCCGGAAAGCCCCGTCGGTCCATGTATTGAAATCTCCCTTGTTGAACTTGGCATTGAAATGAACATGATCAAATGTCCATTCCATTCCAGAATCCACCACCAGGTCTGAGATTCCTTGGAGGAGAAGCACGAGTGCTGCATTCGGCGTGGCTTCATCTGCCGCCTCGCCGTAGTCTTCGGTATAGGTCTCGTCCATACCATCTGACTCTGAGGCCTCAGATTGTGCACCAAGAAGCAATCCTTCTTGCCCCAGAGCCCGTATTCTTTTGATTCCATCGGTCATTGCTTTCCTTCTTGACTTGGTAATCCCCCCAAATCTCTAATCCTTCGCAACTTTATATTTTCGCGCTACTGGATATTCGGATCGCTGTCGGCTTTGGGCCTGCTCTTGGAGCGATTGGCCACTTTTGATTTGCTCCTGAACTCTTTTCTTTTGACGGGTTTGAATGAACCAGAGTATAACGGGTCATCGACACGAATATTTATGACCGGCGTTCTATTGCGAATTAGAGTCAGGTAGTTCTGGAATTCGGTGGATGAGTTGACGAGATCGGTTGCATTTGCCCAAACTTCCTCAAACCCGTAAACTATTCGATCATTCAGAAATTGTTTGAATGTTCTAGGTTTGCGGTGAACAATTCTGAGTGCTAAGAACTGTGTTTGGGTAACCTTGCTCCCAGAGCCAAGATAGCCTTGCTCCAGATCATGGATCGATTTCTTAAAGATGCTGTTTAGTTCCGTAGGGTCCTCAGGAATAGAGAAGTTTGGGACATTGGTTATTGCCGGGGAGAAGAGTTCTGATTTCCTTCCTTTCGGCATGTTGTACAACTGGAAAGATGGGCCCTGATGCTTAATGATATGGAGGGACTCCTGGCTTCCATAAATCATGAGGAATATGTCTGTAAGAACCCTAAGGGTGTTTGGCAAGAGAGTACCTATTTGAATAAATCATTTGGAGGAGCTTCTCAAAATCATACCTTTGTTGTATACCTGTCAGAATAGTTCAATGGGGCCTTTGTGTAAGATATTTAGGTGGGCTTCTTAGAATTATCAATTGATATCTCTTGTATGCCTGTCATAAACCCGGGGAGTGCAAAGGAGTGTTTGGATAAGCCATTTGGGCGGGTCTTTATAATCATAAGAGTTCAAGCGGAGTGAATTTTCTTTCATTATATGCCTGTCACAAGAGTTCAGTAGAGTCTAAGCAGGTCATTCAAAGTAAGCTTTTCAGAACTACAAGAATTCATGCAGAGGGAAGGTAGTGAAACTCTTTTTGAGAAACTTCCTGCAAGGCCTATTATCTACCTCCGGGGCTAGTGCATCGTAGGGCACCCGATACTGGAGCATATGACAGAAATTGCAACCTCAAAAGTAGGACTCTAAAGGGACTTGGAGTGACACAGCTAATCTCATTTCAGTGCCAACGTCTGGCAATGGTAATAAAAACGGCGCTCGAGCGCCTGACATCAATGGAAATGAGGTTTATGGGAACCAACATACTCATAGTAAAGAAGACACTTTCGGGGCACAGACTTATCGTTCAATGTTGGCGGCAAGCTAGAAGAACAAGGTAAATGAAATCTATGGACGATCAAGACATGGGATATTGCATATGCTCTCATGATTTGACCTCTTGAGTCTGTAGACGGACCTTGCAAGACTTCAAATGTTTGAGCACAGGGAAAACTTTTGACGGCATTTTGAAGGATGTGATAGGTATAACCTTGGAAACGATGCTTACTAGTATATCTAGATTTAAGGTGTGAATGCCCAATTTGGGGGCCTGCACCTATTGCTCCCCTACAGATATACCTAGGTAAACTGTGTTGTTGTAACTTGTAACTATCTAAACTCATGATCGATCGCAAAGCTGATTGGTCAAACTACAGCCGGAAGCTAATCCCGAAGAAACAAAAACGATGTCAAATCTAGCCAATGAGCGCCTGTACCGTAGATTCTGTCTTCCAATCAAAAATCAAAGAGAATGAAATAGAAAAAAAAGAAATGATTGGACATCCAGGTTATGAGCCTGGAGATCTTCCTCTGATCTAACATATATCACTTATACTCTACTCTGATTATTTTATATTCAGCTGTCCATCAACTACTTATTCCACTGACTATTTCTAAATAATTGACAACTACCTTGACTCGATTTTCAAGCGCTTCGGCAGTACACTCCAATGGAGGTGATCATCAAAAAGAACTGAGACCAAGTCTTTAAAGAATTAGAGGGATGTCTCAGAAACGCGGTTATGCAGAGGAGGAGGAGGACGGTGAAGTTTTATTATTGGCAAAACGGTCTCGAGCGTCAGTATCACCACCTATCTTATTAGAGAGAGAGGGAAAATCCGGGTTATGCTCTTCCTCTAGCGGAGGAGGAGGAGGCAATGTTATTGGACATGGCAATGGCAATGGCAATGACGAAGAGGAAGAGGAAGAGGAAGAGGAAGATGACGATTATACATCCTCCTCAGGCACATCAACCTCATCATCCTCATCTTCCGATGAAGAAGAAGACGAGAACAAAGAAACAATACCCTACATCCCAGGCCGCCCAAAACCGCAAATATCACGACCACCACCACTACTGCAAAATTCAGATCTTTTATCCCGAATATCATCCTTTCTACCGCAGCTACAGGCTGCAAATGCGGATATTGAGCAGAGACTTGCCAGCGGAGAGAGCTTGGATGACCTCATTCTTGATAACGTCAAGAATGATGAAGAGGGAGAGAATGGAGAAAATGGAGAGGGGAAGCAGTATATTGAGATGGTGAGCTTTGATTATTGGACCCCTTCTTCTATTTGTCTTATGGTATGTTGACAGTTAGATTTTTTTTCGGTTGTAGAATCTGGGATTGGGTGTACTCAAAGAAAAGACGAGGAAACGGCGGGGAAGTATTAGTCTGGGTGATGATGGTACATCAGGTAGTAGCGACGAGGAAGAGCTGGAAGAGAGCGAGGGGTCTTTGAAAGATGGTGCAGAAGTTGATGGTGAAGGACATGTTATGAGTGAACTGATGGGGTTGAAGAGTCGAGCTGGACAGAAACCGAAGACGAAACCTGGGATTCAGGAGGTTGATGAGGGATGATTACACCATGTCACTCACACTATGTATACTAAGCGACCGCCTGGCACTGATCGTTTTGGGGGTGATGGTCATTGACCAGGAATAGGAAATATCGGGATTGGGATCGCAAAAGTAATAATAAATCAGGATACTGAATACCTCCCCTTTCAGAATCAAATTCGAAATACTTATAAGTACATATTCATCCAAATCTTGAGTATCCGTACCCTCCCAAAAACTGTATGAAATTATACCAACAGCAACAACAATAAACAGTAGTCTAAAATTTCCCACGTATTATAAAAATTGAAAAAATCCGATAGAACAAACCACATGCTTGCATGCAGAAGATAGAAGAATGATTACACTACAATGCCTGTACAAACCTGTCCGAAGAATATATAATATCATGGCATCGTGATCGTGCGAGGTTCCAGAAAGCCGGTTCCCTTATGATACTTCCTTGATGCGGCAGGTCCAGCCTGAATCTTGACTCAAAAGCGGCAGGCTAAATACAGGTCAGTGAAATACTATCCAAATAGTAAAAGAAAGAAAAGGAGACAAACCTTGCACCCAAGCACCAGCCAAGTTCGTTATTCTTAATCTTCTTGGCAATCTTCACCTCACGAGATAGCGGCATCTCGTAACCAGTGTGAAGAAGACCGAGCATAAAGTTAAGATCCAGACAAGACTCTGGACGGCCCTCGAGTTCTTCCAAGGCTCCCTCAATACCTTCGAAGATTCCCCAGTTGTCCTTTCCAGAGCAGACTATCTCGGCCAAGCGTTGCAGCTCATGAAGGGTGAAAGAGTCTGGCATTCCGAGGGGCTTGGTTCTGTCGTAGAAGTAGGAAAATATATAGACGTCCTCCTTGGCAAAAGTCTTTTCAAGAGAAGGCTGATGGACGCCGTTAAAGGAGCAAGGGGCCAATTCACAGTCAGCTTCCTTGTGCAAGATCTTTTCAGTCAATCCACGGCACTGAGCAGGGGCAGACAATTCCTTCGGTCCAGTCATCGTGACCGAGATTTGAGGTCCCAGAGCGTGATCAGCGGGGAAGGTAAGGTTAACCTGTCGTTGCATGCCAGGACCGATACAAGGATTCAGAATTGGCTTGCTAGTCCAGGACAAATCGGTCGGGCTTGCTGCCAATTTAGCTTCGACAATAGACTTATGGACCGAGGCACGGGCTTCCATGAGACCGTATCCAAGATGAGAGTGTTGGTAGAGGTCAAATTCCCGTCCGCCGAACTGCAGTTCATACTTGTGATCGCCTGGGGCAAGCTTCTCTGGCATACCGCCAGCCGGGCTGTCAAAGGTCGGCTGGAAGACAATCTGTGTCGAGCCACCGCCCAAATCAAAGATAGCAGCTGTTGGTGTTTGATCGGGTCCACCAATCTTACCGAGAAGATAGTTGGTGGTGATCCAGGCATAGACTCCCTCTTTGCTTCCGTCCAAAATTTGTACCCCTCCGTTCTCATCCGAGACGACAGGGAATGGATAGACGGTCTCCAAACGATGTCTCACTGCCTGCAGGATCTTTTGGCTCAGCTCTTCACCAAGCAGACGCAAACCTGCCGTCGCTTTAACCGAAACCGGCGTGCAGGACTTGTACTCGTCAGGGACGCTTTCCATGGCAACGTCCATCAACACATCGAGACTCTTTGCGGCGCCTTCGGCGTCTGTCTTGTATGAACTGAGGCCGGATCCACCTTCTTTCTTCTCGGTCATCTTAAAGACTTCATCCTCAAGTTCCGGAGTCGGTCCGCAGTTATTGAAGCGATAAACGTGGATACGAGAGCCGGTGCTTCCCGCATCAATCATCAAAACGTATTGCCGTAATGGCTTGGACGGATCATATGGTTTGGTGCATTTCGTCGTGGAAGAATCTGTCTTGTCGGAAACAGCGTCTAATCTTATTAGTGACCGATCTACTACTCTTT
The DNA here is from genome assembly GCA_023625975.1 of Talaromyces sp. PYS2103. Taxonomy (NCBI): domain Eukaryota; kingdom Fungi; phylum Ascomycota; class Eurotiomycetes; order Eurotiales; family Trichocomaceae; genus Talaromyces; species Talaromyces sp. PYS2103. The sequence goes on along the minus strand of JAMAGB010000011.1, from coordinate 469,716 downwards.
GGGAGGGCATGGTGTCTTACTTGATATATTAGGAACGTAATGCCTCGAAGGAACCAAATACAACAAGAATAAAAACGCTCCAGCAATGATCAAGCCGGCCTTGACGAGTCGTGACCTTTGCGTCATGATTGGTTTCTCTGAACGCATTGGCGAAGCCTTGTCGTAGGAATCACGGGCCGGTGGCACTGAAACAGGAGAAGACCGTTTCCGTGTGTGCGATGAGGAGAACGAAGACTGATGATTCTGATTGCCGATACTAGTGGACATGCGAGCAGATACCCAGGTGAGCGGCGCCTGCTGCCAGAATGACGACCGTGTGTATATTGATCTAGGACGAAAACATGGATGACTGGGCTAAACGAGTGGCATCCAAGTCAGACTTGGTTCAGGTTAGAGAAGCACGACAGAAAGAGAAAAAGAATGCAGATTTATTTTCTCTGGCGACAAAAGGGGCGGTACCTTGCTTGTTAGTGTCCAAGATTAAGTCTCGGATTAGGAGGAGCGATAAGTGGGCGGTGGCGGGTCCACCGTCACTGCCACAAATCATTGTTCCGTTTGCAGCTCTTCATGATCACAACACTGTTTACCTATCATTGAAGTTCGTTCTGTCAATTTCGTTCATTGCCTGGTCGATTGTCTTGCGGCAAGCAGACTTGAGTGCTTCTTACATGCAGTATCAAACATGAGTTCCCTCCGGGGCATGGCTTCGGCATCTCTGCTCCTTCGACAGGCATTTGCTGCATCACGCTACTCAGCTAGACATGGCCGGATATTCCAGGCTCCGTTGCCTACACAATCTATAGCCAGAGGCCAATTTCGCACCGTTTTCCGAGGAGCTGGGGTCACCCCTAGCCCGATCGAAGCAAAACGAGCTGCAAAGGCACCGCAGCGATATTCTCGGCCGATCAACGACGAAATCGAGGCCGACATTATTCAAATCGTGAACCAGAATGGACAACTTGACGTACCGACACGGAAATCAAATGTGCTTTTCGCGATGCGTCGCAACGAGCAGGTTCTGGTGCAACTAGATCCTGGAGATGCTGGTCGCTCACCAGTGTGCAAAATCATGCCATTATCCGATTTCCGAGATGAAGAACGAGCAAAGGAGAAGGCTGCAAGGATGGCTAAACACTCGGCGAAAACATCATCGAAACAGATTGAGTTGAACTGGTCTATTGATCCACACGATCTTTCACATCGGCTAAAGAAACTATCTGGGTTCATTGAAAAGGGCCGGACGGTGGAGATTGTCTTGACAAAGAAAAGAGGCAAGCGTGTGGCTACGGCGGATGAGATTAAGCAACTGATGGACAAGCTCAGAACTGCCATTGAGGAAGCTCAAGCTCATCAAACCAAGTCAATGGATGGAGAGATTGGCAAAACGCTTACAATCACCGTGGAGAAGAAGAATTAACTTGACGCGATTGATGTTGCTGTACTATTACCATTTGTATATTATTGGATATACCCTTTTCAAAGACCCTGCCATGCAGCATATTATGTTTTGCTGGCTGTAATCGAGCGATAAATTCCGCAAACGCTGGCTTTCCATTGGCTGGCCTGGCTGACTAAGCTCCCCTAAAAATTTTGGACGGAGGCTCGGCATGATCGCCTGAGAAGAAGTCGAGCTGTAAACACTTTGTCTCTCTCATCATTCTTTCTCGGTTGTCTTGTTTTTTCTTCCTTTCTTTGTTGATTTCATTCATTGATTGATTGATTGATTGACTGTGACGCTTAGAGGAATTCACAATGGCCGGTATTTCTAGATCAGTCAACCTTCTCTTGAGGAGCAGCAGGTCCTCCTTGTTGCGTCCTCGCGCTGCTAACCCAGTGCACCATGTCCTCTCCAACGAGAGATATGCAGCTCGCTCTTTTGCGACTGCTTTCGAGCGAACCAAGCCACACGTCAACGTCGGTAGGTATTCTGAGTTTGAATGGATTGATTACATTGGGTCTGTTAGCTGATTCTGGCAGGTACTATCGGTCACGTCGATCACGGAAAGGTGCGCATACTCGAATCGAAATCTTCTGCCATACGTTAACATCCTATCGTCTAGACTACATTGACCGCCGCCATCACTAAGCGACAGGCTGAGAAAGGCCTTGCTAACTTCCTCGAATACGGTGCCATTGATAAAGCCCCCGAAGAGCGAAAGCGTGGTATCACTATCTCCACCGCTCACATCGAGTACTCGACCGACAGCCGCCACTATGCCCACGTCGACTGCCCCGGTCACGCGGATTATATTAAGAACATGATTACTGGTGCCGCAAACATGGACGGTGCTGTTGTCGTTGTTGCTGCCTCTGATGGTCAAATGTAGGATTTTGTTTCTTCGATCGGCAAGTCTGCATACTAACGACGAGACAGGCCCCAGACTCGTGAGCACTTGCTCCTCGCCCGTCAAGTCGGTGTTCAAAAGCTTGTCGTCTTCGTCAACAAGGTCGACGCTGTCGAGGACCCCGAGATGTTGGAACTTGTCGAATTGGAAATGCGTGAACTTTTGACCACCTATGGATTCGAGGGCGAGGAGACTCCCATCATTTTCGGTTCCGCGCTTTGCGCTTTGGAAGGCCGCAAGCCCGAGATTGGTGAATCGAAGATTGACGAACTCATGAACGCCGTTGACACGTGGATCCCCACCCCTCAGCGTGACCTTGACAAGCCCTTCTTGATGTCTGTTGAGGAAGTTTTCTCCATCTCTGGTCGCGGTACCGTCGCCTCTGGTCGTGTTGAGCGTGGTGTTTTGCGCAAGGACTCCGAGGTTGAAATTGTTGGACACCAGATGACCCCTATCAAGACCAAGGTTACCGATATTGAGACCTTCAAGAAGTCTTGTGACGAATCCCGCGCCGGTGACAACTCTGGATTGCTTCTCCGTGGTATCAAGCGTGAGGATATTCGTCGTGGTATGGTTATTGCTGCTCCTGGAACCACCAAGGCTCACGATAACTTCTTGGTTTCCATGTATGTCTTGACCGAGGCTGAAGGTGGTCGCCGTACTGGATTCGGTGCCAACTACCGTCCTCAAGCTTTCATCCGTACTGCCGGTATGTCTCCCTTTCCGAAGATTTATAATGTCTGCTAATAAGTTATAGATGAGGCCGGTACTCTCAGCTTCCCTGGTGAAGACCAGTCCAAGCAGGTCATGCCCGGTGACAACGTCGAGATGTTGTTGAAGACACACCGTCCCGTTGCTGCCGAAGCCGGTCAGCGATTCAACCTCCGTGAGGGTGGCCGTACCATTGCCACTGGTCTTATCACCCGTGTCGTCGAGTAGAAGGCTTGACCGATTGTTCTGGCCCTGATCAACGAGATGACCGATGTACGATGATGGAGTGTATTCTAACCTCTTCCTTTAAGCAAAGCGCTGATTATCAATCTGTCCGGGTCTGGGAATAAATCAAAGAGAAAAGAAGAAAGAGCGGTGCACCAAGGAGGAGTTACTTGTTTCTTTCGTCCTTTTGTCTCTATAATCTTGAGTGGTCCTTGATTTGTCTGTCTATATTAATGTGGTTTTATTCATTTTCAGAATTTGTATTAAGTCTCTTCTTTTTTTGATGATTAGCCAAGATACTCTCCACTATATCCGAGATCAAGCAGATTGATTTACGACTTTCTTGATTGCTTTACCTGCTGTAGATATTTGAGACTATACTTGTATTATAACCTCAATCTACAATAACCCTCCTACCAAATGACATTCTGCTACTGCTCTACCTGCCGGCGCACCATTCGCCGCATTCGTAAACTTCGAACGCGAAGCTATAGATCCCATCTTCTGACCACAAAGACAATCAATGGGAAAAAAAAAACTCGACAACGCAGGAGAAGGAGTTGCCCTTAAACCTTGCAACCTGCCAATTAACTAACTTAACTACCAACATAAACAATGACAAATACATCCTTCAGTCCCAACTAACAGAACTTTTCTCAACTCTCAAGGGGACAAAGAACTCATCCGTTGACGATCATCGACCAACTAACGATTCGGCTCACATGATGTACTCCGAAGGATTATCAATCACATTCAACAATCCAGGTACGTCCATACGGACTGCAACAAACGGGTTATTCGGCTCTATTTCTGATGGTATGCGCAAATGCATGTGGGCATGACGACAGTAGAAACAATGAAAAAGCACGGTTGAAGCTCAATGCGTGTATCATGTTTGACACGGAAATTGAAGAACGTGCTTCATGAACTCAGGCATCGTATCGAGTATTCGTTGATTATCAAGTTTCATAGGATACTACGTAGGCAGTGCCTAATTAGGGCTCACGTTGAGGCAGATTACTTATCTAGGTAATAGGGCGCTAGACCTGGTTTATTTGTCTGCATGTTTCTTTCTTTCTTTCTTTTTTGCAATGATGCATTTTGCTACCGTATCACGATATCGATCGTCTTGAAACTCGTGAGGTCTGTGGACCGAGAAGTCCTGCGCAGGACTCAGGAGATGCCCAACAATACCTGCAGCATCACGAGTAAGGACACTGCCCTCCAGGGCTACAATAGACGGGCAGTCGTTTCAACAACCCAGCCAGGTGGATGAGGATAGAATATGATAATCGATTTCAGACAGATATCCATCAATCCCTACAACCTCAAGAAAACAACACTGTGCTCAACAAGCTATGTATCCCCTCCGACTCCGAAATCTTCAAGCCTAGAAAAAAAAACGATGTAAATCATTTCCAACCCACCCAGAAAAAGCCGGATCTATTGAATTTCCATCATATGAAGTTTGGGAAGTATTTCAATAAACGTCTATGCTGTGAGCAAATAAGTATAGTCAGAAAAGTAACTCCGACCATATTTGTACAACGTTGGAAAAAAGTGACCCCCTGACAATCACATCGTCTTCGATTTGATAGGTTTGATATTTTACCTAGGTAGATCTGGAGTAAGAGAATGGATAGGGAGAATGGCAAATGTATTCACCATATATCCCATTCACTTTCGATTCCATGCTGGTTGAATTATCAATTCATCCATTCATTTTTCTCTTTTACTCCTGAATCTACCTCTGAATCTACCCAGGGGTTTAAGTAGGTCACTCATTTTATATGAACATTCATTTCCTCGTTTTCAATTGCTATATGCTTACGCTCTTTTGATTTTTCTTGTCTCGTGTTGATGCTTTACACCAAGCTGATTTTTCTGCCATTCCTTACTTGAAGTCTCCTGGAAAAGGAAAGGAAGACGAAAGACGAAAGACGAAAGAATGAAGACTGTATCTATTCTCCCTTTTCTGTGCGTCTTGGCTGCTGCGGCGCCTACGTTGAGTGTAAGTTTCTTCCATAAACCGTCTGGATAGAGTGATGATTGACTAAGAAGATTAAGGGTCCCGGAAAGGAAGTCGATATCGATCGACGACAGGCTACTGATGATGGCAATGATGCTGGTCTTGGTGGTCTTCTCGGTGGCTCTGACTCTGAGAATGGTCTTCTCAGTGGCTTGAGAAGGCGTCAATCCTCCTCCAACAACAACAAAAACAACAACAACAACAATGACAACGACGACTCCCTCGCCAACCTCCTCGACGGCAGCACGCTCGCCGTCGACGGAAACGGGCAAAACGTCGACATCGCTGATCTGGGTAGTCTTCTGCGTAATCGTCGTCGTCAACTCCTCCATGTTCCAGCACCAGGCGCTACCAGGAACTCAGACGATAACGATAACTCGAATTCAGAGCAAGTAGCAAACGTGCTCGACGGGTCTGCAGCAGGCATAAACCGCAACGCGCAGAACATCTCTGTCGTTAAGCGGATTACAAAACGCCAACTCCTCGGCGGGTTGGGTCATGAAGAAGGAGGAGAAGTAGAAGGAAACGGAAATGGGGACGATGACGAAAGTCTTTTGAACGTTCTTGACGGTGATACCGCGGACGTAAGTCGGAATATTCAGAATGTGACTATCTTGCGTCGTCATCCTCGCACCTCGTCATCCACATCTGTGTCAAAAAGGGGCTGGTTGTCTGCGCTCTTCCTCGGACGACGAGGTACACCTACTACCTCCTCAGATAGTAATAATGGCGACAACGACGATGCCCTGGCAAACGTCCTCGATGGCTCGGCGGCTGGTGTCGACGATAATGCGCAGGGTGTTAGTGTTTTGCGTAGACGACAGGCTTCTCCTTCGTCGTCGTCAGCATCAGCATCAACTCCGACTCCAACACCATCTGCCTCTGCCTCTGCAGTTCCTATTGCACAAGATCCTCCCGCCGCTGCACCGGCACCGGCACCAGCACCAGCAGCACGAGCAGAAGAGCCAGCATCTCATCCCGTCGTCAACGCCGCCGACAACGACAACAACGACAACAATAACAACAACGCCTCCAATGACGACGCCCTCCTAAACGCCGCCGACAACTCAGGTACCAGCGTAGACCGAAACCTGCAAAACATCACCATCCTGCGACAAAAACGAAGCCATGTTGATGACAGCGGTAATGCGGACGACGACGACACGCTCGCAAATGTGGCTGATGGGTCTGCGTTGAAGGCAGATGGGAACGGGCAGGGGGTTGATGTTGGTGATTTACTATAATTTTTCTTTTTGCCGAGTTGAGAATTGATGGAGAGAGTGTGTTCGTTCTGGATTTGATATAGTATATATATACTCAAAGATTCTTCCTGTGTTTTTGAATAGATAATTGTAATTGATGGATTGTCTTGTCTTACTTACCTTAAATCCAATGTTCATTCATCGCAGTCACATTCCTACCTAGAAACTCAGCAGACCGTCTAAATCCAATACCCAGAACAAGTACGTTTATAATACATTATTCTATTCCGTTGCTAATAGTCAAGTAAAGTATGTAGTACACAGTGCACTCGAAACGAAAAACCAAGCAGACCGTAACGAAGCAGGGACCATGAAAAGGAATGACAGCAAAGAAAAAAGTCTAGATGGGGTCATGCTTTTGAAAAGTCAAAAGATAGAGAGAATTTACTCGCGTGAAACGTCACGACCAAAGATCTTGGCTTTGATCCAGTCTGTAGCGACGAGGATACGGTTTCGAGCTATCGAAATAATCAGCTTCAATTGTTCATAACATATGATGGAAGGGAGAAGAAAAGGTAGACGCACCGCTAAAAACCATACTCAAATACGCACTCCGCCAGAACAGATATGTCATCGTACCGCCACTGGCAATATTCCCACTCACCCAGCTAATATCGGCAACCGCTCGCTCCTTACCAATATACGCCAAACTTCCCTGATGCGAGTACTGGAAGGGGCCGATCTGTTTCGTGCGCCGGAGCTGACGTTGGCGTTCCTTGATTTCGGCAAAGATTGCATTTCGCGATTCCTCGTCTTTGGCTTCTTGTTGCGCTACGCTTAGGTGTTTGAGTTCGGATTCGAGGGCTTCGGTTTTGGCCATTGTGTTGAACAAGCGAGCGAGAAAGGCGCCTTCTTGGCTGGCTACTTGTGCAGTGGGCGCGTAGTTGGTGATTGCGCAGTCGCCGACGGCCCAGATATTTTCTGTGCCGTTGACGACGAGGAATTCGTTGACAGCTAAACCGCGACGGGAGTCCTTTTGCGCGGGGATCTGGCCCATGAGATCCCTGACAACGTTGCGTACGGCGTTACCGGTGGCCCAGACGAGCAGACCATAAGGAATCTTTTCGAGTTCTTTGGTTCCGTCCGGTTTGGTGATTTCAGCTTCGATGTATTTGTCCGTTACGTTCTTAACCATTGTCTTTGTGCGGATAGTGATTTTCTCTTCCTTGAAGCTGGATTCGGTGTATTCGATGAGTTGTTTGGAGAACATGGGGAGAATCTATCGTCGTTAGTATGATCCGCACAGATCTTCAAGGGAAACGAAAAGGACTTACGTTAGGCAAAGCCTCGACAAGCGTGACATGGAAATTGTCCTGAATACCAGGAATCCATTTCCGCAAATCCTCCTCAAAGAAATCCTGCAATTCACCCGCAAACTCGACACCGGTAGGACCACCGCCGACGACGACCATGTGCAAAAGACGCTTGACTTCTTCCTCGGTCTGGTCCTTGAAGGAGGCCGTTTCGACACAGTCCATGATACGTTTACGGATTTGCTGGGCGTCGCCGACTTCCTTCAAGAAGCAGGAGTTTTCGCGGACACCGGGGATGCCTACTAATTAGTCTCTTGTATTCTATTGCAGAGAGATGAAAAAAAAGAGGACTCACCGAAAGTAGCATTCTCAGCCCCAACACCGACAACCAACATATCAAACGGGACCACGGTATGCGAAACATCGCCCTTAATCTCCGAGTCATCGCTGATGTAGACAAGACGCTTCTCATAATCAATCTTGGTCGCTTCTGCCTCGTAGAATTGAACGGTAGCCTTCTTGTGGCGCAAGATATTGCGGATGGGTTCCATAATAGAGCGATGTTCGATCAGACCGGTGGTACACGAAGGCAACAAGGGGGTGAAGAGGAAGAAATTGCGAGGCGAGATGACGACGACATTGTAGTTTTCGGTGTCGAGTTTTTTGAGGAGACTGACGGAGCCCCAGCCGGTTCCTACATCATCATCAGCACTTTAAATCAATTAATCGACTGAATGATAAGAAGACAAACCGAGAATAACCAAAGTCTTCTTGGATGGATCAGGCTCAATCTGCTCTGCAGGATGTCGCAGGAGATAGATGCTATATCCCAGATACCCGGTCATACCCAGTGTCGCGAGCACAGTGAGACGAAAACTCCATCGCAAGAATCTGAATCGTTTCTTTCTGGGTGGTTGAACTGGAGGAGCAGCAGCAGCTTCAGAGGCGTAAGCGCGGCGACCGAATTTCTGTTTCGACAGAAACTGTGGTGATGGTCTCGACAACACGAAAGGTCGCGAAGATGGTGACGAAAAAGGGTTCGCAGCAGCTCGCGCCGACAAAGTCGAGAATTGAGCTGTTGGAACAGCAGCAATCCGTTGACGGAGCAACATCATTGAATTGCTGGTAGTCAGATTGACTACAGTATCAATCAATGACTTGATCGACCCTTGTCAAGGTTGATGGAATTCAATTGATGAGTTGTCCTGTCCGTAGATAAAGGTCGGGCGGAGATGGTGGTCGCAGGCGGGCCACAAAAATTTCAGTGCAGTTCTCCTTTGGGTAATCCGGTGTATCTACGATCACGGTAGTACTTTTTATCAGTAACACTCTTCTACCAGCTCTGCTCATATCCATCTAATCGATATTTACTATTACTCAGATACCAGATCCAAATGCACGTAGCCGAGGGTATTTCCTCCTCCAGCACCAAAACCACAAATTAACTCCAACACCTGCGCGCTCTGGGACTTCAATCCCTTTCCCCGGACGTTCCCGACTTTGAGATTCTACAATGTCCAATCTGCTCCGGAATCTGCACTCCGGAAACTACCCTCCGAAATAATCTAGATCACAATTGTGAGCTGTGAAGAATTATAACCAATGGAGTAAATACCCCATGCAGTTACAACACGTAAGCATAGCTACAGTAGGGCACTAGGGTTGTTCCATTCGCCCAGCCCTCTAACCAATATAAGCAAGGATGGGATTAGTTGTCTCCAACTGGCAGCAAACCAAAAAATCCTTATGAATCATTGACACTGGACAGTAACTATTAATCACTTTGGTTGACTTCAATACCTACTACTTAGCTCGGGTAGCTATATGTATTATTATACCACCGATAAAAACTTAGAAAAGATAAAGGATAAAAAGGCCCCAAATTAGGAATTTGTAAGCGTCTCCGGAAATCTAGATCTTGCCAGTTCCTACAACTGACCATAAGAAAGCGTAAATTTGAACGCATAATAGCCTTATCCACGGCCCTAGATATCTGTCTTATCGAAAGAAATAAAATAAGGCGACGGTCAGAATCCATCCGTTGATATTCCGAATCTTCTTCAAGATATGTTGAAAAGAATAAAAACGCCTCGTTATGCTAATTGTCTCCCCTCCCCAGTACATGCATGATATTAGGGAAGAAACACAAAAAATGCAAGTAGTGATTGCTCTTGATAAAACAGTCAGCCTCCGGTTTTCTGTCTAAGTGACGCCATATGATCCATGCAGGAAAAAAAAGGAAAGATTAGGAAATAAAGTAGTTTCCATGTAGTTGGTCATTCAGAAGGGGAAAAAAAACTGGCACGCTCATAAGCCAGATAACAAGTAATTTGTACAGGTTAAAAAATGGTTGACTAATATTGGCTAGGAAGGAAATTCGGTTGTTGAGGAATAACTCCCTGCGGTAGTCCATCGTGATGCAGGTACGGAAGTACGCCTGTTCGACGTTCGGTAAAACTCTTGCCCAATGGTTGGTAATGCATTTGATCCATCGACAAGTGTCTTGGTTGATGGAGGGATGCAGACGGCGGCGGAATGAGTAGAGTGTTGACGGCTCGGACGGGACGGTAGGGTGAGTTGCGGTTGACGAGGAAGAAAGAAGGTGAGAGATGGTTTTGAGGGGTGTGGACGTGGAATGCAGAGGAAGGCGACACCGCGTCTGATGATACCGTTGCGGAATACGGACTGTGTCGTCGACTGGGATCCGGCAGAGACACCGTCGGAGGGTTGTATAGCGCCATTGGATTTGAGGTCTGCACTGGTGGGACAACTGGGGCAACCGTTGTGGATGGAATCGGTTGAGACCACGTTGACGATGGATTATAAACAGTCGTCATCGCGCGGACGTGAGGTAATGGAAGTTGTTGGGGCAATGTAGCGGCGGGTAATGCAGGAGGCACAAGAGCGGTCGAAACTGGCTGGTAAGTGGTGGGCTGGCTCAGACGAGGAACAGGAATCGCCAAGGACGGCACCGACAGAGGCATGTTGTTTGTATGGAGAACCGGTGGGAGCACTGGAACAGACGGAATCGAAGTTGCAGAAACTGGCATAGCAGGCATCGGAGCCGAGTAGTTGGACACTGCCATTCGTTTGCTTGGATTCTTTTCAACATCGTCCTCCCAGCTACGTTTGCGTGAATAAGGCGGGAACTCAAAGTTGGGAATAGCATGTGGCGAGGCGTTTAGTCTATAAGATGCTGTAGGGGCGGTAGTAGTAGCTGGATTCCATGGCAGTCGTGACTGAATCTGAGACTGTAACTGAGTTTGTGGTTGTAGAGGGTTTGTAGCAGGCGGAGACGGTAATTTCGACGCTGGTGAGACCGGAAGATTGTATCGTCTCGCATCTGCCGTGGGCGATATTTGAACAGGTGTCGTCGGAGCGAACTCGTTCTCTGGTGGCATGAGCGAAGCCTTTTCAAAAAAGTCGGCAAAACGACTGAGCTTGGAGTGCCATTGAGTCCATTCCTCTTTCGAAACGTAGAGGTTATATCGAACGTTGCTGAGAAACTCGACTTCCATGATGTGGATTTCTTGCACGGTGATTCCGGATACCTCGGCCCATGTTTTGTTCGTGTAGGTGTTGTCGTCGAGGACTGTACAGCGTTAGTAAAGATCCCATACTTCTCACGGGAATGGGTAGTCACATTTATTGCCCATCATCAGCGCAATCGTCATCAACCGAAACTCGCTCCCCTTCTTGCCCCGAACACCCGGATTGAACCTTTTCAGACGGTAGATGAACAGCAAGGCGAGTAATATCACATTCTGACTGACTTGCGTGGTTGACAACACGGTTGATACCCATTTCTGGAATCCAACGGTAGGGAAAGCTTCCGGAACGAGTGCATATTTCTGTGGTGTCGAATCCTCGATCGTTTTCAGTTTGAATGTTTTCTCGAACCAGAACAAACATGCAATCTATCCAGTCAGTTAGATGAGATCATCCTTCTCAAGTCGAAATACACACCTGAGCTGCAAACTCGGCCAAGTTTCCCCCATTCTTCCTGATCGACGAGGGAATCTGCGAGTACGAGGGTAAAGATTCCTTTTCACTTCTTTTCTGATTCTTTGTATCTGCAACACTCTCATCGACAGAAACGGCTTGCTTGGTCAAAGGAGGGAGGTAATTCGGAGCGGCATTCGACACGGTAGTCGCCAGCGGGACACGATTCGACGAGGACTTGGCCGCATATTGATGGCTGTTGAGATGATGGTACTGCTTCGGAGCATAGGTCGACGACGGAGCAAGCTGCTGAGCATTATATGCCACGCCGTTCATGTCGGCGGGAGGAGTGGGCAACCCGTCTCTCAAGGAGGCAGACCAATTCGGCAGCCCCGCTGAGATTGGGTTCAGGGTAAGCTTGCTGAGAGACAACGGCGAGTACGGTTGATATCGGTGGTTGAGATCTGAGGTAGGAAACGGCTGGGCGAAGGACGGATATGAGGTGAGTGCGGGAGACATGGATGTTCCTGGAGGGAAGGAACTGGGACTGGTGGCAGGAGTTTAGGTTTCATGAGTCAATCATGAAGATGGAACTGCTCCTGCTGTTGTGATTGTTGATTGTCTTCTTTGTCGGTGGTGGTAACTCTCGCTGGGCGATGTGTAGCATGAAGTGGGATTGTGTCGTAGAAGACAATCCAAATGGAAGGAAGTACCCTGGCTGTTTTCTAGGGCTTGCTCAGCAAGGCCACCTTCCCGTTGTTGTTCAGCAATAACAAAACAGTACCCTGATCAGTCAATCAAGGACGCAGAGCTGCAGTGCAAGGCAAGTGGTGGATGCATTCAACCCTGGCAGATGGAATGGAGGTAATGAAGGGGGGAAGCCAATGCACAGCAATAGCCTCCCATGTTATGGTGGATGCAATCTTAGTTGAGTCTCTCAATCCATCTGCAATGACTTATCCTTTGGGAAGTAGTTATGTGGTTGACCGATCAGACAGTTTCTTTTTCTGAATTTGCGACACCAGACTTGTCAGGTTGTCCAGGGAGGGATCGGTCTCGGTTCTTTTTTCCTTGCAAAAATAGCAATGTCTAGAAAGGAAGAATTTGGCATCAGAGAAAAATGAGCGTATAAAAAAGGAAAACCACGGCAAGTGAGAAATGATTACCTCATTGATGGTACTATTCCCACCGGTTTATTACTCGTATGGCGTATTGTAAGAATGGGAAGTCTGTAAGGTCAGGATTCCAGCATCCCTTGAAGCACTCAGTCTGGCAGTGGCTCTGGCGAAACCGGAAAAAGCAAAGACAGGCGTCAATAACAATGCTCCTCTCAGACACTTAACTAAGTTATATTGGATTGAATGAATCATACATGATCGGGTGTGCGTACTCCGCCAGGACTGTGTATCGTATCATTGAGAAGGAAAGGATGGATGGCACTAAGACGGTGGAAGTTAATTAACCCGGTCCACATACAAATACGAAGGATCGTTCTTGGTTATACGTCTTTCAGCAAAGAATTAAATCCGAAAACAGGTCTGACTGCGACATTGGACATTGGACAACCCACGTAGAGAAGCAGGCGAGGAGGACGCTAGTAAATTGCCAGTTCTGGCCAGATCAAGGATGGAGGTTTTTGCTTTTTCTACGGAGGACCAGCTCGTAGCTAGCCAGTAAGACTAAGTTCAGTGGTATGTACCACTACGACTAGATTAATTATAAATTGAGGACATACATAGTGGCTGGCCCGGGTTCTGATTCGGCATTCGGCTGAGACTGGTTTTACTCGTCAGACAGACTTTTATTGCTCTTTGTCTGAACGCTGAAACTGGGCTGACTAGTTGAGTTCTTCATAGTCATCTCACAAAGAGAGTAACCAACTCACTATGGGAAGGACTAATGATACAGGGAACACGAATGCGTACGGTAGAATAACCGATACATTACATTATCTATTCGTGAAGAAAGGGGGATGGGATGGTTCAGCCAATGAGAATGCGCAGCCACTCGAAAGGCGGCATGCCACTAGTGCAGAACGAGTATAGAGCAGGGATGCCCACCAATAGCGACACGCACAGAATACCCGCTAAGCTGGAAACGGTTATATTGAATGCACACAATGGCTCCGTAGTCAGGATGTCCATTTCTCACTCACTTCATTCTTGCTTTTGCTTCTTTGGCGTGAATCGAATCGAATCGATCGCAGTGATGGATCGACTCGACTGTCTTTCAAGGGACGAGTCAATCTGACAGAGTGTGCATACTGCTTACTGCTTGCTGCAAAGTACGTAGTATTGCGTATGGAATAACCAAGGAAGTAAATTACCAACACACTAATCCACAGCAGGACTAGCTCGTCTCCCTCTGTATTCCCTCTCCAGTCTCCACCCCGACCAGGCTGACTTTTCATCTCTCTCTCTCACTGAGCACTCTCACATGGATACGCCGACTGACTGGTCAGTTCCATCGTCCATCCATGGCGTACCACAGGGTCAAAGACAAGTCCAAGCCCATCCAGTCACATCCGATTTGAGCCTTTGTCTACCCACACCACTCGCCACGAGAGCGGCATTGCGTTGCGTTGCGTTGCGTTGCGTCGTCCTTTCGTTTCGGCAACGGCAGTAAGAGTGTGAGAAAAAATACATTTGCCTAAAACAACTCGTCTCTCAGGTCATGCACACTCGAATTTCATTAAAATCGATGACTTTCCGGACTTTTCAATCAAACTCTATGTAATACGGACTACGAAACCCCGGTCTGGTCCAGTCTGTGGCGTGCTCGTGGTTACTTGACTAACTAATGAGCTATCGCTTGCCCTTCAAATGACCTGATTCGCAGGACTGTCCTCCTCTCTGTTTCTCCTTCTACAGAGTACAACCAACAGTAACTTAATGGTAATTATGAAACTCTGTGATCCAGTCTAACGTCACAGACTCTCTCGGGTCTATCGAAATCGTGAACATCGTATACAAGAATGGAAAATGAGCCGAGAAGACCTGCGATCGGCTAAACCATGACCGATCTTTGGGTCAAGTAAGTACGTACGCAGCGGCACACAGGAACTTATGACCATCGGAATCCGTGTGATGCATGCGAGGCGATGCGCATTGTTCTGCGACTATACATGCGTATCCGGTGTATATATACTCTGGTTCAGTGGTTTGCCTGCGTTTAAGCCTCCTTCGTAGAGTCCGTATGAGACGCTTAAACGAAGTTCACGAACCAAAAAAAAAGAGAAATCGGAACACACCGGATAACTTGTCAAATATCACAGCCAAACTAACGGAATACCCTAGAAAGTAGAAACGGGAAATATGCGATCTGATCCTGTTTTCCCAGCTGAATGTACAAACTCTTGGTTAGTTAGTTATGTTGGCTAGTTTACCTCACTACGTACATAACTGACCATGTACTATCCGTACTAGCTAGTGCACTACGTATTGGCAACCAACCCTGAACGTCTGGAATAGAATGATTGGAGGGCTATGAAAACTATGAATGGGAAAGAAAATAATAGTTACGTATGTCGGTGAATAAATTGGTAGTCATAACTTATTAAATAGGGCGATACTTCTTATACTTACCCATGCATCACGTGGAACCACCATCAGTAACATCATAACATGCCTTATTGAAGGTTTATTTATTATCAAGGATATACCATCCCATGGATCTCCTAGAATGTCGGACGCACTGCTGACTGTGCTCAGCCTTGCTTGCACCAGTCGTAACCTTCTACCTAGTACCCGGACAGAACGCTTTGAATCATGCCTCCAGGCCTATCGCCCGGGTACTGCCCGCTGGCGTTATGTATCAGACTATGTACAGTGCCACGACAGAAGTCTCAACACCCCCCTGACACCGCCTCTCATACCGCCTTCCTAATACAGTAATAACTATATGTACAAAACCTCCAAAAAGCCCTGATACTTTGTATACCAGCACGTATTTTTGTCGTTTTTGCCGGCAGAATATATGGCGGTGTAGGGGGGGGTGTTAAGACTTCCGTCATCCCACTGTATGTACGGGATAAACTTATTGTCGCTGATAATGCTCGCCATATTTCGGCCCCTCGCATTTACAATTTCAATTTCATTTCATCTGTTCTATTTAAACCAACTGCCCTAGACAATTCACATGCTTGGCTGTTACTGGGTTGATTTGGCGGCTGAATATTCTATTGTGGACTGACCTCCTGTGGCGTATTGTTATATGAAAGTCGGTTATTCATCGGACAGATAGATACGCCGTACCTACCTAACTGAGGAAGCCGAGGTTGGACTCCTTAATATCACTTTGTTGAATAGGTACTACCTACGAGTATACTGTACGTACATGGTGATTGCTTGCCGAATCATTTGGTCAAGGCATAAATGCAATAATTTATCCCATGATTCTTCTGAAAGGTTGGCTATGTAATTATTAGCTACAACTTACGTCCTAGTCATTTGATATCTGGTCACGACAATGCCCATGCTTTTGGAAGATTTTCATTCTTATTGAAAAGTACTCACTACTGGTAAGTCATGGGACAATATGTTGGAAAACGCCTTACTTCCAGATGTCAGGTGTAGTTTGTACTTCCACTGAAAATGGCATAGCCAGTAAGAGTAAGGATGGATCTTTCTTGATATTGGTTTTTTCCAAGTATAGGAAGTCCAGTACCTTGCAGCAAGTCACATAAGAGAGGGTAATTGTATTCATACAATAATCGGAAGAATAAAGGATAGGAGTATCTCAGACCAGCAAACAAACTAACTATATATCAGGTGTATCATAAAATAAAACAAAACAGCAAAAGTAAATTAAAGTAAAACGACTGATAGGGATAAATCAGAATAACCATCCCCGTCGTTCCTTACCATTCGACGACTCCTTCGATAATGATTCTCGACCGGCGTTCCTAGACCTCCCTTCTAATTGCCGCAAACTCTCAATTTTCTGCAGAGCTAATTCAAGGGTTTCTTTCTTCTTGATTACATCCAAATGTCTGCGGACCCGGGGATCCTCGCGCGCAAACCGTTCGACTTCGCTGTCGGACAGGTGCCGGCCTAGTCGTTGATCCAGTTCGCGCGGGAAGTTGTAGTAGAATTCTGAGAGGAGTTCGACGTTCAGAAATAGCACTGCTGTCGAGGTGAGTTTGTCGGCTACCACGTCGAGGAAGACTTCCGGGCAGTAGTATTTATTTTTGAGAGAGGAGCATTGCTTCGATCGCACGGCTAGCATGCGCATTTTGATGATGTCGGCTCGGTCGCGGAGGAATATACCTTCTCGGCCTGTGGAAGTTAGTCATGTAATTTGACAGAAGAAAGAAAGAGGATATACCCTTTTCTAGTAATGCTGCACTGAAACCCCCTGCTCCACCCGCACCATTACCTTCCAGAATAACCTCGCCCTTTCGTACTCTGTCCACAAATGTCATGACATCCTTGAGCTTTCGCTTGCCAATGTGGTCTTCCACTCGTTTCAGTGCACCCTCACATGCTGTAAGCTCTTCTTTCAACACTCTGCTGACGCTCTCGCGTCCCTTGGCCCATTCGGGCTCCTCAACCTCAATCTCGAATTTATATGGTTTGATACAGTTCTCTACTTGGTCACTTGTGCTGAAAAACCGATCGTTGAGGATCCCATTGCACGCCTCCATGATCGCATTCTGCGCGTATGGGTGCGCTGTAAATGTCGACTGCGCTACAAGGCGCTCGATATGTTGCTGCAAAGCACTGGCCACAACCGTGGTTGCTACTCTGCCAATTCCAAGCTTTGTAAGGTTTGACGTTGAAGCATCTAGTTTCCGATGCCAATAGAGATTTTCCGGGTCGGCCTTCGGTAGATCTTTCAAAGAATCTGCTTCCAATAGCGTAATCGAAAGATCTTCAACAGGTTTATTCCAATACCGTTGGGCAAGAATGTCCATAACCCTCTGGTCGAGTTCATGTTTTAATAGCTCTCGCACCTGAGGACGTCCAAAACTTTCGGCAAAAGCCTTGAATGAATGCTTAAAGCTATCCAAGCTCTCTGCCAAATACGACTCTGCACTGAGCGGTCGGTCGTTATATTGCACCTTGAATTCGTACGTAGCTTCCTCGAGTTCTTGGCTGATGGCATCTCTCGTACCTGCGAGACTGCGTGCCATGGTTTGTTCAAGAACGTTCATTAACTTCTCCCGTAATGTTGAAACACCGACGGACGTCTCCGAATCAGGTCCGAAATGACTTGAATGCGCTGAAAAGTAAGCCTTTTCGTTCTTCACAATAGCGTTTGTAATATTGCCGCTTCCGCGAGAGAACAGCGTAGTGGTTTGTGGAACACGAGACACGACACCAACGTATCCAAGTCGCAGCGGATACTTCTTGTCGGTGAGTATGCTAGCGCCGCGTTCTGCATCGACCAAGTCCATCTTCGTTATCACGCCAATTGTACGCTCACCTCGCGGGTCAACTCGTCTGCTAGCACGGAGAGCTGTAGAATTGGCTAAATCGACATCTGCTGCTGAAATGGCGAGGATGATATTAGGCGCTTGAATGTACTTGTCGCAAAGATCAGAAATCTTCTGCTTCAACTCCGGAGGTTGGTCGCTACCGGCAACTTGAATATATCCCGGAAGATCGATCATGGAGAGGTCGGGAACATGTGGAGAATATATATGCAATTGAATAGGATCGTCGCTAACACAATCCTTGTCACTGACAGCCAGATTCAGGTCGGTCAACGTGCGCTGAATCTGTGAAAAATCCGTAATCTTCCCTAGCCCTAGAGCGGGGAATTCTCCGTACTCTGCCTGCGCGTTCGGCGTGTTAACTAGTGTAAGCTCTATCGGACGGCGAGTCACCATATTTGAGCCCTTGGGTAGAAATTCGTGCCCGACAATAGCCTCCAAAACAGAGCTCTTTCCAGATGACTGCGATCCGATAACAACAATTGATGGCAACGTCAATGTATTCGATTGCCCGACCTGTGCCAGGATATTCCTAATCTCAATCATTTTCCGTGTCAAGACCATCATCTGATCGTTATCCGCTTCTCTTCGTGCTTGATAGTCACTATCGTCGGCGTTCTCATAGGCGTAAGCACTGCCTGCTGCTGCTCCGGCAGCCGCAGCGGCGACTTGGTTGTCGTTGGGAGATTTGCCTCCGCCTTTTCCTCCCTCTCCTCTTTGCGACTCTTCATCCAAGCGAAGTATCTTTTGCATCCATTCCGGAAGTTCTGTTTCGTCCTTGACTCGCTGCCAACCACGACCCGTCTGTGATGCGACATCCTGTAAGCCTTGTAATAAATTCGACGCAGCGCCGCCGGCCGTTTCCCAGCCTTGATTAAATAGGTCGATCGCGTAATTTCCGGCCTCTGTCACCAATCCATCAGTATATATACCTTAGATGAATTACTAATTACATACGAGTCGCCCGGTATTGCAAATAAGCCGCTCCCGCAATTATTGCTCCTCCAAACATTGCCGGAATACGCGCCAATTTAAGGGCCAGCCGCGGTAGTATTCGTGCAAACGAGATATTTCGTACAGCGGGGACATTGTTGTGAATGGAGCTGGCACCAACTGGCCATGCACGGCCTCTAACTGCGACATTATCGACACGCAAAAGACCACCGGTGCGGCTTGCAACAAAGTTGTTATGGCGAGTCAACAACAAGCCCCTCCGCAACTGCGGAGCGAGGCGTTGGGAGACAATCCTCCCGCTCATCGTGGACTAATTCTCATGCGTTGTAAAGTCAAGTTATCGGAATCCGTATCGACATGATCGTGAGATATCAATTTGAGTGGCGAGATTGCCGGTTGGTGAGGTTGTATAGTTACTTGCTGATGTCGTTGGACGGTTGGAGATCCACTCCCGGCTTACTACGCAAAAAGCCGGAACATGTGACTTGAGGATCGGCCCACGTGACCTCTTGCCAGCAACAAATGGCGTCAGTTGGGCCAACTGCCCAGAACAGTTAGACCGCGTTGGATGTACGACCGCATACATTTTACTGAGACCGCTCTTTCGCCCCTGATCAGTCGTTTCTTTTCTTCTTCTCAACATTTAATACATAACAGTTGTTCTTTCTGTACTGTTGGCAATTCTCTTATCCACCGTCCGAGTGCTTCTGTTCTTATATGTGAGTGTCATCCGTATTCGAAAATTCGATGTGTCACGCTGCTAAGCTCCGCTGTACAGATAAGGCTCAACTGTACCACTGTTTATATGTTTCAAATCCAGTAAAGACAAGAGGGAAAGACGAATCAAAAGATAAAATCAGAAAACCAGTTTCAACTCGTGCCGGAATTGCATGAAGAGTCTGCCATGTGCCGTTTTCTCGTATGTTGATATCTTGAACTTGATATACAAGATATGCCTATACCTCTTTCAAAAGCAATCAGTAACTAACATGCAACAGGTATACAAAGGCAGGAGCGAGATTCTTCTGAGCAAGTTGGTCACAGAACCAAGTCATTCGATACTGACACAATCCTATGACTCACGACTAAGATTGGTAGGATATGACTCATTTTTATATCTAGTTCTGCGATTAATCTCATTTCTAGGATACTCGTCGTCCTGTCAACGGCGATGGCTTCGGCGTAGGCTTCTACCCGGACCCAAAACTTGGTCCAGAGCCCTGCATCTTCACATCAACTCTGCCAGCATGGAACTGCGAAAATCTAGAACGCCTAGCAAGCAAGACATGCTCAAACTTGATATTTGCTCACGTTCGAGCATCTACAGAAGGAGCATTGGCTGATAACAATTGCCACCCTTTCCAACATAACTCCCTCATGTGGATGCACAACGGCAACCTCGGCGGCTGGAATTACATCAAACGACCACTTAGTCAATCGCTAAACGATAAATGGTATCTCGGCGTCAAGGGCGGCACCGACAGCGAATGGGCATTTGCTCTGTTTCTTGATCTGATGGAGAAAGAAGGCGCTGATCCCAGCTCTGATCCCGGTCCGGATGGATTTGGTCAGGCGTTTTTGCGAGAGGTTATGTTCAAGACGATTGCGAAGATCAATGAATTCATTCGACAGATTCCCGAGAAACATAAAGTAACCGACCTTGAGACGAGGAGTTTGCTCAATTTTGCGGTTACTGATGGGCATACTGTGGTCTGTACGCGGTATGTCAGCAGCAAGACGGACGAACCGGCGAGTTTGTATTTCTCGTCCGGTACGAAGTGGAAAGAGGGCAAAAAGGAAGGCCATTTTAAGATGGAACGTCACGACAAGGGAGCCGACATTGTGCTCGTGGCCAGTGAGCCCATCACTTTTGAAAGACGTAAGTTAAACCTCGACCTTGTAGGAAAACGAGAGATGAGTTCCTAACCTTCAAATAGATAACTGGGTGACGGTCCCCACCAACTCAATCTTGACAATCCACAAACAGACTGTCCTATTACACCCAATAATAGACGAATTCTACAACGACGATCCGAATCATGACCGCTCATCGGTATACGCCCTGTCCAAAGGATTTGCGCCTCCAGCGGTCGTCACTCCCAAGAAATCTACAGCGGCGTCCTTGGCACAGGCGAAAGGACCAACAAAGCTCGATGCGATGGCACAAAAGGTGGCGCAATTAGAGCTTGCATCTTGATATATATTCGTGCGGAGATTTTGTATCAGAATAATTTCAATCATCATATCATAAGGGAGTTTCAAATCGCAGAAGGAGGATCACGGGCTTGGCGCATGGGAAGATTGGATAGCGTTCGTGAAATTGACTACTTTGATTACTTGACGACATTTGGAAGCGAAGTGCATATCTGGGCATGGGTAGCTTTTGGGTATGGAGACAGAGACTGTTAGTTATATGGACATTGGATCTTTCGGATAGGAATATATTATACAAAGGGTTACAGTCTCTTGCAGCATGTTAACATAGAAGATAAATAAACTGTGGCCTGCCACAGTGGACAATAAGTAAAATTGAGCGGTCATCCTTCATCAGCCGCTATATTAGCGTGCTTGAAATACTTCATCCCAACCCAAGCAACGACCACCCAAACCCATGCCATGACGGCCGTAAGCACCATCAAAGCCGGATAATAGCCAACAATCGGCAGCGTATCATCATTTTCTAGCTCCGGCGGCGCATAGGGTGTTTCGCCAACATCCCAGGCCCAACTCCAGACTCCGAAAGAACTGCCTATACCGACTACGAAGACGAGCCAGGTTACTATCAAAATGATCCAGCCCCACCATTCGGTTTCGGAGTAGTCCCAGCCACCGCCACCACCTGCTGCTGCGCTGGCGCCGTCGATGCTGTTGGATAGGTCGGGTGCGATGAGTGGCGAGCGGGCGCGATGCGTTGTGGGTGAGCGGCCTAGAGGGCGGGTAGTGGCGTCTGTGGCTTCGTTGGCGGATGTGCTTTGGTGGTGGTGGTGATGGTGATGATGATGGGAGGATATGAAGTAAGATTCGGAACTTGAGGATGGTGTTGCGATGAGTGGCGGGTTGATGCTCCCGCTGCTGCTGACTGATAAAGGACGGAGATGAGTAGATGTTCCTGTTGTTCTTCCGGTGTTTGTCGCGTTACTATTAGATTGAGGGTTATGGTTGAAGCTCGATAGTGAAACATTATCCTCCTCATCCGTCGTATCGCCTATAAGACCGGCCGAGGTAGGTGACTTGGCTATATCGGTCGATACAACACCTCTATCCATCGTCAAAGACCGCGGCCAGTATGCAGAGTATAGACTGGTCTGACCGCCACCGTCGTGATCCATACTCCCTCTTGGCGTTAATTCTTCATCCGTGAGTATCGTAGAAGGAGGTGTCATGCTGGTGTCCGGTGAGCTGCTCAAAGGTGACGACGCCCCTCTGGGATTTTCAATGCTTCCATAATTGATCTGATCCCTTGCAGTACTAGTGTTGTTGTTGTTGTTGCTGTTCCTCTTTTCTTTCAATTCGAATCTTGTGCCTAACAATGCCGTCTTGCGTAACGAGCCCCGCCGTCGGCGCATTTTTCTTTGGTGTTGCATAGCCGTCGCCATCGCTCTACTTCCCCCTCGCGAGCCTCCGGCATATCCATTGTTATTTGTAGTGAGGCTGTGCTGCTCGTCGGCATCGTTGAGATTGCCAGCGATATCGCGGGGTAAAGTTTGTTTGTTATCGGGTGACGCTGTCGACTGATTCATGCGTAGAAACGAGAGTTTGGACAGTAATGATCCGGAAACGCTGCGTCTGTGGCCGTTGCTGGCGCTGTTGGAACGTGCCCGTCCTGTTGTGGGTTGCGCATCGTTCTGTGTGGTGTTTATTGCTGTCTGTGGTGACAATTCCTCCCCATTTTCCATTGAGTGTGAGTCAGTTCGAGAGGAGAAGCCAAAGTTGCTATTCGTCCATGAGAGCCTTCGTATACTGTAGATATGGGTGTCAAATTGGAGAGTGGCACAAAAGCTGTGCTGTTTTAGTATCGAGGAATAACACGATTGTTATTTTCTAGCACCTGCAGAAACCACCAATCAGTCAGAGATAAGCGTGAACCTCATTCGTCTGCGATTCCCGATCAAAGCGACATAATAAAGAATAATTTCTATCGAATTTCTAGATGAAGGCGTAAATACTACAAAATAAGGAGAGGGCGCTGATAGGCCGGCTCGGCATCGGAGAAAGTCCCTCTCCGCCTCGAAAACACCATCAAACCTCCGGAGATCGAACAAAGATCCTGAAGATATCAATACAAGTCACCAGCGAACCACCAACCATGGCTGGCCGACTCCCATCCGTGACTACACGGTTGTCACAGCTCTCGATCGCCCCAAACACGCTCACATCTCGCTCGCCGCTACTATCCCTATTAACGCCTCAATTCCACCAACAACAAACTCGCAATGCCTCCATCCTGAGCTCCCTGTCCGATACCCCCGGTGCATACAACAAGAGGATTCGAAGAGGTCGAGGTCCCGCTTCTGGAAAAGGCAAAACGTCCGGAAGAGGTCACAAAGGTCAGAAACAGCACGGAAAAGTTCCATATAATTTCAATGGTGGTCAAACGGTGGAGAGCATTGTTCATGGTGAACGGGGATTTACCAACTAGTTCGTCCTCTCTTTTCCATTCAATATTTCTTAATGTCCATTTGGATACTGATATTTCTTGGAACAGTTGGTCCACCGATTTAATAACCGTAAACCTCGACCGTATCCAAGAATGGATCGACCAAGGCCGCATCGACCCCAAATACCCCATCACAGTCCGCGAACTCTTCCACTCGAATTGCGTACACCAATTCCGCGACGGCATCAAACTACTCGGCCGCGGCAAAGAAGATGGTCTCAAACAGCCCATCCACCTTGTCGTCTCGCGCGCCTCTGCAGATGCCATTGCCGCCATTGAAGCAGCCGGTGGCTCAGTGACGACACGATTCTACACTAACGCATCCATAAAACGGATCCTAACGGCCGAGACACACCCTTTTTACTCCTTGGCCTGGTCTGAGAAGAGCGGTAGTGAATTCCTCATGAAAGCTCTAGGCGCCGAACAAGAATCCGATCTAAAAGAGGCGGCGATTATGGCAAGAGGAAAATTTACGTATCGTTTGCCGGATCCCACGCACAGAAAGGATGTTGAGTATTATCGTGATCCGGCCCATAGGGGATATTTGAGTCATTTGGTGAAGCCGAATGAAGGACCGAGTTTGTTCTTCCTTTCGCCCGCGGAGAGGAAGTCTTCGGCTGGTGTTAAGAAGGAGAAGACTTTGGCGCCGAACAGGCTTTGGTAGTTTGTTTGACCCCTTTTCTTTCGATGCCAGTGTAGTTGTTCTCTAGAGTGTTAGCATAAATTTATGTATATTATTTTTATTCGCTGGAGATTTGGTTTTGGATTGTATAAGTTGAAGGCAGTGGAGTTCATTCTTTTGAAGTGCTCTTAGATATCAATACTTGATCAAATTGTAGACAACTTGCAAGCACAATGCGAACAAAAAACTAACATCAAGAAAAAGGGATGAAATGCAGACAGTAAAAGTCATGGATAGATTGGCTAGATAATACAACTCGGCTTGCTTGCACGCATCAAGCGCATAGAAAGAGGAAAAAAGAAAACAGGGAACACGCAAAAAGGGATATAGATCATAAATACAAATACAGCTGAGAGGAACCCCTGATAATCAATTTGTGAGGGGAGAGAATCATCATAGCGCAAATCTGAACAAATCAGAGAGCATTCAAAGGCAAAGAAGAGTCGAGAAAAATCGTTGAAAGCAAGTCCAGCCAAGAGAAAATCAAAAGAAAACAGACCAACGCCTAGCTCATTTCATTCAACAAGCATGTAGAGAACACCGTATGAAGGGGAAAAAAGACACCGCTCACAGGTACACGCTCTGCAACCCGGCAAAGGACATGGGTATCATAAATGACCGTTGGGGGTATAACAGCTAAGATACACCAGTGACTGTAATGCATAGTAAAATCAATACTCCAGCATGATCCGTGCCAAACTTAAACCCATGTCGTCGTGAAAGGAGAAAAACGAACAAACCAGTAGAAAAAATCGTACATGATTTGATAGGGATTATCAAATATAAACAATTGTGAGGAAGCGTCTTTGAATGGTCGCTCGTCGACCAGTTGCTTTTCGAAGTTTAAAGTCTCCATGACCGCTCATCAAGACGCTCATCTGAAAGTTCAGTGACACAGGAAAACCAATCGCATCCAAGGACTTGTCGTATGGCCCATCGAGAAGCCGTGTCTTTGTCCAGGCAGTGACAAATTAGATCCAAAGCCTCCTGACGGCTGGGCTCATCTTCGTGGCCTGCAAGAACGGTTTCGTGGCTCCATTCACCTTTGATAATGCTCGCACGTAGACGTGGGCCAAATCCGTGCTGAAAGGGACGAGATCCTACCAACGTTGCATAGACGACGACACCAAAGGCCCAGATATCGACAACTGGATCAATCAAGCCTGTAGACGAAAGGAGGAGTTCCGGTGACGCATATTCCAAGCTCCCTGCGACACTTGTGCTAGAGCCACTCGGTCCAATGTTCTGCGGTGGAGGCCGATCAGCAGGATGGTCCCAAGTATCAAGAGGTTCACCACTGGTATCGTTCGTCATCCATTCGGCCATCCCAAAGTCGCAAAGCACAAGTTTGGCACCTTCTGTGCCGTCTTCGGACCTTTCAGGGTCCAGTAGGCAATTCTCAAGCTTGATATCCCGATGCACAACTCGCATATCTTCGTGCAAATATCTTAGAGCAGAAGCAAGTTGATATGAGTATTTCCTAGCGAGGTTCATGCTCAGACCACCACGATTGGCTTTGATCAAGTCGAAGAGTGTGCCGCCAATAAAGAGCTTTGTGAAACAGAAAGTCGCGTAGTCTGTTTCGTATACGGCTTCCAGTGACAGGATGTGGTGGTGATTCAACTGGCGCCAGATTCGAACCTCGTGATCAAATTCAGCTTGTACCTGATCGTTCTCCTTCTCACTTTTGCCACTGACATGCTTTTTTACAATCTTCACCGCCAAGCGCCTGGTAGAGCCATCAGCCCCAACTTTGTATGCTTCCTTAACCGTACTGAAGCCACCGAAACCGATCTGTTTGCCAAGCACGTACTCTGTACCCACCAACTGACCCTCGTCATCAGGTTGAGATGCTACAACTTCTTCAGGGGAACTCCACATAGATAGAAAAGCGCTTGCTGGAGACTTGCCACTAGACCCAGTGGATCGACGAGAACGCTGTTGGCGCATGACCTGCCTCCAGCTATTGTGCCTGTCAATCGTGTAGCTGCGGGGTTTGCCGGTATAGGACTCTGCCACGCCTGTTGGCCACATATTAGGATCGTCAAGAGAGGCAGCCCGTTGAACAAGAGGGGACGAAGATAGTGGCGAAAGCAGCATATCTTTGGGACCTTCACGTGGATACTCAAAAGGCGTGCGTACCTCCTCTAACGGTGACATGGTCGACACAGAAGTGAGTGAAGTAGGCTGGTTCATATCGACAACTGAAGTTGTATCCTCATTCCTCCCAGAAGTATTGAAAGATATGCCACTGTCTGGGGATGTGTCTTGCCGCGATCCAACCGTATCATCGATATTCGACTCTTGAACACGAGGACCGTCATCATCCTGCGTCTGCACCCTACGCAATGCTGATGGACGAGGTTTTTGTATCGATGTTGAACCAAAATAGTCTCGTGACTTGAATTCCGGGAGGCTTCCTTCGCTGACAGGGTGATGGAGTATATCTTGTTGTTGCTGCGATTTTGACTTCCCTTCGATCTGCGATTGATCCGAGCGTAAAAAGGCTTCAAACGACCGTCGAAACTCCTCTGGTCTATGAGAGTAGCTAACATCTGAATCGAAGCTGTGGATGCTATTATCGTCCGATCGAGGAACAAGCATCGGAGGTGTCGCTGTATGAAGCTTGTCTATCACATGGCTTTCTTCATCCTCTTCTCCAAAACATGGTTCTTCTTCATGTCGATGACTTGTGCTAGAAGGATGGTCTCTAGCAAACTTCGTGTCGAGCCTCAAACCGGAAAACGATTCCCTAGCATATGCCATGCCCTCGTTGAGAGCAGGGGGTTTATCTTGACACAAAAAAAGGGGATGGTGGCGAGATGCAACGATGCATTACCAATAGATCCGAAAGTTGACGGACGCCGTGGGTTGTATACTGAGTATGGCCTGGTGTAGATAGCAAAAGACACCAGGCAATGTTCAAGCTGATCGCCGTCGCTGGAATGTAGGTAGTACTACCCTCTGTCGTAACAGCGAGAAGTGGTGTATAACACGGGGAAACTCGGAATGGGTGGCACCGACTAGTATATCGATGAGTGGTTGAGTCTGATCCGTTCTATCTGTTGCGAAGATGAAGATGTCAGATGGTCAGAGTTGGAGATGGGGAAAATAAATTAACGAAGAGAGGGGCTTTGACTGGATCACGGCGCCAGGATCCACTCATACTACGTCCGTGAAGCAAGTGGAAAGTTTATTACGTAGTGTAGGGTACCGCCTCGTATTAGCAATACCGTTTTACGTATTTCAATGCGGGTATCACTTCGTATTGCAGCGGGAGTGGATCTAACGTATCCAATGACAGGCCGTGTATTATGCAGAATGTACGTCCACCCTTAGTCCCTTATTGTATGACTGTATTAAATACTAGTCGTGTCCGGTACGGAGTGCTCCGCTCTCCGCTGGAGCTTCCCGCGGCTGTTTTTGATATGATGCCACTGAAATCAAAGTTGAAAACATCGCACATTTGAACCAAATATATGGTTGATGACTGGCCAGTTCGAGCATTGTATTTCCTTGCTTCCTAATCCGCTCAGTGTCGTCCAAACTCTGTGGCATCAGAGATTATTTAGGAGCAAATCGCGAACGCAATCTTTTTCGTCTGAAGTCCGGCTTCGTACAGAAATAGACTGATCACGACACGTGATCTGAGCCTTGGCGGAAGGTACATTGACCGACGGAGTTTCTATTCCTGCGACCACTCAAAGACTGTAAGATCATTGATGACCCATCCTTCTACTAAGTTAACTACTACGTATCAGGACATCCCAGCGTACGTGACTCACCTAATAACTCATTAAAGAATGAAACCCCAGGTTTAGCGCGTCAGATTCATGACGGTGGAGGTCTAGACTGGCGATCTAAATCGAGGCCGCATTGACTGACTCGAAAGAGTACAATAAGCTAGTCATTTTCTAATTCAATTCAGTTCCCAAGGAGGATTTCAATAACGATTCATGAATAGTGAACACAATAAACCAATCAAGGAAGATCATGTGATGTCAAAACCTAAGATAAGCGATAAGCGCGGCAAGCGCTTGTTCCCGCCCCGTAAATGCCACCATTCATTGCACTCAAGTTTCAACCAACCCCTTATTCTTTCCTATCCCAAGTTTCAAACCAGATGGGCTAGAAAGTCACGACTTCACCCATAGAACGATTCTACTTTCTTCGCTTGATCGGGGCCAGACTCCGACCAGTTGCTTCTTGCATTTTATATTTGCCAATTGCTCTTTACCTAGCTGTGCAGCGTGCTTGCGGCTTCCATTCCTTTACCGCCCCGCTTGCCTGTGCTTACAGTTTACGTGATTCTCCGCTAACGACACCACTGCATTCATATGATCGCTCGCTTGATCTTGAAAAAAGGTGTCAACAGGGCTTCTCAAGGACTATCAATCTACCGGTCCTCGAGAAACACATGCGTTCCTTCCCGATTCGATTACAGCGATTAGCGGTAGCCGGCGTTTCGATTTGAACAAATTTAATGATTTCGGGTCGACTGAGTCGTCGCTATTGATTGTCATATGCTCGTTGGCTTGGAATCTTTATGAACTTGCGGAGAGAATATCCACACAATGCCGAGGCCACAAATCATCAGAGCTGGTTCGTTGATTTGATTTTTACTGTACATTTCATGACATATCTGACCCGTGATTATGCAGATACAATTGATCTGCAAAATCCAAGCTCTCCTTCTGCTCAAGACCATTCTTCGGTCAGCTCACGGGTCGCTGAAGGCCGGATCGGATCCCATCAGAACCAATCGTTGCGTTTTGCAGAACAAGAAGCTAGAGATGACCTGGCCACGAGCCCTCGTGTTTCGCTCGATCATTTCGACAATGGAGACCAGGATCATCACATCGACATCGTTTACGACGAACCGGACGATTCAGTGGCGGATCTTAAAGGGGAAGACGGCGACATTGGCGATGAGGAAAGCGATGACATGATGGATGACGATATGATGGACAAGATTTCGTCTTCACCATCTATAGACGATGGTAAGCCGAACTATACAAGGATTCAATGAGTGGGCATACCATGAAACTCTAACGCGCGACTTAGAGGATATCGATTTCGAGTTCGTTTATGCTCTGCATACTTTTGTTGCGACAGTAGAAGGACAGGCCAATGCTGCCAAAGGCGACACTATGGTCCTGCTTGATGATAGTAACAGTTATTGGTGGCTTGTGCGAGTGGTCAAGGATGGAAGCATCGGTGGGTAGTTGTTTTGCCCCTTCAACAAGGATTTGTCTGACTTTTGTTTTAGGATATCTACCTGCAGAGCATATTGAAACCCCTACAGAGAGGTTGGCTAGGTTGAACAAGCATCGAAATGTGGATGTAGGTCTCATATATGTCTTAATAAATGCTCGGAATTTTACTAACTGAGTAGCTCTCTGCCACGATGCTCGGTGACAATGCAGAAAAATCCAAGAATCCTCTCAAAAAGGCCATGCGCCGGCGCAACGCGAAGACAGTCACTTTCGCTTCGCCGACTTTCTTTGAGGCCTCTGACATCGACTACTCAACTGAGGAAGAAGACGAGGAAGGTGCAGAACAACTGGACGAAGAGGAGAATGGAGCCGAACCTCAAGATACTGAATATGACATTCAAGATGAAGATATTGTCGTAGAACCGCTTAGGCCGAAGCCAAACAAGGAGAAAGTCTCGCGAGTGGCGGAGCCTGAGCCAGAAGAGACACAAACTGAACCTTCGAGCCCTGACCAACCACGCCCTAGCGATGAGTCTTTTGAAAGACTAGGTACGGTGTGTGCCTTCCATGCCCGGTGCGTTTTACTGATTGGTCTTATACAGGTCGATCGAGGAATGGTACTCTACGGAATACGGATTCCTTCTTCAATGACGATACAGCAGAGACGAAAAAGATATCCATTACGCCAAGTCTTCTTCGTGATGATACCCCTTCCGGGTTGTCTAAAAGTGAACCGCAAGAGGTATTGATCTTTCCATTCTTCAATACAGCATTTTGGATGTTTGGTTAACGATGATTTTAGGGTCGCGTAAGTCTGGAGTCCATCGAAAAGACTTTGGCTGCTGGTGACAAGAGCAAGCGCAAGGACAAAAAGCCCGGTATGCTTAGCGGACTCTTCAAGAGAAAAGATAAAAAGGGTCGGACATCAGAAGATGATGGCGAAGATATGGAGAAGACTTCCGAAGAGATCTCACGCTCATCTCCGCAGCCAAAGGTCTCGACCGAATCATTACGAGAGCATACCAATGCCAAGCCTTCTGGTGTCCAGAGACAGTCAAGTAAGCTACAGAAGCAACAGCCCGCAGAGATTGCATTGGCCAATCAATCGCAACGCGCCATGCAAAATCCCACGACATCTACCAGTGAGGCGTCATCACCTGTCAAGGAGGATTACAGCTCTTCAATCCGCCGGGTGGTGTCACCGTCAGCTGGGGCTACTGTCGCACCTCTTAAAGTGCGGACCACATTTGAGCAAAATGCATCTGCTCCTGAAAAGCAAGCGCCGAGTGATTATGCTTCTTCTCCAGTGAAATCGTCGCCGGTGAAAACGTTGAACTCAACACCATCAATGGAAATGCACAGCAAGATGTATGACGACCCGATCGTGGAGGAACCTATTCAGACCATGTCCAGAGAAGACCAATCATCGAACCAAGTCTCTCCACCGCAGCAGTTGAGAGACAATACTCATAGTGATGATAGCTTGTCTGACTCTCTTGTAAATGTTTCACCCACTCGGGCTCCAATGAGCTCCCGACCCCCGGGTTTGGTTGTGGATACATCTTCTCAAGAAGGGCGCTCTGTTTCTCCGTTGTCTTCCCAATCTTCCTCCCCAGAATTCATCGAGCGACCTGAACCGAAGGGCGATGAGACGACACCGGTATCCACCGTGTCTTCTGCAGCGACTGCGACATGGAGCGATGCGAGTTTACGGAGTTATCTTGATGATGAGAATGACATTCGAGATCTCCTTATTATTGTACACGACAAGTCGAATGTGCAACCGGCCGGACCTGACCACCCGATTACGGGCAGCCTCTTCAAGGAAGAGAGCAGACGTCTGAAGGAAATGTCTGGGCGACTCGATGAGATGCTCGCAAGCTGGATCTCGCGGAAATCAGATCGAGTGAGCAAAGCTTCCTGATTACTCTTTTTCTTCTTCTGGAGAAACAACGCATTACAAACCACCACATTTTATGATAGCAACTAGTATATGACTGTGCCATGACCTTCATGGCCAACACAAGGATCAGCACCGCTCTCTCTTGTTTCCTTTGCTTTATACCTTCTACGCATGACTGCCTCTCCCCCTTTCCCTTGTTAAAGCCATCCTGGAGATTCCCTTCACCTTAGCCTATCTATCTTTTCTCTTCTCTTCAACCATATAACGGCGGGCACTGTTTTGCCTTTCTTATGACTTTTTTTTTTTTCAATTTTTCAATGTTTCTTTTTTTTGTCTCTTATCATCCTCCTTGGCGGCATTGTTCTGACTATTCGCAAGCTGTCTTGAAAATACCCATGTTCATATGACAAGCAATTATTTACGTACGTACAAGGTTGGCCAAGCTACCCTACAAATGCATTTTGTCTATTCGAGCCTAGTCTTGTCGCATGTAAAGAACTGACCAGCACGTTCACGTCACCAAGCGCGATGTACATGCCTGGGGATGACTGACTGGCTGACTGAAACCTCTTGATGTCTTTCCCCTCCGCGGGGGAGTTTTGCGGCTGACTTGACCACCTTTCCGTTCTGGGATGCATATCAGCGCGCCACGGGATCAGGCCTGATGACTCGAATAAAAGATCAGCTCGACTTTAAATCATTTAAATTATTTCATCATCCTGAAGAATTCTTTAACTATCTTTTAGTCTCTCTATCGCCCATATTGTTTGCGTAACACAAGGCATTTTGGTTCCGGTACGCATCAATCAACCATGTCAGGATCATACTACAATCCGGGATATCAGCAGCAGGAACTTGCTGGACAGGGAGTGTATGGGCAGGGATATCCTGATAATCATCAACAACAGCATGGATATCTTGATACATCCCCGCAACAAAACTACCCTCATTATCAGGGATCTACTCCTCCGCCTCCACGTTCTGCGTCCGGGTCACCATATCCTCAACCTCCGCACGAGTCAGGGTATGGATATCAACACCAGGCTGTAGGTTATGAGCATTATAATGCCAGTCATCAACCAAAAACCGGAACGGCGCATGAATACTAGTCAGTTCCCTATCTCCTCTGTCTGATCGGTAACGCATACTAATCCAGTGTTCGACCCATCAGCAACACTCACGACAGCAACCAAATAATCCCACGCATAGAACACCATGATGTCCCGGACAACGACAAATCCGCCGACGAAGAAGCAACCGGCGAGCGCGGCCTAGGAGGCAGCCTCCTAGGCGGCGCCGCGGGACTCTTCGCAGGCCACAAGGCCAACCACGGCCTATTAGGCACAATCGGCGGCGCCCTAGTAGGCAGTCTAGTCGAGAATCAAATCAAGAAATATAGCCACGGTCATGGATCTTCTTCTGAGCACGGTGGTGGTGGTGGTGGTGGTGGTGGTGGTGGTGGTGGAGGTTCATCTGATTACGGATATGGGTCTTCCGATGGTGGTAGTACTAGCCATCATCATCGCCATAAGCATCATAGACATCATGAGAATCGGCATCACAGGCATTCGTCAAGGTCTTCGCATCATTCGCACCATTCGCATTCGAGGAATAGAAGCTCGTCGAGTATTGGGAGCCGGGGTGGGAGTGATGAGTATGAGAGGGAGAGTGGGAGGTATCGGCTTCGTCATGAAGATTATTAGTGATTATGACTTACTCTGGTTACTGCCATGATGCTATGACTGTGCTCTATAACGTGTTTTTGTATGATTTGATGTACGGGTTAGGTATGATACCATAAACATGGTTTGGTAGTATTGAGCTCTACATAATATGATGCTTTGCGTCTCTGGGACATCTTAGATTTTATTATGCTTCCAAGGTTGATTAGTCTCCCAGTGGCTTGCTGATTGCTTTATACTTTGCACTGATGACCACCACCCAGGAAATTCAAGCATTCATACTTGTGTTTTTACAAGATTAAATAAACGAAATGGTCTCGACTCCAAGAAAGATACTACTTCACGTATCACTCGTTAACTGAATGTTGCCAAGGTACGTAGGTAGTCTGATGATCGGGTTCACGTAGATCAGCAAGGTTAAAAGAAGAGAATGCCGCACCTAAGTTGTACCGGTAAGCATCTCAGGGTGATGGCGGCAAATAAGGACCACATTTGCATATGTATAATCAAGCCAGATTTCACACACTTCGAAATCTTGAGCTGTTCAGTATATATGTATCTTGCGTTCCAGCCTCTCTTCTAATTGACGGCCAAAATTGTGATTGTCCGCCAGGCATGTTAAGTTCCAACTTTCCACGAATTGAGAAAAACCATTCGGCATACGTAGGTAGGTAGTTCTTCAACAAGCCGTTTAGCGTCTGCTCATCTCCAGCATATTCTAGATGAAACAAACTAACTATACCTATTCGCAATTTATAATCTTGATTCGACGGAAATTGCGGCGGGAGAAAGGTCGTCAAACACGGAGACATTGGTGGAGACCGAAACTTAGGGCTTGTGGTGGTCCCCTGAGGGATCGTTTGTCTCTCTCAGAGTCGTCACAGTTCTGCTGCTTAACTTTAAAGAGTGATAATAAGTAGCAGCTTATGAATGAGATGGAGTATAAAATCCCACTAATCAGAATCGGAGAACTGCCCAGAACCGCTGCTAGAGTACCGGTATGTAGTCGGAATTGAAACAACTTCAAACAAGTGGGCAATTTCTCCGTCTGCTTATGCTTCATCATGTACCATATGATTCGAACCCGCTATATTAAATCAATAAGCTGCGGATCTTGCAAGTTCTGGCTAGAAAATGCTGGGATATTTTGGCCGTTAAGACCCTGAAAGGTGATGCACCGTATTTCAGCATGACCCAGAAAAGCCCTAACCCATGAGAACCCTAACCCGTGGGTTCAACGAGGGTCGGGTTAGGGTTGGTTCCGGGTCCACGGGTCGTGTTCTGCCATGTCTAATATATAAGATTTTTTAAACTAGGATGACTGCAGTATGAGCAAGGGTTACATTCCACCGCATTTTGTCTACTTTGATAATTGTCACATTACTGATGAGAAACGCCGTGTAACCTGCCGATACGGTCCTAATTTAATGGGAGACTACATGTACTGTCGTGGGACACAGATCGTAGGTTGCGTCGGGTGGAGGGTTAGGTGCATACTGCAGGCAGAAGTGATCTATGATATGGTGTAGAAAAGTTCAGTATGTGTCAAGACTTGCAATCATCTTCCAATCATGAATCACGGAGTGCTATCAAATGATTCGTGTCTGAGACTGATTTGTCGAAGATGGAAATCGACATCCTGCTTTAGTATCAGGCTAGCTTAAAATGGAGCCTTCAGATATCTTTACCCTCCAACTGGACTTGTGAGTAACTACTATTTTGATCAAGAGGTCTTTTTTTTCTTCAAGTCTTTTCGGGTGATCATTGGCCTAAGTCTGGTACTAGCCAGTTTCGCCTACTTGTTAGCTGGCATAGACAATCGATTAATGAATCAAGCTTCATATATACATATGTAAAGTTCTGTCATTACATCGACCCTTATATGCACTAGGTATTCCTTAACAAAACTAGCTTCAGAAACTCCGCCTCTTCATTTATAAAGAGCTCTTTGCTGTGGGAGAAGCTGTCCATATAGGAATCTAGAAATGTTGTCGGTGTTATCCGAATATCCTCCATACAAGCAAGTTTGTTCCAGTATGCATGTAAATTATAACATTTCAAGACGCACGGTGCTACTGCGGTTCCCTTTATCTTTCGATTGACAGTCAGGCTTCACCGGTAAGATTTGAGCCATCAGAACCAAATTATCCACATGAACGTAGTACTCTTCGTCTGCCATTGATTCCTCCTCTTCCATACTTTATAGACCTCTGCTCTACTATTGGTTATGCATTGTCGTTCACCGAAAAGCAGCGGTTGATGAAGTATTCCAAATTCCCAAATCCAACTGATATAAACATGCTGTATGGTAGGTTCTGGAGTCATTTGACGTCAGCGTACATGTATACGTGTGTATATCGCACAGACCGTGCCGAACGATTTTATTCAGGGATGAAATCTAACTGCCGGCATATCATTTTACTTGACGTGCAGCAGGCTGAGAACGTTACGATAGTAGGTACTCCTCCTCAGTTGTAGAGTACAGAGTGCTTAAAAAGATCAGATTTAGGGGTCCGAGCGTTGTAATCGTCCAGATGTCCTTCGTATATGCATATCGAAGGAAAACCTGCTGCTAATCGAGGCTATCATACTGACCTGAATTTTCAAACCAACAAGCACCGTGGTCACCCTTGAAATGAACCAAAGAAGAATGATCGACATATAAGAATTCTAGCTGATGTATCGCAATGACCTCAACCCACGTTGGGCTGCAGACTTATTCCAAATATCAACAAGCCAAGATACGGTGTGAAGTTATCAATTTCTCGCTTCTTGGATCGATTGGTAGACCCGGACATTCATATCTGATGATCGTGATGTAAGGTCTGCAAGGAAATGTCCTTTTTGCCATCCTTGTGACCGAAGGCGACAAATCTGGCACTATTTTTGGGGAAAAGGAGGGCTGACAAAATAAGGCTTCATATAAGGAAGGTCGAATCTGCTGAAATCAGCGCCCCTTTCCATTGCTCAAGAGTTTTTATAATCTCAAGCAGACCTTTACTTGGTATTAAGCTTCTACAACTAGCAATAGGAAGAATGTCCGATACAACTAGTCAGCCCGAAAGCCTTACGAAACCACTCGGATGGAAAATTTCGAGTAATGGACAGTATTTCAGATTGTTTGATCCCTTCGAACAATGGTTTTCATCCCTTTGTCACGACCCGGCCAGACCAGGCTTTCGGAGCCTTGATGTGGTGGCTAGCATTCGCTTTGACAATTCACCTGTTGATGACAATACCTTTCTTGGTATATTAAAAGGCTCATGGGCCAGAATGCGATACATCCATCCTACTCTCGGCACTGAAGTCGGCCAGATGGAATTCCGGTATACGCCCCTGACAAGTCAAGCCGATGTTGATGCTTGGGTGGAGAAGACTTTCGTCGTTAAAGAGTGGGAGTCGAATGCAGAAGTGGGAGTATATGAAGACCTTGGTATTGCACCGGTATACGACACACCAATGCTATACTACTTTCCTGAAAAGAAAAAACTGATTTTCCGTGCCAATCACATGTATGGCGATGCACAATCAGCTGTGGCTTTGCTACAAGATCTTTTTGCGGAGATGCAGTGCTTGCAGTCTGGTGGTGAAAGGGTGAATGAATCTTGGGGCGCAGAAGTACAGAATCTTGCCCGTGGTGGATTGAATGCCGCTGGAATAACAGAATTGGAAGATTCCTCTTTGTTGAGTCTTATATCACGTTTGCCCCAGCCACGAGCAGATAGAGCGGCGTTTGAGATCCCAACCCTTGGTAAAACTCACACTCCTCAGTCGGGAAAGACCCAATCTCTCGACTTCAGTCCGGAACAAACTTCCGAACTTCTGAAGCACGCCAAAAAAATGAATTTGGGGATTACTTCTTTTATACACGCAGCACTTCTCCACGCCGGAAAACGAGTCAGTCCGATGTCTGACAGTACGATTCACTCAACTCTCCTTATTTTCAGCTTCCGAGAAACATGTTTAGATTTACCTCTCAATGCCAACTCAAAAGCCGCTGCTCTGCGGATTGGATTTTGGCCTATACAAGTGCCCATTTCGCATGACCTTCAAGATACAGCCTCTCGTGTCAAAAAAGAATACCAGGCCCTCGCTCGACAAAAGTCTGATGCTCTCGCCGCCATGGTGCCATACTTGCAGAGGTGGTCATCTGGGCTTTCTCGAGGGTGCTTTGATTCAATCTTACCGAGCTTTATTGGGAATGTTTCAAATGCATTTCCTAAAACCTACGGATCTTTCAAAATACGGGACTTCTGGATGGCTGCAATGCCGACCAACGAACTAATTTATCTAGGAATTCAGACATTCAACAATAGGCTGTCCATCAGAGCCTGCTACAACAAAGCATATCATACGGATGAGCAAATCACAAAGTATCTTCTGCATATTAGGAAAGAGGTTTACTCCAGTATCAAACCCGACGTGAAAAGGCCCAGTGTTATATCAATGGGATGTTTGAAGGGGTCTTCTTCATTTAAGGAGCGAAGCGTCTACCAGTTGGGACGGATAAGAAGTATTGTACACAAATGGGTTCGGGGGAAACGATTCTGATAAGCAACTATATCTTCTAGGGATTAGTAAAGTGCTGTGTGAGCTGAGAACTACAAGTTGTTATCTATATTATCTACCAATACATTCTAACCTAACCCTAGAAATACATGTATCCATAAGATCCATTTCTACTCTCTACTCCATCACCCTATATAGCCACCTGTTACAAGCTTCGGTACCAAGCTGGTATGGAATGGTTTAATGAGTGTTATCTCTCGAGTCTCTATGCTCTTCCAAGTAATATTCCCTTTTTTTCCTGGTAAAGTACAATAGGCTGAAACTGCTGGAATATTATCATTCCGACACTTTGCCTTATCAAGGTTAGAGTGAAACATGTTAAACAATTGAAGCGAGTAAAAGCGCGCACCGTTTTTGTAAATAACTGTATGACCTCCTAGTTTCGAGCTCCTTAATCTACAGTGGCATGATGGCATCTCACAGAAATCGCAGCAATGGCTGGCGGGGCTAGCTTAAATCAAATATATGAATTCCCGAATCTCAGATATATACAATGTCAAGGTAGTCGGATCACTAACTGTCTGTTTGCGGACACGGTGCATGTGATTTCTTTGCAATCCATTTCGTTCATTACAACATCATTCTCTTGTCGTTTCTTTCACTTAACCTTTCACTCCCTTAGTTGAATTCACTTGCCGTTTCATAACCCTCGTAGTCATGCGTCCATTCATTGGCCTTGCTGGACTGGCCTGTTTCTCATCGGTGGTGCTGGCCATCCCTGCCCCAGCTCCTACAGCGCCTGCTAAGCTCGAAGACCGTGCTGCATCTTGCACATTCTCCGGCTCAAACGGTGCTGCTTCAGCCAGCAAATCCAAGTCTTCGTGCTCAACTATCGTATTGTCAAATGTTGCTGTGCCGTCGGGAACGACTCTCGACCTAACTCATCTCAAAGATGGAACTAAGGTACGTTTCGATCAGAGCCTCTTGAATAGGACGAATTTTCTGAAAATGATGCAAAGGTCATCTTCGAAGGTACGACTACTTTCGGCTACAAGGAATGGTCCGGCCCTCTCGTCTCCGTTTCCGGCACCGACATCACCGTCGAAGGGGCCTTTGGAGCCGTGCTCAACGGTGACGGAGCTCGCTGGTGGGATGGCAAGGGTAGTAACGGTGGCAAGAAGAAGCCCAAGTTCTTTGCGGCTCACAACCTCAAGTCATCGACTATCAGCAACATCAAGGTCCTGAACTCGCC
The DNA here is from genome assembly GCA_023625975.1 of Talaromyces sp. PYS2103. NCBI lineage: Eukaryota > Fungi > Ascomycota > Eurotiomycetes > Eurotiales > Trichocomaceae > Talaromyces > Talaromyces sp. PYS2103. Next base: position 430,658 of record JAMAGB010000011.1, on the reverse strand, counting down.
CGTGCAAGTCTTCAGCATCGATGGCGCTGAAACATTGACTTTGGACTCTATCACGATCGACAATTCGGCTGGTGACTCTGCGGGTGCCCACAACACCGATGCGTTCGATGTTGGTGACTCGAATGGGGTCACCATCTCCAACGCCAATGTCCAGAACCAGGATGATTGTCTGGCTGTTAACTCTGGCACTGTGAATTCTCCCTTTGGATCTGCCCTCTCTCGAATAAGGATGTACTAACAGTCCGGTTATAGAACATTATATTCACTGGCGGTACTTGCTCCGGTGGTCATGGTTTGTCTATTGGTTCCGTTGGAGGTCGCTCTGATAACACCGTCGAGACCGTTCACATTGAAAACTCCACCGTCAAGAACTCTCAAAACGGTACGTTGACATCTGATATCCCTATCTCCTCTTTCCACCTGAACTCCTGGATGCGATATTGACTGATCATAACCAGGCGTCCGTATCAAAACCGTCTATGGTGCCACCGGCTCCGTCTCCGGCGTAACCTACAAGGACATCACACTTTCCGGCATCACTAGATACGGCATCGTCATTGAGCAGGATTATGAGAACGGCAGTCCTACCGGTACACCCACCATCGGCGTCCCCATTACTGGTCTTACCGTCGATAGTGTAACGGGTAGCGTCAGCAGCAGCGCTAAAGAAGTCTACATCCTCTGCGGCAGTGGCAGCTGCTCCAATTGGACATGGGAGGGCGTCAACATCACTGGTGGGAAGAAGAGTAGCAGCTGTAAGAATGTTCCCAGCGGTGCTACCTGTTAAATACCTAGGTAGGGTGTCTAGCAGGCTTTCAAAACTTTTCGGGCTTCTGTGAAGCTGTTTCTATTCTTTCTTGGGGTGTACCACCCTATGGCCTTTTTGTTCTTGTAAATTAAGGAAATAAAGTTACTCTTCTGACCTTAGACAGTCTAGGTAGGAAAATTCAGATATTTTCTGCCTCACTGACTAAGGTTTACGCTCGCCAGTGGATTTTGTATGATCATTACATGATGACCTCAATTAGGTACCCCGTCCCGAGATCGTTATGGATATAACTGTCCTTAGCCTTTACGTGCTACTGAATTGAATGAACTATCATAAGAGTTCCAAAATAGACAAGAAATTGATTCAGAGATTATCTCATAGTACAGTGTATGTGCGCTTTAGAAATAGAACATAGCTCAGAGAGCTGTCGGACTGAAGCTGCCAATCCGGCGCAATGGTAAAGGTATTACATATGGCATTGTTGTAATGTACATCATGATTTATTCTTCATCACAAAGCTTATTTGCTTCATTCCTGCGCGAGCTTCTCCACCTGTTCCTTCCTCTTTTTCAGCACATCGTGAAGTTCCTCAAGGGTTTCTTTCAAGATATTTTCTGTCTCACTGCCTTTCTTCTGAGCAATAGTCTGCAGTGACTGTAGTTGGGAGACCAGGTCGGAACCACCGGGAACCTTATTGAGCCATTCGTCCAGGCCTGACAAGTCGCTATTCTTCGCTTGTTCGACCTTCTCCTTGACATACTTCTCCACATCCTCCGTCTTTCCGGAAGGGATTTTCTCCTTGACCAGGCCCCATAACTCCTTGAAGTTTCCTTTCTTTAGGGTATCGGCATTCTCTTCAATCAATTGCTTGAGCTTGGGATTCTTCTCGAGGTAAGCCTGAGATTCTTCCAGACCCTTTTGCCACGCCTCGTCTCCTAGTTTCTGGAGCTTGTTCTTCTTATCTTCGATCAAAGACTTAATCTCTTCCGCTGACTTGACACTCACGCCACCCTTTATGATGCTGGAAATTTGTTGCCAAGTCTTGTCTACTTCTTCCTTTGCTTTGGGGCCATAAGTGTCGCCCATCTGCTTCAGTTGTTCGTAGCTGCCTCCAACCTTCTCCTTCAGTTGAGGGTGGTTTGACAAGACGTCTTCAGCAGCGTCCCCGGCCAGATCGAACAGACGTGTGGAATATTTTTGCAGCACTGGCAGAGCCTTGGACGCCGAGGTGGTACTCAGTCCTTCTTTCTTGAAAATATCACTCAGTTCGTTATATGCGTCCTTGACGATGTGGTCGAACTCTTCTTGGTGGTTATTCCGGATCTTTTCGAGGTCATCAAACGCCGTGTCAACATAGCTGCGTGCACCAGGGATGAAGACGGCATAGCTTTTGGCTGTATCTCTGAACCATCGAAACGCCTCGTTCGGTTCTGGGGTATTCTTTACAATTGTTTGCTTAGCTTGTTTAATGTAGGCCTGCGTTTCTTTGCTGGTCTTCACGAGCGTCTTGGCTCCGGAGAAGTGGTACCAGGCGTATCCTGAAGCAAAGGCAACAGCTCCGCCAGCAATACCACCAATCAATGCGGGATTACTGCCATTGGAGGCTGCTTGGGATGTGGTAGATTGAAAGCGAGCGTTGATGAAACGAGCTTGAGATCGGGGTTGCTGTCTGGCGCACCGCACGGCATGTGCAGCAGTTCGTCTGAGCATCTTGTACATTTTGTCGAGTGAAGGGTAACGAAGGGAAATAAGGGAAGAGAATTTGTTCAGAAGATGACATTTTTGGCTGACTCTGGGGTAATTTTTATACTTGGGAAAAGCTGCAAATGATCATCGTCAAGATGACGTACCAGCCCAAGATTTCCAGGAACATTCCTTGATTAGGGTTAGGTTAAATATCAGGGTTAGGGCAGAAACCAATTCTGTCAGGGTTGAAAGTACATCAGGGTAAGGGTAAATATTGAGCCCTAACCCTAAAGTCACTATTCCGATAGACTGCTTAGTTCGCTCGCGTTAAATCCGAAAGACCCCGTGTCACATTTCAATTTGTCAAAAATCCCAAGAAACTCACAACAGAGTAGAAAAGGGTTGCTCATTAGGCTATACGTAATATGAATTACAATACCTAGTGAACGGGGTTGCGGCATCGCACTGTTCTCGACAGTCGGTTCAAAAGCCTAGTCGGAGATGAGCTAGGTCATCAGTTGTACCAGTTTTCCGGGTGTTTGAAAACGTATGTTATTCATCCTACAGATTCTCGTCGCTGCAAACGTGGTATTGTTATTCTCATCACCAATTGGAACAAACCCCGCATATATTCCGAATATCAATCGCGGAGATGCGGAGAGTGAGGAAACACCATAATTTTAAATTATCTAGTGCTCTCCATATACTCCGCAATCATGCAGGGTTCATTCCGGCAGGCTTATATCACTAGTTCAGAAAAACAAGATCGGGCGTTTGTCAGCCGATCAGGGAGAATCTGATCGCGGAGCAGAATCTCGGTCAGTGTGCTCAGGCTTCCTCGGTCTTGCTCCAAAACAGCACGGAGGGATTGTTCGTTTCTCGTGATTGCCGATGTCATGCTATTTACCTGCATCTTGATTCCAATCAGCGAGGGTAGACTCCTGCATAATGCTAGTCTTGGAGATGCAAATGTCGGTAGTTGGACGTAGGGATCAGATGCTTCCAGAAGCTAAAACGCTTAGCCCGAGATGAAACACACCATAATTGTGTGTTATGGGCAGAGTAGACACTGACGTCCGATTGTGATTAAGATTGGCAGGAAGCTACGGTCCCATATTGCAACGCTGGCCATCATCTGCCGTTCTATCAATGCCCCGACATTCCGCGACCCGGTGAGGATGAAGGACATAATCTGTCATTATGGAGAGAATTTCACTTAGTTCATATCATCTTCTCGTGTCTATTGAATCTATGAAGCTCAGGATCAGGATTATAAAATGGTGGTGTTCTTCCCTGAAGAATCGAACATCATCAGTCGCAAACAGCCAGCTCCAACAGACCAACAGAAGCAACCGACGCAATGTCTGCCTTGAACTCTTTCAAAATGTACAAGAATGCCCTCACCTTAGGTGCTTTGCTGGCGACAGCCCAGGCTCAGCAGATTGGTACTCTTACTGCTGAATCTCACCCACCTTTGACCTGGTCCACTTGCAAATCAGGTGGCAGCTGCACCTCAAACAGTGGCTCGGTTGTTTTGGATGCTAATTGGCGTTGGGTTCATAATGTCAATGGCAGCACCAATTGCTATACCGGCAACACTTGGGATACGTCCATCTGCGACACTGATACTTCTTGCGCCCAAGACTGTGCTCTCGACGGTGCAGACTACTCAGGAACGTATGGTATTACTACCTCGGGAAATCAACTACGTTTGAACTTCGTGACGGGCTCCAACGTCGGATCTCGTACTTATCTAATGGCCGATAAGACGCATTACCAGATCTTCGACCTGTTAAACCAGGAGTTCACTTTCACTGTTGATGTATCTAATCTCCCTTGTGGTCTGAATGGTGCTCTCTACTTTGTCTCGATGGATGCCGACGGAGGTGTTTCAAAACAACCTAACAACAAGGCCGGTGCTCAGTACGGTGTTGGGTACTGTGACTCTCAATGCCCGCGTGATATGAAGTTCATCGGTGGTCAGGCCAACCTTGAGGGTTGGCAACCCTCATCCAATAACCCGAACACCGGACTCGGCAATTACGGATCTTGCTGTGCGGAGCTGGATATTTGGGAGGCTAACAGTATTTCGGAAGCCTTGACCCCTCACCCCTGCGATACAGCCTCCCCAACTGTATGCAACGGCAATGCCTGCGGTGGTACCTACAGTAATGATCGTTATGCTGGTACCTGCGACCCTGACGGATGTGATTTCAATCCTTACCGAGTTGGCGTCACTGACTTTTTTGGTCCTGGATTAACCGTTGACACTACCAAGCCATTAACTGTTGTAACTCAATTTGTCACTGATGACGGCACATCAAGTGGTACCCTTTCTGAGATCAGACGTTACTATGTCCAGAACGGCGTGGTCATTCCACAGCCATCTTCCAAGGTCTCCGGAATCAGCGGAAACGTCATTAATTCCGAATACTGCGCTGCTGAGATTTCCACTTTCGGCGGGAATCCCTCTTTTACCAAACATGGCGGTTTGTCAGGCATGAGCTCGGCTCTTAAGGCTGGTATGGTTTTGGTCATGAGCTTGTGGGATGATTACTCCGTCAATATGCTTTGGCTCGACAGCACTTACCCAACAAATGAGACTGGTACCCCTGGTGCAGCTCGTGGTACCTGCTCCACATCCTCTGGTTCACCCAAGAGCGTTGAGGCCAACTCGCCTAACTCCCATGTTATCTACTCGGATATCAGAGTTGGTCCTTTGAACTCTACTTTCAGTGGTTCTGGTTCTAGCCCTGGCGGTGGCAGCACTACTACAACGACCAGCCACACTTCCACTACCACCTCATCTTCTCCTTCCGGAAGTGGAGTTGCTGGACATTACGGACAGTGTGGTGGTCAGGAATGGACGGGCCCAACCACCTGCGCTAGTGGTTTCACTTGTACCGTCGTGAACCCTTACTACTCGCAATGCCTGTAGACCTCTAATTCAACTGTTCGCCGGCTGAAAGGGAAATGGCAGATCTGAGAGCTAGGTTGGTCAGAGATGTCAAACAATATGGGCCGGACACCATGCGTTGATAATGCTGTAATTACGACTAGTGTCCATTCGATCATAAGTTGTACTTGAAAATAAAAATTTTGTCTTATCTAATATGCGAATGCGAAAATGCATTGACATTGTATATGCCGATTTAGCTCATATCATGTGTATTGTTTGGATGGCGGTCGATGAAAGCCCTCCTATGTAGGCCCTCTCAAGCCCTAACGGAGCGGGCTGGCCCAATTAGGAAATTGTTACCCGATTAGGCAAATCAAACTACTATGATGCCCACAGGCGTTCTAAGATCCTTTTCAGTTACATTGTCCATCTGTGTACTTGATGATATATTGGTGTCAAAATACTAGTATAAAGACGAATATTCACAGGTACTTCGCTAGTTTACGCAACATGTATAGCGTGAATACAGTAGAGTCTAGCACCCCTAAGTACACCTTTTATGAACTGCTCAGCTTTACTACAGTCACCAGTTTTTGATCATCAAATCAATATGACCACAGAGTAGTGTAGATTTCCAGTGATGACATTTTTTTGAGTCCGTCCTGATTTACTTGGGGCTAGGGCAATGAACTTAAATAATCCTCTAGCGTGACATTGCCTCTTTCTTCTGTCTTATATGCACGCGCCAAGTCCCACTGAGCTCACTCTAGATCTGAATTGTCTTTGGCCAATAACTGTTTCTTATTTGCTCTAGCAATGAGACTGCTTCCATTCATGTCACTTCTTCGTATCGAGGCGGTCTTTCGCCCAGGCACGAACCAAAGGGTGCATCGAAACGCTCAAGGATTCGGAAGTATCAGTCGACACTAGACCGACCACCTTCAGTAGGTGAATTGCTTCGATAAGCCGAAATGAATCCCACGAAGTATTTCCTGCTTGTATGAGTGGTAATAAATGAGACGCATGCCAGGGTGTTAACGCGTGCAAGTCATTGTCATCAGGTGTCTCCACGCCTGCATGAGCACGTCTCCATGCTGCTTTTAACAGTGTCGTAATAGGAAAACTATTCGATGAGCACAAGGCTAAAACTGATAATAGCTCTACGGCATCTTTTCCAGATTGTGTGTCCGACGACCGAAGTATTTCAGCGGAAGCCTCAAATGTCGTATAGACATCCCGATACCGTGACTGAGCCTGAGAGGGCGGGAATGCGAGCACCCGCTTGCGCTGTTGGTAGAACATCTCAGGGTAGGTTTTCAGTGTACAATGACCGCGTGATATGTATGATCCAGCTTGAATGAGTGCAAGTGGGTGTGATGCTAGAAGTTTAGCAACTATAGAGGCTTCATCTCTGAGCTTCTGATGGCGATCGGGAGGCACACGAGCAGCCTTGAGAAGTAGCTCACAGGCTTTAGCATCTGATAACCCCTCAAGATTAATGTATTTTACTGTGGCGTACTGTTGACAATCGGGGTTGCGAGTGGTTAAAATCACCACGCCCGACGTGCTTGTAGGGAAATATTGCTGGTAGTCCACGCCAGGATCCTCAGCATTGTCTAACACTAATAGCCAAGGCTCTTTTCGATTCGCAAGGCCCTGCCGAGCTTTCTCCCATGTCTGCACTGGCATACGAAGCCGGATTGCAATTTCCAGGAAACCAGCCTGAGCTAAAGAGGAAGTGCTGACATCAACCCAGAAGATACCCCAAAACCTGGATTTATTAGCGATAGGAACTTTCCGGCTGGGACCATTGTACTCACGAATGACGAACCCGGTTTGCTAATTGCAAGCAGATCTCACTCTTGCCTTGGCCGCCCAAACCGGAAATGACAATCCAGCATTGATCTCTAGGCGAAGAACTCTTGACGGCGCTGCAAACAATACTTTCTAGCTCGCAAAGGATGTCTTCTCGTCCGGTGAATAATGTGTTGGCAGGGTGAGTTACTGTCCAGTGTACAGGGTTTGTGACTTGTGTAGTTACTATCCGGTGCAATCAGTGCTGTGAGTAGCTGTTGGGTTAACGACAATCCTATGGCCACTAACCTGTAAGTCCCTGGTTGACCACATTTTGAACTGGTGTATCTACACTTCTCCACTCTTCCAATACAGCCTTGGTACAAGCAGCCGCCGTGATTGCAGCATATGCTCGCCAGTGCTCGTCTGTGTGACTGTTGGCGTAATCGCATACGCTTTTGATTACTACCGTAGGAATGTAGTCCCACGTTCCTGCACTCTCCATCTCAAATGCAATCACTCCTTCTTCTGCAGCGATTCGATTCCGATCCTGCCCACTTTTCATCGCTTTGTTACTACACGCTATTCGCCCGAAGTGGATGCAAGCTTCTCGTGCATCTTGCAATTCAGCAGTCAAGGACTGGTTCTTGGAGAAGTTCGTCCGTATTGCCTTTTGAAGACGGTCACGTTCAACCAATTTGGTCCTATCACAACCTAACTCCTCGCAAGACGCCTTCAGTGCCTCTTCGCACACATCATCACCAGATGTATTGCATTTGTCACAAGTGAGACAGACACCTTGCTTCCAATGCTTATGAGGTACGTCAACCGGATATAGTTGATCCTTCTCTGGTCCCGGATATGCAGATTTCATAAACTTCCTCCGAGAACAAATTTCGGAAGAGTAAGTGTTGGTCTTAGCCTTCAGTCTTGTAGACGCTAAATATCCTGATATCTTTCCAAAAAATGCACGAATTTCTGGATTGGCTCGGCCAAGAGCATCTTCCACCTCCTTTTTCCTAACGAATCCGTGAGGGTACTGTCGGCCAAAGTCAATCTGGATCACCGAGTTGCTAATAATGACATCGCCTAGCAAAATCTCTGCCCCCTCAGTAGTCTCTGTTACTCCTCCGCAAACACCAACAAGGATGCCCAGTCTGATATTTTTGAAGCTGGACCGAAGATTGGAAGCGACGGCGGCTGCGGAAACCATACCCTTGCCCGACATGTATGCCACTACTACATGTTGATGGCCCAGACGTCCTGTAGTATATGTATTCGGGTCTCCGCCTGCCTTTCTATATGAGAATCCGTCTGTCTCGTAATCTACTTCAAGTAAGGCTTCGACAACATTTCGAACGGGGAGAGGGCAGATTATAGCAATGTTGAAACCGTCTCGGTTTCGGGGTCGAAGAAGGGAATCGTTCTCCATTATAGTATGATATTGAGAACTATTAGCACTATTTTCTGAACACAGCACAACCTCAAGGCCGAAGGAGGCCACGGCGAATGTCTACCGATATTTATGGATAAAGGTTTGGAAAGGTTTTTCAATCAATAGCACGGGGTCAGCTTTGCGGTGCAGGCTACACTGCTACTCAGCCTCACAACAATACCCCTGCATATTGGCGCTGATGGAAGGCTGGAAACGGAACACGGGCGCTTAGGGATTGGTATTCTTCACTTTATCTGCGCACTACATAATAGCATAGCAGAGAGTCTTCCAAGCCTGATACGTGTTGGTCTCTCTCGCTTTCTCTGCGGTCAATAAAATTCTGGCGCTTACGACAATTTCTTGTCGTAGTCCTGTAAGATTCAACGATGTGAAAGCTTAGCCTAACAGCAAGAATTCCTCTTAATTAACCTAATCGCTAGCAACAGCTTTGCAACCTTCAAAGCTCTTTCCATCTAGTGTCTAAGTACCACAAGTCACTGGATTTAACATACGAAGGTCTTCATGCGACACCAGACCAGGGCTGATTGGACATTCAAATCCCATTTCTGGCGTTTGACAACGACCATAAGATTCATTAATTCCCTTTACCTGATGAAAATCACTTATATTTTGGTAGTATTCTGTAATAAGTCAAAAATCTGATCTCTGCAATCAGTCTAGAGGGCTTACTTGATGTTAGGGTTAACCGCAGATAACCCTAAATTCCAACCCAAATGTCTACCAAATCATGCGAAAGGACAGTTCATTCGTACCCAAAACAGTGTTGTGGCATTATATCTTGGAGCTAACACATCCAAGACTTTATGCACAATATTTTCAAGCCCAGATACTCTATTGTGGCATTTTTTATTGCATTAATTTAGCATTAAAGCTGAGATGGAGTAGAATCTGCCGAACTAGAAAAAGGCGTCAGATGATCAGGCACGCCTCAATACGAGATATTCATTTCAGCAGCTAATCATGCAGATCAAGCATCTCTCAATGGCTCGCTTAAAATCTGACTATTGAACTGCTTTTATGACGGCTTGCTAAATGAAGCTTTGACGGGTGATCATAATTATCTGACAGCCCTCTCAGCCCGCCACATGCGAGGCTATTTTAGCTTGGTATGCACGTCTCGGAAACAGTTACCTGTCAGGCTGTTGACGAACACCTGTTCATGGGCATTTTAGTGACGATCTGGTCAAAATAGGTAATTGTTTCCAGTGACATGGGTTGGTGTGTCTTTCTACTTTTGGCCTACAGATCTATCGAGTTTTCTACATACCTAATGCAAAATGCGCTGGCCATCACACGAAACAGTCGTGGAATTCGAAAATCTCAAAATTCAGTCAATGCAAGCAGTTGAATCTACTCGGATTAGAAGCAGCAGAGTATACCTCCGAGTGTGTTTAGTTCCTAGGCATAAGGAACCGGGTCTCAATGCCAGAACCGGTGGTTCCGATCTCGAGATGGCTGAATGTGCGCAAGTAGATTCTTCTGCAGAATTAGTCTCAGAATTCAGATGATCACGACAAGCATGAGACTGAAGCCAGCTAGCCACACCAGCCCTCTGGCAGACGTGAGTAGCGAGCACAGAAGAGAACGGTCTTGCCTACCACCGAAGTAGCTTTGATTACTTCGCTCCTTGTCTGCAGAAAGGTGACCAGGAGAAGTATTTAAAGGAATGAGAAGCCCTCTGTTGTCGACATTTTGAAAGCAGGCAATCATTATCCCATCATACGAAGCATAATCGTCTCAACGTAAAGATGTTGCTAATTGCCTTCATCTCCTCTGTGTTTCTGTCTTTGGACACTGTAACCGCATTGACTCTGCCCTTCCCATGGCCATTTTGCGCCTCCACTACCACTTTTACCCTGTCTGGGGACTACACCGTCACTAGAACCGAGACGGTGACTACGGTATCTGATCTGGTCTCCTCCAAAGGGAGGGAATTATACTAACTTGATGCAGGGTACTAGCACAGTCACTAAGACTGGTTTGCCAACTGTACGTTTTCCTTTTCTTTTCAAAATTTGAGATCATATTCATAGATGCTGACTGTAACAGGTTTCAATCAGCACTGTGTTTACCACAAGTTATGTCCCTACAGCCATCAATTGCTTGCCTACAGCAACAACCATCACGCCATATCCCTTTCCAGGAATACCCCTGGAAGAGCGTGATGCTGCTACTGCGGCTGGTATAGGTTGCAGCCCTGTGACTATCATACCGCCTTCGATCACAGGGTTTCCATGCACCGAAGTGACAGGCTCCTTTGAGATAGTGTGAGTTCTGTGATAGTGTACTCATACTCACATACATTACTGATTGACTGACTGTACGTACAGAACTGATACCGAAACAATCACCACCAGTGGTATTGCTACTCAAACCATCACGCCCACTATTGTCAAAACCGAGACCGAGACATGGATCCTACCAACCCCAAGCGTCTACAGAGGTGAGCAATACTCCAACCCACAGGCTCAGGACTTTAGAAACTGATACTTAGTCCACAGGTGTAAACTATTACCAATATCTAAATGACTACTTCTACCCCGACGGTAACCAAGGTTGCCTAACCTGCGGTTTCGGCGGCGGAGGCTACGAAACCTCAGACTGGAACGGCAATTACAGCTATTACACCAACGGCACCACTCAACAGATCAATTTCGAGTCCGAGAACTACCCTAGCTACTCGACAATCTTGTGCCAGCTTCCAGGTCAAGCTGCGGCAACTGATTGCTCGCAATGGACTGTCGTATTCCAGGGCTATCTCCACGCAACCCAAACGGGCAATTATACCTTAGCCCCGTACCTAGGCGAGGACAACGCTCTGTTTTTCTGGGGCGGAGAGAAGGCGTATAGCAGTTATGAGAATAACAACATCGATGGTGGAGTTACTTATAATCAGCCCGCTGGACTTCCGCATACGTTTGATTATCAGATGGTTGCTGGCGAGTTCTTGCCTATTACGTTTATTTATGCCAATGGATACGGGCCGGCGCTGAATAGGTTGACTATCACGAGTCCAAATGGGACTACGTATCCACAAGACCTGGACTTTTTTGTGCCTCCTTGCCCTGACAGTCCTTTTGTGCCATAGACATGGATAGTGAGGCAGTACATATGATGAAAGATGGGCGTCCTGTGAAGTCTTCTGATCTGGAAGTACACGAATGTATCGGACTCTGATTCTCGGGCGCTGACATTTGTGTTTGTCTGTTTTGAATGTTCATATTTCGCCTTAACTAAAGTACACTGTAGAGATTTATATAACTTAATCCGCACCATGTACACTGGGCACAGAAACACAATAGCGGAAAACAGTGGGTTGGTGTAAGGGCGTGATGACCAATTCTTACCCGGTGATTCCCCGGTCATGCCCTAGTGATTGGAAAATGAGTTTTATAATAGCACTGTCATATTACAAACCCATTAACATGTCATGGTGATAGGACAACATATTGTTATATAATAAACCTTGGATATAGCATAGTGATATTAGATATAGTATAGAAATATGATAAGATTTAGTTATATTACAATCTTACTGTGATATAACAAGGCTTAATTTGATACGCGCCTTCCTTTTTAGGCACTTTATAAATCTATTAACTAGCTTAAGGCCTTCCGCGTCAACACGTTCCTATCCCCTAACACGCACCAATCCCACGTACGAGGCCTCATCTTGGTGTTAGATTTGGTGAGTGAATCCCCTAATCCCCTAATCTAGTTAATACATACTTACATACAAATCTAGGCCTTTAATCCCACGTACGAGACCTCATCTCAGTGTCGGATTTGGTGAGTAAATCCCCTAATCTAGTTAACACGCACTCACATACAAATCTAGACTTATCCTCCGTATAAGGCCTCATCTTAGTGTCGGATTTAGTAAATAAATCCCCTAATCCCCCAATTTAGTTGACACGCGCTTACGTACAAATCTAGGGGCATAAACCTATATTAAGCCTACAAACAAGCCTGCCTACGTATATACGATATTAGTGTTAGATAGACTTAGTGTTATAGTTGTATACATTTAGGAGCGTTGACGCGTCTTATAGCTATAGTTCATATTTGTAATTTTATATATTAATATAATAAATTATATTAGATATATAGAGATTCTGAGTAATATTACTGTCATATATCTGAGATATCATAGCCATCTTATTGTAATCTCACCCATCATGTCACCCGTCATGTCACTATTATATCACGGTCACCTGTGATCTTACTTGTCATATATCCATTATTCGTGATATAACTACTCTAGTAATATTACCAATTCTATAATTGTCACCTATGTATTACAGTGTTAACATCTCACAGCCCGCTGCAATATCACAGTGCTGTCATCTTGCCCTCATGGAGCCCTTACCGCTATCCATATATTTCCGCTATTGCAAAATTAATCAATAAATTCGGTATTAGGGCGTCGGCGGACTAACCCTAACCACATTGAATGCATCGCGCTTCTGCAGAACCACAACTACCGGTACCCAACAAACAACTACGTAGTCAAGTACGTGACTTTTATTCTTTGGTAAAAATGACCTACCCTAGTTTCAGTTTGACTCGGATATTGACAAGCGTGTTCCTAGTTCTGTAGTTCCTGTGCAAAACACAGCCCAGCCTGGCGCCTCGCGCGACCAGATGATTCGCCACGTTCAGCCCCTAGTTTGATGATGAACCTCTCAAGAGTCTCAACATTCCCCTTCCACCCTGCGTCATTGGATGTCTCAAGACGCCAGGCCTGACGTTAGGGGCCATCTTATTCTTGTTTTGGAACAAACCATTGGCTTGTGCTTCTCCATACAAGAAGTCAAGAAGCCCCCGGGCCGTATTTGAACAGTGAGATGGCTGGATGCAAGGAGGATGATGGTTACTTCGGATTTGAACTAGGGTATGCTTCTGCGATCGCCACGGCCAATCATGTACACATTGTACCGTTCGACGATACACGATCGACTATGAATTTCTACTTATCTTACTGCATTTTTGCCATCGTTACCGTATTCCATCCCTCGGGAATCGGCCTTCCGGGCTGTTTACCGTAGGCTGTTAGAGCTTCATGACTCGTCAAATATTTGAAACATGGATACGTAGTACCTGGGTCAGCCTGAGTAGTATTCAAGGATTCCAGCCTTGACTGCAAGAGAAAAATAAATGAATTTCTCACTTTTTCTCAATTTACCTTTCCTACAATTCATCTTTTCCAAAAGCCTTTCAGGATCTGTGTCAGGTTAACACGTCGCTCCTTAGGTATCGCATATCGCTGGTCGATTGCAACTTCTTACACTGTCTCCTCTTGTGTTGCATCCTTAAAGTTTCAATTTGAAAACTACTATATTCAGCAACTGCTGACGGTGACTCGTTATTACCAATCGATCGATGCTGAACTGCTGACGTTTAGGCGTCTCGGGCATCCTCGTTACATGCTCTAATTCGGACTTTTCAGACGCAGTCTGTCGCAGCTGCTGACTGTCATACCCCGTTTCCCACAAAAAGGCTTTCCAACCCCTTTCTATTCTTAACTTTGCTTTTTTCAGTGACTTGATCTGTCTCTTTATATCATTGTGTTGAATCCAGTACAAACGATATCAAATACTTTGCGGAGGAAGGGACGGACAACATGATTGTTCGGCAAACAAGTACGACTATAGTATCTCTACAGCTTATACTTTTACTGTTATTATCTTGCCATGTCACGTCAATCAGCCTATCACAATTCCAACAAATACAGGGGTTCTCGATTTCATGCGAAAATGTGTGGCAAGTGGATATCCCCGGTTGCAGCAAACGTGATTTCACGAATCCTAACGACTGCTCCCGAAATTGCATCGCCGGCGTGAATATCATCAATGCCGAAGTGCTAGTCGCTTGCAGCGATGCTCGGGTCAGCAGTAATACGCTGTTGGCCCAATTTTTGGCTGGATATGGTGTTTCTGCACTTTGCGGGGAGCAGGGTGGTTCGACGGAGACGACTGCGACGATAGCAGATTCGACGACGGCGACGGCGACAGCGATCAAGACTGCTACTACCAGCACGGGATTATCGAGTGTTCAGTCGACGGCAGCGACGACAACATCAACAACGACTGCGGTGGGAGTTAAGTCGACTCAGCAGTCGCGGACATCTATAACAGTGGATGTGACTACTTCGACCTCGACCTCAACTTTAGCAACGACATCATCTACATCAACGCCAACCATGGAACCTAATCTAACGCTTTCCTTTACCGAGACGACCTCAACTGCTTCATTGACGAGTAGTAGCTCATCGACAACAAGTGCGACAAGTTCAAAGAGTTCATCGACGTCGAATCCGGAAGCGAAAGGATTCGGTGGCGTTGGGGACGCGAATGATATCCTCGGCGGCGAGGGCAGCGGGGATCGGTTGGCATGTATACCATGGGAAGTAATGAGTTTGATTAGCATTTTGGTAGTCTCGATTGCGAGTGCGATATGGTAGTGATGATGCAGTGTAGTTCAATGATACCCAAGAATATCTTCTCAGAATGTGCCAATTGTTGAGCGTAATACGTCGTATATTGAAATGCATTACGAAGTAAAAGAGATGCTGAATTTGCTTTTGCCGTTTGTTTTTCATTTTTCAAACTACCTAGATGGTCCCTACCTTAGATACGGCGATTTCTCGCGGTCTTTATTCTTTCTTATTGCTCGTCCCTTGGTACCGACGAACCCTTATTGTTCTGCAATATTTCGCGGTATCTGCCATGCTGGTTTGGAAGCTCTATAAGGCGCTGGATGAGGGTTGTAAGGAGCTGATTATATTCTGCCCATCTAGTTCCTCTTTGAAATCAGCAGTCCCTGTCAACTGGTGGTTCCCAGTATGATATCTCTGTCAGCTCCTTGCATGCATCATCTTGCAAGTCCAGGTTTATCAAATTTGTTATTAGGGTACTTGTCTATATTATTATCATATTGAATGGGTCTATAACCTTCCTGTGACGGATAGAGCCGCTTAGGGCTTTGTGATATAGAATTAACCGTATATTGAGTCTCGCCGCACTGAGCTTGCTGAATCTTTGTATGTAGTTAAACTAGCCTGGTAGGTACATTCCAGGTAGGGCTCATGTATGGTTGCTTACCGATTTATACGGATCCATATCCCCAGCTGTCTCTTCGACTTGCTTCAATCTCCATGTTTACATTCTTATTGACATTAGTTACAAACGTTTTGATAACCTTAACCTGCATGACACAGTGATCCTGATACGCGTGCTCTTGAAAGCACCGCATCTAATAACAAATTTTCCTGTATTCAATCCCCGAAAAATTAGAGCTAATCCCAGGCCGAATCTGGTACTGACACAGGCGCTCCTGGGGCCAGCGTCGATACTGAGACATGGGGCCAGACCAATTGGTCAAAAGTCAAAAATACAACTTGCGAGTACTGAATTAGTATTGAAGATACAGTGATCGTCTTAGGTTCGGTGATCTCATACGGTGGGCTGACGTGGAATACTGGTGTGGGCAGACCCGGTCGTTTCTGCTTGGGTGAGATTTCCATAGGCGGTTTTCCGGGCTTGAAAGCTGGGATTTCAAGGGACCACTGTACGGTCTCTATCCAGAAGGTAGCAGTCAATTTTTGAGCGTTAGCATTCGGATTTGTAGCGCCGTGAGTGCCCTTCAAGAACGCGATATTTGCTGTTCCACCGCCGAACTCTGGAGATGGAGGTGCCGTAGACACCGCAAAGGTAATAGTCTCGCTAATGTCTAGTCCTTCAATCGCGGTACGTAGAACGGTATTCGGGTCTTTCAGAATTTCTTGATTGATGGTACCAGTGGCGATGAATTTTGAGAGATTTTGTGGTAATCTAGCAGTTTTGTCGTTGGCGGCATGTAGACTCGGAACGTGAGCCTTTTGATCCCCGGCGAATGGCAGCAGGCTAACTGGTGGGATCTCTGGAGGTCCCTTTTGAGTCACTGTAGGAAACAGGCATTGGGCGTTGATAGTTGTGCCATGCGGAATGGACGCCATACGCACGAGTGACTCGTTCAGGACTGGGTTTACATCGGTAGCTGGGACATTCATCCATAGCCCAGTTTCAAAGTGAATACCGGTGGGATTGGGCTTATCCCCCAGCCCAGTCTTCATGTTTGTCACATCCTTGACATGCTGTACATAAGATACTCCATTAAGACAGATGTCGGGCTGCGATCCAAATCCTCGATTGGGCACTCTTCCAAGCGATCTGGAGGAGTACGTTATATGATCAGTTGTCAGATTCAACTCTAACACGTTATCACTGGGAAATGTTGGAGGCACTGGTGAGACTGGTCTATGGAATTTTGTTCCTAGTGGTGGCGGTCCGCTATTTGGGCGAAAGATGGTGTTTAAGCCTGTCCCATTGAAACTTCCTTTGAGATGTGCAAGGGCACCCAACGGAGCTGGCACTCGTTGTGATGTTTCTTGTTCCTCATAGTACTGCACCTCGTCGTAGTGAAAGTCAGCTGGGATATCCATGTTTGTCAGAGCTGCACATGTGGTATTGCAAGAATCAAGAAGGTGATGTCCAGGTAGATTATTTAGCGAAAATCGAAGTGTACGGACGATAAAGGACCCAGGATTAGTACGAGTATAGATATGCAAAATCGACTCAGTAGATACCAAATATATGATTCGTTAATATCCATTCTATTCAGAGAGATGACCAGATTCGTTAGCATATCTGATATAATTGAATCCATTCAGACTCTCCTATTATATAATGGACGTATCATAGATACAGGTTCTATCGAGATGTCGATTAAAAAAGGATGCAAACGTAAACTAGGACTACTGAAAGAAGAATTGGTACCAAACAGTTTGAAGTTCTTTGGATGTTCTGGATTTGACTGAGAATAGTTCTTAGTCAAGACCCGTGGAACGCCTTTCCACTCGGTGTCAAGAATGAGAGTGACTACAAACCCAGTTGGGAAGCTGTCTCGTCATCTATTATCTATCTTCTTTAAGCAAAGATTCGAACGGAACTGGGCCAAATTGCGGCTGTTTGCAACAGTAAACTATTCCTAAGCGACGTATGTAGCAGCTACTTTTCTCTCAGCGAGGGAAGTCATCATGCAATGACTGAGATATTGTCTTTATTTAAATCAGATCGCATAGAGAAACATCACCATACGCTTAAATCCCGTCAAGAGACTGTGCGGAATCTGTTGGACTGTGAGTAAAGTGTCTGCAAAGGAAAAATAACTGGTGTCGCTGTCTGGGTCACTGATGAAGCTCCCAAAAATATCTGGCCACTGCTTCTGGACATGCACAAGAACATATCGAAGACTAGGCGCAATCGTTTGATTTTTTTGGCCGTCCAGTTTCTGCTGCCAATCCAACTCGAAAGTGAGCATTTCTTGATGCAATAGGTTCGGGTCATATGCATCAGGAGGGGTAGACAATAGATATTCAACGAAGATTTGCCAACGAGGTACGTAGTATGAGGAAACGAGACCAGCCCATTGTTTAGATGCATAGTCGCTGATTTCACCACTCGGGCCCCAGAGTGTAATCTGATTACGGGCATTGTATTCGTAGTATGCAGCAAGAGTCGTATTGCCGTGCGCCCGCGATACGGCCTGCTTAATCCATTTATCCAGCTGGAAACACTCATTTGTTCCAAGAACAGAATCCAGAGACTGGAGTAAGTCAATGAGCTGTTGACCAGCAGACATGATTGCAGGTACAGAGTAGTTCTCGTAATTGTAGAAGGAAGTCAGCAGTTCATACTGAGGGATAAATGCGTTCGCAAGAACTTGGCGTGTAAGAAAAACCAAGTCGTAGAGATACGCCGGATTATCCCACAAGGAAGGCTCTGACGATGCAGCCTCGTATGTCAGTGTCCAGGCTTGTACCACTAATCCGGGATTGTAATTGATTTTCGTCGGGTGATGGCCTTCACGATTTAATAAACCGGATATACTTGGTTCTAGCTCCAAGATAGACTTTGGAACAGAAGAAGAAGCCAGATTAGTATTGTTATATACCGACCAACGCAGGATCTCCCATGCCTCAAACAGCTGCTGCGGAACAGATTGGCTTCCAGCATATCGAACAAGTACCCAGTCTTCGAAATATTGAGAGGTGTTAATAGGCGTCTCTGACCAGGCTTGGTCCAAGAGCAAATCGTACACTATTTCATTTCCCTCTTGTGATTCCATGGTATGTCCAAAGCCCACCAGACTTCCTGAGTCAACTAACGCTGTTGTAGCATTTTCTGTGATATTCATGATTTGCCCATAAAGTCCCATGTTCCCTCCGTAATCATGCACTTGACACCAGATCCATGGCTTGCCGTAATAAGAATCTGTGAGTTGCCAGACAGGTTGTGACTCTGCAAACAAGTCCAGAATTAGCATGTCTGAGTTGTTTTCAACCCCGGAGAGATAGGCCCAGATGGTCTCGTTATTCCAGAAAGTAGTGTCCAAAAAGAGCCAACTCTGCATTAGCCAGATTGCGTCCGGATCAGCGGCCTTCAGACTCTGCGAGGTTGTGCGAGATACGTTCTGTAAATAAGAAGGGTTCGACGAGAATGGGTGGTTCTCATTATACTGGTCCAGTGCGTAGATGTGTGAGATATTACCATAATAAGCCTGCTGCTTAGAAATGGTACTCTTTTGCAACTGTGCGAAGTTGTTGTCAAATGGTTCGAGAAACGTATCGTACGTGTAATCAGGGGAGAATCCGTTCCATTGTGATCCCATCACCACGCTGGCATTAGGCAGGACCCTCGTAATTGCCCGTGGAACGAAGCCTGTGAATGCCGGAAGAATGGGTGTTATACCAAGCTCTACCATGCGTGAAAGGATTCTTTTTTGTAGCTTGAATTGCGACTCAATCCATATATCGGGCAGCGGATCGCTCCAGGAGCCTTGTATGTTGCCCAATCGATTCCATGCCTGGAAGGCCGGGCTCGTCAAGAACGTCGAGATTTCCGCATCAGTCAATCCAAGCTCTCTAAATACCTCCACCAAAATCTTTTCGTATCCCACCCAGGCTAGCGATAAGTTGATGCCTCGCAGGGCCATCCAGTCGAGCTGAAACTCCCAGTCATCCCACGACCAAAAAGCAGCCATGTAGCTGAAAGTAACTGTAAAGGGAAAAAGATCTATTTAGAAACTCATCCATCAGTTGCTGCGAATAGGTCGATTACCTGCGTTAAAATGGTACCGCCATTGAACGACACTGGAACCTGTGATGGGTTGCTGGATTGCAGGCAACTCCTCAGGAGCGACATCCAGACGGTCCCCTATGAACCACCACATATCAATGTGAGCTACATCGGCTAGATAACGATGAAGCCTAGAGCAGAATCAGGAGGGCGCAGGTAGTTACTATCTTCCATTCGCATAAACGTACCCATAAGATAAGGCGCTTAGTGAGTTTCCCTCTATTAACACCGTACCATTACCCGCCGTGGATACAATGTATTGATCCTTTACTTGGTCGGTATAAGTAGGTAAATCCTGGGCCATATTGAGCAGCGAAAACTGAAAGCTATCCGCATGCTGTGGCATTCGACGCCGTACAAGGTCATATATGCCCTGAGCATGGTCCGCACAGGCGGAGCCAGCTAACAGGGCATATACAACCAATGCCATAAACTTGGCCATTGGCTAGAGCAATGATGATTAGTGATGGAGGTAGCAGCAAGCAAATATCGAGTCAATTCCCACTCGTTTGGAGGGGTGGTCGAAAGTGCAAGTCATTGCTGCTCTATGGGTGTATTCTTTCCTGGCCATTTGTGGCTGGTTGAGGGTCTAAATATCACATCCATCATCGAACCATGATGTCACGAGCGAGCAAAAAACCGATGACGAGCAAGACTTCGACTTTTCTGTTGTTGGAGTGGTACCAGGCTGCATGGAGCATCTAGACCTGTAGTGATATTGGAGAGACTTAATTAGTCAAGGTATTCTGGGGTCTTACTCTTTCTTTTGCTGACCGGGCTGAGCTAAGGCCGCCATTGTGGAGCCTGAGGCAACGCGGAGATTGAGCTAACCGGATTGGGAACAGACGAATCAGCCACGAGATCTGATCCCTTATCTGTCGCTCCTGCCTAATCGGGGCCATACAACACATCGCCTCGCCTTCCTCAGCCTCGGCCCCAGTTACTTCTCCTTTCACAATCACTCTTTCTCCTCTCTTTTCTTCCCTTCTTTTCTTCAATCAGTCTCTTCCTCTTATCTTCCCGTCCCTTCATTCCCTTCCAGGAGACTGCATTCCTCATCCTCTCTTGCAGCATCGTGATCTACTCCACATTTCAAGGTTCCGCTGTTATCTGCTTAGTGTATCTTGGGATCCGATAACGCAGTCACGCGCCTTATCTCCACAGATCAGACTGACTCACGGTCAGCTGGCATTTTGGCGCAGATAGTATTTATGCAAGTCATTGTGCTTTCTGATTCCTGTTGATCGATTATCTCGCAACTGCTTCTCTCCAGCTCTGCACACCGAACAGCCTTCATATCGCACGGCTTCGCATCGATAGCCGTAGGGCTCCGCGGAGATGTCCTCCCCCGCTGACTCGCTCACTGGATACTCGTTACCACAACACTGCGAACCCTCGTCTGACTTCCTAGCGCTTCTCTCGTCAACACTGCATATATGCATTCCCAATGAGTTAGGGTTGATATCGTCGTTGCTTGGCTGTTTGAGCATTGTCTCGTGGCTTTTCGCGCAACTACCTCAGATTTATAAGAATTATAAACTTCAATCGACAGCAGGGCTGTCTGCGTTCTTCCTCGTTGAATGGTGTCTGGGAGATACGACGAATTTGGTCGGTGCCCTGTTCACACGTCAGGCGACGTGGCAAGTGACGATTGCTTCATACTACGTTTTTGTAGATGTTGTACTCGTTATCCAGTATTATTGGTACACACATGTGAAGAAGGAGGGGAAAGGAAAGGATAGTGTTGATGGTTCATTCGATGAGGATCATGCTCCGATCTATGACGGGATTCGTGTTAGAGATGAGAACCAACCAGTGGATAATATGAACTCGGCGCAAATAATGCGCCCTTCCGAGCCAAAGGATGTGGGTTTATTCAAGTCGAACGCAAACTCCCCACCTCGATTTTACTCACCTTCCTACTCGGAGAAGTTTGAAAACCGACGTGTTCGTGGCACAGGTTATCCTATTGGAAGTACGCCTTTAGGAGTGTCACCAAGAACCATTCTCTTGACATCAATGTTGTGTGCTGTGCTAGCAAATGCTTCTCCAACGCCGTCAACGACTACGTCTCCCACTCACTCTCCTTTACCCTCAATCTTTGACGCTATCACGGATCCCCACCACATGGATATTGAAACAATCGGCCGAATCCTGTCATGGATGTCTACCATTCTATATCTCGGATCACGACTTCCTCAACTGTACAAGAACTATGTTCGCAAGAGTACCTCTGGTCTTTCTCCTTTGTTGTTCATGGCAGCCTTTAGCGGGAATTTGTTCTACTCTGCATCACTTCTCACCAATCCCAATGCATGGTACGACTATCCACCCTACGGTGGCGGCGGATGGGCCGACGCAGATGGCAACAATCAAGCCGAATGGGTCGCGCTCGCAACACCGTTTTTCCTCGGCGCAGCCGGCGTTTTGAGTCTGGACGCATTCATGGGTGTGCAGTTTCTTATGTACGGTGATCAAGGCGGCGAGCCACTTGTCACGGTAGATGACCCAGCAGACCCAGGTCACAAGCGATGGAGACGCGTGAGCGGATGGATGAGAGGGTGGATTCCATCCGGAGAATTGAACAAGTATCTTCGCAGCAGTTCGGGATCTCAGCTTGGCGAGACGCAGTCTTTACTTGGTGACTCCAATACCAGCCGGGGTCATCATTATGGTGGTGTCTAATCACTTGATACATATAGTCTATACTATTCACTCTGTTTTGCTTAGATTTTTTGCATGGGTGGCGGGCTGATATTATTACATGGCAAGGCGTTTAGCTTTTGGTTATTCACTGACATGATTAGAGAAGGAAGGAATTGTTTTTGGCATTCGAATCTGTTTGTCATCTAGAGCGTGCTCGCATATGCTACGACTATACATACAGTGTTCCACAGATACCACGAATTGACATATACATTATACCCTTTTCATATAGAATCACAATCAAGCTTAAACTAAACCCCCTTTCACCTCGTCGGATACCTCAATCACAGTAACAGGACGCGTGTACCTGCACCCAGTTCTTTGGGGGAAGCCGGTCAAGAACGAGCGATATATTTTTTAGGCTGTGAGTAAAGCGATGCGAAAGTTGTAACGAGTCCTATTTTTCTGATGTTCACGTAGTTGATTGAAATTTAATGATAATAATCTATTGGAGCTGTGAAGTCAAGGGTGCCAGAGGTGATGGTCAGAATAGTCTTAGTGTGGTTGCCAGATCCGATGATGCGATAAAGTCAAACGTGACTTCCTCTTCAATACTTTCATTCACCCCCCCCCAAACAATTCACAATTCAGTCAAGACAAGAATAGAGGACGCAATCATGTTCGAGGTGAGCATCGTCTCTCTACCGGTATTACGAGGTCTAATTGTATATAGAGACATGCAGCAGACCGCTATCGCCTGCGCCTGCACCGCGCGCGCTCCGCTGTGCTAACCTCGGAAGAAATGGTCGAAATGCGCGCAGCTCAACGCACCTTTGAAGGCGCCTACATCCGCACCGCTCTATCAGCATTCTCATTTGCTCTTATCGTCCTGAAAGTCTTTGCAGCAGAATTCTACAGCATCGGCGCTCTATTCGCGGTGTACGGGACGGGGGTGTTGATGATCAGTATCTTTCGTCGGCAGCAGGGGAATCGACAGTTTTTCTCGGAGATCGGAGAGGATGGACTTCATAGGCGCAGGTTTCGGACGAGTGGGAATGCGGTTGTGTTTTTGACGGCGTTGAGTGTTGCGGCGTATGCGAGTTTGATTGGGTTGACGTTGAAGTTGTAGTCTATACGACACAACTCATTGTTTGAGAGTGATGTTTCAGTGTCCAAGACACTAGAGACTCAAGAGGAGACCAATTGTATCAACTCACTGCTCAGCACAGTCAGCACAGTCAGCACTCACCAGCGCACCATCGTCTGACGTCGCTCTCGTCCATCGACACGACTACGAGAAAAGCAATGTTCGGGGCCAAGAATTTTTGCAGCTCTTTTCAGCTTTCACAGCGCACAATGCACACCCCTTCCTCCCGCCAAGGAGGGCGGAATACACAGATGCCTAATATTTCAGTCAGCCCCGGTGGAAGGAAGGACAGCCAAGCCATTCCGACGTCCGTATCTTCCTGTCTCGCGGGTTGGTTACACAGGGGTTTAGGTTGATCGTCACGAAGCGTCAGACTATTCCGTGGCGGAATGTTGTACGAGATCTTGGCATGCTCGAAATAAAGGGAGGAAATATGTCCGCCAAGTAGCTGGGAAAAGATCGGTGTCCGAGAGGTTTCCAATAAGTCTCAAATCAGAGTAATTTCTTTGACCAGGTGGCAGATACGTCGCGTTGATTAGGCATACGGACGTACATATCGAACGAGGCACTCCTTATCTTTTGGGCTGTTATGAGGCTGCAAGGGAGCACTATCCATTGTTAGGTGTATATATACGGCTTGGCATGGTCTGTATCAAGCGCCGTGGTATCATAGTAGGCTATGTGGAAGGAGGTTATTCGGACGATTAAATTTGCGCCACGCTGGAATACGGAATCGCATTCAAAGAAATCCGAATATTCAAGACTGTCATAGCATTTGATCTCAGATACAGCGCATCTGGCCCCAGCGGAGATCTTCCGGAAGAACAATGCAGCGAGTCAACTTCAACGTGAGAGAGCGCTCGGAGTTTTGTGTAGGCTTCTTTATTCTCAGCTGTAGATAGAATCTGCATAAGCGCAGCAAATTCCATTTCCAGGCTGTCCTTAAAATAAGCAAGTCAAACAGTAACTTACAATCATTCATGATGATTCAGTCCCCTAGAACGACTACTACACGGCCCGGCCCACACTGACAACAAGAAATGTTCATGGCTGACTTCATTGATCGACTCCCCTCAACAACCTTCAAATAAGTTAATAATTCAACAATTTCTTCTTGAATATTAACATACTGAACTGTACACTGTACACAGCGTACTGTTCCAACTTGTACTCGGGGTGTTAACTCCGTTGCTAAGCTAGCACAGCGACTACAAATATATCGACAGACGCCTCACTCTCGACCATCCACGGACGGAGTGAACCAGTCCGGCAGAGGCCCGAACGCCCCTGAGGTCACAGTCTGCGACAAATTATCACAATAATAATACATAATTATTATTATTATTATTATTATTATTATTATTCTCCTTCCAACAGCATCACCGAATACCTCACCGAACAGAGCAGAAGCACCTGTTCAGCGTTAGATCAGCGGCAAAGGCAAGAAAGTGGTGACGCCTCCCGCCGCTTGCTAGTTTTGCACGGACTGAGTCACCGCAACGAGCCATCCTGTCGCAAGGTCTCACCTGATTGTTCCCAAACAGTTGGCTGCCTTGCACTCGATCACCTGTCGACATCATATCAGATCCGCTTCTCTCATTGCTGCCCTGAATTAATAATTGATTATTATTATTATTTCGCTGCACCACTTCAGGACCCACTGAAATTAGTCGCGCGCGCTGCGTGCTTGCTGCCAGGGCTTTCGCTGGTTGCAGGAGGAGGGGGGCCCTGCTTATATATTTATATCGAGTTCGAGTCACAATGGACTTCGCCCCTTCATCGCCGCCATCAACACCTCAACCTCCTCCTCTTATTCAACAAATTCCACCGTCGCAGCACTCATCGTCTTCCTCGTCGCCGACGTCAAGCGGTGTCGCATACCCCAACCTCAACAACTTCAACCTCAGCCTAAACATCAATCGTCAAAAAAGAATTCCCAACGCCGTCTCATCCAACAACGGGATACCGCGCTCTACTTATAATCCTCCCAAAACCGTGATCGGACGAGCGCTAGGGAACGAGTTGCATATGGAAGCCCACAAGCCAGCGGGCACTGCCCAATGGACCTCTCAGCGGCGCCTATCCAAGGACGGAGTCGGGTTGGCGCTGTCTGACACTCCGATTTCTACCGCGCCGAGTTCTCCGCAGATGTAAGTTTATGAACTATCCGAGGTTGTGATATTTTCTGTACAGACGGATTGGATTGTTGCATGTTGCTTCATCTTATCTGTGCTATCTGTGATCGGCAATGCAAGATGAAGATTTCGATACCCCGCGCTATCGTTACACATGCATACCATCCCACATGAACAATCCATCATGACTGTTCATCACGTTTCGCATCGCAATTCATTCTAACAACATCATATAGACGCGCGCAATTACATACATCCTCATCGTATACATCCACACCCGGATCGTCCGTCTCCCATACCCCCAAAACCCGCGCCACAACCCTCGATATCCCAGGCCTCACCCGGTCCAAGGTCTCGCCAGATGGACGCATTCCCGAACGCGATCTCGGCTCCAAGTTGGTCATTGTCATGGTCGGCTTGCCGGCTCGAGGCAAGAGTTACATCACAAAAAAGCTAGCCAGGTACCTGAACTGGTTACAACATGACACACGCATATTCAACGTCGGCGAACGACGACGACTTGCCGCTGGTACGGGCAGTCCTGATCCGTCGATGAGACATATCAAGGCCAGGACCAACAGCTCTATTGACCAAGCCCTCGTCGACTCTGTGCGCAGAATGAGTGTAAGCGCCGGAAATTTCGGTGCCGCGCCTCCTTCGCCGCCTGAAAGGCCCAAAGCTCTCCCACCGCCTGCTGATATTCAGGTCAATGGTCAACATGTCGATGCTCCGGGGCCGATGCCACTCTCGCCAAGGGGAAGTCTAGCTGTCGATACAAGCCCTGAACCAAAGCGCGAGTCTATCGACCAGTCCGCCAGTTTCTTCGACCCCAAAAATCGCGAGGCAGTCCAACTTCGCGAACAGGTCGCTCTAGCCACACTAGACGAATTGCTGGATTACGTTCTCGATCACGGTGGTAGTATCGGCATTCTGGATGCAACCAATAGTACACTTGAGCGGCGCAAAACGATTATGGAACATATCCGTCGACGAGGCGGCCCCGAGTTAGGGGTACTGTTCCTCGAAAGTCGCTGTGTTGATCCGGTACTGTTAGAATCGAACATGCGACTGAAATTGTCTGGACCAGATTATCGGACGCAAGACCCCATCAAAGCGTTGGAGGATTTCAAGAGGCGAGTGGCGCTCTACGAGAAATCTTATGCTCCTCTGGGAGAATACGAAGAACAAAAC
The DNA here is from genome assembly GCA_023625975.1 of Talaromyces sp. PYS2103. Taxonomy (NCBI): domain Eukaryota; kingdom Fungi; phylum Ascomycota; class Eurotiomycetes; order Eurotiales; family Trichocomaceae; genus Talaromyces; species Talaromyces sp. PYS2103. The sequence continues at coordinate 403,758 of JAMAGB010000011.1, read as the reverse complement.
GACATGCCATACGTGCAGATGATTGACGTAGGCAGAAAAGTCGTCGCACACCAAACCACGGGATTTTTATCATCGCAAGTCGTCTACTATCTATTGAACTTCAACCTATCCCCCCGCCAAATCTGGATTACACGTCACGGCGAAAGTATCGACAACCAACTAGGCCGTATCGGCGGTGACTCGGAACTGAGCGAAAACGGACACAAATATGGCCGAGCTCTGGCCAAATTCATTGACAGCCAGTGGCAGAAGTGGGAAGCATACCAAGAAGAGAAAGCCATGACAAGCCATTTCCCGCCACATCCGGGAGACAGCACGCCACCGAACCCGTCCTACGGATCAAACAGTAATAAACCGCGAAATTTCTGCGTATGGTCCTCAATGATGAAACGCGCGATTCAGACCACGTCGTACTTCAACGACGACGACTTCGACATTAAACAGATGCGTATGCTCGATGAATTATACGCCGGCAAAATGGAGGGATTGACGTACGAGGAAATCAAAACCCAGTTCCCCGAGGAATACGAAAGTCGTCGCAAAGGAAAACTCGAATATCGCTACCCGGGTACTGGTGGTGAGGGTTATTTGGACGTGATCAACCGTTTGCGAACTGTCATCGTTGAGGCTGAGCGTACTACAGACCACGTCCTCCTCGTTACGCACCGGTCCGTGGCGCGCGTGTTGCTCGCATACTTCCTGGGTCTGGATCGCGATAAAGTCGCTGGCCTCGACGTACCGTTGGGAGTGCTGTATATGCTGGAACCAAAGCCGTATGGAGTCGACTTTAAAGCGTATAAGTACAATCCTGAGACGGAGTGGTTTGATTATATGCCTCACTTTGAGTTGCATCAGGCTAAGACTTTTGCTTGAAACATAGTTGTGTTTTTGATCATTCCACATGTGGCCCCGGTTAGATTTTTTTTACTTCTGCATTTAAAGAATTTGCATTGTCGTTGGCGTTTGTTTGTGATGGGTGTATGTATTTTTATATTCATGTATGAATTATGTTTGAATTATGTTTCAATGACTGAGTGTACATGTTCCACTACGTGCTGTGTTTGATACAAGTGAATGAGCAATCAACCTAACCATTCAATCGTCTATATATACAATTCCACACAGATCAAGTCACAACCCAACCAGACCTCTAGGTATGATCATTCCTATGATTATTATTATTATTATACCCATTCAACCCCGAATACCCATACTTTGAGAAACTCCTCCTCCAAAGCGACAACGGCCGTCCATCTTTGTCCGTTGTCCCACCTTCGATTATGTTGTGCTCGTTCCTGGTGGATGGGTCTGTGGTCTCGTATTGGATTGTGAATGAGTCGTGTCGCGAGATGTGTGTCATTGGGATTTGTTCTTCTCCTTCATGATCATGATCATGGTCATGGTCATCATCTTGCATGTGATGATGGTCGTCGTCGTTGTCATGATCAAGAATACTGGCTTGGGACTCGACGTCTGTTATGGATGTCACTGTTGTCGTGCTTTTCATATGTGAATGGCTGCTGGGTGATGTCGGAGAAGAGAATTGTTTTGCGTTGTTGTTGTTGTTGTTGGTTGAATCTCTGTTTTTGCTACTGGTCAAAGTAGAGGACATCCAGTTCTGATGCGGGAATGATCCCTGTCGTCCTCGTTGTGTCTGTGTTCCTCCTCCTCCTCCTCCTCCTGCTGCTGCTGCTGCTGCTGCTGATGATGATAGAGTAGGATCATGTGATCGAGATCCTTGATTATCGTTTCGTCTGTATTGGGCTCGTCCTCCTTGCTTGCGGAAATAGGATGATTGTTCGGCAGAGCGGCCGCGAAAAACGTTGTTGCCGAATATGGATTCGAGGAGAGGCGTGATTGTAGGGATGCAGGCTGCGATTATGATTGTGTTTCCTTCGATGCTTTTTCCTTTTTGTCAGATTGATAGAGAGAATTGGGAAGAGAAGGGAAAGGGGTACCTTGTCCATAGGAAGACGCCGAGGGAGTCATCTATTGCTGGCGGTTAGTACATATGTCCTCCATCAAGATTCGAACAGGGTAAGCATACATGTATAATCGGTAACCATGTCTAGGCCAGTTAGACGAGTTGCTTTGTAGATTGATACTGCGCATGCACTTGACTCAAATCAGTCCCCAATCTTCCAAGAATTAATATGTACAGGGACGTACAAAATACCCATTCCCAAAATAATCATCAATCCCATCTTCTTCTTCCGATTCATCTGTAATCTGTACAACACCGTCGCCGGATATACAGCCAGAAACAGATCCAGGAACGCCGATAACGCTGTCACCCATCAGTCAATCTTCGTCAGTCAGTGTCGTAGGGAGGAGAGAGAGGCATACCCCCAGCCCCAATCGAATAATAAGTCAACACATCTGGATTCCAACACTTCACACCAGGCAAACCATGTATAGTCGGCGTCCAAACCGCTCTCGTCGGCGAACACTGCGCGAACAGAATAATCACACATCCAAAGATAATCAAGTCGATAGAACCCACCAAGGCCCACAAAAAGATCGTAAACCGGGGTGTCGGATTAAGGATTCTGATCAATAGCGCCGTAACCCCCAGTTTTGGGATTGTAAAGGATAATATGCCAGGCGTGAATGATGCGGCGCTGTAGAGGAGTGCGTTGTGTAGTTCTTCGGGGCTCAGTGTGCCGCTGTGTCGGCCCATGCCCCAGTGGATTGAGACGGTGACGAGGATGGCGAAGAGATGGCAACATACCTTCACTCTCCAAAACATAGTGTCAGAACTCATGTCTTTTGGCATTTGGGGCATGATGGAAAAGGGAGGGGGGAAGTTACCAAAGAAAAAGCCATGATATAATCATCCAATCCACTCGTGTTCACAATCTTGACTCGAGTATACAATCGTGCAGCCATGAATAAGGTGCTGACTGCCACAAAGGCCCAGATTATGCCTTGGGTGGCGCCGATGGAGGCCTCACCGGCCATTGTCTTTGGGGACTTTCAAGAACGCATGTGTGTTTGTGTGTTTACAGTCCGAGTGTCGATTCCAATAGTACGGAGTATGGGTTGGGTTGACAGATCTGCTCGATCGATGAGATGAGACGCATCGAGTAGAGGTACGTAGTCGGGTATTAAGAGAAAATCATGCATATTGAAAAAGATCAGAAAAGATCAACACTCCGGTTTTTCCCCTCCTCATATTAAGGTAGTACGGGGTAGTCCAACGTCCTGGCTTCATCCTGAAGAAGAAGGCAGGTACTCCGTAGAATAAGGTTGACGTTGGCTAAACCGCCCCAACTGACCGGTAAATAACTTTTTTGGTCGTTGCTAAGCAAGAAAAAAGGGGAATTATTCATGGCAGATCAATGGAGCATCGGTTGTTTATGCTAGATATTGTGGATGCCATTCCCACTTGGACTGCGCACTAGCGAAGCCCTAGGTAGGTCAAGTTCAGCGTCTCCGGAGTATTTGTCAACTAACAAACCATTTGAGAAGGTGGGACTTTCTTCAGACTTCCACATGCACGTGAATATTCTAACAATCCTCATGTAACCCTTCAAGTCAGCAATAGATTATTCACAGTCTTTCAAGGTTCATTAGTGACATGTTATACCAACCCGAGAAAGTTGAAGAAACCAACCACGTTGAAGACCAACAAAGGCTTGATTACTTTAGTTCGGAGTCTATTAATTAATTGCGGAGAATTTCTCACGGCTCAAAATTAAAAGAGAGAAGAACCACGTCGATTACTTCCGTATTGGGTATGTATAGAGGCAATTTTTTAGCCTTTTAGGTCTGGATTGCTTGTTGGCAGCCAATTAAGAGAGCCAATTGAGATTCGAGCCGAGAGTGTTCAGGGGTATAGAGACTATCACTCACTCCTAGTAAGTTAACTATGAGACTTAGCGTATTGCATATTGATTATACTGGGCCCTGGCTATAATTAAAGATAAACTGTTCTAACTGTCACTACTAAAGAAACATGTCTTAGAAGATTTCAAGATATGTCATGTGAGTACTACCTAGGTAGGTAGTAGGTAAGTTGGCCAAGTGCATAGATGAAGAAGATACTCATTTTTGGATGTCTGCTTTCTCGCGAAACTCTTGATTTAGCCTCGGTCTGATTTGAATTGGCGGCTTCTAGGATCGAGTTAAAGCACGACGTAACTACATGGTAGGAATAGTTGGTGCTTAAGTCGATGGCGATTGTATTGTGTCTTGACCACGGGTTAGGGTTAAGCCCAATTTAACAATTAACACAAGCCATAACAATTCACTAATCGACATAACTAGTGACGAAATTCCTCATTAGGGACTCAGATATTTCTACAAATATTGGCGTCCTTCCTTACACCACCAAAGTGAACCGGACTCTAGTAACGATCCCATGATAAATTCCCCCAAGTTTAAAAATGGCCTCTACTGCCTTCGTGGCGTGACTTTGAGGTTCTTCCTCCTTAATCCCCTCATCAGCTTCTTCCAGCTTCTCTTTATCAACCAACGTGTCTGGGTCGATGCCCTGCTCCACATAGTAGAAATAGAAGCATTGACCGTAGACATGCTTCTCAGCCGTGTGCACGAGTCCCCAATACTGTTTCCATATAGCTAAAAACCCTCTTTCAGTATGTCTCCATGTGCTGTAAAGCTTTCTCTCAAGGCCCACCCCAAAGGAGGTCGAGTTCGGCAATGACGTCGGGCAAGTCCCATCTCTTCTGTCCTACCAATGCATCGAATATCAGCTCAAGGCTGGGTAAAGCAATGGCAGCTGGAAAGGCATAAGGAATGGTTGCATATCGATTGGTATGCCCGGACGGAGAGCTAGGGCCAGGTACGAGGTCGCGGTGCGCAGCAGACAGTTCCTACCAGGTTCCTGCTTCGGCCACTTCCAACGACGTGTGATCATCCATAATCTTCACAAACCATAGGAGCATAGTTCTTCTCACGTGCGTTGCTGGCCCATGGGCACCGTGGGGAAGACGTGGATCCGTGATTCTGACATCAAAAGCTCTGCAGGGTTGGTCTGTCCATGTTGTGCCAAAGTGTTCCGAATCCTCCTTGGTAAACATCTGGGGGGTAATCCTATGTACAATGACGAAATAATGAGCTGAGGTGAAGTTCAAGACTATCATCATCGAGTGTATTGATGCGTGCCGATGAGTTGCTGGTCCATAGCGTGACCAGGTTCCTCTAGCAATAACCCCATAGATCTTGGAGGATTGTGCTGGATTCGGTCAGATATTGAGTCTCTGAGCATGGGTTTTCCCCCTCTTGAAGCTCATGGAAGTGATGAATCAATCTCTATTGGGCCTTGCGCTGTAATTGGTGCAACCTACGTTCCGGTACCTGCCTCCAAGAACCTGGGGGGAAATCACCAAGGATCCCCATTACCCAGGTTATCAAGATTCTGTTCCCACACGGGAAGCAAAAAAGCTGACTTTCCTTGCCGAATATAATAATCCTGCAAAGACATGAGAGGGTCGACTTCCCATTTGCCGGTGTGCCGTGTACATGGACGGCACCATGAAATTTGTTGCCAATCGCCTTTTCTTCTCACAGACTTCGTTCTTGGATCAATAATTAACGACATTGTGAGGCTTGAGAAGAGGACGAGTATCTCATAGATCTCGTTCACGATGAAACAAGTCCCAATCTTCAACCGGCGGACCGCATATGTATTTGGGTTTTTATATACTTGCTCTCAACCCGCAGCTGGTAACGAAGCTGGGTAGAGTGAGGAGTGCAACGACGGATTGTTGCTAAAAGTGGCAGTGGAGCTAGATGATCAGAAACGGAAGATCTATGGCCACAAAAGATATCCATCAGACTGCTATCCGGACCGTGATGGTTCCAAACCAGGAAAACCATAAAAATCAACTCTAGCATGAACGTGCGACCGTCATTATCCTCGTGAACGCCTCTGACGTTCCGTCAACATTCGTAGCCCTGGGGTGACTTCCAATCTGGAGATATTGGTGAGTTGTAGCTGAGGACCATTTGATTTGATTTGCGAGAGGGGTTAAAACCACGGCACTTGCGTTTTCGGCAGAGGAAAGTCAAGTAAGTCTTCATGCTTTCTTGTAGCCAACCCAGCGTGCATTTTCTCTACTATTGAGTTTTTCGAGAACGTAGCCTCAATAACAGTTTGCGCCCATGCTGAATACGGAGCATAGTAGGTATCCTAAATAGTTAGTAAAACCCAAAATCTAACTGGGGTTAGATTGGGAGTATTACTTACAAGAAGGGTAGTATCGTTAAACTTCGCGAGATAATTTTCAAGAACTGGACCTGCTGCTTCCACGACCAAGCGAACAACGCGACCCCAATGGGGCCGCTTGAAGCGTTCGAGGTATTGAGACACAGCGTCGGTCTCATCTTTGCCATTGCTTTTTGTCTCCACAGTTCAATCCGTTGAGTCTGGGTTAAAGAAGCCGTATCACTAACATCCTGCTGCTTGGCAATTGCATAGACAAGACATGCCTCAAAGTTTTCAGAAGTTGTGGTAGCTTTGATATTGTCCCTGGGGCTCCATCGCCGTAATCCAGTTCTAAAGGCTTCCTTAAGTTTTTCCACAAGCCGTGTGTCAATCTCACGGTTGCGCAGGTTGGGTTCCGGCCATGTTCCTTTGTCGGCTTTCTCAACTATACAGTTGTAAGTTTAGATATATGAATCTAACCTAAGTTAGATTACTTACCTGATCGGACAGGATGTTATCTCGCCAAAGGGATTCATTCTGAACCTCAGAGATAACAGACTGAATGAGGTCCTATGGAACACTCCCAAGAACTGCAGCGCTGAACAAGTCCTTGAACAGAACGAGTTGGTCAGGGCCGTCAGCACGAATTGAACCTCCTGGTATGAATTTGTCGCGTGAGGTTTTTGATAGGCGAGGCTTAATGTCTGACGACTAGGAGCCCTCTTCATTGCAACCTTTTCTATCCAATAACTTCGGATTAGCTGGGAATTAACGCTCCAGAATTACGTATCAACCGTATTACCTTTCTTGTCCACGAAAATTGTACCTCGTTTGTGAGATTGACATGCACAAGATGTGGCATGAAGGCAAAGATCTTCTCGAAATCATCCGTCTCAAGTTCTAGAATATATTAGCAAGATTTCAGAAAGTATACCAGATATAAAATGCCATAGGAACTTACTGCCACAATCGTAAATATTGATCGAATCAAAATCTGGATGTAAAAACAGCTGAAGCGTATGCTCCACAGCATTGCTAGGACGCAGCTTGCTCTGTGTCCTCAACGATAGCACGATTGATGTAACCGTGAGGAATCCGGTGTCCATTGTAGATTATGACCATGTGTCTCTGAGATGCTGTTCTTTCGACTGCTGTCAGCTGTATTCCTTCATTGTGTCTGGAAGGTCTCCTGCCTTGAAGTCTTGGTCTTCGACGATGCACTCGATGTCCTCATGATCCTGTCCGGACTTCTGTAGTTGTACAAAAGTGATTGAAGTCTGTTCGTAGCTGTCTTTTTATTTGACGCTTTCCAAGAGTCCCCAGGGTCGTTCAGCTGATGTATTTCCGGCAGCTTTTCGAGTTGATCTTTTGTTGCGACAGTGTCCGTGGTGAGAATGGTTTCGGCATCGTGATGTCTGTCGCGGCGGACTTCCCCATAATGTGGCCCAGATTTCGAAGAGTAGCTTAAAGCATACCCCCTGAAATCGTCCCGCTAATTGACAAGACGACAGGCGTTCTGTCTCTATTTTCAGCACGTGAGAAAAAGAACTTATACGCTGCCTGAATCATTCAGAAGTGCATCTAACATAAGGAAAGACCGCAGCGATTATGTCCGAATGTAACGACACAACCGGATGACGCTCTGAGAAAGGTAATGAAAACATGAATGGGGAACATTTGGAAAATCGTTGACGTAGGGATTGCAGATCCGTCTGTGTTGTTGGGTATATAAAAGTGGCATTTAATGTTGAATTCGGTAGTAACGAGCCGAAATTCGTTGACGATTTTGAGCTGATTTCCACAACCAGTTGAAGTGGACTTGAAACGAACCGCAACCTGCCCGTATGCGTCATAAAAGCGACCGATCTTAGTATTGAAGGGGAGACTAGGAATGATGAAGAAACGAAATTCCGGCTTCAAGAATAACCACATCTGTCCTCTGCTGCGCACATTGCCTTTGCTGTCCGTCAAGGTTCCGCACTTTAAGCCACAGGGAGTTTCCTGGCCGCCGGTACGTTATTTTTGTCTCTCAGGTGTGTGATTATTGTTCCGTCGGAGAAGAAATCTAGGTTATATGCGGAGAGCTTTCGTTCGTTGTCGTCCCGTACAATTGAATAAGGTATGTCTAGTTGAAGAGATAGATGTTGTATTTCCAGCGAACCTGCGATAGTGATGCTCTCCTTCTTCTGTTCTTTTCCGGTAGAATGTATGCTCTTCTCCTCATGGTTTTCCGATGTCAAAATGGATTTCCAGTACATTGTGTATGTGTTTTGGTCTCCGGTGATTCGTGACTTTGCTATCTCTTCCGCGTTTTTTATTCTGATATATGACCTCCAGCTCTTTGCTGCTGTCGTGTCTTCGTACCTTCTCGCGTATTCGTATTTATCTGCGTATTCATCCCGCATGTTGCGTATGAGGTGTGTCTCTCGGAAGTATTTTTCATCGTCGGGCATGTAGACTAGGTCTCTCCATTCGAGATCTTTGGCTTTGAGATCGTCGATCATTTTGTTCAAGCGGATCCTCTGGAGTTGAAAACTTGTAGTATCGGGCCCTTGGCTGATGTCCAAACCCGGCATGGCTCCTATCTGAGCTGGTCCATCCTGGGGAACACGGTCTCTCCAGGTGTTCGATTTTGATTTTGGTGGCCGTAGTACCGGTGTGAGTCCATTTCCACAGAACAAAACTGGTGCCCTTCTGTCTTGGATACCGTGCGGACGTGCTGTCTGCTGATCGTGTGCGTACATGAGCAAACTGGACACGTCTGTCAATGTCGACCGAATATCATGGTAGGAATTTGATCTTCGCGGAATCGTGCAATCTCTGGTGGAATGTCGCCATTCCATTATTCCTGTGGTGAATCATTTGCGGCCCAGAGTTTATTCTTGATCAGTGTGAACGTATGATAGCAGGTCGATCGGTATCTCTGTACGGCCGATCGGCGGTGGCAAGATGCTGGATGTACGAGTCCTCTGGCTCCCATGAGTGCATATGGATCACTAGCGGCGTGCGATCCTTCACATTCTGGGACAATATGTCTACAACAGTGATGGCCTGTGGAGGCTCAAACAATAATCATATTGGCAGATATGATCAAGAAAACTAAGCATGGAGAAAAAAAGAAGGAAACAGGAAAATAAGACTATTCCTCAATCACTATATCCATAGCATGCTTCCAAATAGTCTCACGTCCGGCCGTCACATGGCCCATCGGGCGCTGTCGTAAAGGACTCGTCATCATATTCAGGCGCTTCTTGTGTGTTATCTTGAGATGAGGCTTCAGAGATGGTTCGAACGCGGTGTAGCTGAGCTTCGTGTTCATTGTAGTCATAGCCTGTGGTAAAGAATTGACGTAGAAATTCTTGCATGCCAATGTGTGAAGTGTTCGCCAAACGACGTATAATGCGCGAAGATGGGTTGTGAGCAACGTCGTTATCCACAATTTTGAAAAATAATGGCTTTCCGGATTCAGGTGGGCGTATAGGCTCTGAGTCTCCAATATCATGTAAGGCTGTGCCATCTTCCCCTTCCCAAAACGTGACATCTCTAGAGAACGTTATCTTTCCTGTTTCAGGATCCCGGATTTTGAATAGATGGCCGTGGTCACCAACGTAGCCCATGAGACGTCCAATCTTGGCTCTCGGCTTCATCTTTTCTGATTTTACACGGTCTTCTTGAGGAATGTGCACGTATGCTTTGCATCCCCAAACTCGAAGATGTTGCAGAGATGGGATAGGGTTGGGAAGCTTCAATGCCGCACGCCAGATTTGTAACGGTGATTTTCCTTTTCCGGTTCCGTAAGACGCGAGATAATGCAAACTGCTGTGTCAATAGCAAATGGCCATAAAATATATGGTAATCCGGCGTCCACCTCCTCAACCAACTAGCCATTGAAGCTAATAAAGCGAAGTCCACCAATAACGCTGCAAAAGCAGGCAAGGGATCTGAGAAAATGTAGGACGACAAAGAACTTGAGAAGACGTGGCTTTGAGAAGGTGACGCGGAATGGCGATTTGAGAAGACAGGGCTGCACAACACCAACAGGTGTGTGTCGACTCTGTTCTAATCGTTGGCATTTCCTGTGAAGATGCCAAACCAAGAATTGTTGTTCCAACTATCTAGGGAGCCTATCGACAGAATATTGAACATGGGGAGGGAAAAGGAAGCACAGCGTCGCTCTCGCAGCAACTTGGCCCCTTTTATATGCGCCCTGCTAAGCGAAGCACTTGTCCGGATATGGCACCGACAGCTGGATTGAGGTTATTCCCAGATACAGCACCGCTAGGGCACCGTTCCGTGTCCTAATCCAGCTGCCGTTGGAACCATTCCTCTGGCGGCCGTCACATTGTCGCCTATCGTCGACATTGTCGTTGCTTGACGTGGTGAAAAGGATCTGATGTCGTTCATTTGTCTCGGCGTTGAGATACTGGACGAACAGGGAAGCGTCTCTAAAAGACCCACTAGAGCCATGGGCCTCGGATTCGGCCAAATCGTTTGGAAATAGCGGATATGTTGCAGAACAAGACGATCTTCACATCTGCAAATATGGATGTCATATATAATGCCGGGGCCTCCCACCGAGAACAAGATACTCGTTTCATAGTCCCAGGATTGAGTGAACTTGTTCGACTAGAAGTGTCCAGACCAATGGCGCCATTGACTGTGGCATTGCATCTGTTCAAAGGTCGATCCTGGTCCATATTCAATATGACAGTGGACCATATTGTCGAAATGAAGAAGGTGGAGAAAATAAAGTACATTGGAACTTCCCAACTAGACAAGACGACAGGCGCACAGGCTCGCCGAATTGAGACGTAAGGTCGACGACAAGCTTTTCACGTGTAAGTGGATCAGCACTGCTGGGTTGCATTACCGGATCAAGATCCATCTCGCCACCCAAAGATTGAGGTTCCTGTCACTATTAATAATAAGTCACTACAGTACAGACGCTGCCAACTTACATCCCAATCTATATCCCATACCAAATTGAAATGGTCGGAATGTGCTTGGAGAACGGACTGATGGAGATCCCAGCGCCCCTTTCCACAGACAAGAACAACATCAGGGGGGGAATGACCTAGATATTCCTTAGCCTATGGCCTAGCTGTGGTAAATAGTGTCTGCTTACCTTGCCATTATGGAGTCCATTGGTGGAGGCCTCATAGTCTGATGATGCTTTATCGATTCATGGAGTATGCCCGACTGGAGGCTATAGCTATCTATAGCCAACCGACTGCGGGGCTGCCTGCCACACCCATGGCACCAGCGAAGGAACTCCAAAGGGTTGCTCTTACCTCCGGGGTCTTGTCTAGATCGTTCATATGAAGCTGAACACGTCGGGGTGGTGGATAATGTAGCAGGTTGGAATGGGTTCAGCACCAGCTTGTTCACGTTTGAAGACCGCATTTGCCGCTTGGTCTCCCTCACTGCGCAGGTTTTACACGAGATCATAAGGTTCGTGGACTGCTCCTTAGGATCATGATAGGTAACAACTTTAAATCTACCCCAGGAGTTCTGCCCTGGACGTATGATACTTCTTCCCTTGACGCCCTAAAATTTATAATCAGTACAGGTACTATTGTCAGGGCTGAAGAGAACGGAGACTTACCAGTTGGAGCGGCTTTGAGGTGTGGTGTGGTGTGAGAAAATCGCGTTCCTAGTGGACAAAAACATATATTTGTATATATATGAAGAAAAAGAAAAGCAGTGTTCCTGTTCCAAGTTGAATTGGAACGACTCTTCTGTTCTTGACGAAGGAGAAAGTACATGTAGTCAGGAAGAAGGAAGAACACAGGGAGAAGGGGGGAAAGACCTCCTATTTATGTTGGGTCCAGGAGAGTACACGGGACAGAATTTCTTCAGTAAGACATTGCCCGGCAATTCCCAGGAAACAGACACCGACAGAAGGTAGGCGAAAGGAGGAAAGAATAAAGAAAAAGACGCCCAGCTTAAAATTGGAAAACAAAGAGTAAGAGAAAAGACAATGTGGTATGGCGGCGGTGTCAATGGCGGCCGTCAAATGAAGTATGTCGGTGAGGGATATGGATGTTTTGGGCCTTGTCCAGAATTGAATGAAAGATGGAAGGGTTTGCCCGGAATTGTTACACTGATAATGACTGAAAATCGTTCAATTTCGTTCTTTGTGTTTTCTGAACTATCCACAGATAGATGACTATGATACACTGCGCGCCGAAAAATAACATGATGCTATACATTGATGATATGGTTATTCTCACGAATGATTATACACTGACCGGCCTTGCAGATGGAACATGGTTACTCGAGTGACTCCACTCAAGCATTGCCCTGCACGGCGAAAAGAGTTTCTGTTGTAGTATTTGACAAAATTTCAACACCGCTGGGATAAGAGTATCCGCGGGCGGCTTCCAAGGCTGCTTTGTACTGTAGAGATACGTCAGTAAATTGCCCGACCACATTGCTAGGATTGTCCAGAATCTTACCTTGAATCCAAAATTCATAAGGAGTGCTGCTGCAAGGCCAATGCAGACAACAAGCGGGCCAAACATGTTATCAAGATCCTTGCCACTGCGCTGTCGGATCAGTCGTGCGCGCTTCTCGTGCATATACCAGCCCCACACCGAGGCAAATACTGCGAAGAAGGTGTAGACAATGGCCAAGGCTTGTGCAACGATGTTGTCGATGCCCGCCGCGTTGTATAGGGCTAGAGATAGCGAGGCGAGCAAGACGCTGACGTGTTGCCATTTGATGAATGTTCGTTGGTTGGCGAGCCACACCTTGGACTCGACACGTACTGGCCCCGCATCCTTAATCCATACTTCGGGCGCTGAGACACCTGGTGGGAGTCTTGATGTTCCTTGACGATGTGCCTGTGCATATCGAGACATGGAAAAAGACGGGAACAGGTTTCCAAGATAAGACGAGCTCGTCGCATCTCCTTGACTTTCCGCAGGTTGAATAGGCGTTGGTTCTGCTACTGGGGATGGCTTGCTGATTTCTGTTGTACGCGGAATGTCTCTGGCAGAAATTGAAGGTCGTTCAATTATATTTGATGTGCCGCTTAACGTGCGACCAGGGGATGAACCTCTTCCAATACCCATACGCGATATAGGCGACCCCATCATCATTTGTAACGGACTGCCTTTCGCTCCCAAGAAGCTTCCAACGACCAGTTCTTCCTCCGCACGCTGGGCCTCCCGCTCTTGTTCTTGCTGGAACGCCGCCTGAGGATCTCGCCGAATATCATTCTCCAGCTCACCAAGCCAGAATGGCAAGGAGTTGATATGGTCCTCAAAAAGTGATGCCACACCATGAACAAACTTTGAGAATCGTGGCGCTTCTTTCACAAGATGTGATACCATAAGATCATGCAACCATTCTACGTGACGAGCACCGTTCCGCAATTTGATCTCCAGCAAAGCATGCGGAAATCGCGCGATTTCGCCCTTATTGATAGAGGCGAAAGGGTACTGCATTGCCAAGTCATCAATATCCCTACGATGCCAATCTTCAGGATCACGGCAGGGTCGCTGGGGATCTAGAGCGTCCTCCCGGATCAGTGCAAGGTTGGTGTCTAGCGAAATTCGAATGCGATCATCTCCGGGAATTTGGAATGCAGTCCTGGTATAGTTTGCCCGAAGCATAGGCTGCAACTCATTCTCCTTGATGAACGACTGAAGCTCTTCCACTTCTTTTTTCAAAGATTCTGCTTCTTGAGATTCGCCCTGAGCTCTATCTTCAAGGCGATGTACCTTTTTCTCAAACTTGTATTCACCTTTGAGGAATTCTTGAACGTGCTTCTCCTTGAGTTGCACTCGGACTTCGCGGCTGCGGTCGTCACCGACCACAATTTTCTTCTCCAGGAAAATTGCTGGCGCTTCATTGAGATCTCCGGACCAACGTAGGCGCAGTGATCCAGCTCCTGTAGCGCGTGTAACTTTCTGGTTGTATAGATCGAATGAAGGGTTATCGAAGTACAACGACGTGATTGTCGGGTCCTTTTGCGAGACGTCTAATTCCTTGGAAGTTGTTGGATTATACAGTAAGACAGGGAGTCGACGTAAGATGTGAGTCTTGACCTCCACAACATTGTCTGTGTGCACCCAGAATTTGTACGATACGTAGGCATCATGGCCCAGACCGCTGTCACCAGTCGGCTCTTGGTCTTGCGGCAGTTCGAGACCAAGGACTTGGCGTGTAAAAGTGTACATAGCCGACAATCTGTGCAAAAGAGGAGAATAATCCTCGGAGTTGAAAGAGAGTTGAGATAACCGGACCTGAAGAAGAGGTCGAATCCGATAGCGTGCGCCGCGCTTTCGGTCATGTTTCTTAGCAGCTTTGAGGAATCCAGAAAAATTGATCCGGCTGTATTTCTCCAACTCGCTCACCTCCTTGGTGATCTGGTCCAGTTCTTGAACTGCCTCATTCGCAATCTCTTTCCGCTTCTTCTCGTCGTTTGCTTCATCCTTGTCACCGGAGGACTTTCTGGCGAGCGGCATGAGCTTGGCCTCGCAAGCATTGGTGCGATCTCGCAGTTGCTGGGACATTTCCGATTGGAACGCATTGACCTTGTCCAATTGGACATTGATCAGCTCCTGCACGAATGATTCTTCGTCGTTTTCGGTCCATGGTTGGGTTTCCGTATCGCTGTCGTCTCCATCCAGCTCACGCTCTCGTAGAAGGCCCTTGAGCTTTGCGTAGTCGATGTATTTCCCCTGCCATGGCGGGTAAATAGAAGCTTTCAGCGTTTTGCCAAAACGCATGGTGAAAACTTGAAACGGAAGGGAAGAAAACCCTGAAACAACTCGTTTTACTTGATTCGCCACTCAATTCGTTTCGATTCGTCAATTCGTATCAATGGGCACCAGGAACAATGCCAGTCAGTATAGTTGAGACAAAGAGGAAGAATTCGTCGTTCAAGATGGGATGAAGAAAGAATTGCCAGAGAGCTCCGCAATCGTCATGAAGGCTCGATCGCGAGGGGCACGTGTCTCTGCTGAACCCGATTTATGGACGGAAACATTCCGAGCATGTGATTGGCCACTGATAGGGGGTCTGGCCATAAAGCAAACAGTGCAAACACGCGATAAGTGATTACCTAACCTACGGTACTGTTCGCAATCAGCGTCGATGCAGCTTGTATGGAGTAACAAGAGGATATTTTGCAGCTTTCCTATTGTTATTTCTAGTTATTCTTATTGTGAATAAATTCCACCGAGAACTGCCCAATTTCTCACTCCTTTAGAAAAGCTATCAAATAGCTTTGAGTTGGTTCTTCGATTCCGTCTTCAAAGCACTCGCCGAGGTTACACAACCACGCGAAAGACGATCCTTTAAAAATCTCAGATATCATGGCATCAACTACAACTTCTGCGGAATCGCCCACGTTAATCGAGTCCTTTCATAATGCGCTACTCAATATCCACCAGAATCCCTGCCCAGAAGTACAGAATCCTCCCAACTGCAAGAAACGTGCCTCGGTAGCCGTCATACTTCGAGTCCGCCCTCAATATAACCACCTGCCACATTTGCCGGTTATCGTGACCGATAAGGCGGCTTCAACGTCTCATCAATTGAGCGAATTCTTTGCGCAAGATTGGGTGCAACACGGTGATCCAGAACTCTTATTCATCAAAAGAGCATCGAGAGTGGGGGACCGATGGACTGGACATGTAGCGCTTCCTGGAGGAAAGCGAGACCCAGAGGATGAAGACGATAAAGCGACTGCCGTAAGAGAAGCGCAGGAAGAAATTGGGCTGGATCTGAATACAGAGGACCTGATATTCATCGGGAATCTACCCGAACGTGTGGTGACTACCTCATTTGGCAGTGTTCCGTAAGTGCGCACGCCATTGGTTCTATCGTCCTCGAGTTTCACCACGAAGCTAATTCCATTAACAGGCTGATGGTACTGTGTCCGTTTATATTCCTGTTGACATCTAATAATACACCAACCCTTACACTCCAGCCTACGGAAGTGGCTTCGACGCATTGGGTTTCGTTAAGAGCGTTACTATCACCATCACTGCGCTCCGTCGAGTACGTTAATGTTTCAGCTCGTTATGCCAAACAAAATGGCTTGATTAGATGGGGCTCATCGCGCTGGATGACCGGCATGATGGAGTTTTCAGCTCTGAGACTCCTACCCACGGAAAGCCTATATTGCAGCTCTACTCCGGGCTTTCTCCCGGATGAATCGCATCAAATGAAACTGTCTATACTTCAGAGATTGAACCCCTGGGCTGCGCGACAAGCACCGTATGGTGAAAAGAACAGAGAATTACTGTTATGGGGTCTTACATTGGGCATCATGGCGGATTTTCTGGATTTGCTGCCCCCTCATAATGCGATTGATCTCTGGAAGCATCCCACATTCACTGCTCCTGACTTGCGATTTATAGTGTCGCTTCTCACCTATTCTATTCGCAAGAGGAATGCGTCAAAGGTGAAAGCTGCTCGAAGGCCCAGTCAAACTGCCGCGGATGACTCAACAATCGCACTATCCTACGAAGGAGATGACGAAACCGTCAAGAATGAGTCGGATTCAACAGTTTCTGGTCATGAACATGCCACTGCTATCTTATTACAGGGCTACTATGACCGTCTACGGCTGTCGTTGGGTGTTTTCGCTGTATGGCGACTGGCCTTGGGGTCAGCTGGGGCTTATTATATTTGGAAGCTGCTGCGACGGCGTTGATACACCTTTGATATACGTACACAATAGATTCTTGGACATACACATAACATCCATCGATTGATTATGTCACCGTAGCTATGTAACAGCAGAAGTGCTGATTGGCCAAGATAGCTCAAGCTACCCCACACTTTACATTTGAATAAACAAATCAACCTCGCAACACCAACAACAACAACACTCCTCCAAGAATCTTACAACGAATCGCGCTGTGCAGTATCTTGCCGGAGTATCGCGATTATAGTGGGCTACAGAAAAGCCCTGCCGAATTGCCAATTGTCCATCACAACAGAGAAACAAGAGAACAAATGGTCGCGACACAAAAGCTGTACCCTCGCGGGACCGTGAAGCGCATTGTCAAGGCACACGCTGGTCGTAACATCAGCAAGAATGCAGATGTTTTGGTGCGTCGTCTCTAGTTACTCGATGCTTGACTATCTTGGATCCAGTGGACAAACCTGAACTGACTTTTCTATCAGATCTTTCTAGATTACATGCTATTTATGCAAGAGTATGCGCTCCATCTCAGAATGATCACACCTCTCACTCGGTCTTCTTTCGACTATCTACTTACATATTTAAATCATCACCAGACTCATGCGCGAAGCATCGATTCGATCTCGAAAGTCAGGCGAAAAGGGCGTCTCAGCACGGAGCATTCGCCGAGTCACGGAGGTTAGTCAATATATCAAATCCATTTTTTCCATGACGGCGTTCGACGTATTGACTCATTTCGGAACTTATTCAGGCTACTCTACGCAAAATGAAAGGATAGCCACCATTCTTTGTCGTTTCCATTAATCTTCGTTGAATATTGCATTAGCGGGTTGCGCGTTTCGGGATGGGTGTATATATAGGCATGGTTATATTGTTGGGATGGCCACGGTGTTCGGCGTTAGGCATTGGGGTTTTATCTGGCTTTTTCATGTTACTTCAAGAAGAAAGTTGTGTAGAAAGAGATGTGTGAGGGTAGACTAGCTACTCACTGGAGATGGATATGTGGCCCACTAGTTAAGGTATATTTGCTGTATAAGCCCAATCCACACAGATCGAAGGTCCGAACAAAAAGACTGCCCAATAATCAGAATCATAACAATAAGAACTATAGACAAAATAGATTTTAAACTGCTAATATTTGCATATAGTCTGAGGCTGAAGCGGCAAGGCAAGGCAAGCTGACCCGCCGAGTACGGAGAGCCAGAGACGGGGCAACCACCAACCTTGAATAGGTTCTATTGCTTCCATTGACTTCTTCTCCTCGTGTCGCACACAACAGTCGATTTCTCAACTGATCCCCCTGCATTTCTTCTTTCTCAATCAATTCTTCCTTCCCATCCAGTTTCACTACATTGTCTATCTCACAACGAACCCAAAACGAACCCTGACTGTTGGCTCATAGCTACTCTCGAAAGTCCCAAGGCTGCACACGACACTTCTCCGCACGTTCCAGTCCAAGTCACACCTCAGTCACTCACCATGTCTGCCGCTATTAACAACAACCTCCCCACACAGTCCTCGAAGAAGAAGCGTGGTAAGAACGAGGCTTCTGCCACTGCGTCTGTTTCTACTCCTACGCCTTCGAACCCTGATGTTGATGCCAAAGCGGAGTCTATTGTCAATGGCGCCACTGAGGACGAGACCGGCATAATCAAGGAGCTACAGCGGTAGGCAATTTTCAATATAGTTTTATACGACCGATTACTGACTTATTTTCGTGTGGTTGTAGTAACTTGCGCAACGCAGCCAAGAAATTGGTAAGTGACTCATCCAGTCAACATGCGATACGAATGAGGTTGACTTTTGTCAATCTATAGAATGCCACTGCCAAAGTCGACAGCATAATTGCCGAGCACCCCGGAAAATCTCTTGACCAGCTCGTCGCCGAAAAGAAAATCAACGCTGACCAGAAAGCCCAAGCCTTGAAAAAACCCGCACTACAAGCCCAGGTCGCACAGATTGAGGAACAGATCACCCAGTACAAGCAATTCGCCGCGCATTACGAGGAACGCCTGATTAGCCAGAAGACATCGTTGGAAACCGCACATAAACAGGAACTTGATACTGTTCGTGAGAAGGCTGTGGCGGAAACCAAGGAATCTCAAGAGGCAGCGGTTCGTGAGCAGTTGCTTACGTTGAGCCAATTCCTGCGCTCTGCGGCATCTTTCAGACGAGCGGGCGATGCCGAATCGGCTGAAAGCCAGGCTTTTGAGGGTGTGCTACTGCAGGTGTATGGTGGTAACCAGGATGCCGTGGAATCGATGTTGAAGTTGATCAATGGCGCCGACGACAAGGTCATTGGGGTTGATGGTCAGGTTTTGGATGTGACCTGTAAGTTGCTGTCTTTGCTGCTATATAGTATAATTGCTCACTGTATATATAGACGCCAAAGTGAAGGGACTTTCCGAGGAACAGGCCCCTGCAGCTCCAGAAGCCCCCGTCGAGGAGACCCCCACTGCCGAATCTGGTGCCGTGACTGACCCGACAATTGCAAATGCCGGTCTTACTGAGCTCCAGGACACCTCGGTGTCTGCTGTCGTGGATACCACTCAGGCAGTCCAAGCTACGGAACCTGTCGTTGCTCCAACTCAGACTTCAGCAGGAGATGGTGCTAATGCGGTGGCAGAGTCCAGCTGGGAACCCCAATCATCTGGTACTCTGACCGCTGAGGAATGGGTTGAGGTGCCACGTCCTACCGAGGGTGAGGCCGAGCCTCAGTCGACTGCGGCCGCAGCTCAGGGCTCTACTAGCTGGGCGGAGGATGTCCCAAGTGGAGCTGCGCCAGCTGAAGGTGACGGCTTCGAGCCGGTAGTCCACCACCAGCGTCAGGGCAGTGTACGCGGACGAGGAGGTCGCGGCCGCGGCCGTGGTGATAACTTCCGAGGCCGTGGTGGACGGGGCGATTTCCGTGGTCGCGGCCGTGGTGGGCGCGGTGGTGAACGTGGCGAATTCAAGGGTGGACGTGGTCGTGGTGGAGCTGGTGGACAGCAGGGTAATCGCCAAGCTGTTGCAACCAACTAATGATATTCGTGATCTTGGTACAGCGCTATTCCACGACGAAATGAGCGGAAGCCGCTGCAGAATCGATTAGCATATTGCATATTTCACGATCTCTCGTTCATCAGACCTTACATGATGATTTTCCACTTCAACACGGCGCATATCCACCACTCCGGTCTGTCGAACCCAAGCTATGCTCCTCTCAATCAGCTTCAGCATCTCTCTTTTCTTGTATGTCCTTTTTATATTTTCCTGGGATGGCTAGGCGTTAGTACGGGCTGAATCAATGCGACATGTCGCAGGGGTTGATTGGGTTGGAAATGGTTATGAAAGACGACAAAAAAAAGTGTCCCTGATTCTGCCTTTTTCTCATCGTACAGGCTTGTTAATTGCAACTCAGCAAAGAAAGAAAAGGTTTAGTAATGGTTGTCTTGTCATTCAGCGTTGCATATCAAATCTTCTATGTTTGTTCTCATGTTATTGCAATGATTCCCAGTCGCTTTGCATCTATTATTTATTCTTCTTTGTTACTTTTTCTATGGATTTTTACCAAAGGTCATGGACAGCAAGACTTGTCATCTTGGCCAATCTTTGACCGCCATATGTATCGTATTACTGCTGCATTATGTTTCTTCATGGGTCATGCGGGGTCTGTTGGGCAGAGGCATAGCATAGGCGGGCTATAGGTTGCTGGGTATCGCTGTTGTGTGTCTTGGGAGATAGTCAATAAGATAAAGAATGATTGATCGTGGAATATTCTTGTATAGTATTCGTTGTATTGTTGAAGATGTAGATAAACAATGACGTAGCCCGATCTGCCCGCTTCTTCCGCTGGTTTTGTTAGTCTCCTCCGAACCTCTTTTAGTTACCTGCTAGTTCACTAAAGCTCTTAGTTAACTAAGCTTAATCTTAACAAAGTCACTTGTGTACTCGCACAGCGTATCGAATACGCAAGGACACGAATACGCCCTTGCAGAACAATTACGTTCAACCACCGAATACTGAAAAGAGACACGGGGTACCACTTGATGAACCTGTCTCATGGTGTGACCCCTTATGAAACTGCCGAGTGTCATGTTATGATAAAGTCCCCCTCCTCCTCTGCTCCTCCGTCGAACTCGCATTGTTTATAATCTTTGGGATTGAATGGAACTGCTACTTCGGCATTTTATGACGATATTCAAGCCTGCGACTATACTGCTATAGAAAGAAGACAGCGAAAAAAAAAATAGAAAAAGAAAAAACGCAAACATGGCTTCTTCACAGACTCCCTCGTCGTCCGCACGAGATCAGACACAGCGCAAGAAAGTGCTTCGCGTGATATTCATATCTTTACTCCTCGATCTGGTAAGAAACTTCCTTCCCTCCATCATATAATAATTACGACCTCAGCTAACATCTGAAAAAAAAAAGATATCATTCACATTCATCCTCCCCCTCTTCCCCTCTTTGCTCGACTTCTACCTCCAACAAGATCCCTCTCCAGACTCCCTCCTGAACCGCATATTCCACTACCTAAACGCGTACAAAAACTCATTCTCCAAACCCATCGATTCGCGGTACGACATCGTCCTTCTCGGCGGTGCATTGGGTTCGTTATTCTCTTTCCTGCAGGCCATCGCCGCACCTGTAATAGGACGTTTGTCGGATCGTCACGGGCGTCGAAAGGCGTTACTTTGGTCTATGATGGGGAACCTGGTTAGTGTTGCGTTATGGGTTGCTGCGACGGATTTCAAAACGTTTTTGGCCAGTCGTGTGGTTGGTGGGTTGAGTGAAGGGAATGTGCAAATGGCCAATGCGATTGCGGCTGATATCAGTAACGAGCAGCAAAGGGGTGCGACCATGGCGATGGTGGGCGCTTGTTTTAGTATTGCGTTTACGTTTGGGCCGGCGCTGGGTGCGGCGTTGGCGAATTCGAGTATTATTAAAACGAATCCGTTTGCGACTGCGGCGGGCGTGTCGTTGGGGTTGATTTTGTTGGAGACTGTGTATTTGTATGCTTGTTTGCCGGAGACGCATCCTCGACTTGTCCAGGCTCCTCAGAAGTTGGGTGATGATGCGAAGGAGAATACTGAAAGTACCACCACTCCGACTGAGAAGATTGAGAAGGTTGAGAAGGTTGAGAAGAACGAAGCCGGTGGGAAGGAGAAAAGATCGTATACCAACAACCCGGCCCTTCTCAACCTCGTTCATCTTCTATTTCTCCTCCCCTTTTCCGGAATGGAATTCTCCCTCCCGTTCGTGACCACCACCCTCTTGACGGACAGCAGCAACAACATCAACCCCTCCGCCGTCAACGGCCGTATTCTAGGGCTTGTCGGACTGATCGCCTCCCTCCTCCAGGGAACACTAGTCCGCCGTCTCCCTCCATTACTAACTGTTCGCATCGGCATCATCTCCTGCGCCATCGCATTCTTCTCACTGGCCAACATCTCCTCAATCCGCGGCCTGCAAATCTCAGCCTGCTTTCTGGCAATCACCAGCGCCACTGTGGTTACCGGGTTGAACAGTTTGGGCAGTCTGGAAGCTGGGCCTGGAGAACGGGGGATTGTCTTGGGACGATTGAGGAGTTGGGGTCAGTTTGGAAGGGCGTTGGGTCCGGTGTTGTTTTGTTCGTTCTTTTGGTGGGTCGGCAGGCAGGTTGCCTATACGGTTGGGGGTGTTGTGGTGGTTGGTGTTTGTGGGATTGTGGTGTTGGCTTTGAGGGAGCCTGTTACGAGGTCATGATATGTATACATAGACAGCGGCTTAGAATGAGAAGAACTTTGTTGCTATATGCAGGGTATAAACTAAAACTGGAGAGGAGACGAAGTAAACTAATAATACAATTATTATTCTGATCATATCTCACCGGGTCTCATCATGATAACACACTCCTCCTCCAAACCTATTATTATCTGATTCCATCTGATATCGCTGTCGACCACCATGGCTATAATCACCTTGCACAGCCAACGCCGGTCCTGCAACAGCACCACCACCACCCTCCCCAAGACTCCCCCTCGCCTTCCCCAACAACCAATCCGTCAACGTGACAAACTTGGCCGTTCGATCCCATCCATCCGCCCGATCTGCATGTTCAATGGTATGACTCGCTACACGACCCTTTTCATCAAATGCGAAGATAAATAGACCTTCGAAACGGCCTTCTTTCCCGGGGAGGAAGATTGGTGCGTCGCCACCTAGGAGGGTGCTTAGGCTTTTATTGACTCCGGATGCGTTTTCGACATTCTTATTTCGGTCGGATGTTGACAGTGTTGTTGTTGATGATGATGACGATGACGTGGTGTCATGGCTTGTCTTCCATCTAACAACGAGCCTCTCCTCGCCACAATTCGTACCAGCGTAATGCTCCTCACAACCCAGCACCGAATCCGCGCGAACCATGCGTTCGCTCAGAATCTGAAGTTTGACGTTTCCCAGCAACGGTAGGCTGCTCCATGCCACGGGGACAGTCCATAATGCCGCACGGTACAGGACTCGGCCCTTGACGTTTGGTAAATGTGGATGCGTGGACGGGAACAGGTGGAGAGTAATTTGTGGTGAGAGGAGTTCGGAGGGGAGGGGATTGACCAAAATGTTTGGTAGGAGGGGAGATAGTTTTCGTAGGGCTATCAAATATCTTCGTCAGCATTTTGTTTTTCTCTCTCTCTCTCTTTAGGTAAGAGTGGGAATAACATACTCTTCCCCAATCTCACAACTCGTTCATCAGGCGGCTTGTGATCCGCCTCTGTTTCATATCTCACTGTTTGACCGCTTTGACCAGCGTGTCCGGTAGCTTTAATCTTATCCCCATCAATTCTTCTATTCCTTTTAGAATGTAATGTGGTCGAAGACGTCTTCGAGAAGAAAATAGCATCTATATCGCGACGATCGTGTAATCGCGCAAGAGGCTTTGGCGTTAGTCGACTGAAATCCCGACAATGAGTTTTGGGGCAGCCACACTGCCATCTAGGTACGGCATTCTGTCGATTCGATAATTTAGACGCGGACGATGATTGATATCGAAATCCGATGTTGGTTCGACGAGTGGTCAAAGAAGCAAAAGATGGAGAACAAAGAAAAGGCTTCGGCATAACGAAGTCCTTTGTTTTGATTGTAACTAGCTCATTTATCGCGGTGACAGAGTGGTTCGATCCCTTTCCGTGATATGGATCTATGATTCGAGCAGATTGAGCAGTATCCTTTTCTTCATGGAGAGGAGGTTATTGTTGAAGTTGAGATTGTCTGATAAGAAAAGACGATGACGTTGTTTTGGTGGTGGCCCGCACCGGGAAGAGGAAGCTCATGCGCAGCCAATCAGCGCTGTATATTAGTAGGCATGCTTTACATACAATTAGGAAGGAAGACTACAACGATGCCCTCAAATTAAGACATTGGAAAGAAAAAGCATGTACGTGTTCCATCATCCTATCATGCTCATAACAAGGACAAACAATGCTAACCATTTCACAAAATTAAGCAAGTTCATCATCATCCTCCTCCATCCCCATAAGCCTCCTCTCACCCAAATCCCGAATCTTATCCTCCAAAATAGACCGATTAAATCTCTGCGCAATCTTGACTGCCGCCTCAATCATCTTGCCGCTACGATCTTGCAACATACCCACTAGTTCAAGTGCCTTCATACCACGGTCTTCGCCTTCTCGGCACTCAACAGCAAGCATTTGAAGTAGGATCTTATCAATTTCGACTTCCCTTCGGGCCAGTTCGGCGCGTTGATTGCGGGTCGCGTTTGTTGTGGAGATGAGGTCTTGAAAGAGACTATAAAATAGACTTTCGCGGACAAATGCTTCTTCGAAGCGGGAGGCGTCGTTGCGAACGGTGTCTGACTCGTCGTCTTCGTCTTCGTTTGATTTGGAGGGCTTTGTGGAGACGGGAATTTTGAAGTCGAATTCACTGAGCAAAGGACGTGGGAAATATGGGTGGGTCTCACCTCCCTTGAGAATAATGCAGTGGAATTTGTTTTGTGCCACGGCCACAGGCCAGTAGTTCTCCTCTTTGCGGCCTTTGGATAATCGGTCAAGTAGCTTGGTATCGAGGAGAGGTATCCATCGAGCCTGGCCTGGTGTTCGCCAGTGTTGTAGAATCAACAAAACACCCTCGGAGTCATAAATACAGGGATCCTGAAGACGTTAGCATTGTCATTGATCTGTTAGTGCCACATACTTACCCCATTATCAGAAAAGAAAACATTCTTCAACTGTTCACCTTCTCTTATTGCCACGATATCCTCGTTTTGACAAATCTCATCTCGTTTGACGTTTTCAATGGAATACGTCAAGGAGGCAAATCCATTATGCCCAACAGGCCCATTGCCGATGGTCATGACATAGTCTCTCCATGCCGCACAAGTAATAGCTGGACTTTTCTGCCTGTATACCCGGAAGGGCGTTCCATATAGTGTGTATATGCGAACATAATTGGCCGACGTCAAGACCACGATGTAGGATTCGCTCAGGGCGATGGCTAAGTGAATTAGCTTATTATAATCAATGCGCCAGGAACGAGCTTCGCTCACCTTTGACTGTTTCACCTGGAGGTAGCTGAGTCCGCCAGTCTCCTCGCGTTGTCCACGTTTCGTGAGGGCGATAATATATCATCGCCGGGCCATTATCGGGAGGAGATGATGAGGTGAACAGCGCGCCGTTCTCATCTATGTAGGTCAGTATTATAACAAGTACACTACCAGTTTCAACTTACTCAAGCAAGCTTTGTCGTATCGATAAGGGTCTGTAAAATGAAAGTTTCGGTGCATCTCGCTGTCATAGAACTCAACCGTGACTGTGTTGTGTGATTCCTGATCGACTGTCCATACAACTCCAGTCAGATTCAAACCTACACGCAATTAGCATTCATCCCAAGTATTTTCAAACATACGATGAACATACAAAGATAGCGTCGATTGCCTTTCCAAGGCGTGCTTCCCGGCTGGAACGATTCATGCACAGTAGGCTCCCAATACGATGCCAGACGTTTCTGATCTCCACCCTGAAGACCGTCTAGATGCCCGTTTGTGCGTTTACCAAACCCATTGACCTCTTCAGTATACCCAGCACCGTCATCATCTTCTACGAAATTGTCATCCTCATCCATAGATCCCAAAATATCGTCCAATGAATCAGGTGAGCCACCTCTTCTGGGTCTATCCGCACCATCAACCTTGGATCTGCTAGGGATCTGCTTCCTTGCATTACCAGAGGTCTCACCCAATGGACCAGATCGGACAGTGAAGGACTCAAGTCGTTTTTCGAGTAACGATTGGTATTCCGGGCCCACGAAATTCTCGTAGATATAAAGCTCACCATCCGAAGTGGTGAAACATAACAGATTGACAGAAGGATGCCATGAAAGATTGATGACGTTGGCAAAATCGTACCGTTTGAGAATGTTCTGTGTACTCGTCTCCCAAAGCAAGATCTTGCCATCTGCACCCGCTGTAGCAAGAAGAGCACCATTGGGCGACCAACCAAGAGCCGTAATATCACCATTATGCGCACTGCTGAATGATTTCTGCGGACTCCAGTCCGAGGTCGAGAATATGGCGACTTCACGAGTAGCTTGAGCGGTAGCAAAAGCCGTGCCGTCTGGATGCCAAACCACTCGCGATGTAGCTTCGTCTTCCGGTTCAAGGCGTCGAATAGCCCCGTCGATTTTGCGTACCAATTCCGGTTCATCGGATGCAATTGAATAGATGTACAAGACCCCATCTGTGCAAGACACGGCTATGAATCGGCCACTAGGGTCAAAGGAGACATGTTTCGATCCTTTTGTTTGTTCTCGGAGATATTTCACATTCGTCATGTCGTCGACGTTAACTACCTTAACTGTGAGTTCACTGGCCAGTATGTTAGTGATACATGATTGATCCGCGAACGTGGAGATGCTTACTCGCTAGCGACAGCAATCCATTGACCATCGCTTGAAATCGCAAGGTCGCGAACGGGAAGCGCGCATCGTACAAGCAATTTGTCCATTTTGCCGGACTCGAGATCGTAGCGCCAGACCGTTCCATCTTCAGCACCAATGATAAAACAATCATTCTGCCTAGTATCAGCATTTCTGTCTTGCAATTCGCCTCAAATATCATGGTAAAGGCGTGGCTACCGTCGCAGTAATTCCAAAATGTGCCTCCACACCCTCATCAATCGTCCTAGGTTCGCCCTCATCACCAACAGTATAAATACGAATTGCAGAATTCGACCCTGCTGTTATTATGTGTCGGCCGTTGGGGGTATATGTTAAAACAGTCGTTCCGGGGGTGTCTAGTAATAGCAGAAGAATAAGTAAGCTTTCATCCATATCCAATATGAATCCTCTTCAGGACATACGTGCTGGCCTGCCCCTCGGCCTCATTGTTGCGGAGCTCATGACAGCGACTCGAGATTTTGAATATGATTAACAGTCAACGTAAATCGTTATTTCTCTAATGATGCCTCAATTGTCGTTGCTCACTTGCATGTTGACAGTGATGAAGCATGCCGCTCCGAGATGGTGAGACGCGTTAATTGCGGAGACGCGTCGCGTTGCTACCCCTTTAACTGTTTTGGGCTATCAAAATAGGGCTTAGGGCTTAGGGTCGGGGTACGTTTCTTCAAACTGGACCTTGTCTTTTAATGAAACTTGCTCGTCTACTTTAAAGAAGAATTGATTTCAAACATTTAAACGGTGTAATGGCTTCTTCATTCCATGACCGAATTACGTACTACGACGCTGCACCACTCGCCGTCAAAAAATCAAAATCAGCCCCATCCTCCGCCTGATTCACAGACCGAATGTACAGACCCCTATAACCGCGTTGCGACTTCTTCTTGGTCATACTCTGCGAAATCCCTACCCTGCGCTGAGCCATTCTTCTCCGTATCTCTTCATCCGAAACCTCCAAATGAAGTTTTCTTTGCTCTACATCACATGAAATAACATCCCCCGTCCGGACAATACCAAACGGCGACTCAGGGAGCGCCGACTCTGGCGAAATATGCAAGATAATAGTTCCTCCAGCTGTCCCGGACATCCTTCCATCAGATAGACGTAACATATCGGTAACACCTTGACTGCCCAACTTCCGTGGTAAAGGGATCAGTCCAGCTTCGGGCATACCAGGATTTCCGACAGGACCAATACTCTTCAGCACGAGGACTGAATGCCTCGTGACGGGAAGATCAGGATCGTCAATTCTATTTGCCATATCAGCGGTATTCTCAAAGACAACCGCTGGTCCGGAGTGTTTTAGGAGTGCGCGATTCTTGGACGCGGAAGCTTTCATTACAGCTCCGTTGGGCGCTATATTCCCTCTGAGAACGACAAGCGATGAAGACGGATAAAGCGGATCAGACAGGGATCTTATAACCTCCTTTGAATATTCAAACGGTCTAAACGGGGACTCATCGAGAACCTGGCCCAGAGTCTTGCCCGATATGGTCATGGCGTTCAAATGTAGCAATGGTCGAAGCGTATGCAACAACGTCAACATGCCACCAGCATTATGAAAATCGTTCATATAATTCGATCCACTCGGTTTCAAATCAATAAGTAACGGCGTCTTTCGACCTATATCATCGAAAGTCTGCAGAGTAATTCTGCCCTGTATCTTTGGGTGTCGATTCGCAATAGCTAATAGATGCACAACGGCATTTGTCGAGCCGCCTATCGCTTGCAGGACAGTGATTGCGTTCAGGAATGATTCTTCAGAGAGGATTTCCTGCGGTGTTCGATTTGCTTTTGCTACTGCAACGGCATTTGCGCCTGTTTCTTCGGCGATGCGCAGACGGGCGGAGGATACGGCTGGGGCGGAGGCGCCTTTAAGAGGCATCATGCCTAGAGCAGCTGTGATGCAGGCCATTGTACTCGCTGTTCCCATAACGCCACATGTACCTGACTATCATGAGCCGTTAGCGAATGGATCACCCTGCTAAGGAATGTTTGATGGGGGTATGTACTGTAGGCGCGAGTTCCTCATTAATAGCACTGATCTCCTCAACATCAATCTGTCCTGCTCTATATGCCGCCCAGTTATTCCGACAATCTGTGCAAGCACCTAACCGTTCACCTCTGTAACTACCAGGCATCATCGGGCCGGTAATGAGAGGCAGTACAGGTTTATTAGCCGATATTCCACCCATCAACTGTGCCGGCACAGTTTTATCACATCCTACATTCCAAACATGTTAGATGTACTGTACTTGAAAAGTCAATGGACCAAAGACAAACCCCCAATCATAATACACCCATCCATCGGCTGCGCTTTAATCATCTCCTCGGTATCCATACTCATCAAATTCCTCAAAAACATACTCGTCGGATGCGCAAACGACTCATGTAACGTAATAGTCGGAAAATCAACCGCCAATCCACCATGTAACTGCACCCCCCTTTTTGCTGCTTCGATTAGCTGTGGCACATTTGCGTGACAAGGGTTGTAGCTAGAGTAAGTGTTTATGATGCCTATTAGAGGGCGAGAGAGGGCGTCGTCGGTGTAACCAAGTGCCTTGATGAAGACTTTGCGTAGAAAGAGGGAGAAGTGTGCGTCGCCGTAGGATGTGAGGCCTTGACGGAGGCCAGTGCCACTGCCACTGCCATTGAGGGAGGGTTGTTGTGAGATTGGGGTTGTGAGGTCGTAGTCATCTTGAGGGGTGGGGGTGTGGTTTTTGTGGTTCATTGTTTCTTTTTCTTTCCTTGAGCTCTCTGGATCCGTCGAAGAAGCAAATCACTTGTACTACCTTTGACATTCAAATGTTTATGCCCTCCACGCACAATCCGGAGGTGAAGATGTATATGGTGGCTTTTCAGTATATGGTCCCTAGAGTTTACCCCAATTCCTAGTCTAGCATACTCCGCAATTGCGACAGTTGAAGCGGATTTGAGTAATTCTCGGATAATAGTCCGTTGCAGGTTGACTTTCTTAGAAATTTTACATCTAGAATATGAGGACCTGTGAAATCGACTTTGAATGTACGTTCCTTACGGCGTCATTTCCACCTGTAACTCCCAGCAGGTATCTTACACCACGGGCAGGGATTCTTGTCAATAACTCGGAGAGAGAACAGCAGAGTTGATACGCTGCCCTAGCCTACGAGTACATCGGTTTTACGGTTAGGTAGAGAGTTGGTGAACATCGCCTAAGCCTTAGACTTTCAATGGACTAGTAAAGCATTACATCCCAATCTTAATCAATTTCGATTCGGCTTGTTTTGCATAGCAATTAATGTCGGTACATCATTCATCTCCGGATGGCTCAGTTAACTCTGAGAGACAACAAGCCAATACCGTGTGATAGATAGCTAACAATGAAATCTGATACATAATAATAGGTACTCGAGTAGTAGAAAGTGCCTATAATGATAATGCTGTAGTCCCAATCTAAGCCACATCATCGCGAACGCAGTCCGAACGCTTTCGTGGCCATACCATCTCTTCTCCAGTAAGTGATTCAATTTCAGACTTCACTGCATCGAACGGTATAAAGCATGATAGCTCTTCGTCCCCCGTCCCCCCAAAGAGTAGACCAACAACGAATGGCTGCGTAGATTTGTATCGAGTTTTGAGCGGTGCCTGTGGAGATGGCATTGCGACCCGGTTGTCATAGTCGCAATATTCCCAGTCTGCAGCAGCAATCACAAATGAACCAGAATCCCCGCCACGACTGAAAGGCTTCTGTGTACTATAGGACGCAGGATTGGAAACAACCCACATATAGTGCGTTTTCTTGTTTTCGACGCCATTCTCCGTGAAAGGGAAAGCCACGGCTCTGAAGTCGTTCACAATGCCAAAGGTATAGACGCCTGTCCTGGATAACTTTCCAACGACTTTGATGTGGTTTTTACCATCACCGTCATGCGATACCCCAAGTGAATCCGTCTCCCAAGTGTCACATACTGCATCGGGTAGGATTAGCGGCGGTTTGAATTCCTTTAGGTTATATTCCTTTAAATAAATTTTTTCTGGCCTCTCAGCGCCCAGGCAGTGCATCTTTATCAACGCAAGATCCATCATGATTTCACACTGTGATGAGGCTGTGGAGTAGACTGTATCACCGATGCTTGCATTGTGTACTGATCCGACGTATGGCTCTTGCTCGATCAATTCAAGGGTGCTTTTCGCAGAGGCGAGCTCCGACTCGACGGATTCTAGAACCTTCTTTCTCCGCTGAACCAGATCCGGATCTTCCTCTTCCCATGCGTCGATAATCTCCTTGTGTATTGGTATCTGATTTTCAAGCCTCGGGATTTGCTTGAGAAGCTCCGATTTAGCTTCTGTGCGAGACATTTCGCTTGGTGATACAATTCTGATGCCTAAATCGGCTGATGCACTGAACACGCATTTTTCGTAACCTGGTGTTTTGCATCAGTAAATGTCATGTAGCCTCTTGTGGTGATGGAATCCTTACTTTGGAGCACCACATGTGCATTTGTAATCCCATACGTTGTTCTCTTGCCATTCTTGTCCTCCGTTGCAACGTATCCACCCATTGTTCCTGCCGAACGACTGCCCTGCACACCTATATCACAACCAGGTTGGGGAGGTCGCACATATTCCTCGGGCGATGGAATGCGCCCTTCCACGTACTTGTCAAGGAAGGATGGTGGTGAATAGAACACTGGCCCAGACCGTTGTCGAATCTCAATGTCAATATGACTGGGGAGTATAGAACGTATTCTTTCCTCAAGAGAATCCCACAAAACGTCTTCTGCGTTCAAGGCATCAAAGAAAACGACCGCTGTCCATTCACATGTAGGGTCGCGATCATAGAATAAACCTGTACGTCTCACACATCTACCTATAGGTACCATAACTTGAAACATATCATGAGGTGCCTCAAACAAGTGAAGAATCTGCTCACAATAATTGTGTCCAATCTCCCAGTTTGCAGAAAATTCTTGACTCATAGGGGTTGGCAGTGAACAGATTTGCGAGTTCATAATTGCCTTGTCCACCAGCTCAACACCAACTTCACAATCCCCTTTGACGACAGACTGGGTTTCTGAGTAAATCTCAACCACGGCCTCTGTCCACTTCTTGCTATAACTAGTGTCTTTGTCATAGTTACAGTGTATAAGAACGCGGGGTAGTCCAAAAGTGCCAAACTTTTGTCTCCGATATACCACTTCGGGCAAAGGGGTGAGAGATGTGCACCAAGGAAGGTCGTAGGAGTCAAGTATTTCAGTTATACGTGATTGTAGCCGGTCAATGTCGGCATCGGAAATGGGCTTCTCAGCTTCATCTTCGATGGGTATCGATACAACAGACGGGCGAAGCAGACGTGGATACCCTGCTCGAAAGGGCCAGCGAGTATCAACGTCTTCAGGGGTGATCTGGCGAGGCAGATCTCGATGCTCCGTTAGAGATGGCGAGCGAGCGTTGATGTTGTCGGGAGTGCTCCGGTGAGGCAGATTTGAATGCCCAACTTGAGACGGCGAGTGCGTGTCCACATCAGGGGTGCTCTGGTGAGGCAGATGTGGAAGATCTCTTTGAGACGACGGATGATCATCGACGTCAGGGGTGCTCTGGTGAGGCAGATGTGGACGCCCTCCTTGAGATGGCGAGCGAACATCGACATTAGGGGTGCTCCGGCGAGGCAGACGTGGCTGCCCTGTTTGAGACGGTGAGTCGATGTCGCCGTTGTCGGGGGTGCTCCGGCGATCCATGAGTTTCGTAAAGCTGATGCCCGTTGGTCAGTACGAATGGTTGTAAGCAACATTTTGTCGAGTATGAGCAGCACATGTACAGGCTTATATAGAACCAAGTCATATATGTCACATGACAGGTTGCCTGTTCTCCCCAGAAGATTGCAGCCTATTCCTGTGCTGTGTACGGTGAATGCCGCTCTCTAGGTATGACTTCACCATTCAGTCAAAGAGAATGGTTCCTAGGAGGTCGCCATTACTGTCTCAAATCTCGGGAACTACCGTTCTCAAACCGGTAAAACTAACGGGGTGCGGAAATTCACAGGTCCTCCCTTTCCAATTTTGATATCTAATTTCCAAGAATACTACTACTACTTTCAAGCCCATCTATAATAGTCAAAACACATCATTATTAGATATCGTATCTGACAAAGGAAACTAGACAACATTGTACAAGTATCATACAGACTCGCTATTGCAATTGCTGAACCATATCTCTTTTCAAAGCTCAACCTCGATCACATATCAACCGCTCCACAACTAATCATTACTATTGAGATAGATTCTTGGTATCAAAAAAAGAGGATCTTCAGACATGCGTCCGTGCAGTGATGAACTCCATTCTCACCATTAAACACCACCTAGAGTTGTGACAGTGGTGCTGTTGGGGTCAAAGGCACGGTCGACTTCCCTCTTAAAAGTACCGTTGGTGGCATGATCGCTGGGTAAACCATCAGGTGGTAACATTGCATGTCCATTGGTCCCATTCGTCGCGCTTCCATGGAATCCGTTGACACCGGCTCCATTAACCCCATCGACTCCTTCAGTCGTTGGCCTCTCTTGAAGACGGCTTTCAGCTGTAGTGTGAGGTTTGCGAGCGACTTCGGCAGGTTTTGGCAAGTTGCTCGTTGGTGAAGAACTTCCCCAGTTGAAGACGGGCGATTGCCAACGGTCACCCTTGGCAGAAAGTTCCTTGTATTCAGTAGCCTTGGTGGTGACGCCACCAGGCAGCTTGATGTCCTTGAACATAGCATCGTGGTGAGTCATTGCCAATTGGACCTTGGTTACGCGTGAAACCGCTTCGACCTTCTTCTTCTTCTCTGTCATGACTTGGCGAGCAGCGTCCGCGTAGCGGGCAAAGATGTTCTTTGCATTCTCGGGATCCTCACGGACTGCCTCCTGGGCCCGTTGAGCCTCCATTTGTACCTTGTAAGCGAATGCATCGGCCTTTTGGAATGCCTCACGAATCTGGCTCTCCAACACCTTCTCGAGAGCGGGACGGACGACATTCAGTAGAATGGGTCTGAAGATCTTGAAAAGGATCTTGTGCTTGGATTTCTTCAGATCGATGCTCAAGTTCTTAATATTCACCTTGACACTGTCAAGCTTGAAAACCGCGTTGCTGTCATGCTTTTGTGCCTTGGAAGCAG
This sequence comes from Talaromyces sp. PYS2103, assembly GCA_023625975.1. NCBI lineage: Eukaryota > Fungi > Ascomycota > Eurotiomycetes > Eurotiales > Trichocomaceae > Talaromyces > Talaromyces sp. PYS2103. Next base: position 369,870 of record JAMAGB010000011.1, on the reverse strand, counting down.
CGATTTTGAAACCAAAGCCTGAACCACCAAGGAGAATATCCATGACACCGGTATCGGTGAGCGAAGGGAATCCTTGTTTCTTTTTTAAGTAATAGCTCACGTCTCTGAGATCAGCTTGAATGCCTGAGGCAGAAATCATAACCTATGAAATGTCAGTACCAATTCCCAAGCCGAAGATATAACTCACTAACCTTGTGGTCATCAATGTTGCTGATCTTCTTACGGCCCCAGCGCCAGTAGTTGTCAGTGCCAAGCTCGAAGACGTTGGGCATTAAGTTGTCACTCTCAATGACAAGATTTTCGATGACCTGTAACAGGTTAGTATTTACATATGAAGTGAAGTTGTGGGTCTTTACGCACCATGTCAACAGTAGGATCAGAGACCTCGATTCGAGGAATAGGAATATAGCTGACGTTCTCAAAGATTTCAGGGAGAATAACATTGGTGATATCCTTAACCAAATGAGGCTTGAATGTCGGCTTTCCGTACTGATCCTGGCCAAGATCCCTGAATAGCTTTTCCAAAGATTGACGGAAAGCTCGGTTCTGAGAATCTTCATCAAATTGAGTGGCCAAAAACTTGGCTTCATCAGCAATTCGATCTGTGTGACTTCGATAGCGGTCTCGGAGCAAGAAGCGACCCTCATCGTACAGCTTGTTCCACTGCTCGGTGGCTTCATCTTGCATGACGAATCCTTGTTCACGCAGGCATTTCCTGTTCATGATTAGTATCGGACTTGCTGCAAAAGTATTAGATTGTGCTCACCGAGTGTAAGTATCAACACTCTTGAACCAGTCTCTCAATCGTGGATCCTGGTCTGCATCGCGATAAATGGTATTGAGCGAGTCGAAGAAATCATCGGTCGACGTGCTATTCGCAAATCTCTCGATTAAAGTCTTGAAACGCATCAGCATGCCCCTTTTGCTATCCATAAATCCTACATACCCTCAAATTAGTTTCAGCCTTGCGCATAATAGTATTTTCTCTGGCACCTTTAGTAGCGCTGAGTCCCTGTGAGGATAGATCCCTTCCATGTCCAGCATATGTCTCAGCCAAACTCAAGAGAGTCTCGATAGCTTGTTGATCTGTGTGGACGTTAGCATTGAAACAGAATTTACATGGTGATTTAAAACCATACAATCAGAATGGCCCTGAATCTCAACAATCATCTTCTTCAGACGCCAAACGGCCTGGTCGCGACGTTCTTTGGGCATTTTTGAAGCCAGGAAGTCCTTGGTACGACGGCTGTATTCACTCGATACAGCTTGTGCTTGTTCAGTGACCTGTTTGGCCTGTTCCCGGTCCTCGGGAGGAACATTTCGTTCCGCAGATTGTTGCAGTCTCTCCCTGGCAGCAGAGGCACCAGCGCGTGCATCAATCTGGGAGACTGGAGCATCTTCCCGACCACCAGTTGCTGAGGTGGTAGCGGCATGAGCTGCCTCTTGCACGTCTTGCTTGGTCTATATATAGTTAGTGAGACATCTATGAAATTGTGGTGAGTTATAGCTATAAACTCACACCAGGCTTGTATCGTTCGGTTTGCTCCTTGAATTGTGCTTTCAATGATTCCATGTTAATGTCAGGCTTCTCGTGCCAGACATTCTCTTCGGCAGGTTGATCGATCTGAGCGAGAGCATTCTCGTCCGGTCGAAGATTGGAGGCAGCCTTGCCAGCGGCTTCGCCAGCGATATCTCTGAGAAGGACGACAGCATCACTCACTATATAACAATTACATTAGTGGCACGAAATACAGAGCATGTCATGGCCAAACTTACAAAGCTTGCGGAACTCTCCGTTGGTGACCAAAAGGGTGCCCAAAGTCTTGAAGCCCTCGGCAGCCCGATCGGCATCTTGGCGAGCAGACTCTCTGCTGACAGGCCCGCTGACTCTCTGAAAGTCTTCACCTGTAATCTGCTGGGCATCCCAGATAAACTCCTGTAGAAGGTCGCCCTCGTTCTTGGTGAGGAAGAGCAACTTGGACTTGTCAATGACGTCACGGAGATCCTTGACCAGCGTTCGGCCGTCCTCAGAAAGATCCTTTGAAGGCGACGAGAGCCATTTCGATTTGACGGCACTGTTCAAGGCTACATCGCATTGCTTGTTCTGCATGGTTGTCAATTTTCATTCTATGATTGCGGGTCCTCAGCAATTGAAGCTTACCGATGGTAGCTTGCCATTGGCAAATGCTATTATAAAACGGCGTGTCAGTTCCCGGGCTTAAACCTCTTGTCACTAGACATGTTTCGTCGATTACATACCACTGTAGATGCCATAAAGTTGAAGCTTTGTACTGATATCCTGTTCTTTCGGTTAGAATTGCATTCAATTGAGTTAGTCGAGAATCAATCAACGTACAGCGTCCCGCTTCTGGGGGTCCATGGGACGATTCACAGCGGACTTCTTCTCACCCATGATGGCGGTGCATTCGAGTTCTCGATGGAACCAAACGAGAATCCAAAACAGACACGATTAGGTGATTAAGAGGTCAATATTGATAGGTTTAGAAAGCTGTTATTAGAGGCTTCAGTCGTCGAAAGAGACCAAATGATGTCAATAAGTGTTCGTAACTGGGGTATCACAAGGAGGAATGGAATGAGAGCGAGAATGTTGGGGGAGGGAGGAGGAGGAAGGAGGAAAGGGATGAGACTCTCTTTAAGAAGGGGGGCGCGTGGATTCAATTCCGGCCAGTTACCTCATTTCATATCTCGCAGGGAAGGGAAGGAAGGTACGAGGTATGAAGTGAGGTGCAATGGTGGCAGGCGCGATGCAGGACAGCCAGTTAGGGTTTGCTGACGTCACGCTGTCGTGAGGGAAGGAGCTGCCCTAGCTCCTTCCCTGGCGCCATCCCTTCTGTGCTTCTTAGGATTGCCGTCGCGGATCTCTCGTCCCTATTATTTACTACTTACATAATGCTAGCCTAGACCACTGCTTAAACTATTAGCTATCTGACTAGTTAGCTTAAATTTTTTCAGTCTGTCTAAAGTCACTTTGACGTCAACTGATTGTTTAGCAACAAACTTAAACCCTGCGAAAACGCATTGCCATTTCTTTGCTCTTTGCCAATGGGAGAGATCTCCGACTAATCATCGATTCTATGAATGACGACGACGAGTGCTGGCAATGGCAAGTAGTAAAAATTTTTGTTCTTGTGTCGCCATTAACTTCACAAGCCTTGTTTGTTTGCCAGCCAGCCAACTCAGTCGAGTATTTATTATTGAATTGTCGCATGAATCACATATCGATCAACTGGTAGATCGGCGCGTTTTCCAGTTTCAATGCTGCTACGCAGATAGAAAGGATGTTGATACTTCCGAAACTTGTAATGGGACAATCTATGCAAAATACTTGCCAGCGTTCGATCTCTTAAGAGTGATGACAATGATGTAATACCCAAGCCTAGTCTGAAAGTGGTTAGAAGTATCTATAGGTGGATACCTTACGTGGATCTTCTAAGGCCCGTGCTGATCGAGCCCTAGCCCTAGCCCTAAGAACTATTTCTAAAGATGATTTCTATTAAGATTGAGGGTACCTAGGTGACTATACATATCAACCTACATCTCTGAAAGGGACACTCATTAAAGCCAAATTCATTATAAGGTGACTCTTGTAACTTAGGACTTTTAGTTGGTTACGAATCGAGCTATAAATGCATGCAGCATTTGCTTTGTTTCCTAAACTGGCTAATGTAACAATCAGCCTATGTGGCACTGTTAAACCCAATCGAATCGATATTTGACTGAAACCGAGGGATTTTGCGCTAGTAAGGAACGACCTGGAACATGTTTTTAGACGACGTTTTCCTCATGTAGATCCTCCTGTGACAACATTTCTATATATGTTTGGTTACCCGGCCCTTGTCACGGTTTACGAGAAGGTAAGGGAAGAGCTGCTGTTGACGAGCTACCAGTGTGCTTGCTGCTGCTCCTTTGGCTATCGCGAGAACTCCAGATATGACTAAGGGATCAATTCGGCCTGATGCGTGCCTCTGGATCAATCAAATCATATGAATGGCCGGGAAATGATAGCGACGAGGGATCGCGCGTATCTAATACCAATAATTCCATTCGTGTAACTGAACCCCTGCAAGCATTGACTAGGTGATTAATACCTACAATGTAATGTAACACACTATAACTAATGTAATATACTCTATAATTGTTGGCGTGTTGCTTCTCTTTGTTCTATCTCATATCTCATTGCTACCAACACACGATATTCCTACCAGTTCCTGCCAACTACTAAGATCATCGTGTTTTCATATTTGTGCTGATTATTTTGCAGTAAGATGTTGTTTACTACTGTTATCGGCTCTCTGACTGTGCCCTTTGCGGTATCTTTACTGGTATGATAGGTTCCTGACCGTTGGTTATGATATGGAGATTAACTGAGAGTTCAAACATTAGTATATGCTCATTCAGATTATATATAATCTCTATTTGCATCCACTTGCTCATGTTCCAGGGCCTCGGAGCTGGTCCGCCACGCGGATCCCCTTTATTTGGGCTCTCCTTCGAGGAACCATTGTTCACGACTTCGATCAGTTTCACCGCCGATACGGCCCCTTGGTTCGAACAGCCCCTGATGAGATTAGTATTGCTGATGGTAATGGTTGGAGGGATATTTACGCAGCGAATCCACAGTTTTTGAAAGACCCGACCTGGTGGAAAAGTCAGCCGGGCCATCCTGATTCCCTGCTAAGTGCCATCGACCCAGATAAACATGCGAATATTCGAAAGGCCTTATCACCAGGGTTTACTCCACGCTCCCTTAAGGCGCAGGAGCGCCTGGTGCAGAAGTATGTAAACCTTCTGGTGCAACGGCTGCGAGAACGGGTAGTGGAAAACGAGAGCGAAAACGTGTTGGAGATCGATATAGCTCCGTGGTTTAATTACACCACCTTTGATATCTTTGGTGAATTAGGCTTCGGAGAATCTTTTGATTGTCTCCAGCACTCTCGCTATCATCCCTGGATTGCTCTCCTCTTCAACAGCGTTAAGGCGGCATCATTCGTTGCAGCAACTCGATTTTACCCATGGCTAGAATCTCTTTTAATGAAATGCATTCCCCCATCGCTACAAAAAGTGCAACAGGACCATTATAATCAGATTGTGGATAAAGTACAACGACGGCTGGGCTGGGAACTTCAGCAGCCTGATATCATGTCACATCTGATCAATGACAACGGCAAGACAGTCTTGCCCTTAGGCGAGCTGAACGCGACCTTCATGATTCTAACAACAGCGGGCAGTGAAACCACAGCTACTGTCCTGACTGGAACGCTGAATTACTTGGTCCAGAACCCAGCCAAGCTTGCCACTCTTGTGGAAGAAGTGCGCGGAGCATTCAAAAGTGAGCTAGATATCTCCATGGATGCCGTTCGCAATCTACAGTATCTCAACGCCGTGATAAACGAAGGTCTACGGCTATGCCCACCAGTGCCATGGATGCTTCCTCGACTAGTTCCCCAGGGTGGTAGAACTGTGTGCGGAGTGTGGCTACCCGGGGGTGTAAGTTTATCATGTGGCTAATGAATCAGTTGAAATCATGCTGACATCCATTGGCAGACACGGCTCTCGCTACAGCCATACAGTTTGTACCGCAGCGCTGAGAAATTCCATCTGGCAACCACGTTCATCCCAGAGCGATGGCTGCCTGCCGCCTCCACAGATCCTGACTCCCCTTTCTTCCAGGATGAGCGGGCATCTGTTCAGCCGTTCAGCACGGGTCCTCGATCGTGCATGGGCATTCACATTGCATGGGCGGAGATGCGATTGATTTTGGCCAAATTGCTTCTCGTTTTTGATTTCGAAGCTGTTCAAGGGAAGCGCCTGCGATGGGAAGACCTGAGAACATTCCTATTGGTGGAAAAGAGACCATTGGACGTCCGTATGCGACTTGCATAATGTTGGCATACATATGTATCTTGAAGCTGTGAGACACAGTCATGTTGGAAACTTGATATGGAGCGTAAATTGTCCGGAATACAACGAACTCTGAGGGCAGGCATTAAACCCTGTATCCACTTGCATAGTTAATCAATTGGTCGACGAATACATATTTTATTCTCACAGGGATGAGTAATAATAATATAATAATATATGTGTATCGGTGCGTAAACTGTAACTTACATCAAGTTGGCAGCTTACGGGTAAAATACCACCAATGCAGGCAGGGGTTTTGATAGCTCTTTGTTCCCCTAAAGAGTCAAACAAAGGCTCGCTGCTAGCTAAGAGCGAGGTTCTTCCGTGAGGATCCAGAAGAAAACATCAACAGTCTCACTATCACCATCCTCATCAATCATTCTTATATCTTTCTACCCACCAAGGGGTATCATCGAGAAGATAACATGGGAGCCCAATTCTCCCAGGTTTTCCCTCCGCGCCCGGGCTTCCAGCTCGAAAAGCTCCCCTCGCAAAAGGGAAAGGTGTTCATTGTTACTGGAGCCGCCTCAGGCATTGGCTTCAAGGTTGCTGAAACCCTTTACGCCAAGGGCGGAAAAGTCTACATCGCTGGTCGCTCCCAAAAAAAGGGCCAGGACGCTATCGAAGCCATTCAACGCACTGTGCCGCAGAGTGAAGGCATATTGGAATTTCTTTTACTCACTCTGGACGACTTAGCCACCATAAAAGACTCGGTGAATGTCTTTCGAAGCAAAGAGTCCAAACTAGATGTCCTTATTAACAATGCTGGTGTCTCACAACCGCCCCTTGGCAGTGTCTCAAAACAAGATATCGAGCTACAACTGGCTACCAATTGCCTTGGACCATTCCTACTCACCAAACTATTGCAACCATTGCTTTGCGCTGCTGTGCCAGGTTCAGTACCAGGCACAGTACGTGTAGTCTGGACCAGGAGCCAAGTGGCAGAGCTCTCTTCTCCTCCTGAAGGCATGATAATGTCAGAAATAACCAATCCTCCAAATGACAACATACGAAACTATATGAACTCTAAACTGGGCAACTGGTTTCTGTCCGTTGAAATGGCACGCCGTTACGGTGCTGACCAAGGTATCGTGAGCGTGGCTCAAAATCCCGGCGCCGCAAACACCAACCTCTTGCGAAACGCAAAGTGGATGAAGATTCTGTCCCGGCCATTACTGCATAGTGCTGAGCTAGCTGCGCACACTGTTCTTTATGCTGCCTTGTCCGATGACTTGGGGCTGGATAATAACGGAGCGTACGTTATCCCATGGGGAAGAATCCATCGCGAAGTGGCCCCGAAATTGACGGCTGCGATGAGATTGAAGGAGGATAATGGAACTGGGCTGGCGGAGGAATTTTGGGAATTTTGCGATAAAAAAACGCGAGATTATTGTTAATGTATCCGTGACACAACTTGCTATTTCTGCATTATTTATACTACATATTCTGTTAGCTGTCATGACGAGCTCTCTTTTAGACCAGATATACCAACCTCTTTTGATGATATATATATTGGATTGTATCAAGCCTGTAAGCGAATTTTCATATCCATGGTTGGTGGCTCTCAGCAAGGTACTGCTATGCATCCGATGAACCCTGGTTACCCGGTTCTGTGAGACTTCCAAGGTTGTTGCCTAAGTATGAATGCATCGAAGGGCAGTCAACGAGAAGCAATGAGGTCAGTAGCACTAGGCAGAAAAGCCTTGAAGAACTCAAAGATGCAGGTACCGATCTCCTTTTCATGTCACATCCTTCTCGACACTCACCTCGCCAGACATTCAAATGGCCACATTGAAAATGGCATCGGACAGGTACAGAAACGACAAAATGCTGACTCTGGAGTGTGAAGGAGAGAATTTTTTTGTTCTCAAGTCCATTCTGTGCAAACACTCCCCAGTTTTTACAAGGGCGTGCAATGGCCACTTTCAGGTACGATCGAAATTCTCAAAGATTCATTATCGGGATATCGGGTAACTGACTCAATCAAGGAAGCGTCGACTGATGTGATCTCCGTCACTGAATTTGATGCAACAACTTTGGGGCACATGCTTGACTTCATGTACGAAGGGACATACAACGCTAACGACCCAGGCAGTACTGAGAAATCGGAACATGATAGTGGTCCTGGGCAAGGTAAATGGCCATTAGAGACATTGATAAATAGATGCATTAACCTTCGGATCATAGCTAATACTCAACCAAAGGCGTGTCTGGAGAGCAAAGTAGCTACAGTGCAGACTTGTGAAGTCTCCAGCATCGAAGAAGAGTCGGATCCCATGCTCGATATGCTTCGGCCACATATTCTTGTGAACTCCATTGCGGACTACTACGATGTGCCTAAACTCAAGCAACAAGCAAATTACAATACCCTGAATATACTGAGAAATTCCTGGTCTGCTGACGGCATTGCAGCTGCAGTGGAATTTGCATATGCGTCCACGTCGGATACAGAGCTTCATACAATCATGGCATCAGTCGCAGCAGACCATTATAGCGAACTGATCAACCGTCAAGACATTATTCAGCGCAAGCTGCTCAATAAGTTTTCGATTGAGATGATAAAGGAGATATCTAGAAAGGCACATGGTACGAACCTTGCAGACGAATGGCAGATAGACTCATACTGACGGAAAGTCTCAGAGCTAGATAAAACCCATGAAGAAATGAAAAGCGCTATCTGGAATCTGTCGGTTAAATCCAGTTGTCGGAGCTGCAAACGGCAATTCACTGGTATAATCGATAATTACTCGCCATACAAGGTAACCTGCGGTGGCTGTAGGACCAAACAGTGTTAGGGGGTTATAGCTTATGATGATGCACACTTCTCACCTGTTTTCCCTTTTCACATTTCAAGACTGCTTAATAGTTCTAACTCTCAGGATTAAAGAAGTTCCGTCCAATAGAGATGGACCTTTAGGCACCAGTAATGGCGAGAAGAGCTATATATACTGCCTAGGCAATGCCCTTTACCTAGGTAGTGTGTCTTTTGCTAATGAGCTCCACTGGAGATGTGGTTATTTTCTTTCTGTTTCTTTTCTCCAGGCATGTATTATGGCTTATATGTATATCAGAGCACCCCCAAGATTGATTTTCACGTTATAATATCCTATTCTTTCAATCCACAGGTCCGGGCGAAAGTCATTGAGCTTCCAAACATCAGGCGAAACATTTGACCCGGAGCTCTGAAGTACTGTCGAGCTTCGTTAGGTTTCAGGTCAAAGTAGGTTTCTTGTAGACATCTCTCAGTCAGATCTTAAATCCGCCTCAGTGTTCTCGTAAGCTCATTAGAGCCCACTCATTCACTAACTAGATCTCTCTTTAGGCTTGGTTGTTCCAGAGTCCTTGTCAAGCCCATCGTAACCCCTAATTCTTGCTCAATTCTCCTAGTTTGAATCATCTAAGGTCGTTATCTTACCCAGACTTGATGTCTATCACTTTCGACTTTACTAACTCATTTGATAAAAATGCCATTATGTAAATGACGGGTTCTACCATGACAAGATAAAGAGTCTTCAATGCCGCAAACATTGAGGTGTGAAGGAAGGGGAGCAAGGCAAATGTAAAATAGAATGAATGTCGATGAAGTGATCAAAGTCAGATTAGTGAAGGTCCTTGATCATGGACAACGACTGCATGTCCAGGTATACTCTGACTTCTCGGTAACCTGTAGCATGTTGTTGCTATATTCATACAGGTAACCGATTTAAGAGACTGACAATCCCTGAGAGCTAAGTACATGAAGGCCAACTACCGGAACAATGGCCATGGCCGTCAGTATCCCATACCCTTCGTCGCCTCAGGCAGCAGGGCGGTTCTTTCCTACAAATTCGCACAGCTTCGTTTGTTTATTTATTTTTATTCCTCCTCCTCCACACTGTTTCAAATTTTTGTCTCTCTTCCTCTTCCCGCTGGCATCGACATTCATTGCTTCTTCTTCCTCAATCATTTCTCAAGCACCTTCAACTGCCTCATTTGCTGTGTCCGTCCAAATCTCAATCCACCTCACGAACTAGACTCAAGTCAAACACGCCATTTTAAGTCACTCAGGCCTTTCACGATGGATCGGCTACCCATAGAAATTTATGACCATGTAAGACAGGTACAAATGAGAGTTATTTCACATCCACAGCAGAGCTGATCCAGTGTCTCCTTATAGATTACGTCCTATGTCGAAGGCATCTCCCATAAGCCTTATGATTCACCGTACTATCTGGCATATAAATGGCATTATCTGCTGCCGTACGGAATATCATCTGAAGATAAGGGCAAGAAAAATCTGGCTATACTTCGTCAAGTCAACAGGGCTTTCTGTCGGAGCGCGTCGAGATTGTTGTTTCGGAGTGTGATATGCTGGCTGGATCGTAAGCGATCCATCAGGAAAATTGAGGAATTATCTTTAAGCGAGTATGCTACATATGTTCGTGAAATAGACTTCGACAGGAAGGGGTTCACTGAGAGTTTCTCTAAGCGGGAATTAAGAGAGGACCAATGCAACCCATTCTCCCGTTATGTTACCGATACCATTCCGTCTCTCTTGACTAGGTTCCTCAACTTGGAGTCTGTCCTTGTTTACGACTGTGGCCTGGGACTGTCCGAAACCTTGACGTTTGACATCCTTAAATCAATAGCAAACTTGCAATCTCACAATGTGACACGACTGTGTCTACCTGCAGATGCTACCGAATTTCTGGCGAGCTATATTATCAGCTCCAATACCGACGCACCAGTGACGCAGCTCGTACAAGCAATCCAGCATTTGAGCATTGATAAATGTGGTCAAGAAGATGATTATCTGGATGATCTGGATATCCTACTAAGAACTGCAACCAATCTTCGTTCCCTCGAGGTCAACGGTTTTGTCCAAATTGATTCGCCCCTACTAGACTTTGGGTTAAGCGAGCGTCTTCAGCTGAAATACTTGGTCTTGAGACGTGTATACATTTCCGCCTATGATCTCCTGAACCTGCTGGAATGGTGCAAGGAGACCATCGAATTTGTTACAATTGATTTTGTGGCATTAACTAGGGGCTCGTGGCTACACGTACTGGTCCAAATCAACAAGAACCTGAAGTTATTCACGTTCTCTCTTTTCGACTGGGAACTGTATGTTGATTACGAGACTGATGAGTATTACGAGACTGGTTTAAAGGCATACACATGGCAGAACTATGGCCGCTTTCAAGAGCAACATGAACTTATATGCCACGCTCTTGGCGACTTACAGCGCCAGATAAACGCGAACAGGGTTGCTGCAGGGCTTGAGCCGTGGCCGAAATCGATGGCTCGAGAGCTTGGAGGGCTTGATCTCCCACCTCTGGAATCTGCCTTGGAGGAGGCGCAATATGAGGAGCTGATTGCACGATCTTGGGACTCTGAGGAAGATGTTAGGTTTTATGATGGCCTTTGGTGAATATTTTACGTTGAAATATGTGCTTTTGCACTGTCAGGGTGTGCCACAGCTAAACTCGCCAGAATGTCAGATCGTTCGTGTCCAAGATATTCAGACCTAGTTGTTCATAGAAGAAACTTTTGACTGAGTACGCCCGAGAAAAACAGGCCGTAAGAATAATAAGGTTGTAAGTTAGGTATGGTAAATTAATACGTATTTTATCGTTGAAAATCACGTGCTCCATGATGCGATAAGCGGGCCGAAAATAGTTAAAGTGGGGGAACTCTGAAGCTTAAGCTGCTTCTAGATTGTTTTGATTTTCAACAGCTATGACAGACATACTCTATATCGACTTAGATGTGATTAACAGCTCATCATGACCGGTGCAAAGGGGAAGAAAAGACAGTCGCGCCTTACTTTTGCCCCGATTGCAGACTCCCCACCGTCACCCTCATCTCGCTCAGCGTTTACGTCTAGGCTCAGATACTCAAATCCGGTTACGGGGAAGATTACTGTGAAGGGGCAACTGCAACTAGAGGACTATGTGAGGAACTGGGGCAATTCTACGGTGGATGGTGATAAACAGGGCGCACTGAGTGGGAACGGGCAATCCTCATCTGATGTTGATGTGAAGCCAAGTATGTTTAAGCAGTGTCATATTTTTCGGGCTCTGTTATGTTACTGACACTGACTTTATGAGCCTGGAGATTTGATCGCTAGCTCAAAACAAACTCAGTCTTATCCAACCTCGATTTCTTTTGAAGAAGGCTCATCTGATGACGAAGTCATTCGACCGTCCAAACGAAGACGCATTGCATCTGACGCCCTGAATGATAACGAATCTCACGAAGGCTCGAGACAATCCTCACCCTCATTAGATAAAGCATCCAGATTACACGAGGACAATACAGACGTCGATTCAAAAATGGGACGTCGATCTGCTAAGGAGACACCGCGTAGGCGGAGTCAGAGGCTTATTGCAAGCTCACCTACGGAAACAAAGTCACGCAGAAATTCTCGCAAAATGGATCTATCTCATATTGGAGAACCAGAAGAAAGTGATGCGGTTGAATTAGCATCACCAGCGACTCATCGCAAGCGGAGAAAGTCGACTCGCAAGGAAAAGAGTGCATCTGTCGTTGAGCTCGATGATTCTGACGTGGTTGTTACTAGTCATACGCGGAAGAGACAGAAGTCAGATAACCAAATCATCCATGATCAGACTGATGATGAAGAAGGTTCTTCGGACGACGACATCGTCGCCTTTACACCGTCACGACGCAGCTTGAAGTCACCGCAGAAGTCTGGTGATAAAGATGATGGACAGAAAACGCCCAAGACCCCAAAGAGATCTTCCGAGCAAGACGAACTGGATCTAGAAGAAGACCTGGAAGACCTCAGAGACACAGGTGAGGATATACAGTCTACAAGGTTGTTGAAATCTTACTAACTCCTATCAAGTTGTGCGAGAAAAGCGAACACGAGGCACAGCCGTTAATTCGGCCAGAAGCAATCGTCAAAAACATTTCGAAATGCTACGACGTCGTCGCGCGGGTGAGAAGGTTGAGACTGATATATCTGAGCAAGAAGAGGAAGAAGAAGACAGTGAACCTCAACAACAACAATATCACAATACCGCTAGTCTGGACTGGGGTGCATACTTAGGAGCACCCGACGTATCAGATAGCGACGCCGCATCAATCGTCGAAGCAAACGAAGATCTCGATGCAGATGATTCTTCCTTCGTCGAAGACGACGGCGAACTCGGCGTCCCAGCCGACATCCCCTTTGAATTCAGTCGTCATCGCACAAAGCATACCCGCGACTGTTTCCGCGACGTCATTGAATGGATGGTGCACAGTAAACTCAACCCAGCATTTCGCCGTAACGACGATGTATATCAATTCGCATTCCAAAAAGTCAGCGACGAAGTCGTTGGAAGAGCCGGGTCGCAATTGACGTCTTCTGCGTGGAATGCGGATTTTGTGAACACTTTACGTGCTCGCCCTCATCTTTCTGTTACTGGCCATCCGACGGATGATGGTCGTTCGTGCGATGCCTGCAACCGTTCTGGACATCCGGCCTCTTCGGCTTTGAAATTTAGCGGCAAACCGTATTCCGAGGAGACACTCGAACCGTTGTATGAGAGTGATAGCGACAGTGACAGCGACGACGATAGTAGTGACACCAGTGACGAAGACAGCAACAAATCAGACAGAGATCGTGAAGGCCACATCTTACCCCCTGAACAGAGACACTACTACCTCGGGAGGTATGTGCTCATACTCACCCCCAAATCCAAACACTGAAAACAATCCAAACTAACAAAAGAAAAGAACATGCAAATCCAACGCCGTCCTAACCCATACCCTAATCCACTGGCGCTTCCACCTCTACGAATGGGTGGTGGACTACCTCAACGCCAAGGAAGAGCTCCTCTCAAACCCTCAACGAAGCCTCGATCGCGAAAAGCTGTCAGCTAAAAAGCGCACCAAATACGCCAACAAAGTAGTCGATAAGATGGATGCGGACGGCGAGGTGCAGCGTCTTTGGACGGATTTCCATCAAACTATTAGGACTGTGAGGGAGATGAAGGTTTGTTTGTTTTTTCTTGTCCCCCTTCCATCAAATGGATAGAGAAGTATATGAGTGGATTTTTGCTAATGCGCGATGTCTCCTCGGGTAGGACGTTCGTCAGTATTAATTCGGAAGGGATTGAAGCGCACTCCTTTTTTTGGGTTTGATGATACATTTTTTTTTCTATCTATATCTCAATCCACGCTGAACCGTGGTTATGTTATCGAAGACAACTCCTAGGAATGAATAACGGCCAAGATCCATTACATCCTCAATTCAGTTCTTTTAACAATAGTTATCTATCTACATCAATTGATTCCTTGACACGAGGGATAGACCACTATGAGCAATAAATTTATATCTAAAAACATCAAAAATAAAACGATTTTAATACATTTATTCGAGAAGAGGAGAAGAGAACAAATTACACACAATGATACATCGAAAGCCATGACAGCCAGGCTAAAAAGCCAATCAAGCATAGCAAAGTACAGAACAACATCATCATTCCCTTATATTTTTCCCCGGTGATGCCGTCGCCGGTAAAAAAAAAGTATGGAAATCGAGTGCATTGGAGTCGAAATGTAATGTAACGTAATTGTAGGGAAATAAGTGTCGAAGCAGAAAAAGAGATTTGCGTATTTCTCAATTCCGTTGATTCCGAAACTTGATTTTCGTGTTTTGGTGTATTCCCCTCCGGAATCCAAATTGAGCGACACTTTTTCTATCTGGAAACAGAAGAGGGAACTTCCTTTATATTATTTGATAAAAACCACGCCCCCTTTACAGAGCAGGCTTGGACTGTTCGGTACCGGCAGCACCGAGTGCAGCAGCAGCGGCATTTGTTCCGGGAGTGAGCATCTAATAATCAAATCAGCACACCACACCATCACCAACAAACCCTTTTCTCTAAGGCGAAAAGACATACCTCATTAGCACCCCTCATCATCCCCTGCTCCTTCTCCATCTGCACATACTGCTCCTCCTCCGCAAAAGCCAGTGCCCAGGGTACCCCCAACAAAAACGCACTGGTGGAAATGACCCAAAGCGCTTTTCCGCTGAATGAGAAAGTCGATTTTGTTGCGTCGGTTAGAGTGTTTACGGTGCTGATGATTCGGTGACGGGATTGAGGCGGGATGATATCTTTGAGGGCGACGAGGCGGTCGTAGAAGGTTTCGTTGGTGAGCTCGTCGTAGGCGGAGTCTACTGAGATTTCGGATTCTGTCAAGTTTGTGTTAGTTTTTTTTTTTTTTGGAGAAGGCAAAAGCGATAGGAAAGGACGAGGGGGGAGGAGGTGTACCGGTATCAGTGAAATCGTCATCTTCTTCGTTATCGGACGTGAGGAGGGCGTCCTTGCTGGTTGGGATGGGCTTTTCGCTGGTGAAGTGCTCGTCTTCGACTTCGGTGAGTTTGACCATTTTGGCGGATCTGTTGAATTCGGAAGAAAAGTCGAGTAGTTATATAAATGGATTCTGTTGGATTGAATGGTTATCAACTGATGGATAGCTCCTCTGAATAGGCTGGAATTGGTGGTAGTGGTGAAGTTGAAGAAAACAAGTTGACTTTGTTCGGGATGTCCAACTTTTTCCGGGACTGGACCAACCGCGGAGCTCAGGTGGATCCACTTTGCTTGGCTTGAACATCTACAAAGATCTACAGAAGATTACATTTTTTTATTGAATAGCTTGCTCAAGTGTTTTGATTATATATAGTACACGTGCCCATTTCTAATCCTTTTGCGAATGACACAAATCGCAAATCTATCAACTCATGATCAGTAGAGAAGAGAATTATTCGTTTAAAATAACTTCTTATAGCCGACCAAGCTTCCACTTGGAAATCCGATCTTGAATCTCCTCCCAAGGGAATGCTCGCGGGCTATATCCTTCAAGTTCACCTTCTTGGATAACAACCGTCGGCTTCCCAGTTCCTTTTCCAGGATTATACACCTGTCCTCCAAACACCTGTCTGGCAACACGTCGTAGATCGTTAATCGTCAATGAATCAATGCGATCGCACATCTCCTTAACGCCAATCTTGCGGCCGTGTACTTGCACCTGGCGACCAAGGTCTTCTAACTCGACCATGCGGGACTCGAGGTTCATTAACAGCGACGACCGAAGCTGATTCTTTGCGCGGTTGACCTCGGGTAATTGTAGCGATGAGAAGCCCTTGTCAAGTGTCAATGCCTGTAGTTCTCGACACATGACCTCAAGCATTTGGGGCGTGCGTGTTGGGCTGCACGATGCCGAGATACCGAACAGACCGCTGTCGGTGTAGCTATGGTTGAAAGCAACACAGCTTTCAACCCATCCGTGCTGATTCAGTACATTTGTGTACAAACGCGAGTACATGCCCTTTCCGGGCCCACCGGCCGAGAAGGAGCCACCGCCTCCCAGCAATGTTTGAAGTGTCGCAAGTGCATAGATATCGGGAGACGAGATTGGGAGAGCTTCGAATGCCAAGTGGACATGACTTAATCGAGGATGGTTCGGGTTCGCTGGAGGAGGGATGGGCGGCAATGTCAGGTAACCGCCGGTATAATGAGCAGCGCGGGTTAGATCGACTGTGGAAGGTTCCAGGAGCGACGGATCAAGAGCTTTCACAGTCGCAGTATCGGGAGCGGAGGAGGAGAGGTTTTTGAAAAAGGGGAGTTTCGACAAAATGTTGGGATGCGAGGTTCCGGCTGGAGCATTGGTCGAGACATTGGCTGTCGGGGTGCTGACCTGGATTGTTGGTAACTCTCCTTCCTTTTCTGCTCGAGGGTCGCCCGACAGTGTAGTTTCCACTCCCTTCCCATGGAGTGCCGGGCCTTCAAGCTGTGGTTTCATATCCCCAAAATACTGCTCCGTAAGTCGTACAGCTTCCTCATGCGCAACGCCCGCAAACGCAACGACTATCCGCTCGGGTCGGAAGAAGGCGGCTCGATATTTCTCCACCACCGCCTTGTTGATCTCTAACAATCGTTCCTGAGGGCACAACAACGGATTGCCCAACGTATTATTCTTGAATGCGGCCATGTGCACGAGTTCCGGTAGGATGAGTTCCGGCTTATTCCAAATCTCATTAATCTCATACTCTGCCGTTAACAGTTGCTGCTCCACCTCTTCTTCTGTAATCAACGGATCGCGGATTGTTTCCGCCAACAATCCTAGTGTCGTCGGCACAGTGGAATTGAAACTAGCTGACTGATACATCAGAGACTCCCGGGACGAGGCGCATTGTATGTTTCCTCCCAATGACTCTAGAGCTTCCAACATTTCGTCTGCGGATCGTGCCTTGGTTGATTTGAATGCTAGACGGTCCATTATGTGGCTGACTCCGCGGATACTGTCGTCTTCGTATCGAGAACCGGCATCGACGTAGACTCCAACACCGGAGAAGGGCCCAGGTAGGGATTCGCTGGCGACTCGGATTCCATTTTTGAGGGTTGTGATTTGATCGAAGTCAGCGGGGTCCTACA
The DNA here is from genome assembly GCA_023625975.1 of Talaromyces sp. PYS2103. Lineage (NCBI taxonomy): Eukaryota > Fungi > Ascomycota > Eurotiomycetes > Eurotiales > Trichocomaceae > Talaromyces > Talaromyces sp. PYS2103. Next base: position 352,519 of record JAMAGB010000011.1, on the reverse strand, counting down.
ACATCAGTCTTGAGTCACAGCCGGCGTGAAGCGGAATTCTGGAAGTATACCTGAGCTATTGTTGCAGATGCGCTTGCTAGGCCTCTGGTGTTTGCAGGCTTACTGCGTAAAATCGGACCAATAGATTGAGCAGTTCGCAAAGCTGCTCGCCGCATATTGTAAGAACTGGACCGGATGGATGCAAATGAGCGTCTAATGATGAGAAAAACTGTTGATTGCTGCAAGTTTGATGTTTTTTTAAGCCGGTTACGGACGTTACGTCTTGCCGCCGCCAAAAGCTCCGGTTATGGAGCTAGCCCATTTCGGTCATCTCACGTTAAAGTGGGTCGTCTCCTTTGGATATTTAACCCTCATTGTCTGTCTGTCTGTCTGGTCTATTCCCTTAGCTAGGAGAGTCTTGTGATGATTAGATTGGCTCCGGTGTATGATGTTGGTTAACAGTACAATATTTCGGCCTTCAAGTAACTGAGCTCGATTTGCAGTGAGCCCTGTTGCTACCTATCGTTCAGACAGAGTGAAGATGATATTGAACAGCACTCCTTATACACTCAATTTGGGGAATAGTTTGATAGAAAAAATTCATCCACCAATTCGCTATTAATGATGCCCAAACAATTTATTAATGATCCGCAGCCCATTTTCTATATCCATCTAAACAACCCGCATTAGCCACGCTGGCGGACGTCTTGATGTTCAATCCGCACAGTATTTGTTTCACTGCATTCTCAACCTTCTTGCCGTTGGATGTCAACGGAATTTCATTGCCTGGACACACGTCAATAATGCCTGGTACATGACGTGCACTGAGTTCCTTGCGGATAGCAGCTTGAATTCTAGCCGTAAGATCTTTGGAAATCGGTGGGACACCCCCTGCGACGGCTTCTGGGACGAGCTTCACAAACAAAACAACGGTCTCGTCTGTATCGATGCCGTCACGCCTTCGTCCGATGCAAAGAGAGTCCTCAATCTCTTGAGAAAAGTGTTTCAAGATCACATTATATATTTCGGCACTTCCGAAGCGGACTCCTGCTGGTTTCAGAACGCCGTCGCTTCGGCCCAGCATCGTCAATCCGCCTGTATCAGGATTGATCCGAATAAAGTCACCATGGTGCCAGACAGAAGGTCCAAAGACATCGAAATAGCTTTTCTTGTATTTTGCTTGTCCCTCGAGACCGGGTGGCCAAAACATGACAGGCTGGGCCGGAAATGGTACGGTACAAACCAAATCACCGGGCTCATTTGATTGTGTGATATCGTTTCCAGCGTAGTCGTAAGCGGCCACAGCCATTCCCAGTCCTCGACACTGGATCTCGCCTCTGTATACAGGCAATATCGGACAGGAGGCACCGAACAGAGATATGATATCCGTGCCTCCAGTAATAGACCCGAGCATAACGTTCGGGTGGAATGACGAGTATATGTATTCGAAGGTCGAAGGCGCTAAGGGTGCCGCTGTGCTGAATATCGCCCTCAATTTTTCCAGTTGCACAGGACGGTTGGGATGTTTGCGAGGGTTTAGAGAAGCCTGCTCGATCATTGATAAATATTTTGCAGAGGTTCCGAAATGTGTGATTCCAAGCTCCTCAATCAACCGGGCCATGGCCATCTCTCCCTTGCCATCCTCTATGTCGAAGGGTCTGAAAGGGCTTCCGTCGTAGACGACAATTGTAGCACCGCTTGCAAGCGCAGATACAAGCCAGTGCCACATCATCCATGTCGTTGTGGTATAATAGAACAGGCGGTCACCAGGCCTGATATCTCCGTGTAGAACGTGTTCTTTTTTATGCTGTAACAGAGTTCCTATTGCGCCGTGAACTATTGGTTTAGGAGCACCCGTTGTTCCCGAAGAATAGAGTATGTATACAGGATGATCTGGGTCTAAGGACTCGAACTGCAGAGGTATGGTAGAATCCCGCGCTTCGTGCACGAAGTCCTTGTACCAAGCAGCTAGCCCCCGCTGTGGCTTGACATTGTCGAGACCAAGCTCGCCTGATGCTATAGCTTCTAGGATCACGACATGTTCCAGGCACGGTAACTCGTTCACAATTTCCACGACTTTTGGCTCAGTCCCGTGGACCTTACCATTGTAAAGAGAAGCATTGTCTGCAAACAATATTCTCGGTTGTACCTGGCGGAGGCGTTCAACGACAGCATGGACGCCGGTATCTGGGGAGATTGATGTCCAGAGAGCTCCAATGGAGGCTGTGGCCAGCATGATCACCACAGCGTCGACGTGATTGCCCACAAAGCCGCCAATGCGGTCTCCCACTGTTATACCTCTTTGCCGCATGGCATTGGAACATACTCTAACACGCTCTCTCAACTCTTTCCATGATACAAACTCCCGATCTGCCTCTGTAGCACCGATGATAGCAATTGCTTCGTCGTCGGGGCAATTTTGTGGAAACAAAAGGTTTTCGGCGAAATTCAGACGGCTTCCCTCAAAGAACTGCGGTCTGGGGAATAGCAAGGAGTTGGACTCTAAAACCTAGAACGGATAATTGTCAATTGCAAGTTCTAGAATATAAGTACTGCTGCTCGTACCTTGGAATATGTTGTATGTGCTGTGACCCCCGTTTGATGCCAAACCTCCTCCCAGAATTCAGCTGGGTGTGAAATACTCCATTGCCACAGGTCGTCGTAGGTCTTCAGTTTCAGGTTGTATTTCTGTGCAACATGTTTCTTGAATTTGAATATCTGAGTCTTTTCGGGCGCGGAAGGCCGCCAAAGTTCTACAGCCTGGACATCATCGCTGATTGAAGGCATGTCGACGGATTCACGGCTTCTCAGTAAATCTTGTCAGTATGTAATCGTCGTAAGAATGATTAATTTTAGTCAATTGGGGGGAATAAAATCTAGAGACAGGAGATGTCAGATGTTTTTTGTCCCCCCAGTTTTGGAAGGAGCAGGTGCATCGCGGGGAAGATCCGCGCTTTCTCTGCGGAATCCGTCACTGCGCGCACAATTTCCGCAGCCGGAAGTCTTTCTTCTCTCCTCAACTTGCCAACTATTTATTCCGCTGGAAAGCAAGCTGATGATACACAAGATTGTTACTCAACCGGCGGATATCTCATGGAGCATGGACTGTGGTTGGCTGACTTTGTCTACCCGTTACTCTGATACTCCATGAGCCTGGACCATACTTTGTTCTTGTTGCTTAACTAGCTAGTAGCTAGTCTACTTCGATGGGGTCAATACTAGTGATGCGACGAAATCTAGAACATCGGCTGTTTGCGGCATGTTCGGATGAGATCATTCACCTTGAAGAAGAATCGATAATGACAGTCTGAAGGAAAGGAATAGAACCGTCGAAGAAATAGCCCGAATCCATGTTCGGACACTGCTTACTGCTTAGTGCTGGCATGGAGACACAGTAATTCCTTCATAAGGATGATATCAGCACGCGAAGGCAAAAGGTGGAGATTGGTCGCCCCTGAGAGCCGACAGCCCTGTCACTTATCGAATCTTTGATCACTAAGTCTTCCGTTTCGGGCTTGGTGCTGCCACTAGGCCAGCCATGATCCATCAGGGGCACCAACAAAAATTTTTAGATTACTTGCATATCGGTAATACACTTACTGTAACTTACACCGCACCCGCTTATTGGCTGCGTAAGAGTTGTAAAAGCTTTGTCATTTGCTCTCCGTAACTTACGCATACCGTCACATACACTCCCAAGCTCTCCGCTACTCTTACGATCATTGATTGAACTTTGGTCTTTGGTCTTTCCGACTGTCTCGACCTTTCTTCCTCCAACAACACTCCCACCTCTCTGTCTTCATGTCAGGAATCTCTCTCTCTTCTGTTCGCGCCTAATTCTCAACCCTCTGGCATCCTCGGAGTGTGACCATTGAAGCAAGAGTGTCTGTTCAATTACCTGAGCGGCAAGGGTTGTCTACGGTCGGGAGATTCTGCGCGCCCCCTTTGACCGCTGCTCTCCGGCTTCATCGGATGCATTTTTGCTGCCCGCTTTTGCAAAGCTCGCCAATGTATGTCATTCTGTCTTGAGCGCTCCATCGACTTGGCTGGATTCTGCGTTGGGTGCATCACTGTATCTAGCGAAATATACTCGAACAACCTCATTACATTGCCACGGCGCGTTGAAGAAGCTTAGCTGACGATACTTGCTATAGTCGTTTTGATTCTGATCGTTAAATCACGCCTCTGCTTCAGTCCTTCAGAAGTGATTCAATGCGTGTGTAATTGGTTCTGGCAGTCCAGCAGACCTGTGCGAATTTCGTTCATTTATAAAACCGTCGTGATAAAAGCAAGAAGAAAAAAACTTTGCGATGACTCGTCGATTGTCGAATACTTTCTCAAATAACTCCTCGCCATCGACCCCTTCGTTTTCCTCCACGGCCGCCGAGAAGGGAGGAATATCCTTCAAAAGTTCATCGAAAACAGGTCGACTAAGTCAACTGTTTTCGACGTCGCCAAAATCCAAGGCCGAGCCTTCCACCGCTCACGCAACCCTGCTCGCGGCCAGTAAATCGAACGCTACCCTGAGCACCGGTGTGCCGATAAGTTCTGCATCATTGTCTCTTCCCACAATTTCACTATCCACGGCGACTGCCGATAGCCGCAATATGGATGAACCGCCAACCACGCTGTTTCAGCCTCCTTCCCATGAAGAAACGAGGCGGCTGGCGAAGCAGCATGCGCAATTCGCTCCGATCAGCCATCCTACCCACAGATACACAAGTCGACACCCTGGTGGAGCATTCCCCGAGCCAGTAATGGACGAACCTCCTTATTATTACCTTTTGACAACCTATATCAGTTATTTGATCCTGATTGCCTTTGGTCACGTTCGCGACTTCTTTGGGAAGCGATTCAAGGAAGAAAACTACCGCCACTTGAAGCCACGAAACGGTTACGGTGCTTTAAATAGCGACTTTGACAATTTTTATGTCCGTCGATTGAAATTGCGTATCAATGATTGTTTTGAGCGCCCAGTGACGGGCGTGCCGGGTCGTTACATTACACTTATCGATCGTGGCACCGACGACTATAACCGACACTTCTACTTCACCGGCACGACTACGGATACGTTAAACATGAGCTCGTACAACTATCTTGGATTCGCTCAATCGGAAGGTCCCTGTGCAGATTCCGTCGAGGAGAATATCCGAAAGTACGGCATCAGTACAGTAAGCACCCGTGCGGAGGCCGGAACCACTGATTTACATGTGGAAGTGGAAGATCTCGTGGCCAAGTTCGTCGGAAAGGAGGCGTCGATGGTTTTCTCTATGGGATTCGGTACAAACGCCAGTATTTTCCCAGCACTAGTCAGCAAAGGGTGTCTTATCATTTCGGATGAACTGAACCACGCCTCTATCAGATTCGGCGCTCGTCTATCAGGGGCTTCCATTGGCATGTTCAAGCATAACGACATGAATTCACTGGAAGAGAAACTGCGGGAAGCCATTTCTCAAGGTCAACCACGTACCCATCGGCCATGGAAGAAGATTCTGGTCGTTGTGGAAGGTCTCTATTCAATGGAAGGTTCCATGTGCAATTTGCCAGGATTGATTGAACTGAAACACAAATATAAGTTCCACCTCTTCATTGACGAAGCACACTCCATTGGCGCCGTGGGTCCTCACGGACGTGGTGTATGCGACTACTTTGGAGTGGATACAAAGGATGTTGACATTCTAATGGGAACACTCACCAAATCATTTGGCGCCAACGGCGGTTATATTGCAGCTGATAAGGCAATGATTGATGCGCTACGGGCATCGAACGCCGGCGTTATCTATGGAGAAGCACCCACGCCTCCAATTCTCACACAGATCATGACTTCTCTTCGCCTCATCAACGGCGATATCTGCCCGGGCCAGGGAGAGGAGAGGCTTCAACGGTTGGCTTTCAACTCACGGTATCTCCGACTTGGCTTGAAGCGGCTTGGATTTATTGTATATGGACACGACGATTCGCCCATTATCCCTGTTCTTCTCTTTAACCCGGCTAAGATGCCCGCGTTTTCTCATGAAATGCTCAAGCGCAAAATTTCCGTGGTTATTGTCGGCTACCCCGCGACACCTTTGGTTTCTTCTCGTGCCCGATTCTGTGTTTCAGCAGCCCACAACAAAGAAGACTTGGACCGACTGCTCACCGCATGCGATGAAATCGGCAACGTCCTCCAACTCAAATTCTCCACCGGTATTGCCGGTGGTGCCCTCCCACCCCCGGACGGCCTCTCCCCTGAAATGGAAAAGGAATATTATCAACGCCAGCAACAACGACTCAACAATCCTAACGCCGCAGTAGTACCTCCCCGATGGCGTATTGAGGATGTGGTTCGTCGAGGTGCTCAAGATACGAAGCGTCCCTTGATATAGGAAAGAAAGCTGTTATTACGCTTCATGTATACAATTTCCCCCTTAATACTCGTTTGTCCGTGTATGTTTATATACTTCACACCCGTCCACCCTACCGCACTATCAAGGCTTGCTGACTAGCGTGACAATGCCTTGAATTTTCTTTTTTTGTTCAACAACCAATGACAGTAATAATGGCTCGGGTTTGGACGAAGGACAAGAACTTATTAGATATGGCAATGCATTATTATGACCTTATACAATGATGAAGTGTGTATGATCTAAGACTTTCTATTGCTTATTTCTCAAAGTCTCCAGATCGAATCTACCGACGAGATTCGCTAAATGTATGAGCAGCCTGTGGACTGGGCATGTTGTTAATATCTTTGATGGTTAACTCGGGCAAATAGCTCCATGGCCAGATAATCCAACTTAATCACCTTAACCAATCCAACTGATAGATCTCATCGGTATATGGTTTCCGTCTGAAGGATTTCTTAGTCGAGTGATTATCGGTTCGGTTATTGGGGCCAGCAGATACCGATAATTAATCCACCAATCAGAGCGCCGCCGTTGAAAGTTGGAGAAAGCTATCTTAAGAGAACGGCGATTCCTCCGAGATCAGCTCACTCCTCTTTTCTCTCCTTCTTTCTCCTGACATGCCGTCAATTTCATCCCAATTGATGTGCTGATACATCTCAGGATTACTACCAGGTCCATATTCTCAGTCGGTCACTCATCATGGCAAAAGTATTCGATGCGGCTGAAGGTATGTCGAGTTGTCGAGAAGAATGCTTCCCCGCATTTGGGTTATGAGTCTGACCAAAACCGCAACAGTCGCGAAACACAATACGGCAGAGAGTTGCTGGGTTATACTCTACGGCAAAGTCTACGATGTAAGACTTCCTACTTCTTTTTTTCACTGCACAGAGCTGATAACAGCAGGTCACCGATTTCATGTCCAGTCACCCCGGCGGTGTCAAGGTCATTCTCAGATTAGCCGGCACAGATGCCACCGAAGAATACGATCCAATCCATCCTCCAGGAATATTAGAAGAAAACCTCAAACCCGAAGCATGCTTAGGAACCGTCGACCCAGAAACACTACCCAAACCCACCGCAGACAAACAGCAACAATCGTCCGAGGAAGAAGAACAAGGCCCGCCGCCCATGGAAACGCTATTCAACTTGGATGAGATTGAACAAGTCGCCACAAAACAAGTCAGCCGTAAGGCTTGGGGATACTATTATTCTGCTGCAGATGACTTGATTAGCAAAAGTTTTAATCGCGAAGTCTATCGCTCCATCTTTTTGCGACCTCGAGTGTTTATTGATGTGGGTAAATGCGACTTGTCAACGACGATTATGGGCCATAAAGTGGGCTTGCCGATCTATATAGCCCCAGCGGCAATGGCTCGTTTGGCGCACCCGGCTGGTGAAGCAGGTATTGCCGCGGCTTGTCGCGGGTTTGGCGCAATGCAGATGATTTCCAATAATGCATCGATGTCCCCTGAACAGATTGTTGAGAATGCCGCGCCTGATCAGGTCTTTGGCTGGCAGCTTTATGTCCAAATGGAGAGGAAAAAGAGTCAAGCAATGATAGCACGGATTGAGAAATTGAAGGCGATCAAGTGTATCATTTTGACTCTCGATGCGCCAGTGCCCGGAAAACGTGAGGATGACATGCGCACGGATAACACGGGCAAAAAGTTACCCGTCAGCTCGGCCAAGGTGGCAGAAAAGGAAGCAGAAACTTTACCGGATGGCACTCCAATACCAAAAGATGGGGGAGGTGGTGTCGGCAAGCAACTGTTCGCTGGCACGGCTTATGATCTCACTTGGAAGGAGACATTGCAATGGCTTACAAAAATCACCAAACTACCGATCATTCTGAAGGGGTTGCAAACACATGAAGATGCTTATATTGCTTCCTTGTATGCTCCGCAGGTGAAAGGCATTATATTGTCGAATCATGGTGGACGTGCACTTGACACTGCTCCGCCGGCTGTACATACATTACTTGAGATTCGCAAATACTGCCCTGAAGTGTTTGATAAGATTGAAGTCCTTGTGGATGGCGGTATCCGACGAGGAACGGATGTCGTGAAAGCGTTGTGCTTGGGCGCCAGGGCCGTGGGTATTGGTCGACCAGCGTTGTGGGGGCTGGGTGCTGGAGGTATTGCTGGTGTTGAGAGGACGTTGGAAAGTAAGTCTCGCCCCATATTTTTGCGGTAAACGATCGATGCTGACATGATTTGAAAGTCCTTGCGGATGAGACCAAGACGTGTATGCAATTACTGGGTGTCGAGAAGATCTCTGATCTCGGCCCTGAATATGTAAGCTGCCATCTTTTTCGATCATGTATACCTTCGAAATGAGGATAACTGACTGACAAAATTGACAGATTAATTCGAGGATCGTAGAGCAGCAAATCTACGACGGTCCCTCCGGCCTCGAAAAAGCGCGTGCTAAACTATAGACTTTCTACTTGCTCTTATTATCTCATTATTTGATGGGCGGATAAGTCGAGCGTTTTGAGTTTTGTCTAAAGAACGTTGTGTATATATGAACAGAATATCATATAGATTTGCTGGATTGACATGTTATCTAGGATGATTGAACAATGAAGACAGATACATGTACCCATGGATCCTAGGGAATGGCGTTATCTCTCATTACAATTCTAGCATGCTATCATCGACGAAAATTAGATACTCACCCCAGAAGCAGCAATACAAGTAGGACTATGGCAAGCAAAGAAAGCGCTTCGTGGGTTACTTGGCTCTCCTCCACGACACAGAACTGCTGATAGGCAGTTATACTTCCTTCGAAGTCTACTTTTGAGGATTTGGTGCTTCCTTCTTTATCTTCTGTGATTTTAAGCTGCGCAGTATTATGGATATGTGAAAAGGGCTCCTGAGAGCGACAGCGGTACACACTCGATGACTTCGACCAGTTTATTATGATATTGTGTGGCATTCTTTTCCGAGTCTTGCATCTTCCGTCCAAACCTAACTTTCTCAGTACTCATTTTGATGTGTCTATAACTAGATCTGATATATTCCTGGCGCAGAAAGCAGAGAAAGAAAATCAGATCTTATAATTTCCTAAAAGGGGAAATGATTAGGGCTTGCTATAGCGGGCTGTGATTGGTCAGAAGAGCTGAAAGACCATGACGTAACTGATCTGTGAGCTCATCGAGAGCTTCGAAGATAAACAACATTTGTCCATCTCCTTTTTTTTTTCACTCTGTATTGACATTTATCGAAGAATCAAGTCTACAATCATCATCATGCCTCGTCTACCCGACCACGAAGACGGCATCGTCACTCGCGCCCGAGCTCGCTTCCAAGATGCCTGGGACGGATTTTGGGACTTTGCGCTTCGTGATAACGTGCTCGAAGTTGCTATTGGTTTAATGTACATACATACCCGAGTAGATTTTCATGATTGGTTTTTGCTATTGATAAGTGAGCTAACATGTTACGACAACGTTATATAGTATAGCAGCAGCATTCACCAAGGTGGTGAATTCCTTCGTATCAGACCTATTCCTACCAATCATAAGTCTGTTACCGTTCCTCCACCGCAATTTGGAGGATAAATTCGCGATTCTGAGGAAAGGAAAGCATTATTCCGATTGGGCTCCGGATGGATATAATACCCTTGAACAAGCCCGGGATGATGGTGCGCTTGTTATGGCTTATGGGTCAGTCAGAGATAAAACGAACATGATGATCACAATTTTCTTTTTCCCTTGGGGATTAATAATCGCGTTGGTAACAGGGCGTTCTTGAATCATTTCATCAGTTTTGTCGGTATTGGTCTGACGCTCTATGTCGTGGGACAAGTGTATACTTGGTTTTCCGATGATGTGGTTATCAAACGTACTGTGAAATGCAGGTACTGCAGGAAATGGATCAGTCCTAAGGTGGGAACCCCTCCCTGTCAAGTTGTACATGAGTTGCAATCATGGCTGAGAATTTGATTTCTAGGCAGTGCGATGCGTGAATTGCACCAGTTGGCAGGATGGAAGAGAGGATCATATACGCAGCTAAGCAATTTCAGAGCCGAGGCATGTCAAGTTCGGTGATTCAGGAAGCCTGTGATGGTGTGAGGTTCAGGGATAGATATGATTCATGTGTTTGTCATCCATAGATTTCTGTACAGATTGGTTTCCTTGGTTGGGATAGGCAATTTCTAGTGAGAAGATAAAACTGTATTGCCCTATCAAACTGGCTCTTTACTAGCAGTGTACATAAGAATACAGAGTACATTAGTTGAATTGATTCGAATGGCAGTTTATTTAGAAACATCGAACCTTCTCTTCCAAGGTTCTTTGGCAGCTTTTCTGTTTAATGCCTTCCATCTAAACGAGGCAAGGAGCGATTACTGGGAAAGACAGCACGGGCTGGAATTACACCCTCCATGAGCCGGGACAAAGGAATCATTCAGACCTAAGCAGGTGCTAGCATGGGCCAATGATGTAAATGACTTGTACAACTTGCTAGTTAGTTGAAAAGATGGAGGTTGTACAGGACAGCCCTGGTAACTTTCCGCGGAATGTGGAATGCTGCCAAACTTCCAATGGTCGATTGGTGCAACCAAGGGGTTAACTAGGAAGCGAGCTTAGTTCAGTTAGAATCTGAGCTGATCAATCAGGCGAGGTCTTTCCACTGTACTGGGTATATGTAAGATCAAAGGGGTCGATTATTTACTTGGGAAGGAGTTCATTCATACTCAATGGCCTGAGCAAACCATGATGAGGAATTTGCAAATCAAGACATAGACGATACAGTCCTTTATATGAACAGGATTCAAAGACATAGAAAAGGGTAAGAAGAAGGGTAACAAAAAAAGTTCATGGGTTAGGGCTGGTTCTTGTCATGGTCACAAGTTCTGTACTGCTTGCCATGGCAGAAGGAAGATGTCCCACCGATTAACCCAGTCCAATTCCCTACTCAGTCATACTCCAATACCTTACAGGCTGATTGCTTGTCAGTAGCTGTTCCTTGTTCATTAGCTCATGGATTTTGTTCTCTTCATCCCTACCATGTCCGCTTTGACATCAGATCTTTATATATTGAAAAAATGGGTCCTGGGAGGTGGACCTGTGGAGAACTGAGCTCTTGTCCATCTACAGTTGATATCATACATTTGTATCACTGGGAATGTTTCTAATCATGGGTACGAGCTGCCCCATTATGAGGAATGCAGTGCCAATGTACGTACTGACTTCACTTCATCCCCCGGCCCGATGATATCCTCACTGTGCAACATTCGCCAATTGCCATTCAAACATGGTGACCAATCTCATTGATTCGTGCTTTATTGAGATTTTATGGCTTATATTGGGGAATGATGGCATGCGTGTCTCTGCCTCTCTATTTAAAAGCGCGTAGATGGCGTCCAGCAATTCATACGTATGTATTGTACGTGTCTCTTGGCTAAAATAATTCATTCCAAGTCTCTGCTACAGTCAATCTGGAATCTCAATCCATTAAGAAAGCCAAATTTGTGAGATTGCAACGTTTTTGACAGGCCATGATACCGTATTATTGATCCCTTCTCTCCTACTTTCGCATTTGTTGTTCTTCAGCTTTCCGCACCACTTGCCTCGATAACGTAGGGGCTCTGGACGTGTTACGTGGCCCGTATTGGGCGTTTCGACTTTCTTTTTAAAGGATGTCCACAGAGGATGTCAAGGAACACGCCACGGAGCGAACAGGGCTCAAGAAACCGAAGTTCATCAGCTACCTATGGGACACGTTTGACAAGCCACCGGCAGAAAGACGACTGTTGAGGAAGCTTGATACTGCACTTATTTCATTTGGGGCAGTCCACTGAGATCAACCCTTTTTCTTTTGATTTAATACTAATATGCGAGGGACATAGGGTACTTCATCAAGAGCGTCGACGACTATAATATCAACAATGCCTTCGTTTCCGGGATGTATGTGACAAGTGAAGCTGTATTTTGTGGGCTTATCTTGGCTAATAGTGATGTTGTTCCAGGAAGGAAGATCTGAAATTATACCGTAACCAGTTGAATTATATGCAAACAGCTTGGGCGTTGGGTTATATGTTGGGACAAATTCCGAGCAATATTATCCTCAGTCGAACACGGCCGCGATATTGGATACCCAGCCTTGAGGTACGAGAATCTGATTCTTTGTGAGACTTGACTGAAAGATATATAACAGGACTAATAATCTCCTGTTCCTAGGTTTGTTGGGCTGTCCTCACCCTTTCGTCGTCAAGATGCAACCAAGCATATCAATTCTATATAATTCGGTTACTTATTGGTAAGAATTAAATAACAATCCCTGCCAGGGTGAAATACTGACGAACGAGAAGGCCTCTGTGAAAGCGGTTATTACCCTGGAATTCAACACTCCCTTGGCTCATGGTATAGAAGGGATGAACTGGGGAAAAGAGCTTGTATATTTCAGATTTGCAGTGCGATGGGGCAAATGGCTTCGGGGTACATAATGGGCGGCGTCTATCGCCTAGGCGGTGTTGGGGGATTCAAAGGATGGCAATGGTTCGCGCTGTAACCACGTCGTCTATGAGGGATAGTGATCTGACCTTCTTCTGATTTAGGGCTTTCATCATAAATGGCTCAATTTCATTGCCAGTTGCTGTTGCGGGTTACTTCATACTTCCGGATGTGCCTGAGATTACAAAGTCATGGTACCTCAGTGAGGAGGTGAGTTGCCATCCAACAAGCTCAAGCTCTGCAGCTGCTCACTAGGTCCAGGAAATCAAACTCGCACAACTGCGAATGCATATGGAGGGACGTAAGCCCCGCGCCAAGTACACAATGGAGAAATTAAAGAGAATTTTTACTTCATGGCACATATACCTTATGTCTCTTCTATATCTGTAAGTCAATACTTTCCCCTTGAACCCTATATGATATTTTAGAGCAATGCTAATCAAAGGTACTAGAGCTTTCAACAACGGTATTGCAAATATGCAACCGATTTTTCAGCAGTAAGCCTGCCAGTTTCGCCTGTTTTGACTTTAGTACTCAACTGTCATAGATATCTACGCCATTCAGAAAACCCTCGTTACTCGATTCTACAAATCAATAATTACCCGACAACAACCTCCGGAGTTCAAATCGTGATGACTATAATATATGCTTGTATGATCAAAATCAAACTTAGGCTTCTCACGTTACTGATTGTTCGTGTTAGGGCTATCTGATACTGTCCTGCGAGGTAGACGTTGGCCGCCTCTTGTATTCGGCGGAGTAAGTCTGATTTCCGTATTAGTTGGTTAAGAGATACTGAAAAATCAATGATGACAGGTTGTAAATATCGTCTGTTATGTTTCACTGGCTATTTGGGATATTCCGACGTGGTGGAAGTGGACATGTCTCATCTCAGCAGGGGCATCCTTTGGTTTGGGTGGATTGTGTATGGCGTGAGTCCACCACAAAGAATTTTGATACTGCATGGAAAGAGGCTAATAATATGAAATAGCTGGGCCAACGAAGTCTGCGGAAACGATAGCGAAGAACGCGCCATCACTCTCGCAGCTATGAACGAAGTTGCATATATCATTCAGATATGGCTGCCACTACTCGTCTGGCAGCAGGTCGACGCACCAAGATACTCTAAAGGCTATATCACCGTGTCTGTTATGTCCGCTCTTTTGATTATCATGTGCTTCTTGGTTCGCAACTTGCACAACAAAGAGTCTTTCACCATTCGAATAGCTCAGGAGCACGCCACTGAGAGTTGTATTCAACTACAACAACAGCAAGCAATGGACGGAGAGAAAGACGCGTCGAACAGCAGTATTCAACTAACTCCATTCAAAAGTATGGATACTGCGTCCGGACATTATGAGAGTGAAGCGACCTCTCCTTCGTCCTCGTCAAATATCGTCTCGCCTTGTTACGATGAAGAAAAGGGGTTGACTACTAAGAGTTCAGTTTTAAGATTGCATACTGAGTCTGATGATATCAAAGTGATGGAAGTTCAACCATCAAGATTACTCTAAGGTGAAAATAGATTTGTCCTCGGAAGACTCAAGTTAAGCAGTGCATAGCTGGGAAGGTCGATTTGTTTGTTAAAGGTTCTGCATTATTCTTTTTATCTGCAATATTATGTTCATTTCATGTCAATTCATTGAGTTCTTGTTAACTACCTATATAAATAAAGTGCCCATACATCTTGCAACTCCATTTACTCCCTCGACTACAGTCCATCCCTGAGTAGGCCTCCAGTCAAATGAGCAGCATCACCTTTCTCCCACGGATGGTCTACTTCAACAGACCGTATGATATCGACGGCTTTCGCACTTCTTGGCTTGATGCAGTAAGGGAAATTGATCGGGCGACTGAGTAATCCAGGTGTAATATTTATCTCCGGATCAATTTCCTTGCCGCTCTTGTCAACAGCCTTTGTGATGTCAAAAACAGCCAACAGACGTGAGATAGTCAGAAACAAGCTCTCGTCAGCCAGAAACCGGCCAGGACATATTCTGCGGCCGTATCCAAAGGCTGCAGTAGCTGGATCAGGCTCATTGCGAGGCTCCAAAAACCTCTCGGGTTCGAACGAGGTAGGATCCGGGTAGACCTCCGGGTCGTGTAGGAACCACCAGACAGCGGGCAATAGACCTGCTCCTTTCGGGATGCGAAATCCCTCATAGTACATCTCCTCGTCGGTGGTGTGAGTCACACCTAATGGCACAACAGGAAGCCACCGGAGCGTCTCTTTCACCAGAGCATTAACGTAAGGCAAATTATCTCGATCTTCGAATTGAGGGAGTCTGCCAGTCCCAACGATAGCATCGATTTCTTCTTGGGCCTTTCTCTGGACTGATGGGAAGAGTGTCATTACCAAGATAAAGCTGCTGATAGAGGAGACTGTAGTATCAGACCCTCCTGCGTACATAACCGCGGCACTCTGCTTGATGGCAGTTTCTTCATCTTCATTCATTTTGCCATTCCCCTTGTTATGCTGTTCAATTAGTGAAGAAACATATGACGGCCGTTGGCTTCCCTTCGCCATCTGCTGTTGAACAAATGTATAGGGCGTTTCAATTACCAGGCTGTTGATATTGTCCCATTTTCGAGCTATCTTTTTGAATGCTGTGCCTGGCAACCCTTCTGGAATGTACTTGAGAACCGAAAATATATCAACGGCCCAGTGCATAGGCATTTGTGCAACGGATAAATTCTGCATCATGCGCTCAATTAAGAGGACTAACGGATCGTGAGTGCGTGGCTCGATAGAGTAACCGTATGTTATCTGTAGGATGATAGCGCCAGCCATACTGAGAAGGAATTGATTTAGTACACAACGGGCACATAGTCTCATCTTCTTGCGATGAATAATTGTGGGCGAGAACAAACATACGTTTTGATATGCTCCACCAAATTAGGGGAGTCGTCTAGGATCCGCAGAAGTAATCGACGTGACTCGACATCTTGAACGTTTCGGAAACGTGACGCTGCTGTTTTTGTACCCAGCTGTTGATGTACAAACTTGCGTTGCCGTCGAAAAGTGTTGTCATATTGCATGAATGAGAGGATCCTTTTAAACCCACATAACTCATTTCCGAAGTACAGCTGTGGCCGCGACGATGTTTTTGACGAGCTCTTCTCTAGCAAATCATGTGCTGCTTGCTTGTCGTGGAGTATGATAAGTGTGTTTCCAAGCACGGTAACGGAGCTGATGGGCCCATATGCGTCTTTGAACTTGAGCCAGTGCTGATACTCTAGCAAGCCTTTGGGTGGGAGATTCATAACGTTGCCTATGATGGGAAGAGGTTTCGGCCCAGGAGGGAGTTTGGACCTGTACTTCATTTGGCTGTAGTACTGGTATAAGAGGAGGGCGCATAGGACAAAAACAATGACCGGAAACATTGTGCTCGCGGAATCAGGAAGGTTTATTCAAGATGTGAGTTGTATGAGGAAAATTTTCAGAACAAGAGGTAAAGGGTTAGACAAGAAAATATCTGGACATAAATGCATTCGACTTCCAAGGTTTTGGGACCGCATCTCTTATGTACTGTTCGGCCATGCAATAGCAATGCCATAATGATTGCAACCTCTTAGCCGAGCCTTTCTCAATCAGAAACTGCTTCGGCTCTTTTCTTGGGCTTGACCTTCCCAATTGCCGGAAGACTTAATTTGATCGTTTAAGACTGGGATGTTCGGCGGGGTAGCATTTGGCGATAACAGACGTTCATATAACAGGCCAAAAATTCAGGTTATGCAAGAACGAACATGGGGTTAGAATCGAGCCAGCTGTATAGACCAGTGATTTTAGTGATGGCAATATGACTGGCTAGGTAACTACATCCTAGCATTCGCAGAGTCAAAACTCTAGAGTGAGGGGTCATTCTGACAGGATCTGGCCCGCTCTCCCCTCAGTGTTATTGTAAGATGGACATCACTGACTCATCGCTATTGGACACGATGCAAGATGCAAGACCTTACCAAGACACGCAGGCGAGACCCTTGGAGCACGGCTATAGCGGGAGAAAGAAAAGTCCGGGATATGCTTGAGGGTCCTGTGCAAGAGCTACAGGGGGTGATACAGTAGTGAATATAGCGTCATTCCCACTTTAGCAGACTATGTCCTCGTATCTGGATAGCGTCAACTCTACCGCTTTCTCTGTACTCATGATAGTTTCCTATCTTTGTAATGGATTTCAGCTGTGGTGACCAATGTCTGTCCTCCGGAGTTTTCTTGCCGAATGCATCTACGGGAGTACCCGCCCGTGCCAAAATCGCCCCACACCCTCAATATCTACGTCGTGCGGGGCTGCTCGGACGGATGCCACCAATCATCTACTCCCATTGCATTGTAACCAATGCTGACGTACGGAGTTTTACCCCTGATGAGGGGAAAAAAAGAGAAAGAAAAAGAAAATAGAAAACATTGACGTGTCGGCAGCTAACCCCCTCAGTCATGCAGTGACCGTCGAGCGTACTTGCAGCTAAAATCATGCTGCGTCAAGGATTGATGGGAACACTGCTGCTGGTCTGATTTGTGAACCAAGATGTCAACCAACCAATAAACTCTGCCTGGATATAAGACCACCTGCCCGGGTTGGCATACGAATCTACATGGAAGGTTACATTGCAGCGAAGTTGGTCTTTTAGTAGAACGCATAACGAAGTCTGAAGATATCTCTTTTCGTTGTTGCTGGCCACTCTGCATGTGCGATCGGTCCAATGGGGTTTAGAGCGTGGCGAGCTTCGAAAATTAGCCAAAAAGTATCAATTGATGAGATCTCTATGGTGCATTTGTCCCCGGATAATATAGCAGAGAGTAAGATTCGTAGGTAAGGTACCTTTTTGCTTATATCTTTGCGCCTACCTATAGTCCAAGCATCAATTCGCACGATAATCGACGGAGTAGTTGTTAACTAGGAAGACTTAGGTTCCCTAATCGAATATCCTAAATCGCAGCCAAAACAGGAAGTCATGTTGTTACTAGTTAACTAATTATATACGAATCAAAAGTGGTGAATACAGATTATGGAGAGTCTCCAAATGTAACTTAATATACAAAGCCTTCAGGGTAGACAACCTACTCTGCCGTCTTCAGAAATTTGGCCAAATCCCTACTCTGCCTCTCATATTTCTCCACCTTCCAATGCGAATCTAGTAACCTCCCCGCCACCCATCGCATCCGCCATTCCAAATTAGACGGATACTTACTCAAATCCCGAAAGAGTTGCAGCTCACTCTCATATTTGGCGATCTTCTGGTTCTCCTTGTTGATAAGTTCACGTACTATACCTAGATCTAATCTGTGGCGTAGTATTTCGTCCTGTGTAAGATATTTGAATGCGGCGTGGTAGATGGGACGACCTGGTTTGATTGTTGCAGGGCGACCGTGTACGTTTACCACGGTGATGAGTTCGCGCTGTTCGAGCGCGGCCAAAGTCTTTTCACCGTCTGAGCCGCTAAAAAGGTCGGAGAGGATGATGCTGCTGTAAGGAACGGCGCCTTTACGGTCTTCACCGATACTTTTGATGAGATACCAGGCCTGTTCGCGCGTCCAAGTGAGGGAGTCGTTGCTAGTGGCATTGTCTTCGAGAACGTAGGTTTTGACGATTTCGGTGGCTGCTTGTTCGATTATGTGTTTGACGGCGCCTGTTTATGTATTAGTTATGGTATCCAGGAGGTCGATTTGAAAGGATGCAAACACTCACTTTTTGGGCTTTCGCCAGATTTGATCCTATGTGCCATAAACTCCAAATCGGTTAATCGACCACCAACAATCTCAATACATCTGTCTAAATCTTCCAATCCTTGCGGTGGTGTCTTCTTTTCTGGAGGAGACGCATCATCACCATCACCATCCTCCTCATGATTTTGCAGATACCGAAGGATGAAGTTTCTGCCAACTTCCAATGAGCAATCGCCTAATGAAACTGAGCGAAAGACTTGATTGGGCATCGCTTTGCTGAGCGTTTTGGTATACGACGCATCTGGAGTGAGGAAGATGACATGTGCAATATTGCCAGTAACTAAAGCTGCAGCCCATTCTGCTAGCTTATCATCGACAATATTGCTCTCGTGACCTCCATGTAGGAAGTTATCAATAACAACCACGGGTCTCTTTTCGGGATGCGCCTCTAGGTAATCGTCATCCGACATCCCATTGTTTTCCTTCTTTTTGTTCTCAAGTGCAATCTGTCTCAGAGCAGTGGCAGTATTTGTCCATATCTTACTCAATTGGGAGTCCAGAGTCTCGGAAAAACCAGCTTTGGTACCAATGATACCCTGAGAGGCCAAATCAATGAAACTGCTGAAACTGTTCATCCATGAGAAGATCGGTCGGTAACCGACTTGCTGAGCCGCAACAGAAATAGTAGCTGCATCGCCTCTTGCATCCTGAATTTGCTTGCAATCAATAACGAGTTTGTGTTTTCGATCTTTTAGAGCCTGGTCGAGAACAATCTCTCTCTTTCCGGATCCGTGAGGCCCCTGCACAACAATGAATGTATTTCCATTCTCGCCTAGCCACGATTGCAACTGACTGATATCCTCTTTTCGGTCATCCGATAAAGCTCGGAGCACGTTCTTCTCGTTGCCTCTCTTGAATGATAAGATGTTGGCCTTGCGAACCTCTTTACGAATCCACGACCACAGCGGCTGATCGTCCGCATTGAGCAGGTATTTCACCTTCACCTTGATAAAGAATGTGCGGATAGGATCAAATATAATGACTGTAATCCCCGCAATCAATGCTGCAACAGCAGGGATCACGATACGGGGATGGTTGAAAAGCCATTCTCTGATCCAATGAGCTTTGATTTTGCGTTCGTAAGTTATCCTCAATACGGATCCTCCAACGCCATCGCCGCTGACTGTTTCAGGTATGCTTACACCATGAGTGCAGCTCCGGGCAAGGATGGCATATTTGGCTCGAGTAAACTCAACGATTGCATATTTAGGAAGAACCTTCGAGTCGGGCGGCTGTCGCTCAATATCCTTGATCTTGCCATATCTGCGAAAGAGAGAGTACAAAGCCTCTGGAGTCAATTCCGCGGGAGTAGCATTTGATGACGATGGAAGGAATTCGACTTTCAGCTTTGGGCTGGGAAAGTGGTACATATCCTCAATCCATGGCTTGCCCAACACGCGCCCTACCCCGACACGGTCGAATGGATTGAACCATGGGCGGATAGGATGAGTCTTTAGGTATTCATCGACGGCAGCTGCTATTTCACCTTTAGTTCTCTTTTCTCCATCGGAAAGTGAGTATTTGATGAACAACCCGCCCTCACTGAGACGAGGTATAACTTGTTTGACGTCGATATGTAAATCTGGCGGTAATGCTCGTTTCACTATTGCCCAGTGATCTGCTGCAGCGTAGGAGGGTTTGTCGACGCGTTTTAGGACTTGATCGACGGCATGAGAATCTCCGATCCAGAGAAGTCTGTAAAGCCATTGAAGCCTGAGGGGAAGTATATCTGTGTTAAGTTGGTCATTAGCCATTTTGCTACGGCTTGCGATGCTGTTATCCTACTATTGATAAATAAGAGCTCCTCATCGGGCCCTACAGATATGTGCCCTTGCTCAAGGGTATCAGCAATAGAATAATTCGTTGACGTCTTTGTCGTCGTCGCTGTTGCTGTCGAGTTGTATCGTATTAACGCGCCTGGCGCGTAGCGTCCAACTGCGGCATGTTTGTAAGATGCCGAACGAAGATAACCGCCATACTGTCGATGGCGATAGCAATGAGGACGAAGGATGGCTGACAGCCGCATTGTACACAATCACCGCTGATCGGTTGTAGCTATCGCAAAAGTCATGTTGCGTCTTGCGCTGGAGTGAAACGAAATGAAGAACAAGATCCGAAAATGACGTCGACGCTTGAGCCGAGTTACTTGCCTTTCTAGGATTAGTGTCTGATCACTGGTCTAACCCTAACCCCTCCCAGACATTACCTCTGCGCTCCTTTTAACCTTCTACATAGGACAACCTTACATGCGTTTACAAACTGTGACAGCCATACGAACTTCATAGGTGCTGCAGTGTCATGTTCACGATGTGCGGGCAGCAATTGTTCCACAAAACGGGGACATGATCAGAGAATCGATAAATAAAATCTCAGCAATCCTCTACATTCTATCGTACATCTTTTCTGAACTTCTCGTATTTCACACCAGGCCACCGCAAGAGAATTATTTCCAAGTGCTATATAAGCCAACATAATACGCCCAATCACGGTAGTGGGCTAGCTCTCACATGTGCGTCGCATTCTTGCTGCGAAGTCGAATCCTTTCGCCGTACTTTACGTGACGCCTTCGAGTTAGTGGACTCGCAATTAAACATTGGGAACTTCTGACTCACGAAGAATAGGATGAATGGGATCGGAAGAAATAGTATTGCTAATCCACCAAGCAGGGAGTTCCCAGGACCGATCCCAAGATTACGAAATAGAGCTCGCGCCTAGAAACAAACCATCGAAGAAACCAGTCAACTTGAAGCATTCACATAAGCGAAGATGGGATGGCGTTGCCTTACAAAAAGCGGAAAAACCACACCACAGGAAGCCCTAAAAAGTGTATTTCCTGCAAGTACTGATGCCGCATACTGAGGATAAGCCATACCGAGATAACTCAGAACCGGCATAAACAACGTGATAATGCTGATGGTAAAGCAGCCAGATCCCACGAGCGGTACCATCCAATGAATACTCTCGCGCGACGTCCATCCGTACCAGAACAGACAGATGGGTAGAGCAAGTGCTCCGAAGAAAGTTGGTGGTAGGATTACTTCTGGGCTGAAATTACCCTGTGCCAATCGGACCATCAGATGGTTGCGAACCCAGAAAAGATAGCAGGGTACTGTGATTATTCCACCGACAAAGATACCCAAAAATGTCAGTCCTTGCTCTCCTATATTGAATCCATATATTCCTCCGAAGACCAAGGGAAAGGACTCGAACCAGATGTACAGCGCGCCGTACAAAAGGGCGCAATACAAGTCAACGAAGAGTACCACAGGCTCAGATAAGGTCAACGTAAAAGCTCTGCCGAGCACGATCAGATGATCCTTCACCGTTACCTCTGCGGCATCAATTTCGGATTGGCTTTTGAGCATTGATTTGCCGGTCTGTTTCCTCAACCTTTTCGCCCTGCGGTAGAGAATATTGGCCGCACTTGTTTCAGGCATGAGAAAGAAAAGCACAATCAATACGACTGCACACAACCATGTAAGCTCCCAAATCGGCCATCGCCATCCCTTTGCTTGTGCCGCAAATCCACCTACAAGCGGTCCCAGGACTGGACCCAATACTCCTGAAGCACCAAATATGCCGATCCAATAGGGAACTTCGATTGGTGGATACATGTCTATGATAGTTGCACCACCAGTAGCAAGGACGGGTCCACCGAAGAATCCGGTTAGGAAGCGAAAGACCAAGAGCATTGCCACGTTTACTGCGTATCCGGTTGGTAGTTGAAGAAGCACGAAGACGAAAAGGGTCCAGAAGTAGATTCTGCTGCGACCTATTGTGGGTATCTCGGACATAGGAGAGAAGAGCATTGGTCCCAGGCCGTAGCCACTGGTTTTGGAATGGTTAGTATATGCACTCTATGATTCCATTGATGCTACATTTGGCTGAACTCTGTTAGGACACATACAGTACGAAGAGAGAAAGGCCCAGTGTAGCCACAACCTCGCTGATACCGAACTCTTCTATAATATCTTCCTCGCCAGGCGTGTAGATGGAGCTACCTATGTAGATCCCAAAGTTGAGGATACATATTTGAAAGGTGACCAGCAACTTGCGACTCTTCGACCAATTTTGAGGGTTCTATTGCCTGTCAGCCTAGGAATCTGAGTCGTTATGAGATGAAAGAGAGTTGGACAAACCTCTGGGTCTTTTGAGTCATACCAGTCCACCAGTATGACCTCTGTGTCTTTTTCATGATGATTTGATCTATTGTGATATAGAGAATGCTGTTCTTCTGAAGATAATTCTTGGGCAGAAGCTGCGGCATTGACCGCATGCTCATCGTCTCGATCAATCCTTACGCCATCATCGTTCGGTTTACTGCTCTTGACAATGCCGTTTTCTTCATCTTGGGTAACTGAAGGACTCGATTTCCGAACAAAAGACTCCCACAGATGCGAATCATGTTCATCAGGGAACTTCAGGAGCTTGCGTCCTGAAAGTAGACGAACAGTCTGGCCAAAGACTGTATCACGCAAGTGGTCACTCATGATGGCTGTTCTCTGGCTATAGTGAGAATCTTATCTGCGCACGACATGATGCAAATTCAGAGCGAATTGAAGGCGACTGCTCTTCTGAATTTATATTCATGACCCTAAGAGCGTCCCTTTCACCAGGACGTACCAAGCACTTCTGTTTTGGTAAGTTGATATTAAGCCAGTACCTGCATAGGCACAGCAAACAAACACACCATCCCATATTCGTAGTTAAGCAAGCCCTGAGAACCGCTGTACAAAGGGATGCGTGGATCATCGGCTCGGATTTTAGACTTTATTTACGTTAAGCGTCTGGCCAAGCATCCCTAGCGCCTTGAGTCTCCAAGCTTCTTGATGATCCAGAAGCTCTAGAAGGCTAGAACTACGAAGATGCTATGTCATCTTCAACCGCTTGGCATAAACGGTAAACCCTCTCATCATCTTGAGCATGTTAACTCCGGAGTATACGGATTTAACGGGGTTAAGCAGGACCTTCAAAACATTAGGGTTAACTATCTCCGCTGACGATTACCCTAATTGTTATCAGATTGTCAACATGCATAAACCTTTAAGGAGCCGATTATGATGAGCACTTCTCAAACTACACACGGCGAAGCACTCATTCAGTTGACCTTTGTCAAAGACGGCAGACTATCATGTCCTTCACGTGATGCAGCTCCCTGAACTGTGCCGCAAGGCTGACTTGAAAGCGCCCGGCCTCTGACTCACCGATCCCTTCAACTGATCTGATTTCTGCGCTATAAAGGCGACATGGATATGTCGAGCATTAAAAAACAACATGAAGGCAGAACAACACAGGAACATAGAGGAGCCTACACTTCCAGACCACAAACCAACAATGAACCGCAAAGAAAGTGCGTCTCATGGCGCCGAGTCCATGTTCAACTCCGGCTTCCTCGCAGAGGTATACAACGAAAAGCCTGTAGGCGCCCCAGGAGTTGATCGGATCGTCACTCGTTTCCCTCCGGAACCAAACGGTTTTCTTCACCTGGGACATGTCAAGGCTATCGCAATCAACTTTGGCTTTGCAGAATACCATGGTGGAGTCTGTTATTTGCGTTACGACGATACCAATCCTGCCAAAGAGGAGGAGAAATACTTCACAGCTATTGCAGATATCATTCAATGGTTAGGCTTCAGCCCTGTCAAGGTCACTTATTCAAGCGATTATTTTGATAAACTCTATGAGCTTGCGGAGGACTTGATCCGCCGGGGTGGTGCTTATGTTTGCCATTGCTCTAGTATGTTAGCATATGGCCTGTTCTGTTCTTGTTTATGGCTTGCTAAGATATATTCACAACTTCAGAAAGTGAAATCGCGGAGCAACGCGGAGGTGGGAAAGGCGCTACTCCTCGATTTGCTTGTCGTCATAGAGATCGTCCAATCGAGGATTCCCTTGCAGAATTTCGAGCAATGAGGGATGGCAAGTACGAGCCTCAGGAGGCTTTGCTTCGCATGAAGCAAGACCTAGAATCTGACAATCCCCAGATGTGGGATTTGACTGCTTATCGTGTCATTCAACCACGGAAATCTGAGGGCCTGGACAAGTCAGATAGTAAGGTTGGGATTCACTATCGTACTGGCGACAATTGGAGGATTTATCCAACGTACGACTTCACGCATTGTTTGGCGGATAGTTTGGAGGGTATCACGCACTCACTATGCACAACCGAGTTTGAGACGTCGAGAACTTCATATAATTGGTTATGCGATAAGCTGGGAGTCTATAGGCCAATGCAAAGAGAGTAAGTATTAATACCTGTTCCATGAATTCATTGCGGCAATGTTCATGGTAATATCCCCGTACTAATAGCAAGAAGATTCGGCCGACTCAATCTATCCGGAACAGTCCTGTCCAAAAGAAAAACCCTGGATCTAATATCTAATGGCCACGTCCGTGATTGGGATGACCCTCGTCTATACACGCTCATTGCTCTTCGACGTCGAGGAGTTCCACCCGAAGCAATACTTTCGTTCGTCGATAGACTTGGAGTATCCAAGGCTACGACGACAATTGATGTAAAGCAGTTCGAACAGTCTGTTAGACAATACCTGGAATTGACTGTACCGCGTCTGATGGTCGTGCTTGATCCAATTGCCGTTGTCATTGATAACCTGCCTGAGAACTACTTGGAGATGGTAGAACTACCATATTCAAAAGATCCTGAATTCGGGGTAAGTCTATATTCGAAGCGAAATGCCCCCTTATATTGACGTCCAGTACTAAACATGAGTCAGTCACATCGTGTTCCGTTTACTAGAACAGTCTATATCGATCGAACCGACTTCCGCGAGACCTCGAGCAAGGACTTCTTCCGACTCACTCCCGGCACGTCAGTCGGATTACTCAAGGTCCCGTTCCCAATCACTGCAACCAGTTTCGAGAAAGATCCAAGCAGCGGACTTGTCACATTGATACACTCTAGATATGATAAGCCCGAAGAGGGCACAAAGTTCAAAAAGCCCAAAGCGTAAGCAATCTTTTCTAATCCCCAATTCTATCAGGGTTGAATCATCACTAAAACTTGTTACAGTTACATCCACTGGATCTCAGATTGTCCATCACTGAACAGTCCCATCAAAGCTGCCGTTCGTGTTTACAACCCCCTCTTCACCTGTGGCAATCCAGACACGCATCCCGCGGGCTTTCTGTCTGTCGTCAATTCACATTCGGAGGAAAATTTCCCAAATGCTATGGTCGATATTGGCCTTCGCGAAATCATCCACAGAGCTCCATGGCCAAAGACGAAAAGCGAGACTGAAACGCCAGGACATTCGAAGGTCCCTCCAGAATGTGTCCGATTTCAGGGGTTGCGGGTGGCATACTTCTGTCTGGATCGCGATAGCTCGACTGAATCTGTAATCCTGAACCGTATCGTGTCTTTGAAAGAGGATGCAAAGAAATAGATAGTCAAGTCGTCTAAATTAGGGTTACTGTAAAGAAGCGCAGCCTTATCTAAGCCTAGCTACATGACTGAAAGCCTGCATTTACTCCCGCCCAAGTTCAGTAAGATGTCTGAATATCTACTGTAATCCCATTTAATTTACCTTCATGGAATGATCTTGATTCCGAATTCTTTGTACGATGCTCTACAGTCGACATTGACATGGTCAAGATGCACTCTTGCCTCTTGGCCTCTACCGTTAAGGGTTGAATGTGATTGGTGGGTCAATCCGGAGACTGAGTTCAAGCTAAAATTAATTCTGATATCTCGACTCTCTACACATCAC
The DNA here is from genome assembly GCA_023625975.1 of Talaromyces sp. PYS2103. Taxonomy (NCBI): domain Eukaryota; kingdom Fungi; phylum Ascomycota; class Eurotiomycetes; order Eurotiales; family Trichocomaceae; genus Talaromyces; species Talaromyces sp. PYS2103. The sequence goes on along the minus strand of JAMAGB010000011.1, from coordinate 326,245 downwards.
GACTCCGAATCTATATTAATCCATTGCTCAGTTACAACTACATTCGTACCGGCCGTTTCAAGTCAAATACGATTTGAACTTCTCTAACGACTGAAAAATCATATATTCACAATGGGTTGGTGGTGGTCATCATCAACCTCCAGCGACAACAAGAATGCGCAACCACAAGCAACGCGGCAGCAGCCAGATAATATCCCAACACAACAGCAACAGCAACAATCAGAACCAAAACCCAGCCGACAACTAACGCGCGAAGAACAAGCCGATGCCGAACTACGCGATTTCCTCAAAAGCCTCGAGTCCTCAATCACACCTCCCACCTCTTCCCCATCCTCCTCCTCATCATCATCAGCACAAGAACCATCATCATCCTCTCCTCCCACCGACTCGACGCAAGAACAAACACAACAATCCTCCATAGCCCCCGACTCCCTCTACCCAGACACCATGTCCTGCCGCTCCGCCTTCGACTACGCCTTCTTCTGCCAATCCTTCGGCGGACAATGGGTAAACGTCTACCGCTACGGCGAACTCCGGAGTTGCAGCGAACACTGGGAGAATTTCTGGTTGTGCATGAAAGCGCGCGGCGTGAGTGATGATAATACCAGGAAGGAAATGATTCGGAATCATTACCGAAAGAAGGCGGTGAAATATAAGACGGGCCCCAGTAGTGAGGATGTTTGGGAGGTGAGGATGGAGCCGTTGAAGGGGGCCTTTCAGGGGGATTGGGATAGGTTGCAGAGGGAGATGCAGGAGGCGGAGCAGCAGCAGCAGCAGGGTATGCCGCAGAAGGAAGTTGTTGCCAAATGAGAAGTCTTTGCTCAGAGCTCTCCGAGAGGGTCTATATTGTGTATGAATATGTGTATGATGTGTATAGCTATGTATAGATTGGAAATATACCCATTTCAACTCTTATAAGAAATTTTGGATTCTAACCTTGTTTCAAACCCAAATCGCAATCTTAAATGGAGATCGGTTCTGCAGTCATAACTACTTGGAGGATATTAACCTACTGTATTCGTAGTAGTAAAGAACAAGTCTCATTTGAATATTTATTCATTGCATTGCCACTATTTAAAATCATCCTGATACAACAAAAGTAACGATAAACTATTCACAGGTAGAAAGGAAGAAATCAGAAACAGAATCAAATAAACCGAAGGCAAAACACTCTAACAGAAAATGAAAAAACCTCCCTTTCCACTTTCCAATTTATATCATCATGAAAAAAGAAAAAAGAGAAAAAAGACGCTGTCATACATCCATACATGACATCATAGAACATGGAGAAGCATAGATAAGAAAAATAGCCCTTCCCTCTATGGTCTATTCATGTTCAAGAGGAGGAAGGAGGGGAAGGACTTTTGGGTATTTGGTCGGATGATTGAGAAGCATAATATGTACTTCTAATCGAGAATTGATGTAAACTTTTCTGGTCTGCTGTAATAAGTTTAGGCAGAAACAGCTGCGGCGACTTGAGGAACAGCATCGACAGCTGGGCGACGGACAATACCACCAGTCACAGGAAGAAGAGATCCGGTTCCCATGAGGTAAGTGTCGACTTCGCGAGCAGCTTGACGACCTTCGTTAATGCCCCTATAATTCAATTAGTAATTGCGCAGGAAAGAAGTGAGTGACACATATGAACTTACCAAACAATAAGAGACTGTCCACGTCGGCAATCACCTGCAGCGAAAACTCCAGGGATGTTGGTGACGTATTGACCAGCAGGAGTCTTAACGTTCTTGCGAGCATCACGCTCAATCTCATCTCCGAGGAGACGGTCCTCAGGACCCAAGAAACCCATGGACAGCATGACCAAGTCAGCAGGGAAGAATTGCTCGCTGCCTTCGATGGTCTTCATGTCCCAACCGCCAGAGGCACTCTTGGTCCATTCGACGCGCACAGTGTTGATACCCTTGACACGTCCATTGCCATCATCGACAAACTCCTTCGACATGATAGAGTACTCACGAGGATCCTTGCCCATGTGAGTCTTGACCTCAGTGTGACCGTAGTCCACACGGTAAATACGAGGCCATTGAGGCCAGGGGTTGTCACGGGCACGCTCCGGTGGGGGCTGTGGCAGCAGTTCAAAGTTGACCACGCTCTTGGCTCCGTGACGCACAGAGGTACCAATACAGTCGTTACCGGTATCACCACCACCAATGACAACAACGTGCTTGTCCTTGGCGGAGATGTATGCACCATCGGCGAGTTCAGAGTCCAGAAGAGATTTAGTGTTCTTATGTAAGAATTGCATGGCAAAGTGAATGCCCTCCAACTCACGGCCAGGGATCTTGAGATCACGAGCCACAGTAGCACCGGTAGCGATGATAACAGCGTCATTGCTCTGGCGCAAGGATGCCATGGAAACTTCCTCATCAGGACCAACGGGGGTGCTGGTAACGAACTTGACTCCCTCGGCAGCCATAAGATCGACACGGCGTTGAACAACCTTCTTGTCAAGCTTCATGTTGGGAATACCATACATGAGAAGACCTCCAACGCGGTCAGCGCGCTCGTACACAGTGACGGAGTGACCGGCACGGTTGAGTTGATCAGCGGCAGCAAGACCGGCAGGACCAGATCCAATGATGGCGACCTTCTTTCCAGTACGGCTAGGAGGAGGACGAGGAATCATCCAGCCCATCTCGAAACCACGATCAATAATGGCGCACTCAATCGACTTGATACCGACAGGGTCTTCGTTGATGCCGAGCACACAAGCTCCTTCACAAGGAGCAGGGCAGACACGACCGGTAAACTCGGGGAAATTGTTGGTCATCAACAGACGGTTGAGAGCGTCCTGCCATTGATTCTGGAAAATTAATTCATTGAACTTAGGAATAATGTTGGAGATAGGGCAACCGGTGTCAGATTGACAAAAAGGAACACCGCAGTCCATGCAACGAGCTGATTGATACTTGAGCTCATCCTCGGTGAGACGGTTCGAAAGTTCGGCCCAGTCACGAGTACGAGTGGTTGGGTTGCGGTACTTCTCACTGCGTCGGTGGTACTTCATGAAGCCGCGGGTCTTATCGAGAATAAGAGCAGTACGCTTCTTCTCTGCCTTCGAGTCACTCACGCTGTCTTCAATATCAAGAAGATCGGCTTTCTTTGCATCCTCATGCTTGTGTGCCTTCTTCTCTTCCTCGGGTGCTGGGGTACTGGGCAACTTAGGCAAGGTGAACTCAGCCTTTTTGGCAGCCTCAGCCTTGGCAGCTTCCTCAAGCATAACGCGCTTGTAGTCAGTAGGAAGAACCTTGACGAAGCGTGGAAGAGCACGGTTAAAGTCAAGAAGGATACGAGCAGCGAGCTCAGAGCCAGTGTAGTGGTGGTGATCTTCAATAAGACCGCGGACGAAAGCGATCTCAGCTGGATCTTCCAAGCCAGACACCTCAACCATCTCCATGTTGATCTTGGAGTGGAAGTCCTGGTTGACGTCAAGGACATAAGCAATACCGCCAGACATACCGGCAGCAAAGTTGCGACCAGTTGAGCCAAGGACAAGAATTCTACCACCAGTCATGTACTCACAACCGTGGTCGCCAACACCTTCAACGACGGCAGTAACACCGGAGTTTCGCACAGCGAAACGTTCAGCAGCAACACCGCGGAAGTAACAAGTACCGCTAGTAGCACCATAAAGACAGACGTTACCAATGATAATGTTCTCTTCAGCCTTGAAAACAGCATTGCGAGGAGGATAGATGATAAGGCGTCCACCTGACAGACCCTTACCGACGTAGTCGTTGGCATCACCCTCAAGCTCCAATGTAGCACCAGGAGCGAGGTATGCACCGAAGGATTGACCGGCGGAACCCTTAATGTTGACGTGAACAGTGTCTTGAGGCAGACCTACTTCTCCGTAGCGACGGCTGATCTGGTAGGAAAGAGTGGCACCCAATGCACGGTCAGTGTTAACAACGTCACACTCGACTCGGCATGGTAGTCCCTTCTCCAAGGCAAGCTCAGATTCAGCAATCAACTTGTTGTCAAGACGAACGTGCAGACGGTGGTCCTGCTTGCGGACATTGTATGTGGCGACACCAGGACGCAAAGAATGAGCAGGGGTCAAAATAAGAGACAAATCGATGTTTTCCTGCTTAGCGGAGCGGATGTCGTCACGGACCTTGAGCAATTCAGCACGACCAACCATCTCGTTGATGGTGCGGATACCGAGTTTTGCCATGATAGCACGGAGCTCGTTGGCAACGTAGTAGAAGAAGTTGATAACATGCTCGGGAGTACCCTTGAACTTCTTCCTCAATTCAGGGTCTTGAGTAGCGATACCCACAGCTGTAAAATTCAGTTAGTAGTGAAATAAAAAAGACTCTAATTTTCAACTTACGACAAGTATTGAGATGGCATTTCCTCATAAATATGCAGCCCATGGCGATCAAAGGAGTGGTTGCGAAACCCCATTCTTCAGCACCGAGCAAGCAGGCAATAGCCACATCACGGCCAGTCTTCAACTGACCGTCAGTCTGAACAATGACACGACCACGGAGATCGTTCAAGACAAGAGTCTGATGAGTCTCGGCAAGACCCAACTCCCAAGGCAAACCGGCAGCCTTGATACCAGTCCATCGAGAAGCACCAGTACCACCGTCGTGACCAGAAATAAGAATGTGGTCGGCCTTGGCCTTAGCGACACCAGAGGCGACAATACCGACACCAACCTCAGAGACGAGCTTGACGGAGACACGGGCACGAGGGTTGGAGCACTTGAGATCGTAGATAAGCTGTTTCAAATCCTCAATGGAGTAAATATCGTGGTGAGGGGGAGGGGAGATAAGACCGACGCCAGGGGTGGAGTGACGGGTGCGGGCAATAGGGCCAGAGACCTTGTGTCCAGGAAGTTCACCACCTTCACCAGGCTTGGCACCCTGTGCCATCTTGATCTGGAGCTCATCAGCGTCAGCAAGATAGTTGGATGTAACACCAAATCGACCGGAAGCGATCTGCTTGATAGAAGAGCGCATAGTGTCGCCGTTCTCCATGACCTTGCTTCGCTCTGGGTCTTCACCACCTTCACCAGTGTTTGATTTACCGCCCAAACGGTTCATGGCAATGGCCAAAGTGGAGTGAGATTCCATAGAAATAGATCCGTAAGACATGGCACCAGTAACAAAGCGGCGCACAATCTCAGTCCATGGCTCGACCTGGTCAATAGGAATAGGTTGACGCTGCTCATAGTCGAAGTCAAGCATACCACGTAGGGTACAGTTCTTAATGGCCTCGCGTTCTGAACGAGCATAGGCTTCGTAAGACTTGTCGTTCTTTGTGCGAACAGCGTCCTGGATGTTGGCAATGCTGGTAGGGTCATTCACGTGAGGATCGCCGCCGTCACGCCAGTGGTATTCACCAGATTCAGGGAGACCGGCAATTTCAGTAATGGCGCGAGAAGGATAGCCTCGCTCGTGGAAGGCAAAGGCGTCTTGAGCGATAAGCTCGAATGTGACACCGCGAATACGGCTAGCAGTACCAGCAAAGCATCGGTCAATGACAGCGTCGTCAATACCGAGAGCTTCGAAGATCTGAGCGCCCTTATAAGACTGTAGAGTAGAGATACCCATCTTCGACATAACCTTGAGAATACCACCATCGCAGGAGGACTTGTAGTTTAGAAGAACCTGCTCATCGGACAAAGGCTTACGGATAAGCTTCTCGCGGTTCATCTTGAGAATACATTCCATGGCAAGGTATGGGCTGATTGCATCAGCACCATAACCGAGAAGGACACACATGTGGTGGACTTCACGAGCCTCACCAGTGTCAACAACGAGAGCGGCCATGGATCTCCACTTGTTGCGAACCAAGTGGTGGTGAACAAGACCGGTGGCCAACAAAGCGGAGACAGGTACTCGATCGGCAGAAGTTGCTCGGTCGGAAAGAATGAGAATCTTGTCGCCTGCTGTGATAGCTTCAGTTGTAGCATCACAGATACGGTCGAGAGCATCCAAGTAGCCTTGTGTACCCTTGGCCTTTTCGAATGTGATGTCGATGATTCTCACGTTCCAGTCAGGGTGGACCTTATTTATATTCTTGATGGCTTCGTATTCACCAAGAGTGAGGATGGGAGAAGGAAGCATGAGACGGTGGCATTGCGAAGAATCAATCTCGAGCAAGTTACCTTGAGGGCCGACGTAACATTCCAATGACATGACAATTGCCTCACGGATGGGGTCAATGGGCGGGTTGGTGACCTGTGCGAAAAGCTGACGGAAGTACTCATACAGGAGTCGTGGCTGTTGAGCAAGAACGGCCAAAGGACCATCGTTACCCATGGATCCTAGAGCCTCCTTGGAATCAGCAGCCATAGGGGCCAACAGTAAGCTGACCTGCTCGAATGAGTATCCAAATGCCTTCAGTCTGACATCGGTTTGAAGGGTAGATTCATCAAGTTTCACGATGAAGTCGTGGCTTTGCTCACGTAGGCCCTTCTCAACATGAGGGAGAGTGAGCAATTCCTTGTCCAACCAGGCGCGGAAATCCTGGCGGTGGGCAACAGTCTGCTTCAATTCTGCATCGTCAATAATGCGACCAGCAACAGTATCGACCAACAGCATCTTTCCGGGCTGGAGACGACCCTTCTGCACGATGGTCTCGGGATCTAAGCTAATAGTGCCAACTTCAGAAGCACAGATAATGCGATCGTCGTCGGTCACGTAGAAACGGCAAGGACGGAGACCATTTCGGTCAAGGTTAGCACCGCAGTAGCGACCGTCAGAGAAAGTGAACAGAGCTGGACCATCCCAAGGTTCCATCTGGCAAGCAGCCCATTCATAGAAGGCAGCCTTGGCGGGGTCCATGGCAGCATTGTTTTGCCAGGCCTCTGGAACCATCAGCATCACTGCTTCTGGCAAAGAGAGGACACCGTTAATCATGAGGAGTTCAAGCACGTTGTCGAAAGCAGCGGAGTCAGAGCCACCATCCTCAACAATGGGGTAAAGTGAATCAAGTTCGTCGCCGAAGATATCGGATTTCAAAACACCCTCTCGTGCCCTCATCCAGTTCTTGTTACCTCTAAGCGTGTTGATTTCACCGTTGTGAGCCGCCCATCGAAGCGGTTGTGCACGGTCCCAAGAGGGGAATGTGTTTGTGGAGAAACGAGAGTGCACGAGGGCGAAGTGGCCTTCGTAATCGACGTTGACCAAATCGTGATAGTATTCGTACACTTGGACGGGAGCCAATTGACCCTTGTAGACAATGTTTCGGTTGCTGAGAGAGCAGAGGTAGAACCAGTTGGCAAGGCCAAGGATATGTGTTGCTCGCTTTCGCAGAACGTACAATTGGCGCTCAAAGAGTCGCTCATCGAATTGCTCTGGGTCTGTGATCTCAGGCTTGTTTCCCTCACCATAAGCAGATCGCAGCACAACGAATGGCTGCATGATCATGGGCTCGCGCGACAAGGCAGCCGGTCCAAGGAGGGTCGAGTCGCGAGGCACTTCACGCCAACCGAGAACGCGCAGACCGAGAGACGTGGCAATCTCTTCGAATGAGGCAATAGAATCCTTCAACGTCTCGTTGTCGGGTTTGAAAAAAAGGTTACCGGCGGCATACTGTCCCAGAGGGGGGAGTTCCAACCCGGCGTCGCGAGCAAAGTTTTTGACGAAGAACTTGTGAGGGATACTTGTCATGACACCAGCACCATCACCGTCGCGCACATCTGAGCCGACAGCTCCACGATGGGTCATGTTGCACAGCAAACTACGAGCTATTCAAAGCAGTTAGATGGGGGTGAGTCAGACTATTACGAAAAATCAAATACGTACCATCGCTAACGATTTTGTGGCTCGGCTTGCCCTTGATGTGACTGTAGGATAGTTAGTCAGTGTGAAAATCGCTACACAATGAAAATATTGGAGTACTCACGCAGCGAAGCCTACACCGCAAGCATCCTTCTCAAGTTCAGGGTTGTAAAGACCCTGTTTGGCAGGAAGAGCATCAGCCCATCCAAATCCATTCTCCGCCTTATACTCAGTATACTCCTGAGGAGCCTGCTCGTCAATTAATTCATTTCCGTAGACTTCCTCCAAGAGACCCATTCTTCCGCCGGTGGCCGACAGAGGAATGCGTATCGATTTTGTGAGAAAAAGGTAACTGATGGGAGGTGGTGATTTGTTCTTCTTTCTGTTTGATTCAGAACAGAATCGTCGTGGAAATTTTTTGATGTGGTCGTAAAAGTGAGAGAAACCTTTTTGGAGTCACTCTCTTTTTCCTTTCCTTTCGACTCAGAATAAGAGCGATAATGGAAGGGGAGCGGGGTGGATGCCGATAGTTGTCGTAACGACGACTGGGGGTGGGTCAGCAACTGTTCGCAGCGAGAACAGCACTTTTCAAATAGGTGTGGGAGGGATGGCAATCGACCCAGCGTCTGGTGTTTTTTTGGGAGAGTGAAAAGTGAAGGGAAAGAGAGGAAGAAGAGGGAAAGAAGTGGGAGAAGAGAAGAAAATAATAAATAATGCTGAAGGAGGGGCAGGTAGATTTGATTAGGTTGGCTGAATTGGTAAAGCAAAGATGGGAAGGAAGGCAGGGCATGAGCATGGGCAAAGCGAGGATGGGGAGGAGCGGCCGGAAATACAACACTTACGGTACGGAATACTAGCGGTATCTTTCCGAGTACGTACTGCTCGCTAAATTACAACGACTCAAGCGACGATTTGGTACCAACAGTAGTAAAAAATATAACGAGGGACAGAAGAACAGTGCAGAGTTAGTTGTGGGGGAGAAATTATTTTTTTTTCTTTGGCTAGGTCGGAGAATGGTGGCAAATACTGGAATCGAGAGTCGAGACAAAGTTATGCTTACAATTGCTGTGACATGTTTGGCTGGAAAACGTTTGGTAATGAATACGAGTCCCGGGAGCGTTTGGGCGGAATGGATGTTTTGTACGTGTATCTTATTATATTTTTCATTATGTATTTCCATTATGCGTTTGCATAGGCTTGGCCTTGACTGCGTCTTCGGAGATACTCCCTTGCCCCGTTTTCATCCTATTAATCTACTGCTAGAAGCTGAAACGAACCCCTCTCGTAGCGAACAGAAACATAACATTCGATCTTTGACAGCCCTGTAACTGTCGTATAATCTCATCAGTGACATCTATTCGACATCAGCAGATGCGCACACGATGAAAACATGCTCAGTAGTCCCTGGCTGCACAACTTCTGCAGATAAAGCAGATAAGCACGCAGGGACCAATCACGGGCCATCTAATTGCATGACAAGGCTTGCTGCGGGTCGACGTCAAACCCCACCATGCTCGACTCATACGGAAGCATGTATCGTAAGTTCATGGTATTCGGTATATCTTTCCCGCTGACTGTATTACAGTCACGAAAAATACAGAGCTAGGAGGCCGCCGACCGGAGGCCTCCTCGGGTGCCCGGCCACTCACAGCGCTGCTTACTCCAACATTGACGCGAATTGATTTGCTGTTGCCTGTCGGACTGTAGCCCTCCGGAGCGGAAATTTCGCCAATACCCTTTCTTGTAAATACACCATACAGTTCACACACAACTTGCAATGCAATGACTATAAATCGGGGATGCCTTCACAAAAAAAAAGAAAAGAAAATATCGAATTGATCTCTGTAATAACATCAATCGTCTTTTAATATTTGAATTCTTATTCTGTTGGGAATTGTAGTGGTGTTCACAAGGGGATCAGCGAACAACTACTCAGTCGGCCGAATCATTCCCTGAACAGGCCGAATTATATACGACACGCCAATTCTTTCCGCCGTGCATCCTCTAGGCTCTAGCACGGAGTCGAAATGCATTACATTAGCAATTAGCAATTTGTAACTTCAATATAGTTACTTGACTAGCACTCAGTGACTCATCAAGTCACCAGAAACAGTTCGTACATAGTTCTCCAACCCCAGCCAACTACTTACCGATATACCCCGCTTACCGAAAATCATTTCCGTGGACTTCTCCAAGTTCTCCTCAACGTATTCCCATAACCCCAAGCTTATAAGGTGCGATCGACAATCCAGGTACTCCCCAATGAATCAATAACGAGTCCTTCCAAGACTTTACTAGAACTGTAGAAGAATAAATACATGAATATCAAATCCGTTTGCAGATGCCGAGGCGTCGAGTCCGTCCCGGAACAGGCTAACATCTTCCTGAGCGGGCATCCAATAATGAGGCTACAGCCGTGACTAGCGTCCGTACTCCGGAGGGATAAATTACCGTATTATTCTTACTAAGGACGTATTAATTTACCAGTGTAACAATTATGCATCGAAGACTCTCCCCGTTTACGTATTTTCATTACAACCGTGCCTGCCGCCCGTAAAACAACATCTCGCATGGAGAGGAAAATAAGCGATGATTCAGATTATCTTTTCCAGCGGTCATACTACCATTGATAGAAAAAAGATGAAACTTGTCCAAGGACCCGAAGTTCTTTGAAAACAAAAGACATCGAAACAGAAAATAGAAGGAGGGAAAAAGAAAAGTCAATGATGATTACATAGTACTCTTATCCAATTCCAGAAAACACTTCCCAGACTTCCCAGAAACAAAGCAACAAATCAAACTTTCCGTTTCAAAAGCAAAAGTAAAAAAAAAAAGGACGTGCATGCAGCTAACTGAAGCACTGACCCCAAGCTGGAAGATTTCTTGATCCACTATTGGTCAGTGTTGCATGGAGCTCAGCATAACGTTTGCATAGACATTTTTGAGGTTAGTACGAATCGGGTTTAGTTTTTGTTGGATTGGGTTCAGCACGGAGAACAGAGTGCACCCCGGCCGGCGTAAGTACGGAGTACGGATGTACCCCACGCTGCAATAGCGGAATTTGTATGCACTACATACGCACTTTGGAGTATGCGTTGCGATAATCATGCGATGATGTCTCTTATATACTAGAGTGGTCTCTGTTCATATACTGGTTGAGATGTGCCTATATGATACATTGCGAGAACAGAGCTTCCATTTGTTTTCTACTTCGCTTCCTAGGTGTTCGACTTGACTAGTTACTTTTCCGAGATCTTGATTCGTGAGATCTCGCGCTATACCTAAAATAGAATCCCATGCCGAGATCTCGGAACTTCACGTGCTTATTGACAGTTGCACATTGTGCAACTTTCAAACTTCGATTGACCTTTTTCATTTTTCTTGACCTTTATGCTTCAGAGTAATCGATACAAAAGAATAACTGAGTAAAGTCCGTCTCAAACGCTTCTTTAGAGATTATCTCGAGTCCATTTTGACTCAATAAATCGACACCGGAGCACGGAGCATTCTGTGGCACAGTCCAGCCGACATCGGCTAAGCGGGAGCCTCATTAGTTTGTCCCTCTTTCTCACCTCGCCTATTGGCTGGGCAATCGTTGTATTGACGCTAATTAACTACAAATGGTGTAGTCCTTCTGAATAAGAATTATCAAATTGGAACGGTCATGGAAAATAAATAACTTAACAAGCTTATCTTCACGCTAGTGTGAGTTATCGTTCCTGTAGGGAAGTCCTGATTTGGCATGGCTTTTCTGGGCGCATATTGGTGCTATTGGATGGGAGTTGATGATTTGGCGAGGTAAATTGAAGATTTGGAGACTCTTAAATGGGGATGTGTTGTTGACGATGGTCTCATATACATCGGGTACAAAACTGAATATCTAGGTGAAGTATAAGACCTGCCTAGATACTTCATTTTCCTTTTTTTCAATTTCCTACTCCTTGGTACAGTTGCATGACTATGCTGCCAACAAGCATCCATTCATACCACTATCCCATCCATCACATTTAACATCGTCTTCATTGCATGGCTACAATCCCCGGAGTAAGCACCATAGGTCCGGCATCTCCCCACCTCTCCGTGCCAGCTCCATGTATTAGTTACCACACACCGGGCATTAGTTACATAACTACGGAGTACATACTGGTACGTACATACATACAAACATACAACCAACAACTCGACATCGAAAGGAGAAGAAGCCAAAAAGGCAAAGAGAATATGCAATGACACGCAGCTTCACTAACTACTATAATAGTCGACTTAATGCATAATCATATGCAACTCGGCTTCGGGTTTCCGTATCTGTCCTACTATTGTAGCTTGTAAATGCCTTCATACAGTGATCAAATAAGCATAAAATCATGAATTAATTCAGCAAGAAGGGGCAATATTATCCAATATTCTGTTTCGTGAACTCCCTATGGTATATGCGATGTTCAGTAGTTAGACGATTAAACAAAAACATCGCCATTACATACACGTTACAATACATGGGAAATAAAATAATCAATATACGGGTCACATGATACCGGAATCTCTTGGCAGGCAGAACGCAACAACCCGGTTTACTCCGACAGTTCATCTTCTGGCATTCCGTTATTTTGAAGAGGATAATACTAAACAGAAAAAGTCAAGGCCTTGGCATCTTCGCCCAAAAAACCTCCCAAAAAATGAATTCTTTACTCCGTAAAATTGAGGCCTTCACCGAAAGACCATTTTTGCCCAAGGTCTATTGAAATTGGCTGTTGTTTTCGTCGGGAGAATTCGGAATTGCCAACATGTGCATGTTTTAATGCAATGCAAAAGGCGCTGGGATTTTTTTCCCCATAGTATCCGTACATGCTTTGCTTTTCTCCGCTGCGAAAATCGGAGGGGAACTTTTCTTTTTTTCCCCTCCCCTCCTTTCATTAGTCCGACGTACTGTACGGAGTACTGCACATGTATCATGTATGTATGTTCGTTCTTCCCCCATGAGGAGACGAGGTAAGAGGCTCGATGCGATGCAACCCGACGACTCGACATGCGACAATACAATCTCTCCGTCCAATCATGGTCGACGTACGTAGTTGTATTCATGTCAAGCAAAGTATGTATACTTCGTTCTAGTTGCTAGTTATGTACATAGCATTTGTTCATTGTACGTATTCAGGTAGTTACGCACCTAGAAAGCGAATAAAAACAGGTTAAGAATTCAACTCATATACAATAAAAACCCGACAAGGACACTATAAATTGACATTTGAGAAAAACAGCACAGTACAGACTCAATCAACTCGCTGCAGCGGGTAAACTCTGTAGACGTATCCGCAAACCGCATCGGTGTTGGGAGCTATGAAGGATGGTCTATAAGATCATTCCTATTCCAGACACTCCATACCTAGGTACCTAGGTATGGACGAGGTAGTCATGCTTTTCTCTTATATTATATTCCCATAGAATGAATCCGTTCTTGGTCGTTTCTCGATCTGATGCTAACGGGGATTCATCCACGGATTCTAAGATATATAATTCCCTGCCTGTATATCTCCTCCCACTCGAACATCACCTGGGTAGACTTAAAATAAACCTTCTAATATCCCATATCCATGGATGTCAAACTGAAAAACATGCATGGAAATAGAACCATTTAAAAGATTGTCTACTAAAGATGGACGCTCGCTCAACTGTAAGAACAAAATGTAACCTTGGAACTGTTGGAGGGAATCTATTGACTTCCAGTGCAAACATCAACACAATGGACACTTGCAACCTGGAACATTGAACTTACCTAGGTACCTACCTAGGTAGGTTGACGATTAGATTGGATAGCCACTTGTACGCAGATATCCTAGGAGAAATTCGGAAATGAATAGTATATTCTCCGATCAGTTTTTAGAAATATACTGTTAAAAACACAGTTTTTGAAATGCGAGAACAACAAGACAACACTAAAGAATACAGAGCCACAAAAGTAAATCAAAAAGCCACCATGACCTGCTTAAATACCACGCAGCTCTCGAGCACGACGAACCAATGGTGGAATCTTGCGGAGAAGAGGATCATGTGGATTTGCTTCTACGACAGCCCTGTAAAGCCCGTCAAGTCGCTGAATGAAAATATCCATGATCTGAGGTGCAACTTCGCGGATATCGGCGTCCTGGCATCGGCAAAGTCAGTAGATGGTTAACTCTAATAAAAATTGTTGAACATACCGCTAGGTTCACCGTTTGAAGAACATAATCAAGCCAGGCCAAACGCTCTTGGACATTCGTTACAAGAGCCGTGGTCACTGCAACTCCGACAGACAGTGACACAATAGGTGACACCGTAGTTAGATAAGCCGGGGTCAGACGGACGAAAAAGTTGTCGAAAAGATCGGCCTGTTGCGACGATTGTAACCACTGGAAAAATATCAGTATACTATTCAGGTAATATCTACATAGATTAACTTACCCTGACAGATGCCTCCTCAAGGTTCCCTTCCGAGGCCAACCGATCAATATCGGCCAGTTCAATCTCTTCTGGAGTACGTTGCGAAGGTGCCGGAGGCTGAGGAGCAGGAACAGTCTGTGGAGCAACGCTCTCGCGTTGTGATCCCAGCTGTTTCTGCAACGCTGCCACCTCACCCTGCAAAGCAGCCTGAGACGTTGCCATCACTTCAATAGTCTCTTTCAAGCTGTGAACTGCAGAAATCAATTGGTCAATCTTAGCGGAGTCATGCTTGCGTTGCGTTTCGTAGTGCTTCGACTGGACCTGGAACTGCTGCTCAAAATTTCGCGCAACCGTTTCCGATTGACGAGTAATAGCCGTCTGAATCGAAGGAGTGATGACATTCTGTACCACTTTCGCTATTTCTCCCTCTAGACGGGAAGCACTGGAGTTGGCGACTGCTTCCGAGATTGAGTGCAATACCTCTGGTTGCTTAACTGCACGAGTTAGGGAATTTGGTAGGCGCTGACTTAATTCCCGTGGGAAGTTTTGACTGAAATGCGTCGAAATCACTCCTTCTAATTGTTGACCCACTGCATGGGATGTCGAGTTGACAATGGCAGGCAAAACTTCGGTTTCAATGCTTTGAGTGATAATGCGAGAAAGGCTCTTCTCGACGTTGTCGGCAAGAGTACTGGACACAAGTCGAAGAATTTGATCAGTCTTGCTAGCAGAAGCTGCATCCCAAGCTCGACGCTCCACATCAAGGCGTTTCTGAAGTCCATCGAATTCGCGGCTGAACTCCTTGACAACCTCTGCGGAGACGCCCTTCTGTAGGTCTGTAATCACTTCACTCGAAATAGTCAAACTTGTACTAGGCTCTAACTGAGCTTTCGTTTCCGCAACAAAACTCTGGCCTTCAGCACCCACAGTTGGTGTTTCTTGTTCCGGCTGAGTAGACTTGGCCGGAGTGAAATATTTGGAAAGATCATGCGTTCCAGACGGTTTGCTGACATCCTTGGACTTGTCCTTTCTTCTCTTCTTTGCTTTGTCGGCACCACTAGTGACCTCAGACTGTTCGTCAGCCGACAATTTACCTAGGGGCTTGACTGGCGATGTGGTCCTAGAAGCAGCCGCGTTTGAAATAGTATCGACAGCAAGATCTGACACCTTCCTGGCGCCGTCTTTGGCTGATAGCTTCTGTGCACTGCTAGTGACCGAATCCCCGTTCACAGACGGCTCATCAATAACATAAGTAGGGAACGCCTGCAAATCTTTGACTTCGATGTGGCCCTCGTTCAGTGCATCGACGGGCTCTATAATCCTGTTATCTGGAGTCCAGCCGAGATCTTCCTTCCTGATATTCAGACAAGTCACGCCGCGTGAATACATAGCGTAAATTTCAAAAAGTCCAGCCTCTTCCTCCGTAGCACGTTGGGCGCCCATTGATTTGCTGATAGGGAGAATATCCAAACTTCTCAACTGACCTTTGGAAGCAAAAGAAATCTCGCGAATGCCACTCAAGCATGCTGTAGAGTCAGGCTTAGGTAGAGAAGAATCCTTCTCGGTGACGCGTTTGATATAATCTGCTTGAGACATAGGATGCAAATTGTATTTGGGCGCAGATAAATGAAGGAAATAAATGGAATTCCTTGTAGGATGGCCGACGACAATAATCCCGGAAGAAGGATGGTAGGCAACGCTACAAATAGCATCGGACTCATTCTCGTGCGGGAAGTTGACCTCCTGAACCGCTTTTCCAAGCCCAATATCCCAGAGCTGGAGAGTGTGATTTTGCTTAAGACCAACGAGAACATAACGAAGAGCAACTGCTTTGACAAATGGGCGCAACTTGTCAATAAATTGAACAGAGGTGGGCCAGGACTTCTCATTTGGTGAGCCTGTGACAAACGTAGTCAGAGGCACACGCACTTCAGGTGGCTGCGAACCGTCCATGGTCTGGCCAACTTCTTGGATATCCCAGAACCGCAAGCGACCAGTCTTGTCGAGAGAAGCAACGACTGTATCGTCCTCACTAAAAGTAAAATCTTTGCCTGCCTTACCAGTGGATATCTTCATCGCCCGTTCCTTGAAGAACTTTTCAGTATCAACAGTACGTTGCGAGCCAGACACTCCGTAGCTGGGATGGGCGGCGTACTGAGGAGAAACAATGTAGATGTTTTTTCCGCGACCGATGCCAAAAAATTCAGGATGACGAGAGCTGGGTTTGGCGCGCGTTTTCAGCTGACCACCAGATGTATTCTCGTCAGAGGCAGGGTACGGAGGGAAGACGAGACATTCACTTTCCAGAGTATCCATCTCAAACAAGTCATTATCTCCTTGGAAGACCGGAGCCCAGTACACAGTCCCACTTACGCCAATCGCAAGAATGGTTTGGTCTTTGGAAGTATTGGTGCTGCTTGACGCGGAGTTACTCAATGCGACGTTGAAAAGGCGGTCCCGAGCAAAGCGGAACACCTGCTTGTCACGACCATCATCTTGACGGATGATTCGCAGGCCACCATTCTTTGCCAGAGCATAAACAATATACTGGGCTGTTGCCGAGGTCAAGCAGCGGTCGAGCTGATCAAATTCTTTTTTCAGACGTGCGACATCCATGATGCCGTCATCACGGACAGCAGGAAGTTTACCCGTATCTGCCTTGAGGCTAATCGAGATAAATGGCCGTAGAGGAAAGTTGAATACACGAACGATGCGCGCTTCGCCTTTGTCAGCACCATCTTCCGCACTTTCCCAGCTATCCGCCAGCATCTCGTCTGCGGCGGGATTCCTAAGCAGTTTGCCTTCGGCAGCTTCATCTACCACCTCTTTAACAGTGGAAACGTATTCTGCCGGAATAGTTTCATCAATTTTACCAGCCTTTTCTTGCTTCTCGATCTCTTTCTTCACATCAGCAGCGGTGTTTGGAAGCTCTTCCACAACTGCATCCACAACTTCCTTAGCAGTCTCCTCCGCTTTGGGTCTGAAGGCTGCTTCTCCAAAGTTAACTCGGCTCAAAGCGTCCTCCACTTCTCGATCTAGTTGTCCGGCGAGTTGATCAACCGCCTTTGAAACTGTCTCTTTCTCGCCCGAGAACTTCTCATCAGCAGCGCTAGCCGTCTTCCGCGCTGTTTCCAGCGACGCATGTTTAGCATGCTCTTCCGGAACAGCATTGGTATGATTCTGAGGATGAGCGGACGCCTCGGTTGCAGGAGTGTCGCTACGAGACTTGGGATGTGGGGTTCGAAGAGGTGAAGCGGCGGCTAATTGTTCAAAGGGATTGACGTATGTGAAGATACTAGCCTTGGACTGGCTCGCCTTCGGGGCTTCAAAGTTCGCGGTTCCTTTGTCGGCGGAGCCAAAAACATGCATAGATTGCTGATCAGCGGTGGCTGTAGCTTGACTTGTGCTCTTCGCCGTGTTCTCATGTTCTTGAAGTGTACGACTACCCTCCTCGACCTTAGCCTGAGAGCGGTTCAAAAGACGCATGAGCATATCCTGGGTTTCTGCGGCAGTGCTAGCAGCCGGCGCCGCAGGACTGGGTTTGGCCATGAAGGAAGCGACAAGATCCGAGGCCGAAATAGTTCGCGAATGAGAAGGTTGGGTTTCAGACACACCACCTTCGTGATGAGTTGCTGAAAGAGACGGCGATGAACCAACAGCAGCTGAAGGCTGTGGTGAGTTTGGTTTGTTTTGGCTGAACTTGAGAAGATTGAGCAGGCTCATGGCCTGATCTGCACTAGCTGTTCGTTGCTGGTCGCCGCGTGGAGTTGGCACATTGGGACTGAGGATGTCTGAGCCATGGTGTGGAGGTGTATTGACGGGACCAGGACTGTAGACAGGCGAGGAAACGGATGGATGATGATAGCCATGGGGGAAGGGATATCCTTGCGACTGCAGGCTGAAGCCCTGCCCATCTGGTTGTGGGTTACCTGCCCGATAACCCGGCGGAGGATACGCTGCGGCCTGAGCATCTTGAGATTGCGCAGGGCGCGGCTTCATGCTCGCGAAGAGAGCCTGAAGGTCGCTTGGGGTGGACATTTCTGCCAAACTCGTCTCTTAGTTCGATAAGAAGACGCCCGTGATGCGATTTTATCAGGCCTCAGAAGGAAAACTCAACTGGCAGCTCTGTTTCAAGAGAGCAGTAAGCTTCCAGAAAGCAAGCAAAAGCAAGGAAGGTCTGGAACAGAGAAAAGCTGGACGTGACCGAGGGCTGCAAATGCGACAATCATAAACCTCGTAATGCAGATAACAGGCTAAATGAGAGAATGAAATGGAATCGAATGTAGAAAGAGAGCAAAGCTCAGGTGGTGAATTGAGGTGAGGTAAGGTACGGTGAAGGTGAGGTTGTGAGGCGAACTCGCAAGCTGGGGAAGAAAGGAAGAAAGCTGGTCTTGGCACACGATTGGGTAAGCGTCGCACACAAACTGAGCAACCAATCATGTTTGACTCGCTGCTTGGCGCCTGACTCCTGAGGCTGCCGCGGTTTCTGTCTCAGGAGGCGCTTCACCTCACAGGCTGGGGGAGCGCTCATCCTCTCCGCCACGACGAATGTAGGCATGGCTCAGCCTCAATGGCATTCGTCAACCAGAATCCGAGACAGCTGGGCTGGCTCCTTGTTGATCTCTATTTATTCTTTATCTGAATGGCCCTCTTCTTCGTTGAAGCTTCTTCCTTTGAATTTAATCCAACCTGCCGCATTATATCCGCCTACACTGGCGGCATCCGATGTTTGTTTACTTTGGTTGCGCTGTGACATGAGCTGAGATCGCCAGCAGTTAAACTAACTAACACCAACCGACATTAATTGACAATTGACGATTTATTCTCAGAATACCCGACAAGATGCTTGTCATCAAGAATTTACTTCCAATTTTCCTCTCGTACGCCTCTGTTACGACTGCAGAAGTCGTACGCCGAACTACTGCTTGCAACAACTCTCCCAGTCTGTGCAGCAAATCATACGGGGAGATAACCCATCTTGGAGCTCACGACAGCCCTTTTCTGCGGGATGCTAGTACAGCTTACTCTGTCTCTGGTAATCAGTGAGTATTCCCCGTATTATCAATTTCGCAATCAAGTTGGGATTTTAGGATCGGCTCACTAACGGTAACAGATTCTACAACACTACCGTCCAACTCTCCGCGGGTGTACGGCTGGTGACTGGCCAAGTTCATAAAAACAATAACGAATGGCGTTTGTGTCATTCAGACTGCAAACTCCTCGATGCCGGAACACTAGAATCGTGGCTGAGTGAAATCAAGGTTTGGCTAGACGGAAATCCCAACGAGGGTAAGAACACAGAGACTTCATGAGTTATGATTGTTCCAGCTGACATTTACATAGTGGTGACTGTTCTGTTGGTAAATTCGGACGACGCTACCGACACCGAACTTGCTACAGCTTTCGAAGCGTCAAAGATCACCCAATACGCATATACCCCTTCTTTTACGAGTGCCACCACATCATGGCCTACTCTGCAGGAGCTCATCAGTGGCGGCACGCGCCTGATGACATTCGTTGCGTCGTTATCTTCAAATAGCAACGCCAAATATCTCATGGATGAGTTCGCATATATCTGGGAAAACCCCTTCGAGGTCACATCCGCATCCAATTTCTCATGTCTCCCGGAGCGTCCGTCAGCGGTATCTGGCAATATCGCCTCGGCCTTGTCCTCAAACCGCCTACCATTTATGAATCATTTCCTTGATCAAAGTGTCGGCCTCGGCATCGTGCAACCCGACGTGGACGCCGTCGGTACAACCAATGGCCAGAACGGCACAGGCAATTTGCTCACAGCGGCGCAAACCTGCAAGTCAGCCTACTCCGGCCGTCAACCCAGCTTCATACTAGTGGATTTCTTCGACAAGGGTCCCGCAATCGACGTGGTCGATCAATTGAACAACGTTACCGATGCAACTGGCCGGGTCCCTGTACCCAATACCAACGCAGATGACAACCAGAACAATACCAGCAGTGGAACTTACGTGGGCTTGCTTGAACTCGTGGATGAAGTCAGGAATGGCGCTAACCCAAGCTTAGGCAACTGGATCTGGGCCGGCGGCGACTGGGCCAGCATCCTCGGGGGTGGCGTCTCCTTCTAGTACTACGGCGGCGAGTGGTGCTTCGGATAGCAAGGGTTATGTTACTTCACGATTATGCATAGCGTTGGCGTTGGCTTCACTGGTTAGTGGGATATGATTGGCTTATTAAATGGTACTATTGGATTTGATAGAAAGATTAAGAACGTGCATATTTCGGCTTTTAGTCGAATATAATTTTGTTTCTCAACCAGTAATGTATCTCTACTCTTTACCCAGCAGCTTATTGACAGCGGCTACCTTATCCTCAAACGACTGAACTTTATCAACCCTAAATACCAGCAAGAAACATCAGACCCCGGAATCCACGACTTCAATGTTGCTTGCCAAAACGAGAAAGAAGGAAGGGAAGAGAGGGACATACCTCGATCCACTCCGAATATCAGACTGAATACGCACAACACCCTGTTGATGCAATACAGTATGAGCCTGTCCAATGACATGGTGTACTTTATCCCATGGTCCTTCTATCGTACCGATTAGTAATTTAACCAAAGAAAAGGGGGGAAGGTGTTTAAATAAGTAGGCAGGGATCAATGACATACCCAACGTCGTCCCCGCAGAGTGCATCACATATTTCAGTCCCGACTTTTCGACTAGGCGTTGCACGTCGGCGATATATGTGGAGACTGAGGCAGAGCCTGTTCCTATCTGTATTTGTATTATGTCCGGGTCAGTCATATCAAGCCTGTGGATGTTGGAAATTGTATGTTTGTGATGGATATGGATGGATGGGGCTCACTGGGATCAAGCAGAAGTCGGCGGTGCAGTGATCCGGTGTGGGAATTGAGTCGATGGATGAGGATGACATGTTGTTCTTAATTGATGTCTATTCGTAGTATCCTGTAATCCTGCTGGTCTCTTATAGACTGCAAAGTCTGTAGGTAACTTTTTCGTTGGATGTGGGAAATCAAATGTTCCCCCGCCAGCTTTCCCCTCCACATTTTACTAAGAGGGACAACCCTCAATCATCTACTTGTCTAGAGAATACATTGCGACTAAACATCTGGGCATGGAACTGATCTCGACGCACTTTAGGTAAAATGCATAGCTGCTTGTAACTATAAGGTAGTACCGTTTTATCACTTGACTCAATTTCCCAATTCACTTGATCTGTTACAGTGATCTAATGCATCCACAGATCAAACATTGTCCACTGAAACCATCATCAGAAACGAATCACTTAGCTGGACCTTCAACAAGATGAATATTAAACCTCCTCTATAAGTTCTGGACATTACCGTTGGCAAACATACGGCGTCATTCCCATTCTCAAGACGACGATCAAGGCAGATCATGGCTCCTGACCACAATGCCATTCCTGAACTCTCCCCAGACATACGACTTGAATACCTCGCCGAAGGAGGCGCAAACATTGTCTATCGCATCATTCTCCCTTTAGCAGAAGACAAGGTACTCCAACAAAAGCTCCAACCATCCGAACTCCCTCACTACGGCCGTGCAACACCTCCACCAACGGAAATCGAGGACTACGAAGACAATGACGACGACGAGGACGACGACATCAACATCAACATCACAAGCGGAAAACTCCTTCGCCTCCGAAAAAACGTCCGTTACGGTCTCCCCTACCATGAAACAGCGCACGATTTTCGAATAAAGATTTGTCCACTATTCAGAACCGAGGAATTAGTCGATCAGATCCTTGTGCGCATCCCACCATCGATTATTCAGCGATGTAACGCCAGTCTGGCGAAAAATGAGCAATCAGGACGGCGCCCTAGTATTCGACGTGGCATTTATCTTGCTGAAGATGAGCCGCTGGGTATGCTTGTTACTGATATGACCAACCATTCCACCACGACCACGACGAATGATACTACCACCACTATAGTCGAGTTGAAACCGAAATGGCTCATCCAGTCTCCCTCGGCGCCGGCTACTGCGCGACGATGTCGTACTTGCGCTTTGAGAGATATGAAGCGCGCAGATGAGCCGCCGCTTGATCTGAAGATTACTACTACTACTACTCAGATAGTTGTGCCACCAGGGAAAGCCAGGTTTTGCCCGTTGGATCTTACGTCAGATAATCGAGAAGATATGCAACGCACGATACGGCAAATATTTTATGCATCTTTATTACCTGCAACGATTGATATTATTGCCCAGGCTCTATATCAGCATCCTATATTGCTCAAGCTCTTGTCATTGCAACGAATACATAATGCCGTTGGGCTTTATGGCCCGCCGTCGTCTGGATCAAGGGAGACTTCTTTATCAATGACGTTACGAGATTGTTCTATATTCTTAAAAGTATGATCATCTATAATCCTGCATTCACCTCTGAGGAAGAATCCGAAGCTGATACATCAAGATGTAGATCCCGTCTGCAATCCATCGGGACTCTGACACCACCAACATCGCTCACAATATTGACATCCGTATAGGCGATCTCGATCTCAAATCAGCCGCGAATGGGAAAGCAGAGTACTGGCTCAATATTGAGAGGCGACTTATCGACGAAGGATGGTATATGGGTCAGCAACCGGGTCAGGCTGCGACGGAGGGGGAGTGTTCTTTGAGTCGGGTTCGTTGACTTTATAATACTCAGGCTTGAAATGTATTTGTAGATGTAAAAGAATCGTTATCAATATCCATTCATTCATTCAAAGCATGGAATATTTTAACATGGTTCCAATATAAATGACAATATAATAATATACTACTCGAAATGAAAGGAAAATTAAGTAACCTAACCCAACCAACTCTCATCTCCGTACCCACAATCTATCACTCTGGCAGAGACCAAATTCCGAGAGAAATAAATTTATCAGTAAATTAAAACAGAAAAATACGAATGAATTTTTTTCTCCTCCCATTTTCCTCCCTCCCTCGGTAACTAAAATCAACCCCGTCGAGTACTCTTCTTCATCATCTTCCGCTGCTCCTTCTCCTTCTCCCTTTCCAGGAACTTCCTCTGTTCCTCAGCCGTCATACCACGCAAAAGCCGCTCACGTTCCTCCTTCTTGAGCTTTTCGGCAGCATATTTGCGCTCTTCGGCTTTCTCTTCTTCGTCTGCGCGGCGCAGTTTGCGGATTTCTTCTTCACGGGCGTTGCGCAGTTTGCGGGTTACTTCGGGGCGGAAGTGGGCGCCGGAGACGAGTGTGTCGGGAAGACGGAGGAAATAGCTGAAGAGAGAAAGGGTGGATGTGTAGCCGTTGGATGGGATGCGGAGAGAGAGTTGGATACGTTTCTTGGGGACGGCTTCTTCGATTCTATACGCACGTTAGATATAAGATCTCCCTTAATTTGGTACTGTGGGAGGCACAACATACTTCAATGGCTTGTCAATGGGTTGATCGGTAATGATCAAGTACTCAAATGCATCACCAGCCTCCTCAATAGCTTTGATCAATTGCGGAGTCAACAAGAATTCAGTAATTTCGGCACTCTCGGTCATAACAGTAACCCAGTTTGGAAGCTTGGCATTGTCCTTGGTAAAAGTCATAGAGGCGTCGTAACGGTCCTGACGAAGCTGACGCATAGCATTCTTATGCACAACAGCCCAGATAAATCCGTCATAGGTCGAATTGGGCACCTTGATAGAGGAGACATCACCACCTGGCGTGGGGACAATCTCCTTCTCCTTGCCATCAAAAGTGTAAAGAGTCGATTCCACTCTCTCCACCGGTGGGGGGAAACTCTCCAAGAAAAGTCCCAAGGCATTGTCCATGATAAAGACAAGAGGGTTGTTCCGCTTGACAAGCTTGATGGAGACATCAAGGAAAGCAACATTCTGACGACCGGTGGCGTACGATTGATACTCCTGCTTGGATTTCTCCTTCAACAGCTTCTCAGGATCAACCAACTCGGACTGAACACCCTTGGCGACACCGCCGAAACCGACAACAGCGAATTCGCTTTCGATGATAGGCGCATGGGCGATGGCCCATGTTTTAGCCTTGCTCTTGTTTTTGCGCGTGCCCCAGAAGTGAAATCCGAGCAGAACAAGCAAGAATGGGAGGATGAATGCTTCTTGCATGAAATCTTGAGGAGTGACTCTTTCCCACACGCGATACCATGCGGTGTACGGGACCTCGCTGGCTCCTGTGACGGCGGCTGCTGGGGGAGACTGTCCAGCTGTCAGGCCTGCAGGGGAAGGATTGGGGACAGCGGCAAAATCGGCGAAATCTGTAGACAGATATGTAAGTTATAAACCTCTCGAGCTGACCGAAGGAGGAAATTCGGGGATACAGGAGCAAGGCCATGCAATGACATCGCAACCGCAATTGCTTCACAGGAGTCTCGCGACCGACGATCACCAACTTACCGTCATCACTCTTGACGACGCCAGAAGAGGCAGCGCCGCCAAACATGTTTTGCAAAACACCAGCCATTGTGAAGATAACGACAGACCGGGCACTGGACAATGCAGTGGCAATTGTCGCAGTGTACGAGTGAGGAGGGAGCTGGCGAGAGGGATAAATGGGGGTGGACAGAGTGATTAGTGCGGAGTGGATGCCGGAGCTTTCTGGCATGCAGCGCTAGACTAGACTGGGATTAGTGGCTGCCACTAGAAGACTGGAGAACTTTGGAAGCTCTCCACGCTCGACAATTATTTCGACTCTGCATATATACTTGGTATCTGGATGAATTGATGCCACTATTTACATCTCTATAATCATTTTCAAAGCTAGGCATGTACAACTGATATCAAAAAAGCTAATCCGCAAACCTCGCAGCAGCCTTAGTCTCATCTCTCGTCGCCTTCAAGAACGGAATCAAATCCGTCCCCCCCGTTCCATAAAACACCTTCTCTTCCCTCGGTTTGGCAGTGGTAGTAGTGGTTCCTGACCTGGACTCTGCTGGACTATACGAAGTTGCACTGGCAAGATTGACCCTGACCTCTTCATACTTTGACGATGGAGGGGCAGGCCTTGACGCAGGAGTGATAATATATCTCGAAACGATCTGGATATGCTTATCACGAAATCCGCCTAGTTTCATGATCACGGTATTGTATGCCTGTCGCACGTCCGAGGAGGCTGGGAGACTGAGTGCGTATGGACGGATGTTTGCAATTGAAGCGATGTATTCCAGGAATCTGCGATGGGGGCCGGGCATGTAATTCCTCATTTCCTTCAGATACATGTCAGACCAAACCCTCGATTTCAAAACAAGAAAAGGTGTTAAAAAAAAAAACTCACCTTCATAAAAGCAGTATGCTGATCCTTACTCGTCTTCCCTGCAACCTCTCCACTAGCAATATGCTGAATTCCCAAGGCAATATCAATCAATTGAACCAGTGAACTCTGCGCATTACTTCCACCACTATACTGGTGCCACTTTCCATTATTATCACCAGTATCATAAAACACGCCGTTCGGCAATCCGGCAGCAGCCATATTCTTCGATCCAGCCAGTATCGGTCTGATTTGATGGTAGAATGTCATTGGATCGGTTCTTTCGTACATTCTCTCCAGTATACAGCCCAGTTCATCTATACATTGCCCCATTCCGTGGAGGAGGTTTGTGAGAATTGCGTTTCGGTTGGTGCTGTTGTCGTCATCGGTAGTCGTTGGAATAGTAGTAGTGGTCGTGGTGGTGGTGGTGGTCAAGTTGTTGATGATGGTGATACTGTCGAGAACCAAACGGATCATTTTTGCGCCGCAAGCTTCCATGGCGACGGAGACGACGAGGAACCAGCGTTCGTCATCGGTGCCGGTGAAGGAGTTGATGGTATATAGATTATCGGGGTTGGTGAGGTCTATCTCTTCATTGTCGTTGCTGATATTATTATTGTTTGGAGCCTTGGTGGTGGTGAAGTTCCACAGATTTAGGGCTGCATATGTCGCGCAGGGAGGTAGTTCGAGATGAGCCGAAACCTGTAGGAAAGGACAGGATATGCTGGGTGGTAGCTTCTACTCCCAAGTCAGCATATTGTGTTCCTGTTGTAGATAAAAAGAGACGAACATCTTCAGCTTTCTTCCCACCCCAGATATATGCATGCGTCAAGAAAGCAAGTACGAGGTACGCCCTTTGCCACTCTGCCTCATTACCTGCATCAAGTCCATCAACAGATAGGACGGGCAATTCACAAATCTTCTGTCTGATCTCGCCACTCTGAATGAGTCGGGGCAGATCCGACATAACATCTTCCCAAGGCGCATAGTAAGGGTTTGAGAGTCTGTGGAGAGGGAGTCTTTTGATGGGCAAGAAGCCGGTTTCGTATGAGACTCGGAACTTGTCGAGGAGGATTGGTGGTGAGGGGATGTTGAGCATTGTGATGATGTGTGTGTGTGCTTGTAAGGTATTCAGGGATGCTATGGGTTCAATGATGAAGGGTAGGTAGGAGATACGTAGTAGACTCGGTATGTAGAGGATGCAAAAGTTGTTGTTTCTTAGAAACTCTGTTCAGATTCCAGAAAATTTCTGATATCCAACTAGATATATACACAAACCAGGTACCTAGGTCAACAAAGAATCAAATAGATTAACCCGTTGAACCATCTGATCATACAATCAAAACCCACACAACTTATGTAAAAATGACCCAAAAATCCCCATCGGATGTGTTTGCCGCGAATATCCATTGGAAAAAGATAAGCATTGCAAAATTTTGGTTGGTTGTACGTATTGACAGGATTTTGACGTCGTTTTTAGGGCTGGATTATTAATGAGAATAATATTAAGTTAGGGCTGTGAGCACGGTAAATCACGGTAAGTCTCGGGTACGACACGGAAGCGGGAACGGTATCTACTCGGGAACGGAAGCGGGAGCGGAAACGGTTGTTGTTATCTCAGGTCATTTCCAAATTCCAACTACTAATCTTGAAATACGTCAGTTTGATTTTTAGTATCTCTTTGATAAGGAAAAGATTCAGCTTAATAAGTGCTCTGTGTATTCCCCTGCCCTTAAATGTCGTTGTTTGTTCAGACCAGGAATATTGACAACAAGGAGTTCTAAACTGGAGATAACTCTACACAATGGCCCCCTCATTGATCACACCAGTGTCTGGGTCAGAAGAGACAAACACCACTACCATCAACAAGTTGGCAACAAACACCAAGTTCATTACCCCCTCCTACCCAAGTAACGCTCAAACCCGGGAATATGCAGAATCTCTCGACCGAGCGGACCCTTTACGGTCATTCCGGGACAAATTCATCATCCCTTCAAAAGCGAATCTGAAAGCTACCAAATTAGCCAAACCAGGATTGTCAGCAGATGAAAGTATTTACTTTTGTGGGAATTCGCTCGGACTCCAGCCACGAGCTACAAGTACATATATTCAAGCCCAGCTGGATACATGGTCCTCAATTGGTGTTATTGGTCATTTTAGAGATCTTGAAGATTCGCCGTTGAAATCATGGCAATTGCTGGCGGAGCAAGCTGCCGGTGATATGTCTCGTATTGTTGGTGCGAGTCCCGAGGAGGTTGCGGCAATGGGAACGTTGACTGCCAATTTGCATTTGTTGTTGGCCAGTTTCTATAAGCCGACGGAAACCAAGCATAAGATTTTGTTGGATTGGAAGGCTTTCCCTAGTGATCATGTATGTGAAACCACACACCAACGTTGATATTCCACAAACTTTGCAGGAGAAGTAAGCTAATTGTGAGTATAGTATGCAATTGAGTCTCAGATTGCATGGCACGGCCGACAGCCTAGCGAATCAATGGTCTTGATTAGTCCTGATGAAGGTGAATATGTCATTTCAACTGAGAAGATTTTGTCGATTATCGACGAGCATGCCTCGGAGACGGCATTGATTTTACTCCCCGGTATCCAATACTATAGTGGGCAATTATTCGATATTCCCACAATTACCAAGCATGCCCAGTCTCGTGGTATCTTGGTGGGCTGGGATCTCGCACATGCTTATGCCAACGTGGATGTAAAATTGCATGAGTGGAATGTCGATTTTGCTGCATGGTGCACATACAAGTACGGAAATGCCGGTCCGGGAGCAATTGGCGGTATCTTTGTTCATGAGCGACATGGCACTGTAGACTATAGCCAGGGAGAGGATAAACCAGTGTTTCGTCATCGCTTGACAGGTTGGTACGGTGGCGATCGATCTGTCAGATTCAAAATGGACAATAGTAAGTCTGACTTGTTAATTTGGTTGAGAACACCGTCGCTAATATGATCGCAAAAAGAATTCAAACCAATTCCTGGCGCTGGAGGTTACCAGGTTTCAAACCCGTCTGCTATCGACTTGGCTTCTCTGTGCTCCTCTCTGTCTGTCTTCAATGAAACCTCCATAGCACAGCTTCGAGCAAAGTCTTTACGATTAACACACTATCTCGAATATCTGTTGCTCGCCGGAACCACGGAAGAAACAAGAAAATTCCGTATCGTCACTCCCTCGGATCCCAATGCGAGAGGTGCTCAATTAAGCTTGTTGCTCAATCCAGGCCTTCTCGACAAGGTCGCTCAACGGTTGGAAGATGCTGGTATCATCTGTGATAAGAGACAGCCGGACGTTGTCCGAGTAGCTCCTGCGCCGTTGTATAACACCTTCACGGAGGTGTGGACGTTTGTCAATGAGCTGAAAACAGCCATAGCATAGTTAGCTCAATATACATGAATAACAATTCGAAATATTTGATGACTATCACCAAACACAGAAGGTATCCATCGATCTATTACAAATTTCCTGCGGTAAACCAGTCTTCCGTATTGCGCAAAAAGTCTTGTCCTTGAGAAAAGAAATTCTCGGCCAGCATGGAGTACTGGTCTCCATGAATATCCATCTGTGTCTGGAGCAGCCCAGTGTCAAAGCCATAACCACCTTCCTGGTGTACTATCTCGCTATTGCCGGTAGCCTGGCGCGACGTCCTCCGTGAAACTCTTATTCTGGTCGGTTCTGGCAGAGGTGTCGTGCTGGAGACTTCATGTGCCTTGTTGCCGCTCTCTGTAATTAGCGTTGATCCGAAGAGGCAACTTCTCTCATCTGAAAAGCCGGACGAATAATCAAGTATCTCCCAGAATCGAGATAGATCAATGACAAGACTTTTGTCTTGTGTTCTAGAGTATGGAACATAGGATGCCGAAACAGCTCCATTCAAGGCCTGCAATTTCTCTGCCTGTTGAATGGTTAGTATGGTTGTATTCCACGATTTGTATCAACTGCAACATACTATTCTCGCCATGTGTGGCCACTCCTTGCCTAAATCTTGCACGAAATTCAAACAACTCTCGAAACGTTCTTGTTTGTCTTTTCGAATGCTCTCGTCTTCTGTGAAACTGAGCTGTAGTTCGATAGTCGCCACGACAGCAGCGCAATATCCCAAGAATGGGTCAGATATTCGAAACCCCTTTTCCTCGAAAAACCTCACAAAATATATAATCCAGGATGTGTGTGTCGATATCATGTCCGATGAATGCTGTATAAAGATCTCAGGGATAGTGCTTCTGTGGTTGCGAAGATTCAGAGAGAGCAAAAGAGGATGGTTGAGAAGACAGAGGATCGTATGATACATAAACTGATTCAAGAACCAGGGACCCCAATAGTCACGATTAGACTGCAAATCATCTGCAGTTCTATCAGGGATACCCGAAAACTTGAAACGATGAACATACGGCACGCGGGTCTCGCTGTCCATTTGCAACGCTATGATTTTCGAGTATTCGGATTCCGGAGACCATGGTAAGAATCCATTCGACCGACCCCGACGTTTGACGTACCCGGCTGTCCGAGAAAATACCTCGCTGAGTTGTAAATAGTATGCCACAATACCTTCGTCTTTCATCCCTCTGGCGATTCGGACTTCGAGGCCGGGATTATCAGTCTTGGTGATATCGGGGGCAATCCCAGAACTTCTGGGATACTTTGCCAGATTTTCCGCGTTGGTATAATCTAGAACGTGCACATCTTCTCCATGAAAGCGACGTAGTAAACAGATGCTCCAAAAGCACCTGCGACGTTCCTCCCTTATGACGTGATTGTGTGTTGATGTCGACTCACACGCAAGGTTGGCACATATAGCAAGGTTCATAGCCAAGCTGCTAAGTATTGTTGCTTGATGGGTATTGCCATCTTTCCTTGTCAGTGGCTGACCAATAGTTCGGGGAAAGGAATCATACTTGTGTAGTCAACCATGCTCAATAAACAGAGAGTCTGGAGTGTAGAGATTTCCACTGGCCCACTAATAACACGCTTTATCACGCGTTCGCGCGCAGCTTCCACATAGGACGGCACCAATGCACGCAGGGAAGATGTGTTACCGTCTGCGTCGTTCAAAACATCAGACGTACAGAACCTGATGGCCAACGCTAGGATAGCGTAAACAACTTCAGAATCTCGATGACCTAAAGTTGCTAGAAAAGTTTGACGATGAAATAAAGGAAGTGGTTGACAGTCGCAGTAGACTAAGAATGCTTGAGCAATTTCGAGCACATTTTGCCATGGTGGAAGGGAAACTTCTGCATTGCTCTCCCAGTTGGGCAAAGAAGGCGTTGCATGTTCCGGATAAAATGAAATATCCGGTTGACTCTGTTGTCGTTCACTACGCCTAAACGTACAATAAGTTAGTCAGACGTCCAATAGAATCTTAAATTCATCACATCTTACTCCAGACTATGTAAAACGCGTGTCATCTGGGCCTCCAAATGACCAAGACGACGTTCCTTTGATTTTTAGTATTAGCACGGTCTTGAATGCCAGAATCAGAGCTCATACCACTCCGGGAGGCCCATCAGTCGAGCTCTCAGAGCGAGCATCGATGGCCGGAGTTTCGGAGACTCTTTGAGAGATGCGTCGACTTGAAATATATGTACAAGTCTGATGAAGCCGTGCACAATGCGAGCAAACGGGCTGTTCACCTGGACATTTTGTCTTTTTGCGTCTGATGATACGTTAGTTGTTGATTCACTTTCGGCCAGGAAGGAGGAGTACCTGCATGGCTCACAGGCCAGACCGACGCGCTTACGACGCGGGGTGTGCGGATAATCCTGGCGATGAGCTCTTTGAATGCTTATGTTCTCTGACATGGTCAATCAACTGCGAGCCATTTGAAGTTGTTGAGTTGAGTTGAAGTTGAACGAGCCATGATGTACAGGGAAGACGGAAAGAGCCGTTCAGGATGGTGGGGCTGTTCTTTCCTTCTGCCATGCCCGATATCTGCGCGTTCGTTCAGCAAGTTCCATCAACAGTAGACACTCCATCCTCTATTTCTGTTATTGACTCGAGCATCTTTCTCTCTCAACAATGCCTCTGATCTAATCACCACAATTACCGGAAAAGGAAATACTGAAGAACAAATCAGAAATCTCGCTGGTGGCAATAGGCATCCGGCGGACTTGTTCCGAGCCCGAGAAAAAGCCGTCCATTTCAGCGTCAAAAGGAAACGTCATATAGCCGCGATGGACTAGATCTACTCAAAATGGAAATAACAAATTCTTCGACTTCATTCCAGCGCTCAGGGAAGAAATCTTTTGACGTGATTGCGATAATATATAAACCAGGCGATTGACCTGGCCTGCAAAACCCTCTACAAGTGTACACTACAGGGTTATCCACCGGTCTCGTCAAAACTTATTAAGGCGCTTTCGTTGCATCGCATTTGATCATATACCATTCTGCAAAGCATACATAATTCAGAAAACAATACGAAAACAAAGAAATCTCCTGTGCTCTCTTGACATATTCACAAATACACAAAATGACTGAATCAAACCCCACAACACAACCACCACCACCACCCACCCCTCTACGTTAAAAGCAAACCAACCATCGCGTTCATCCTCCTCGTCCTCCTCCTCATCGACGCGATCATTCTTTCGTCGATGGAGACATCAAATCCATAGCAAATGGACTACGGACTGGGCGCCATTGATGAAAGCCAAAAGTCATTTGGACGATGAATACAATTTTCTGCCTGGTCGATATGCGGGACAGGGCATTGGAACGGGATCAAGGCATTGATTTTTTCTTTTTTTGATTTTTTGGTCGATATATACCTTTTATTGCTGTACTGGACTGGCGGGAGTTATGGTTTCGGTGTTTATGGTTGTGGCTCCTTTCTTCCAAAAATGAAATTCAAAGAGAACTTGTGATTTTAGGGCTAGGAAAAAAGATTAAACGTCAGGGATATCTATTCATCTATTGAACAAACCAATATATACATGCAAAATCCGCTTAATGAAAAACAATAACATATTCTATCCCAAAACACTTACTGAGCACCGAACACCTTAACACGCTCCTCAATAGGCTTGAATTGCTTCTCGCCGGCAGGAGACTCAATAGAACCAAAGACGAGCTGAGCCTTGGAAACCCAGTCGCTAGGAATATTGAAGGTCTTGGCCAAGTCGGCGTCGATCAAAGGGTTGTAGTGTTGGAGGTTGGCACCGAAGCCGAGGGACTCAAGACCAGCCCAGACTATAAATACATGTTAGCTGTTTGCTATATCTCTGCACGATGGAGTGGAAAGAACATACGGAACCACTGGTGCATGGCGTTTGTGTGATCTGCCCACTCAGGAAACTTGGAGCCGAAGGAAGGGAACTTCTCAGCGTAGGGCTTGATATGTGTAGGGTCTTCATAAAAGAGGATCTGTAACAATTCTGATTAGCTATTTATTATTGTCATTTCTGAGAGCAAAAGAACTTACAGTGCCGTAAGCAGCCTTAAAACCTTCAAGCTTAGGCTTAGTTTGGTTATCAAAAACCTCCTGGGGCACTGCGCCGGAAGCGACAAGCGGCTTGAAAGCGTCAACAGCAATATCCCATACTTTCTCGTGGTCGCCGTGCAACGCAACGACGACACGTGTGGATTGAGTGTTGAATGAGCTGGGAATGTGTAGGATGGCCTGGTTGACTAATTCGACAATCTCAGAGTCAGGGACAGGCGAGTTGCGACCCAGCTTGTAGTAAGTGCGCCTGTTCTTGGCGACTTCAATAAGGGTTTGAGTTGAGGGAGCCATTTTGTTGTTGGTGGATTGGCTGAAAGAGGTCGGAGAGGATGTTGAGAATTGTCTTGAAGAAGTGCTGTGTTTGAGATGAAGTGAAGAGACAGGGGAAAGAGGAGCGCGAGGAAGAGTAGATATAGTTGCGCCCTTGATGATAGTCCGAGACTGCCAGCGCATGGAAAGCAATCGAAGAGGGGTGGAACTTGACGCCATTGTGAATGATGATTAACAAATTAACAAACGGAGACTGTCACCGTTGCAGAAGATGTATTTAACAAGGATCCAGCCTCAGAAAAATTCGGATGTCGTCAATAATCCTGGACATAATGCCGTCTACTGTCACGTTGGTACGGTATTTTTCGGATAAGAACGATCACGTCCTAGAAATAAGGCTGTATTGTAATGAGATTACCAGGCACAGTTGTTAGAAAACTGAGCGGAATTGCGCCGCGGACCCTGAGTGGCAATTGGAGAGATTTCCGTGCTGGGAATACAGAAGATCATGAAGGATATATTGTAGGTTACAAATAATTTACAAGTCTCTATATACAATCATCGATGCCGGGAAGCCGGCCACTGATCCAACCATTCGTACTGCTCCCGCATCCTCCGAGAAGCCGTACCCTGTAGCGGCCGATCAATAAGCTTGTGCAGATCAACACGATCCTCCTGCGTGAAAAGCGTCGGGTAAATTGTGAGCATATCATTAAGAATGCGCGAAAACCTGAAAGGATTCTTCTGCCGTAAAGTCCGATTCCATCTTCGAACTGAACATAGTTCTCCGAATAGCATTTGTAGTCGTTCCCGGCAGGCTTGACGCACAAAACTTGGGTAGATGGTTACTCCTAGGGCTTCTAGGTCTCGGAGCAGAAGTAATCCTCTAGTCCAGCGGATGACCATCCCGCCACCGATAGGATCGGGTATCTCACGTACTTGGTTTTCATACCAAAGGGGTGATTTAAATCCCCAAGCGATTAGGGCCATTTGCATTCGCGGGTTGAAGACGTGTCGTATCGAGGTGCGATTCTTCGCTAGAATTGTATCCGGGTCCATCCCACTGGATCTCGTTAAACTATGCAGAAATGGGGAGTCGTCTTGGACCACGTAGTTGTGGACAAGCCATAAACACAACTCATTGATTTGCTGCCACTGGTCATGTCTATGCATCCCCATACGTTTCAATAACTCAACCCAATATTGAGGGTCAATGTCCGTTCCGGATCTAAACGCCAGTTTCAAGATTCGTTCCGCATACCCGACTTCATCGACCTGGGGGTCTTCGGGGTAAGGCTGAAGTCGACCAGGAAGCCGCGGTGTCAAGACGGCATAGAACATGTGATCAATGCTCTGCTGTGTAAGCTTCTTGCTGTCAAGGTACATTCTATCTGCAATATCTGACGCTGCCGACCATTCTTTCGCCGACAATGACACACGAAACTGAATATTATCCATGTCATCCTTGGCCACTTCATTTAGAATGGCTTTAGTGAGGTTGTAGAGCCTCCAATCTCGAGCCAACAAGTAAGAGCATAGCAAGTTCTCCTGTACAGCAACGTCTTCCAGGACATCTGGATGCTGGTCGCTGTGTAGTAGATCCTCGAGAACAATATCCTTGTGCTCCAGTGCTAGTTTCTCGACTAATCTCGTGAAGGCGCAATCGCGAATGGCAATATTGGCTTTGCGAAGTGCCTGAATTTTCTCTAAAATGTCCTTCGGCCCATCTGCTCTGAGAGCAATCTCCCGTAAGGAAAGTGGTCCAATGGCCTGAACACCAAACATTTGTAGACCATTTGTAATCATATCCACCGTCAACGCTTTGGTAGCAAAGAGCCGTGCACCAAATTCGTCTCTGAACGTCTTTTCTTTGATCCAATCCTCGTGGTCTTTCGGGTGGAGCTTTGTTTCCTGCTGGCTGTCGCTGGACATCTCGGTCCGTTCAGGCGAAGCAAGTGCTTCAAGCACGGATGTATTCAAAGTGCTCGATCTAATTTTCCGTAGTCTTTGCTTAACCTTCTGGGAAAATGTGTGACTTTCTGCAGTTGCAAAGTCTAGAACTTGTTGTACAGTATTCGAGTCACGTGGCATATCTCCTCTCTTGATCAGAAAATCATGCATGTATGCAGCATCCAAGGCCAGTCCTTTTCGAAGTAAGAAAGGAATGATAGTTTCGTATATTTGGTGACCCTGTGTTGCCAGGCATATCTCGCCGAACGCTCTCACACCCCGTCCATTTCCAAGTGCTATCGTTTCACGCGAATATAACGACCAGTCCGGCGGGTTTTGAGGTATACATGATACGGCCTGTGACATCACTAGGACGATATCATTCGGCTCCTTTAAATGAATGGACTGTAATCTGCGATGCCAAGAGACAGCTTGTTCTGGAAACCCTTTTGTAAACAGTCTGCCGACAACTGTTGGGTACAGTCTGCTCCAGCGTTTTTCAGTGCTCGTCCACAGATTCTCCGCATAATTGGTAATCTCGTATAAAAACTGTTCGTCTGCCAGTCCTGCTTCCACGAATGTTTCCCAGATATAATCCGCCAGTTCCCCTTCCACGGGTAGTTGAATATCATCGCTCCGATCCACAAAGCCGTTCCATATTTCAACGACACCTTGATGACCGTATCGCCTCTTCCTATACTGTAAAAGCTCCTTCCATAGCTTCAAATCGTGTTTTCTCGTTGGATCGTCCACTAGGCGCTTTCTGCCATTGATCTCCTTGGTATGGAAAGTCGATTCATATTCGAGCCGGTCGAGGTCTAGTGATACCGGCAGGCCATCTTCCACGTATCCCCGGCCAATATCTTGCTGATTTGTTCTGTCTGATGAGTTTGCACGGTCGACACCGGCAATATCGTAGACCTGTAATTTCGCTTTCGTTTCCGCGCCGGAGACGACACTCGAACTATCGCAAGGAAGCAGCCCCGCATGGGATCGCCGTGTCTGACAGTTGGCGCATTTCCCGGTCCGAATGCTAAGTCTCTCAATACCTGCTACCGAAGACGTCGAAACCAGATCATGGAGTAAGGAGATAGCGGACGGCCTCTTCAAGAGCCGCAGCAGAGCCGGGCGCATTAGGTATGAAAGAGACGGGTGTGAAAGTAGTTGCTAGAACTACCTCTCAGCATCTTTGCCCATCAATTGTTCGCCAGACTCTCGAGAATTTGTCGTTGTTCATTCTTAGTTAATTTTGAAGCTTGCTGCTTCTTGCCCCAAATGAATTAAAGCTTCTTGTTTGCACTGTTTGTTCTGTGCACAGTCACATGACCAGCGCCGGGATTTCTTGGGAAGAATCCGGCAACGCAACAACGTCAAAAGGGCTTGGCGGACCGAAAGATTGCCGGGGCTAGTCGAACCTCATCAGACAACCTTAACAAGCAAGTTGCTTCCTCCTCACCATTGACATCCAACAATCTCCCCTCAACTTCCCCAAGTTTCGTGTCAACAATTCACAAAAATGGTTGCTCGTACTCTTCCTCGCTTCGCCGGGTAAGTGCTCTTCTTCAATTGCTATCCGCCAATGCAATTGCGAATGAACGAGCGAAAACGGTTCACTATGACGTGAAATCATGGATCATCAGAGCACATTGCATTTGCAGCTTTTCAAAAAGAACGACCGGCTAATTATTCGATGTTTCTCGGCTATAGCATCGTCAACCGCGCAAACCGCGTTCCTTACTACCAGCGTCTGTTCCAGTCGCACGATGGCAAGCGTCAATGGTGGAAGGTCAGTCCGCACAACGATCATCAGTCACATCACGACGGCCTACTATACCGAACTCTTCCGCTGACCTATTGTATAGACTAGCCGCTCTGGTGCTATCCTCTACCCCTACTACATCTCTCTCTGGGGTACAACTGCCAGTATGTTTCGCTCAATGGATCGACTACCAATCTGTTCTCCCTGCTAACCTATATGATCTCTCAGTCACCACTTACGCCATGATCCGCATCACCCTCGTAAGATCCATTCAACTCTTCCCGTCAACATAGACCAGATACTTACTCTCTCGCAAATAGGGCCACAAGACTTTCTTCGGCAAGGACTAAACGATATACATCTTCGATCGCTTTCATTATCTCCCTTTTACGTCCAATTTTGAGAAACGACCAGCTACCTATCATACGGAAAGGGGATGTACTTTTATTGGTGTTCAGAATACGACATCAAAACACAATTGAGCAAAGTCAATGGTTATCGAAGTTTGTATATAAAGAAATAGATGGAGACCTTTTACCGAAATTACCGAGACAGGATATTTTCTTTTGTTTGACCACTTCGCTTTGGAATGAGCTCTCCTTTCTTTCCCTTCAAAGGTGTAGCAATACTCATTCGTCTACTAGAGAGTTCAGACGTAGATTCTTTTGGGGCTTGGTTAATCACTGGATGTTGTAGTTGTAGTAGTTAGTACGTTTCGGACACCTGGGCAGGTACCTACCTACCTAGAGATTGACAGGATATATCTTTCAAAAGATTTTAGACGTGCATTCCCGAGGTCCATGGTTAGGTACTGGTATATTCATCTACGTAGTTTTCCGAGGACATCTTCTAAAGATAGTTACTGAACAATGCTTACTACAGTTAACTGTAAAGATCTACTCAAAGATATGACGCTGAATAAATTTATATATGCCACAAAAGGAAAATGGAGTATATACAAAGAAAAAAAGAAAAGACCAGAAGATATCAGTCTGAGTAATGAGTGACAAGAAAAAAGACATCAAACCGGAAGCGGAAATGATGCAAAAAAAAAAAAAAACAACGCCATCAATCTCAAGAGAGGAGGAGTTCCGAGATAATCTAATCAAGAGGAATCAACGCGCAAAACAAAATTGATTGAATCCTCCCAGTCAGAATGAAACAATAACAAGATTAGAAAGGAGTGCCGGAGTAAACAGAATTCCCAAAGACCGCCAGTGGTATCATTTGAAGTAAGAAAAGAATAACAGTGACCCCAAAAAACTAGAAATACAACAATAACCGAAACCAAGTCAGCAGTCTGTCGTGTCGACTGACCGGATGGATGGAAGGAAAAATGCAGATTATACAACAGTATGAAGATGCCGCTTTCCGAGTATGAATTTCAACCAAGAAAAAGGAAAACGCACACACAAAAAAAGAAAAAAAAAAAAACATTACATTATCTTATCATAACGGTCGTGAGTCTGCAACCCGGCGGAAGAACGCTGACTAGGAGAATCTCAGGTAGTATGCAGAGAGGAAGAGGAAAGAAAGAACAAAGGAGAAAAAGGTTTAGTGACCATAGGCGGGAGGCGGAAGTTCCTCTCGACTATGATCATCCCAGAAGTCTGGGAAGGGCCTTGATCCTGAGGGATCAACTTTTTGTTCTTGCATCCTGCGAGCTAGTTCGGCTGCCATCTTGGAAAGCCATGCTTGGTCTCTAGGATCGTTGTTGTTGGGGATAGTTGGCGCATATTGAATTGCAGAGCTCGGTAGAGGTGCGGTTGTGAACCGATTGTTTGCTGCGTCGTTGCTTGGTAATCGGATCGTATTGCGAGGTGTTGCATCTGGGTCCGGCCATGTATCTGCAATCATCGGAGCCGAGCTGTGACTGGAAGAGGGCTGTGCAGCCTCTGAGATTGAAAGTTTGGAGCGCCGGCTCAAGGGGTGTTCGCCTTGGTTGATTCTTCGGCGTTCATGAATAGCAGGTAAATGCAAATCATTCTGAGGAGCAAGTGGTGGTGTCACTGGATCATCATCCTTTTCCTCAGAGAAGTGGGCTGGAGATGAAAAAATCGTAGGCGCACTGGTGGCATTTTCAGAAGAGAAGACACTGTCTCCACTCACGCTCTCCACGTCGTCTGTCGTCTTTGGTCGACGTAAATCGACCACTCGCTTCTTGCGCTTTTTACCATGGGGCCGCGAATGTCGTCCCGATCTCAAATGAAAGCCATGGCCACTGAAATTGCTCGATCCACCGCTTTGCATCGAGATTGTGCTAGCATTGTCGACGAAGGAATGGAGGGAGCCAATATGAGACTGGGCGCGAGATAGAACCGGGCTAACAGGTGATGTCACTGTATTACTTTCTCCATGTTCTGCCGATGCGGTCCATGCTCTATATACGACATCTTTGATGGATGGTGTGAACAATGACAAGGTGCGTTGAGAATTAGTCAATGCGGCTAGTCGAAGTAAATTCTTCTGTGAGAATAACGAATGAATCTCGACCCCGGAGTCTAACGACAATGAAGCGATCTCTGACGGATTAAGTGCATTTCCTAATGCGTCAACCGGATCCTGGGGAGGGCTTGCAAGAGGGTCTTGCCCGGGACCTGATTCCGGAGATTGATCTAGAGTGTTGATCGATTCTGATTCCTTGTCACGATATTCTGGCACCCACAGTCGTAATGATAGCCGGTGGATGATGGCCGGTAATTCATCCATGAATAGGGCCCGAAGTTGTCCCTCAATTGCCTTCTGCAAATAATCGCGCACAAATGAGATCGAATCAAAGGTTGATGACACTTTTAATGACTCAAGAGGGTCATTCCTGAACACCACGGTAATCCCCTTCTGTTTGGAGAACACCAATACGACGAATCCCGATAATCGAAACTCGGAAAGTGTAATCTGTAGTGGTATGGTTAAACCAGCGGCAGCGGCCAACGGCTTCGGCGAAGCGAAAGATGGCCGAGTAACTAAGAACGTATTCAATGGGTTCGCCTGCACTCTTGTCTTCAAGGTCAGGAACGCATCGCCATTATACGACATCTTGAAGATACCGCGAAACCGGTCCTCAGCCAGATCGCCAACTTCGAGAATTTCGAGATCCGGCGGGATGGAACCCAAATTCAACTCTGTAACTTTGATATCGTCCACTATAATCGGTGGCTTTGGCGATTTATTCAAAGCAGCCGTCAATAGGTCCTGAGCGCGGGTGTAGAAACCCGCGTCGGCCATCAAGGGCGACCAGTTGAAATTGAACGCCATCGCGATCCGCAGATGGGTTAAGGGAGATGCCGAAAGGCTCGATTATCGCGACGACGACATGCAAGACAATTTCATACGATGAAATCTCTTATTATCGGTGATGCTGAAGACGGGTTTATGGATGAAGGTGAAGGAATCGAGGGGACTGGCCTCGGCTGGACGGGTTTGGACGGTTCGGCGCGTGAAAAATTGCGACTCGTTGATCTTCCTAACTTTCCCGTGGTATGCATTCAATCATGCGACCGTTGTATGTAAGGATCACACGAGCACAGTACAATTATATAGAAGACTTCTTAGTGACGGATTCGCCGGAAACGAACGGACTCTTGCTTTTAATAATTTTCAAGAAAGGGGCTGGAAAGTTGAAGGTCGAAACGTTAGTTTGTCTGGAATGAGGGAGAAAAAGCTTTGCCGTCGCCCTTTCCCTTTACGTCAGAGTCTGACATCTCCACCGACCATTTCCTGGGGGCTCCGATATTATGCCCCCACGTCGGGGAGGTTCTATATGCTGTCGTTATTGTCCATGTGGTAGCTAAGAAAATCACTCACTGAGCAGTAAGTGCATTTCTTAGAATTGGATTCAAATAAATATCTTTCTCCGGAACTGGAGTACAGCGATAAAAAATGTAGAACTCCTTATGTAATTCAAAGGCCTACCTGAAACGGGAAAGCGCCAACAGGAGCCTGAGCAACAATGCGCTAGACTCAAAAAGGAAAGATGTCAATAACAGCGCATTCTCTCCAGACATTGTTCATCATTCATCTCTACATCTTCAACAGCAACTATATAAAACAGCAAGTGAAAATAACCTTCAGCAAATACACAATGCGAACGGTGCAGCAAAGAAGAGTCTACGGCAAGCGGAAAACGAACGCCCCCAGAGCAGTATTGGAAAATGGGAGTCCTCTCAAGTCTGGGAACAGTGAAAGCTTCTCCCTGGACCAGGTAGTAGAAAAAGACAGCCCTGAAGATCTTGTCAAGGAGATTGAGATTCAGATTGCCGGTATCACCTTAGAGGACGAGATATCAACGAAAGTCGAGGCGAACGATTCACGGTCCCCTGCGACATCGCCAACCCAGAAAAAATATCGGACGTCCATAGGAACTCCAGCGAGCTCAAAGCGAATCAACAATTCAAAAGAGCCGTTGTCTACGCCGTCAAACTGCGCTCAATCGCAGTCCCCAGTGAAAGTATACTCGAGTCAGAAGCGCCTATCCTTTACACCAAGACAACCGCGCGCTAAACCTGTACGAAAGACAAAGCCAATCCTTCGGCTTTCGTCCGGCTGTGTGGAAGATGAAGAGACAAATGACTATGTTCGGCAGATTCTCGACGAAGCAACCTCACAACTTGCGGCCCGAGGAGTACAAAAATTCAGTTCATGGGCAACCCGATCAGAAAGCGCCTTTGACCCAGTGAAGATTGCAGAAGGATCGTACGGAGAGGTATATAAACTGCGCTTAAAAGAGGACATATGTAAGCGAAATATGTCCAAATCGAGACTGGCCAAGCTGCGTGAGTATGGTGATGGCGTCTTCAAAGTCGTACCATTGCGGGCACAGAAAGGGTTAGGGTCGAAGAAGTTTACTACAATTGATGAAATTGTTGCGGAGGTGAAATTGCTCAAGCTTCTTGATCCCATTCCTGGATTTGCAAGATTTAGAGAGGTGCACGTGGTTCAAGGCCGATTTCCACCATCTTTCCAAAACGCTTGGGATTCTTATAAAGCTGCCGGAAAGGACTGCGAGAACCCGAATCCAGCGAACAAAAGAGCATACAGCGATCGACAACTCTGGG
Source organism: Talaromyces sp. PYS2103 (assembly GCA_023625975.1). NCBI lineage: Eukaryota > Fungi > Ascomycota > Eurotiomycetes > Eurotiales > Trichocomaceae > Talaromyces > Talaromyces sp. PYS2103. The sequence continues at coordinate 284,342 of JAMAGB010000011.1, read as the reverse complement.
CAATCTTGGAGATGGACGATGCGGGCGTTGAACTGGAAAAGTTCAACTGGTCTTCTGTTTTCCAAGTCTACGATATATTCTGGGGGGTAGCTATGGGCTTGGCGAGAGCGGAAGAGTATGCGTTATTCGAGCATCGAGATCTGCATCTGGGCAATATTTGCCTCCGGTCAACAAGACCGGATGGAGATATGCAGTTGTTGGCACCCGTCGACGCAACTCAGTTGGCGAATTCCAGTGGGTTTGGTATTAGCTCATTGGAGACCACAATTATTGATTATTCCTTGTCCCGTGCTGAGCTACGGTTGACAGACAATCTGGAAGAGAAAGTCGACATTGCCTCGACTGATTTGGATAGCAAGGGACTTTTCGATGCTGTGGGTCGCGATGAGGCTGAGATCCTCCAACGAAACACCTACAGATTGTATGTCAAAGAGGAGTTCTCCAAGATCAAGAGGTTTAAGCTAACATGAAAATAGTATGAGAGCTCAATTATATACTGGAAATTCACTCAGAGAGGAAAAGCCGCCGAATATACCCGGAATCTGGGCTGAATACGCCCCCAAAACGAATCTGATATGGCTCCTTTTTATTCTCAAGATGCTGGTAAAGCATATAGAGCATAAAGATTATACTCTGCATGACAGTATGTCGGAAATTCAAACAAGAAAACCGCTTCAGTCATGCCCGGATAAAGCCAATATACAGCAGGACCATTCCATAATAAAACAACCCAAAATAAAAAAGGCTGAGTCAACCATCAATTCCGTCGAGAATGAGAAGAGCTTAGGCAAAATCCTGACGACTCTACAAGCCACGCTCACCGACAGATTGAACAAGGTCCTTGAGATTCTCGATCTGGAGCATGGCAGGGATGACATGTGCTGTGCAGCGGATTTGGTGGCTTATGCGATTGATCAGCAGTGGCTGGATGAGAGTGATTTTTTCCTTGCTTAAGCTTCCAGGGTTATTTATTCATGGATGGAGTATGTGCTGAATATAAAGGACCGGGTTACATATCTGAACTGGTTATTTTAGGGCTTTGGGTTGCATATTACATACATATTTGGGCATGCTACAGGCTGGCATATTGTTACCTAGGTAATTCAGGAGTTAGGATGATTTCCATAGTTGATTAGACGTAAGGTCTTTCAAACTATCTCTTCTGATTCTTTCAAGTAGTTAAATCTGTCGAGGTAGAATTGATTCAGGTGTATGCTCTAGGAAGCCGTGGATTCGATAATATCGCTGCTTTTGCGGAAGAGAATGAGGTAATGCGTCGGTTTCATCATGGGTTGGCTGATGGGTTGACCAAACATGAAGCGCGAGAAGTGTTGAAGAGGATGGTGAATTGCGTTCTGGGAAAGGAGGTAGTAGTAGATGATCTAGATGCTTGGATTGAGGAGATGAGTCTGTGGAATGTCGGGATGATGATCCTCGATGGGAAAATATCCAGGCTTTGGTTCGAGAACAGGAAGGGAGAGGCTTGTTGAAGAGAGAGTGATTCGACACATCCATATGTATCTATATATGCTTTATACGCCCGATGTCAAACAAATGCAGCAACTCCATGCAAGATATGAACGATGAATATGCAAGATATAAATGGTGAACCTTGAACTAGGCCCCAGTAAACAAAAAGCTCAATAAACTCCCAGCCGCCAACCCAGCAACAAGCATCATACTCATAAACCCACCAGCTGCCTCACGCTCATCAACCGTGACGTACTGGCTAGCACCCATCATACACACACTGCCCAAAAAGCCATTCGTCAAGCCAAACCCGAGTTGAACCACAAACAAATAAAAGAAATCACTATTGATAATGGCACTACTATTTGCCGTGTTTGTGCTGCTCTGAATATTGCAGGCGAGATACATGGGGATAAAGACTAGGCGCGCTACAGAGAAGGCGAATAGGGCGCGAGGATAGTTAGCGGATCGAGCTAGAGCTGGTATGATGGGGGACATGCGTCCGATCAAATCGCCCAGATTCCAGAATAGGAAGGCAAGCGGAACGAAGAGTTCCGGCTCAAAGAGACGGGATCGAGTTGCTGGGTCATGGACCGATTGCACTTTGACTGTGAAGACGGGGAAGACCATGGTCATGGTGAAGCAGAGAAACACTGCAAGAGCGAGCCATTTCAGTCTGAGGAAGAGTCTCCAGAGTCCGACAGGTTTGTGGGCTGGTGAAGAAGATTCGGGTTCGGTGGTGGTGTTTGATACTGCAGGTGCGTTTTGGATAGCTCGTAATTCCCTGTTGAGCCAGCGCGATCCGGCGGTACGGTTCATGAGCCTCAGGAAAGCAAAAAAAGCCACCAAAGTAACTAAGACAGCGAACAGGAAGTACATCAGTGCGGACTTGTAGTAATCATCATTGTCGTTCTCGTCATCCCTTCGGGATCCAGCTGCATTCGTAATAATCTGAACAATGCAAGGAAGTACTCCAGCTATTCCCTGCCCAGCCATGATGGCTTGAGTGTATTCCGGACGTCCAAATCCAGAAACATACGCAAAGACACCGTTCTGGTTCATCCCCACAGCAAAACTTGCTGCTAGAACCATCGTCATAACGAAAATAAAATACATCCCAATGGGGACCGTGCGAAAAAAGACTGTGGACATGGCTTGGAGCGTAAAGACAGACGTTAAGATCACAAGCGACACTGCGATTCGTATGGGATAGGAGGCATTCCGTTGTAGTTTTGCGAGGACCAAAACACACAGCAAGTTCGTCACGGTTGAGACTGATACAATGGATGATTCATAATGCTCTACCGCCCAGGGACTTTTTTCGAATCGGCGATGGAAATAGGGTGCAGCGGCGAGGAACATGTTCCTATAAACAGCATCGTTAGCCAAACCCTTCTGCATTTCATTCCGCGTTCACATCTTGAACGTGGTTGGAAGATGGCCGTACCATGCCCATAACATCGCCACTCCCAGAAGCAAGAACACTGTATAATCATGCCATGAAAACTGCTTTTTCAAAGAATTGGCTTCCTCTTCGCCTCCTGAAACGATGTCATCTGGCGCATTTCTCGTCCCATCTGCTACATGTCCGAGTAATCCGTCGTTTTCGATAGGTTCGTACTCCGGGTCGGTTGTAGAGGGGAACACCCTCGATAAAAGGCTTCTGCTCATGGTTCACTTTTGTAGACGGATATTCACAAATCGATATCAATCAAAGTCAAAGTGGGCGAAGAGATTAATGCTGAAACTACTAGACCATGTTCAAGTGACCGCATCGTCACATGGGTCTGTTCCTTATCGTACACCGCTCTCCTATCAATTCTCATTCTGCCGGGTTACCAAATCGCCAGGACATTCATGGTTACATTAAACTCCATAGTTGGTAGAGAAAAGGTTGATTGCTTATTTATATTAGCAATAGGTTCTATATAGGTCTAGTACGCATGTCGCAAGTGATGATATATATCAAATGGGCGGTTTACTATTACACGAAAGTATGGGAATAACAAGAAAAACCAGGAGGGAGGAGTTTCCCAGGAAAAGGGTATCGGAGAAAAGAAATGTAAATGACATGTGAGCAGGGAGTTTTGATATAGCAGGTACGAGAAATCGAAAGAGAGGTCAGTCAAGCTGTCTATCGTTAACACAAAGGATGATAAAAACGTAAAATATTAGACGTCACGATCGACTCATCGCTGGCGAGGTTTCTCGTCTTCATCCTGTTCAACATCGTCATTTTCAACGTCCCTCTCGTTTTCCCGTTGTTCGCGTTCTAATTCCTCCATCTGCTCCTCAAAAGATATATTTTTCGGATTGTTTGGCGGAGGTGCCACATCTCCACCGCTCATTTGCCATTCCATGAGTTTGGTGAATGCGCCATCTGGGCGGGTGCTGAGGTCCTTATATGAACCAATTTCGGCTACACGGCCATCGTTGCCCAGCACAATAATCGTATCTGAGCGTTTGATAGTCGAGAGGCGGTGGGCAATACTAATAGTTGTATTGTTTCCCCGCAAGAGTGCAGCAAGAGCGCTATTGACTAGAGTTTCAGACTCGGCGTCAAGTGCTGATGTAGCTTCGTCAAGAATAAGGATGTCTGGATTTTTGATAAGGGCTCTGGCAATCGCGATACGCTGTTTCTGTCCGCCTGATAACTGAGCGCCACGTGGTCCAACGTTCGTTTCGAGTCCAGCTGGGAAGTCACTGATAAATTGACAATTGGCCTGCCTTGCAGCAGCCACAATGTCAGCCCTTGTGGCTCCCGGCACACCATAAGCAATATTCTCCGCGATAGTACCTGAGAAGAGCACAGGTTCTTGAGACACTAATCCAATCTTCCGACGCAGAGCCTTGGCGTTCATTGTATTTATGTCCTTCCCGTTGATAAGGATGCGACCGGAAACAGGATTATAAAAGCGGAGTAGAAGGGATGCAATTGTTGATTTACCACCACCGGAGGGTCCAACAATCGCAACATTAGAGCCCTGCGGAATCTCAAAGTCTAGATCTTTGAATATGGTCACTGCAGGTCGGGTCGGATAGCTAAACGTAATGTTTTCAAAACGTATTGGCCCTCGAGCACTTTTAACCGGATCGCCTTTGGTGGGGGATATTTTGGGCTCCCGATCTTGGAGTTCAAATAACCTGCTAGCAGCGCCAACGCCTTTCATGATTTCAGAGTAGAAATTCGAAAGCCCGAAAAGACTTGAGCCGGCATAGACAGTATACATGAGGAAAGAGGTGAGCTCTCCAAGAGTGATTCCACCAGATTGGACCAAACCGCCACCAACGTACAAGAGAATGAGTATGGTCATGTTACCCATAAGGCCGGTCTGTTAGACATTAGCATATGCGGACACAAGATTGAACTTCGGAGAGAATTTACCGAACTGAAAAAGGAAGCACTGATGAGTGACTCTTTCCGGCCCAATTCGAATATCTTTTTGACTTGGTGGTTGTATCGGCCGACTTCCGAGACTTCAGCTGCGAATGCTTGGCTCGTTTTCACGTTTCCAAGCCGTTCCTCGGCAATTTTTGTTAATGTACCCAAGTTCTTTTGAATTTTGCGGCTCAAGTTGCGGATTGTACGACCATAGAAGAAAGCTGCGACACCGATAGGAGGAAGGAGAAGAGCTAGTACACTGGACAGCTTCAAACTGACGTATGCCATCGCTCCAAAACCGGCAGTGCAGCTCACAATAGACCGAAGACCATCGGAAAGGTTCTGGGTGATAGATTTACCGACAATCAGAGTATCAGAACTTAATCTTGAAATCAAATCACCCACTCTATTGGCGTCAAAGAACTCGGCATCTTGCACAAAGGTACGTCGGAACAAATTCGAACGTTGCCTCGCCACGACCCGCTCACCAACAATGCGGAGAATAATGATTCTACCGTAATTAGCAGCAGCTCCAAGGCAGATAATTCCAGCAAGTGCGCCGTAAAACATGGGCATGCTCATTCCAAATAGGCCTTCTGCGTCCTCCCCTTTCGTGGCCAAGTCCATGATCTTGCCAATGGAGAACGGAATAGACATGGTAATGCTAGAAGAAACCAGAAGAAAGAAAAATGCCAGACCAAGCGACTTGGCTTCAGGTCGCGCAATTTTCAGAAGCCGCCATATCTCGTTGAAGCCAGGTTTCTTTCCTTTTTCTTTACCGTCTCGTCCCAACTTCGCAGTCAAGTTGATCTGTGCCGCCTGAGCTGCCTTCTCCGAAAGCTCGAATCCGTCATCCTTGTTTTCGTTGACCGGGGTGACATTGCGGGTTTCCTTTTGATCAGTCTGAGTTGCCGGGGGTTGCGCGTTATTCAGTCTCTGTGATACGGACAGGTATCGAACTTGGGACAATATCGACGACCTCGCAACTGTCTGATATGTCGGAACGGTACTGGCTCTTGGAGTAGGACGCAAGAGAGACGCATCGAAAGCTGATTTGGAAGCAAACGATCTCAATTGATGCGCATTGCGAATCTTGGTGAAAGTGCTACTTGGTGTAACCTGTACCGCGCGGTGTGATCCCGCAACAATCGAAAGGACAGGCCCTGTCTCAGCCGCCTTGGAACCGAAGGCAGCCAGCAGCTTTGAGCTGCGCATGGCTAAAGGCGTGATAAATTCGCCGTGATGACCGATTTCGGAAGAGATAGCTATATTTCCATATCACGTAAAAATGTCACTGTTACGACACTGCCATGATCACACTGCTGTTTAAAAGCTCGAAGCACGAAGACAATATATCGCGATAGAGCTCCGATGCCGACGTGGTTAGATGTGTTGGAAGAGAAGCAACGTAGGTACCTTCGACTCGGAAGTGGATTTTGGCAATTGGCCGACTGCCGGAGTCCTGCCGGTTCCTCCGACGGCCAAGTGCAGGCATTCTGCCACCGCCTTCCAAGATAGTTTCGTCTGTTGATGAAGCTCATAGAAACTCATGGAGGCTTGGTGTTTATTCTACCCTGAAGATACTCATTACTAGGAAAATACTGAATATATCTTCTGGATCATTTTAGCAATCATACAGGGACGCAATTTCCACAGGTCTCACAACTAAATTCACCGCTGTCAGTTAATCACGAACTGTTCTACCCCACTTCTTCTACTGCCCCTCTAGCAGTCGAGCTCGGAGAGACCTAAACCAAACACAAATATCTGCCAAACAACTCGCCATGGTGCTCGATTACAGCAAATGGGACGCCTTGGAGCTGTCCGATGATTCGGACATTGAGGTACATCCCAATGTGGACAAACGCTCTTTCATCCGCGCAAAGCAGAACCAAATTCATCAACAGCGAGTGCAGCGCCGCCACGAGATCGAAACACTCAAGTATGAACGAATCATCAACGATGGCCTTCTTGAACGCATCGACAAACTTCTTGGGGCACTGCGCCAGCATGAGGACTCAAGTCGGAATCCCGAAGAGCTGGTTTTCCAGTCACTGATTGAGTCTGCTGGCGACCCTGCCAAGGATCAACCTCCAGCACCGCCCGCTGGTATTTACACCCATGAGAAGGCGCAGCCCAAGTACTCGCAGATGATGAGCTCGCTGGTCGACCAGGTGAAAAAGGAAGTTACGGAGTCCAAGGCAGAGAACGCATTTCAGGCGTATATTACGGGAGTTCAAGGGCACAAAGACAAGGTTCTAGGCCTTCAGCAGGAATTGCTTAAGAAGTTGGCGGAGCTTGAAAAGGAAGAAGCAAGCAAGATTACCAGCGACAGTATACATACCGGGTTCGATAGCTCATACGTCGCCAAATCAGATCCAGAGGCAAAAGGAAAAGCCCCTGCTACTGAAACGAAAGTAGAGCTTCTCAATTCACCGTCTGTCACCAAGGGAGATGTGGCAAGGTCATCGGGTGCAGAAGCTGATGTGGAGGATGACGATGATGAAGAGGCAGACATCAAAGTTAGTGATTTGGCTAAGAAACTTGCCAAGATACCCATGACGGATTACAAGGCATTGCTTCAGTTTATCTCGGCGAATCCTGAGATCATTGCGGAACAAGAGACGGATGGGTTGTTGGTTGAAGCTTTCAACAGTCAGATGGACGGGAAGCCAGAATATGCTCGTACATGTGTACACCACGGTCTATTATTGCAGTATTGCCGCTCATTAGGCCGGGATGGTATTTCTCTTTTCTTCAAGAGGTTAGTTCGATCACATCCTACTCCTTCACACAATCATACATACCTAACACTTTTACAGAATCACCACAAAGGACCACCAAGCCGCCACATTGTTCAGAAACGATGTAAATGAAACCTACAACAAGATCAAGACGCGTGCCACAGAATTAGCCAAAAACAGAAGCCCCGAAAACGACCCTGCCGGCGTCGAGCAGATCCAACTACATGCAGTCGATCCCAACACTCAGATAAACATCAGCATCCCACCAGCTGACAGCACAAATCCCGAAGAAATCGAAGCCCGCGAGATTTTCGAGTCGTTCCCTCCGGGCTTGCAACGAGCGCTGGAGTCAGCATCTTTGGATGAAGTCAATAAGGTTCTTGGTAAAATGAGTGTTGAGGAAGCTGAAGAAATTGTCGAGAAGTTGGGTCAGGGTGGTATGTTGAGCCTTGAAGAAGGGATTGTAGACGCAACTACGGAAGAAGGCAGGAAGAAACTTGAGGAGATTGAGGCTGAGGGGAAGAAGGAGAGGGAGCGAGAGGCGGAGGAGATTGGTCAGCCGGTTGAGGATCAATTAGATTAGGCGGTTTGACCATGAAGAAAATGCCTCAGGGCGGTCTAGGTCAAAATCATGCTTAGAGTGTACATGTTCTACTTGGTTATATGTTATTTATTAACCCCTCTCGTGGAATGAGTCCAAAAGTTGTTTGTCTTGCATGTCAAGCTTAGACTGACCATTACCTGAGATTGAACTGCACGTTTCGAGAAAAGTATAACTCCATTGCATTACCTATTAATCCATGAACAAGAAGGGGAAGATGAAGGGAAAAAAAAAACTCGAGGTACATATGTAGGGACAAAACAAGAGATATGATCGTGAGGCTCGATGGTCGAATACATATGAAAAAAAAGGGCAGACAGAGAAAAGATCCACACCTAAGTAGAAACTGCATCATTGTCGAATACCTGCTGTAGGTGATGGCCTGACTCCGAGAAGATCATGGGATGAGGGAGGATTGCTCTCCCCTGACTCCCACACAGAAAACCGGCGCTTGGGACGCCCTCAACTTCGCATTCAGATACAAATAAATGTCTGAAGACACCCACCCACCAACCCACATTCATTTAATCTATTTATTGGTCGTTCGTAATGTACTCTTTTTACACGCCGGACGCACCAGGGGCGTTGGCGTCTTTTCGCAAGTCAAGTAGAAGTTCACGGAATCGTTCCTTTCCAGAACCGCTAGCACCACCCTTGACACCCTTGCCAGATATATCCACCAGTTTTGCGATACGTTCCCAGCTAGTGCCGCCTGCAGATGTATCTTCTCTGTTTGCAAGGAATTCCTCGGCTTCCTTGCGGGTTTGGGCGCGAGCCTTGTCGGCGCGGTTGCCGTAGGATACATAAAAGTCATCGATGTCTTCTTGTGCTTTCTTGATGGTGGCTTCTTTCTTCTCTGCGGAGGCTTCGGTTCGGCGGGTTAAATCGGCGTCTCTGCGCGCTCGCCATTCCCTGTAGACAAAGAAGTAGACATGTTAGAACAGTTCAAAAATTGATCTCGACAAGAGAGCGAGCATACATAACAGCCTCTGATTCTTCCTCTGGTTGAGCATAGCTGGAGTAGCCTGTCGCTGGAAAGGGGGAGCCGGTGCCAGTGATGGTTCCGCCAGGCGCAACGGTCTGTATATGTTCACGTCAGGGCGGTCTCAATTTCAATGATATAACACAGAGATATCCCTACCTCATTCTGTGTATCAATTGCAGGAAACGATGACTCAAACCCAGAAATCTCTTCCGAAGCACCTTGTTGTGGGACAAACTCGTCACCTCCCAATAGATCGTCATCGCCGACAGTTGCAGCCTGATCGTTGGGTGTAGCAAATTGAGCAGCATCGTCGCCTAGCGCAGCGCGTTCACGAGCAAGAAAGTCATCGGCATCGGCAGCGTCATTGTTGACGACTTCGGTTTGGCCTGGCGAGCTGTTAGCGGTGTGTTTAGAGTGTTGTGGTGCATGGGCCGAACACGCACCTTCGTTGAAGTCTTCCAATGAGGGAAATCGGTCGGCCATTTTTGTAAAGATTGAATGTGTATAATTTGGGTGCTTAGGAATCGCAAAGACACAAGATTGAAGGTAATCAAAGTATCATCAGCTTGGATTTATTCAGAGGTGATGATTGAAGTAACTGTCTTTGACCTCAAGTTGGCAACTTCCTTATTTACCAGCGGCTGTCCAGCGGCCGGAATTCTGCCACCGCCTTTGCGGAGCTTTGCTTATCGTTTGGGATGATGCAGCTGTGAGCTTCATTTATTTATTCATGTTCTGGGAACTTCAAAATAATCTCACATTCAAACCTGTCGTGCTATTGGATATGGATTTGAACTAGCCTAACATTTTCCTGCTTGATTACTTCCACCTTTTTCTCACGTCACTTTCTCTCCACACGTTAATCATCCAGGATCGACAGCTCTTCAAGAGTTATCCTTGCTGCGCTCGTCTTTCCCTATTTTCACTGTCTGGACTATCATATCGCCTTGAAAACTCCTACTGTGTGCTATGGCTTACAACGACGACTCTGTCCGAGCAAAGCTCTCCGCGCTCAATGAAACCCAGGAGGGTATCGTGACTGTCGCGCAATGGGTTATGTTTCATAGGCAAGTATTACCCAGAGTTAATACTCAATGACTTGCACGTGTCTAACTAATGCTTTTGTTGCACATTATAGACGCCATGCAGACCGTACTGTGCAGCTCTGGCTACAAAAACTTCGAGACTCGCCTGCGAACAAGAAACTTAATCTCATCTATCTTGCCAATGGTAGGACAACGCACGAGGCTCGAATCGCGGAAGAATGCTAACAACTCCACAGAAGTTGCGCAACAGTCGAAAGCGAGACGTAAAGACGATTTTATAATCGCCTTCTCTCCTGTATGTGTCAACGGGGCGAAGTGCGAATGAAGTAGTTATAAAGCTAACAAGAACAGATCATTGCGGAAGCTACAGCAGTTGCATACAAGGGCGCATCCAGTGAGATTCAACAAAAGCTTCGGCGAGTGGTTGAAGTTTGGAGACAACGTGCTGTGTTTGAACTGCCGATCCAGGAAGCTGTAGAAGCTCGTGTCAATGGTTAGTCCTCTCTGTATTGTTTCTTTCTTTCAGAAGCTCATGAATATAGAATTGGACAAAAACCGCTCTTCAGGGAAGAAGCCTCTGCTGGGTGGATCGCTTTTCAGTTCAGGATCTGTACCACCCGAGTTACAGCCTCTTGTTCAACTGCAAGTCAATGTTTCAAAGGGTTCTGTGGCGTCTGGTACGGCGGTTAACACGGCCAACGCCGAGTTTGACAAAATGAACGATCCCAGTATACCAGCACCCCCAGCCCCGGTGCATGCTGCCCGTTTAAGCCAACTGCTTAAGTCATTGGCAAATGCTGAAAGCTCCGTTTCAGAAATCATCAAATCACGTCAGGCGCTTATGGAAGGTCTTGAAAAAATGCTGGAAAGCAATCGTGCTGCCCTTTCCAGAGAGACCGCCCTTTTGACTCAGATGGGTGAAAGGAAGGCCGAAACGGAAATGAGGAAGCGCGAAGTCGAGGATGCAATCATGCGTGGTCTTTCTGCAGAGGAATCTTCAACACCGATTAACAATGCCGGCGAATCACAAGATCATGAGCCAGCTCGGCCCGCCGTCGAAGCCCTGACACCACCGCCTGTAGAGTCACTGACCCCTACTGGATCGCCCGTACGACAACAATCCGAGAATAACGGTGACACACAACAGCCTCAGCCGCACCCATTCACGTTGTCGGAAGATCATCAGATGGATTGGTCTGCGAATATGCATGAATCTGGTCTTTCGCTCGATGGCGCTAATGATGGACCTAGGAATGGATTCAATTGAACAGAAGAGAGAAGAATGGAATCGACATCACGCATGGAGGGGTTACCCATATTTTGGGTCAATTCCAAGCGAAGCAGATAGGTTGTTACGTACCCGAGTTTAAGATCCAGTGAATTAGAAGTGTTTTCTATAGAACTCGATACTGGCGCAGTACTCGATCGATCGACTTCATTGAATAATGTACAATACCAAGAAAAAAAATAAAAATAATCCAACGAAACGCTCCAAGGGAAAACGGACGACAAGCCACTGATGTCAAAATAATCATCATGTTCACCATGATGCACGCCCCGAAGTACAAACAAAAGACCAAACAAGTCTTATCTAAATCAACAACCCAGACAAAAACAATGAATCAAAGTCATGATAGTTATTCGTATTATCGCTTTGCCAATATCGATGCCTGGCACCAAAGATATCATCATTGCCGTCATTTAGGGGGTGGAATATTCGACGTGTTAACCGTGGCGGTATTGGTTCGTCGTTTTGAGTGTTCTCCTGAGGTGGAGGAGGGGTGGTCGTGTCGGGATTATTATTATTCTTGTTGTTGTTATTATTATTACTATGTCGCTTGGGTTTCAGGGCAAGAAGGACAATCATCCCGATCATGATCAGAATCAGGAGTAGGATGATTTTGCGTTTTGTTGTTTTGCGTTGATAGTTGCTTGCCTGGTAGCATGTTAGTCGACTACTCCCACCTTATCTTTGATATAAGAGCTTGGGGACGTACCACTTTAAGCTCCGTATCAGCCTGTTTAACATCCGTAGCCATGCGCTCGACATTATAATCGATCCGGTCTAACATGGTGCCCTGATCGATAATCATGGTTTGTAATTCACGGAATATATCGGATAATTCAATGATGCCCTTTGCGATATCGTTAATCTCGCGCTCGCGTTGGGCAATCGCTACGTCATTTGCGCCGCTGACTATGAGCTGCTGCTGTTGTTGCTGCTGCTGTTTTTGCGAAGTTTGTTGGAGGGTTGTTTGGGAGAAGGATTTATCGGCGTCAGATTCCATGAGGGACGGGTCAAAATATTGGGATTGGATTGGTGTTGAGACTCGCTCGAAGGGGGAGGCCATGCCTTCTAGTTCTCGTAGTTCTGTTATTTCAAGTCAGTATTGAGGAGTAAACCCAGTAAAGAAAAGGGTAGATGTCGTACTTCTCAAATACGTGCTCTGCTTCTTCCTAAACCGCGCACTAGCCTCCTGAACTCGCGCCGCAAGCGAAATCTGAATATTCTTCGCCATCGTCTCATCCCCCTTCGTCACGGAACCAAGCTGTTTCTGTTCCCGCACCAACGCATCAATCCGCTGAATCGCCTTCTGACAAGCATGAAACCCCCTCGTGATTTCCTGCGTGTATTGCTCAATAATCGCTTCTTCTTCGTTTCGGGCGCCTTCATCCCCAAAACTGGGCAGGATATGTTTCTGGTGCAGTTTATCTAGTCGTGCGGCTTTCTGTGCAATGTCGGCCAGCGTCTCGGTTACTTCTTCTTGTACGTCTACCCATCGAGGGGGCAAGAGGTCCATTTCAATGACCGCATCGCCATCATCTTCTAGTACGTCTTCTGCTCCGGCGATGAGACCTCTTCTTTCCTCGGATAGGGATGCGGAGTCTGCGAATCCTGGGGATGGGCCGAAATAGCGTGGCTTCTTGGTTGGATGATGGGCGAATGATTGGCGGTAGGAGATGTAGCTATGCAAACAGTCTTGATCAGTTTTCGCAGTTCAATTGAAGCAAGCAAACTGATATGCGAGGCTAACAGGTTTGTCCGATCACGCCACATGGTGGCAGATCTAGCTTATCAAGCTCAATTAAGTCGGTGTTTTGTTGTGCTTTATCATAATCGAATAGCTGCTCCTGATGCAGGATTGAACGTGTTGTAGGTGCTCTGAGAGGCGAAATGAGCGAGAACCACAATTCTCTCTATAAAGACACAAGTACTAATCGTGATTTGACTGACTCAACTGACTTGAAGCTATCTTGGTTGAGATACTTCGTCACATTCCCGAGCGGCTGGATGCTGTCATTCCGTTTGGGGTTTAGCGGCAATCTGCCTCAGGCTTCTACTTTTGATATCTGATCCCAGTTCTCATTCGATTCACTTTGCTACTGTCTAAGGCATAACTCACGCAAAATCAGTAGGCACATGCTCAATATGCATCATGCATGCTACGTGGTCCGATATTCATTGCATTATCACAACGGAGGCAGTTTCGACGCAAGGCTTTGCACCGAGTCCATGTCGGCTGATACATACACCGTCAGAGATCTACTATGGTAGTATAGCTGTAGCCAAACATTAATTTGTTGAGAATCACATAAAAACATCAAACTTGTCCCATAATAATAATATTTGTATGTCTTCACATGAGAAAGGAGTGTATAGATCATTCAGCCTAAACCCTTTTCGGCATAAACCAATCAATCTCCGCTCTCCTTCACTTTCTCTCGAAAACACCTCCGAATACTGCTACAACATCGCCAACTCTTCAACCACTTTTAGATTCACGACTCATCTCACCACTCCCGTTCTCACTCATTTATTTGCGCTTTCCTACGCACTCTCTCACCATGGTACGTTACTCACCAAAGCAATTTTTTCTCTTTCCTGCGAGCTCTATCATCGCCGCTGCTTTGTGTATCCCCCACACTGCGGGGCAGCCCAAGACCTGAAGATCGTGAAATGAATCTCGAACGACTTTCACTGACTTAGATGTTTTTGTTTAGGCTGACTCTTTGACTGAAGAGCAAGTCTCCGAGTACAAGGAGGCTTTCTCCCTTTTCGTAAGTTCTATCTGCCTGCAATCATTGTTTGGGTATGTTGGTTGGTCGGTTATCTAACTAGCCCGTTTGGACGAGTAGGACAAGGATGGTGATGGTGAGTTCACCCGAACACGCAGCAATCAACGATAGGACTCTGAACAGGATATTTACTATATCGATTAGGTCAAATCACAACCAAGGAACTGGGCACCGTCATGCGCTCCCTCGGCCAGAACCCCTCCGAATCCGAATTGCAGGACATGATCAACGAAGTTGACGCTGACAACAACGGCACAATCGATTTCCCTGGTATGATGACTCTCGCTACAATCTACTGTGGATAGGTAACTGATCGATAATGGTTAGAATTCTTGACAATGATGGCCCGCAAAATGAAGGATACCGACTCCGAGGAAGAGATCCGTGAGGCTTTCAAGGTGTTTGACCGTGACAACAATGGATTCATCTCTGCAGCTGAATTGCGTCACGTCATGACTTCGATTGGCGAGAAGTTGACCGATGACGAGGTTGATGAGATGATTCGTGAGGCTGATCAGGATGGTGATGGAAGGATTGACTGTGAGTTTCCTCCTATATGATTCAGAATGTGGGACGAAGCTGTTCTAATTAGTGATTGTGTTTCTAGACAACGAGTTCGTCCAGCTCATGATGCAGAAATAAGCGTCTTATCTATCTGCTGCTATGGGTGTTATGCGAGGGTCCAACCCTTTGTTGTCTGTCGTTGCGATTCGTTCGTTCCTCGTTGATCTTGGACATATATAAGCGGGCTTTCTTGATTTCTTCTGTGGACAGACAGGCAAAGTTGAAATTGAATGGGAGCAAAATTCGTGTTGGGTGGTTCCGTTTACCGTGAAATCGGACGGGGGTTTTTTTTATCTTCTTCTTTAATATTATACACAATTTGGGAATCTGCTTCTCCTTCATTATTACAATTTCTAAACGATATATCCGTCATACGCCTTGGGTCTTGCTCTTCGTTTGTCGTATTATTTTTGCTTCATGCATTTCTCGACAAAAAGATCTTTTTTGCGAGAGAGAAGGCTACCGATTAAACCGAAAAAGCTCCATATACTGCCTCGCCAAATCAACACCTGCATCTACATCATCCTCTTCCTCATCGTGCTGCTGCTGCTGCTGCTGCTTCTCTGAGAATCCACCCCAACTCTTATCCAACGCAATGGCTTCACGCCTCTTCCTTCGTCGCTTATTCTCTCGTTCTTGCCAACCCGGTTGCCGGCGCTGCGATATCTTTTGTTTGACTTCTCTTCCTACATCGGGGATGAGAATGGCTTCTCTGAGACCGGCAGAGAGTTGTTTATTATTGTCATTGCTGTCATTTGAAATGTAGATTCGTGTCCAGAATTCGTGGATCAAGTGTGAGACTTGCTCATATTCGAGTTGTATTTCGGCATCCGTGGGGATGTAGGGTGTTGTTTCCATCGCCAAATCAATATCCGCCGCGACATCCGCATCCATCTCGTTGTGGCCGGTTTGATGATTGCCGTCTTTATTCAGAGATGAACACGACAAAGCAGCCGCAATCATGGACGGCCCTCGCCATTCAATCTCCATAGTAGTACCCCTAACCCTCGCCTGCGGCTGCGTCTGCCGCAATTCTCCTAGTCGCACCCGAAAATCGCCAACGTCATACACCGCCCCGGTCACCGTCACGGTGTGTCGATGACACCAAATCGGTTCGCAGCAGCGCACAAAATGGCGAAAGATTTCCGCTGACGAAGTGATTGGGACAGTGGACATGATCATCCCTGACTCTGTTGTTGCCTGTTTCGTTTTTGCGGGGTTGTTGTTATTGTCATCATCACCATATTCAGAGGCATATATGAACCCTAATTTGGGGTAATTCGTCATTGATAAGAATTGCACATAGCGCGGTTCTGGTGCTGGGTTGGGCGCATGCGCAGATGCTGGTAGACATGATGGAGTGTCGCGCATTAATTTGTGTTCTAGCCCCCAGCGCCCGATGGGGATGGCTTCGTCGCCGTAAACAGATCGGAGACGCTCTGTGAGAAAAGCCAAAGTGTTGGGTGCATTGGGGCTCGAGGGGATGAAGAAGACCCTGTGGATGTTAGATTCGAGGCCGTGTCTATAGTTCCATTGTAGATGACTTACCCAGTATGCGGCATGGTGTAGAATCAATCAGACTGGCATCAATTATGATCGATTATTATAAGATATGCAGCGGTTTTGGTGGAGAGTTTGCCAGGTTAACGTGTGGATTGTGTATTATCAGTAAGGTCAAGGTGAGCTTGTCGCAGGCTAATGATAGGGTGCCAATAGGGCCACTATATTATCTATTATTGATTTTGTGTCTGCTGTCTCGTGAATTCTCATCAAAATGTTGTTGATGGATACAGTATCAAGTGGGGCAAGTTAGTTAACTATGGGGAGAGATGATTACTAAGCAAGGCCGCTATTATCAGTTGAAGACCGAGCTCTCCAAGACACCGCCTAGAGCCCACTAGGAGTGCCCACCAGCTTGGAATCAGGAGGGATCCTTATAGGGCCGAAGGCCTATAAGCAAGCCTAAAAGCCCCTGGAGTATAGGCTAGATAGGGGCTAGCAATCGGTATTGTCAAACTCGCTTGGAACTGCAAGGGGTGAGCCCCTAGGGGTTTATAGGGGCTTCACTCATTGTCACCTGTTTAGTTTCTGCTGTCAAGTAATCGTTAACTATTTTTTAGACATCTTGGATCAATATATCGTAGTTTGAGAAAGCCTTGGATAGGGATTGACTCACTCTCCAGATTTGTTAGGGTTCGCTCTCGCTCCAACCCTAACTCAGATCTTGGTGCTCGGGATAGCTTCTTATTGCTCTTTATTGCTCCTTGCTCTTCTTCGTTGTTCTTTGCTACATTGTACGAGTATGGCCTCACTATTATTTATGCTCGACAATATCTACTATGCCGATTTAGAAGGCCTATGATGTGCTAGATGAAGCTTATAAAGAACTCATCCTACCCATCCAGTCCTTGCGAGGAATCAGCAGTTCTCTTGTCTTCTTTCTTGTTTCTTATCCTACATATGTAACTTCTAGTTTTCTAGTTTCTTAGTCGGTTTTGTCAATTCAGTTTCGTTCTTGAGCCCGTCCTTACACGCCGAACCTAGTACAATATATATAGGATCATTTACTAAGCTCAAAAAACTATCTCTTTTATTCTAAACGCTGTGTTCAAGAATGTGATTGTTTACGAAGATGGATTTGGCTATGACTGAAGACTAAACCGAACCCGGAACTCCGGGCTCTGGTAATGGCTGGGAATCGAAAAGCAGGCACACGACAACTATAAAGCACAGCTAAAAGAGAGTATGCTCAGTACTTTCAAAGTTTCATTTGACTCATAATGGCTCCTTTGCTTATATATGGCGCGACGGGCTATACTGGCCGGATGGTTAGTGAACAGGCCAAGAGCATCGGTTTAGACTTCGCAGTTGCCGGCAGAACAGAGCCGAAGCTAAAGGATTTGGCATCTCGACTTGAAGTCCCTTACTATGTGTTTGACCTGAACGAGAACGTCATCCTTGATTCAATGTTGAAAGATACCGTTGTCATCCTGAACAGCGCTGGCCCTTATATACAAACCGCCAAGCCCCTCATAGAAGCATGCATACAGAACAAAACTCACTACCTCGATATCTCGGCGGAAATATCAAGCTACCAACAGGCACAACAGTACGACAAAGCCGCGCAGAAAGCTGGTATCATGCTTCTACCCGGGTGTGGTGGGAGCGTCGCCATGTTGGGTTGTCTCGCTAGTCATGTTATCAATCAAATCAAAGATCCTAAGACAATCGATATCGCCCTCCATGTGACTGGCCCAATGTCGCGGGGATCTGCCATTAGTGCATCGAATATGACAACGGGGTGTCTTCAGCTTACAGACGGAAAACTGGTCGAACAAGACACCAACAAAACCGCCGATTTTGATTTTGATGACGGCAATGGCATTGTCACATCATTTCCGGTAACGCTACCCGATCTCTTGACTATCTCGAAGTCATCCAATGTTGCCAATGTCAGGACTTTTGCCTATGCCTCTGGTAATAGTTTTCCAACTGGGAACATTGACCTACTTCCCGACGGTCCGACAGCCGTAGAGCGGGATGCAGCACGGTATCACGCGGTGGCCATTGTGACTTCTGAGGAAGGAATTACACGGCGTGCAGCTTTACATACTCTCAATGGATACACCTTCACGTGTTTGGCATCGGTGGAAGCCGCAAGGCGTGTTTTGGAGAAAGAGACGAAAAAGGGTTTCCAAACGCCTGTGATGGTTTTTGGAAAGGATTTTCTGCGCGCTATACCAATGACGGTGATCAATGATTTCTAGCTGTAATCCCGTTGGAGAGTATCAAACCGTTCCATACTTTGAAATCCGAACTTTCGGCTTTATGTCTTAGGAGTCTACCCGTATGCGGTCACTAGGTGAAAGTAGAAATTTGGTGTCGAAAACCGCACTGAATAATGATCTTCCAGCGTGTATTCAAAAGTGTCCATACCAATCGGCGTGGGATAAGCGATGATCCTGTGAACGTGTCAGCTGAAATCACAATGCGATATCGACAAACATGAGGTGAAACGAGAATAGATCCAGAGCCTTACGATGCTGTAAACTGGAACCCGCATAAGGGGCACCCTATCTTTACTTCTGTAAATTGCACCTCCATTCTGGCTGCTCATTACCTACAATCAATTGCACCGTCATGCGGGCGTGGCATTCTATGAAAGATAAGGCGTGGCGTTGAGCTCGGAAATCCGTGCTGCTTAGTGGGCCTTCGAAAATTACCTGTCTTGGGGCGATAGAATTAGGGTTATCAGGGTTATCGCGATGATTCAGGGGTTGGCAGGAGCTTCCGCCGACGAATCACAGCCAGCTTGCCGCGCACTAGGCCCGTTAAGGCAGTATGATTATCAGCTCTTTCGATCCTTGCATTCAGTACTCTCTTCTCTTCAGGTTCTTTTTACTTCTTACTTGCAACTGCATTATATAACGACTTGGCCTCCTTCTTTTACGGCCTGACACGGTATCGGCACATAATCATTCGAGGTCGATGTTGACATTCGATCTCAATATCCAATCCTCATTATTGATGTCATTTCCGTTCCTTACGTGTCACTATCATTGCTCATTCTTTTTCAAGGATTCGTCTGTCAACCTGATTTTTGCTGCTGTCACGACTGGGAAACCAGTGTGATTCCTTCAATCCAATGACGCCAATTCCATTAAAATCTCGTCTATAAAACTTTCCTTCATACATCATGCCCGTCGTGCGCAAAAGACTGGTTTTACCCGCCTTCATCTTGACATTTTTCATATACATGATCTTCGACAGCATCGAATACGGCGACTATCCCCCCGAACCACCTGCACCTCCGCCGGATTTCCACGCCGAAACCCCCACCGAAGAACCAGTCCATTGGCACAAAATACCCGAACATTACCCCGTGAACCAATTCATCGAGTTACCGACCAGCGACGCATCGCGCCAACCAATTCCTAAGATACAATATGACTTCCCCAAGGAGAAATCGTCAGACCGCAGGAAGCGACTGGAAAGACAAGCCGCCGTCAAGGAAGCCTTTTTGCATGCCTGGACAGGATATAAAACTCATGCCTGGCTGAAAGATGAAGTCTCGCCTATAAGCGGTGGATACGTCAACAGTTTCTCGGGTTGGGCGGCAACCCTCGTGGATACGCTCGATACCTTGTTGATTATGGGTCTGGATGATGAGTTCGAACTCGCGCTGGACGCGATTGCCCAGATTGATTTTACCACGACCACGGATAAGAGTATCAATGTCTTTGAGACTACCATTCGTTATATGGGTGGGTTTTTAGCGGCTCATGATTTGTCGGAAGGGAAATATCCGATTTTACTACAGAAAGCGAAGGAGGTGGGAGATTTAGTGTACGGGGCGTTTGATACTCCTAATAGAATGCAGGTCTCCCGGTGGGATTGGAAGGTGTACGTTTTGCCCTTTCTTTCAGGCTGCTTCCTTTATGATCGGTTTTGCTGATATTAGTAGATCTCTTGCGGGAAACCCTATGCGTGCGTCGTCGAAAACTCTTCTTGCGGAGGTGGGATCGTTAAGTGTCGAGTTTACACGACTAACTCAACTAACGGGAGATCCCAAATATTACGACGCCATTCAACGTGTTTCTAATAATTTAGAAAAAGGTCAATTAAAGACCACAATACCAGGATTATGGCCAATGGTTGTCGACCTAGAAAATCTCAATTTTCAGGGCAGCCAATATACCCTTGGAGGGATGGCAGATTCTACATACGAGTATCTCCCGAAAGAGCATCTCATGCTCGGTGGTAGTACTGATCAGTATCGGCGAATGTACGAGAAATCCATTGAACCGATCAAGAAGAATCTACTGTTCCGCCCGATGACCAAAGACAAAGCCGACATCTTGTTTAGTGGCACACGTAACGGCGGCAGTCTAGATTATGAAGCGCAACATCTGACATGCTTCATTGGAGGAATGTTCGGCATCGGTGCGAAGATCTTTGAACGTCCAGGAGACTTGAAGACCGCTGAGAAATTGGTGGATGGGTGTATCTGGGCGTATGATGTTATGGCGACGGGGTTGATGCCCGAAATCTTTAAGATGCTGCCATGCGAGGATTTGGACAAGTGTCCCTGGGATGAAAAGAAATGGCTGGCAGAAGTAGCCAGAACGGCTCATGTAAATGCCAATGACGACGAGGCGATCCATAAGTTTATCAAATCTGCGGGCCTGGCTCCTGGTATGACGTATGTTGTCGATGGTAGATATATCCTACGGTATGTCCCTAACATCGCTGCTTTAGCCCTTCAAAGCTGACAATGCACCAGCCCCGAAGCGATCGAATCCGTCTATATCCTGTACCGCATCACAGGCGACAAGAAATACCAGGAAGCCGCCTGGCGTATGTTCACTAGCATCGAAAAGATGACACGAACAGACATTGCGCACGCCAGCATTAAAGATGTCCGCTTCACGGATTCGCAACAAGTAGATAAAATGGAGAGTTTCTGGTTGGCGGAAACACTCAAATACTTTTATCTTATTTTCTCGGAGCCGGGGTTAATTAGTTTGGATGATTATGTCTTGTAAGTTTACCCTGCTTGCTGATTAGGGAACTTGCAGTGACTGACTTGCTTATGTGCTGTAGGAATACGGAGGCGCATCCATTCAGACGCCCAGAGGCATAACCTGATCTCATCTTACAGTCAAGACCAGATAATCGTGGGAGTTATAGACACATGGACTTGACGTACTAGATGCCCAACAGAGATAGATCCGATAGAAATGCGTATGCAAAATAAAATAAATTTTTGCGCTCAATCAACCTCCTCAAAAAGAATATGTTCAAAACTTCATACTTTCTAGGGCAAGGATAAGCAGCTGATACGACCAGATCTGATGATTCGGCACCAGCGCTTCCTTCCCCGGCCGGTGACCAATACTTCGGGATCTGCCCTCATACCACCCGTCGCCATCCGCAATGTCAACTACCTTTCTCCGAGGAGTTAGATTCAATTCCATTTCCAATTTTGTAGAGCAAAAAGAGCGAGAGTAAGCTTTACAGATAATTATCTCTTTAATTATTCATAAATTTCAAATTTGTATGCTGGAATAATAACTATGCCATCACATGTTCGTGCCACCCTTCCCGGTTTCTTATCGTACTTCGGATCTGATTAGATAGTTAGCAGCCCCACATTCTTTATGATTTGTACCGTAAGTTTACCGTTTTGATCAGTTTGCCACTTTCGGGTCCGATCTCGGCTATGAAGACAATTGAAAAAAGATGTGCTACCTCCACACGTATAAGATAGGCATTTGCAATGGATGAAGGCTTGTATCATGTTATGGAATAATTAATCCAGGGCGATGTATTAGACAGCAAATTGTTGGGCCGGTGAATGTGTAGGAGGATTACGTGGGTTTAGTGTAATCGTACGACTTGTATTGCTATGTATCGTCGGATTGGAGGGCCCACCAATTGTGTACGTACACACTACACAGTGTACATATTCACGGTCAATGTCTGAAGTATTGTATGTAATATATAATATATTCAATGGAATTGATAACTCATATGCTTGCATCATTGCTATGGTAATACACTTGTGCAACGGCCAGGCGAAAACTTGCCGAAGAATATTATCAGATTCTTGTGGCATTCTTGATTGGCCAGTCCTCTCTCCACTTTCCGTCGCAATTCCTTATTGCATCCATCCTACCCGGTCCTTCCTCCTTTCTTTTTTATTTTGGCAGTCTACCTTTACCTACCATCACCTTTTTCGATTCTCGACTTATACTCGTTCAGTCTGGACTCCTCGACTTATTGATTCAATGTGTTAATACTACGACTACCAGTTAATGCTCATCGCATCATTCAACTCGTGATTCTCGCTCGGTCACGTAACCATTCATTATTCAATCGTGTACTTCTCCTCGGCAATTTCACCGATTTCATTCCTCGGTTCCTTTGCGCGTCGGCGACTTTTTCGGACAATTCGCTTCGAGAGACCGTCTACTATCCCTGTTACAAGTATGTTGTTTCTGTTCTGGCTACTTCGTCTTTTTCAGGCTGCTTGACGTCGCCCCGCATTGCCTCTGTGTGGCGATTAGCGATATCGGCATGTTTCTCCAGCATGCATTGAGCAATCATCAACCCGTTCAGAGTCGAAATGATGCTAACCAGTTGTCTTGGTCTTCTCATGAATAGATCGCAAATACAACATGCCGGCAGCAATTGCGCACCATTCTCTCGCTACCAGAGCGGGCATACCCACCACATCGACGTCACACCCCGAAAATCCCATTCCTGAAGAACCTCACAACATCCCTCGTCTACCCAATGGCCAGATCGTACTCGACTTAATTCAGGACTCCCACTCGACTGACTCAAATCAGTCAGTGTCTGCACTGTCGGAAAATGATTCGGATACCGCCGAAACTCCAACTACGGAGCATTCCGACGACGGAAATGGGGGCCGCTTTGATGATGCTGCCCTAAAGAAACCACAAGGAACGACGAGGGCACGTCGTGCTTCGACTGCGCTTATATCAGAGAACTCGGAGGATATGCAAAGGATCCTCGGTAATATCGGTGCTGGTGGAACGCAGTTAGTTGAAAAGGTTTGCTGTGGTGGTGGCTGTTGTCTTTTACAGCCACTGCCCAGTTCAGAGAAGGTCATTTTGAATCCAATCAGGACACCAGATAATCCGGCATATCGCAGTCTAAATTTGAAGATCCGTACACTTGCACTGGACAGTGATTTGACCAATATCGTTCCTCTTCCGGAACAGACCGTCACGTTTGGTCCTGTTTCGTCGGATCTTGTGGACGTCAAACTGGGGCCGAAAGACCATCCTCCCAAGTTTGTTCAGCCTCACCCTCCGTATGATGTCTTTCGTGCACCGTTGCACCATGCTCGGGAACTCACGAGACCCGGCGCTGAAAAACCCACATATCATTTCGACATCGACGTGACTGATTACCCCGCTGAAGGTGGAGATATCGATTTTGTTGTCGGTGGCGCCATTGGACTCTGCCCTATGAATAGCGATGATGCGGTGGACAGCGTTTTTAATTGTCTAGGCATTCCCAAGCCCATTCGAGACAAGAAGATCATGGTCCGCACCACTTCTGGGCGCTGGCCGACCATCTGGGGTGATGAGAAACCTCGAGAGCTAGTTACCACACGTCGGGAGCTGCTCAAATGGTGTTCCGACATTCAAAGCTATCCTCCAACCAAACAGCTACTTCGTGTCATGGCCGAATACGCCTCTGATCCTCATGAAAAGAAGATTCTTATGTTCCTCTGTTCCGCACAAGGACAGGGTGTTTTCTGCGACCTTCGAACTGGAGTCCATGTTTCCGTTGAACAACTTCTACAAGCCTTCCCTTCAAGTCTCCCCCCTCTCGACTACCTTCTTTCTGTTCTCGGAACACTCATGCCACGCTTCTACTCTCTTTCCCAAGACCCGACCATTTCATGCACCACTCGCGGCGAAGATTGCCGACGCATCATTGAAATCGCAGTAACTGTTCACGAAAGCGACGATTGGAAACGCGGAAAAAGAAGTGGCGTTAGCTCCGGATTCTTACAAAGACTAGCCAATCAAGTAATTGCCGCCGAACAACAAGGCGTTGACCCCAAGACTCTTGATCTTCATGTCCCCATGTTCCGTGGTCTCATGGCCAACCCTCTTGCCCGTGAATTTGTCCTCGATGGACCCATGCTCCTGATCGGTGCAGGTGTCGGGATCGCACCATTCCGTGGCTTCGTGCAACGGCGACTCAAATCAGCCAATTGTGCTAACAAAGTCTGGGTTCTCCAGGGCATTCGCGATTCATTGCTGGATGAACTGTATAGCGGCGAATGGGGCGTTCACGAAGAGCAAGTGAAGAAAGTTGTCCAAAGCCGGAGGGGCGAAAGTCGCTACGTTCAAGAAGAAGTTCGCCATCAGGCTGATCTGGTATGGTTCGTGATTAATGCTCTTGATGGCCGAGTTTTTGTCTGCGGTAGCAGCAAAGGGATGGGTGAAGGGGTGGAGGATGCTTTGGTTGAAGTCGCAATGGCCAAAGGAAATTTGAACCGGGAAGAGGCAAAGGAGTTCTGGGAACGGAAGAAGGATGCCGGTCAATATATCGCTGTAAGTTTATCATCCGTCATCTTCACAAATGAAACAAGCCGAATACTGATTTTTTATAGGAAACGTGGTAAATCTCACCACTTTTCCGGCCTTCATCGTTGTATATTTGAAATTCTGGATGGACCCTATTTTGTCTGCTTGGCTGTTGTACATACAACTAGCGTTGATTTCAGCATCTTTTGTTTATTTTGTTTCTTGGATCCAGCAACAAACAAAGCCAGCGATTTACGCGTGCAATTCATTCCTGATATATGGGCTTTTTTGTTTCTGTTTCTATTGTATATTGAGAGGCGTTTTATGGGTCAGCATATTTTTCGTGTTTTTACAATTATGTTATTAGAGTCATATTAGGGACCCATACCTACATACATTCATGGATACTTAGTGAATATACCTACTTCCGCCTCGCGGCGGGTTTTTGTCGTGTCAATGATGATCTAATATATCTGCTTCCTGGATTTCTTGGCTGTAACTTAGGTACCTATTCGAATACCTAGGTATTGAGTAAACTACCCAACCTTGGGATAAATGATTATCATTTGCCTTGAATGGTGGGTATTCAAAGCATGAAGCGAGGGCTGGATTGAAAGTACATATTGTATGCTCGTTGGTTTGATGCCTTGGCTGCGTAAGGTAAGTAGTGTAATGGCTGATTATTAATTTTAGATGTCGTTGTTTTATTAATGGCATAAATAGTTAAGTATCTATCTGTTATGGATGGATCTTTTCCTCAGGTAGTCAACTAGGGAGACGGACATCGTTGGATAGGGTTATGTGTGTCAGGTGACCAACATACTTGACAATGAAGGTACCTATTGAAGGGCGTTTTGATGCAAATGCGGTGCTGTATATAGTAATAAGGCCATGCATTCACTGAGAGATGCCCCTATCCCACACTGTCATCATAGGCGTGTGTCCATCGAGGTTCTTAACTGAAATCAAATATTTCTCCTGCAGAAGTTACTGCTACTTAGTTTATTACGACGAAGACTGGCACAGATCTGGCTATCATAAGGCCTTTTGTCCTCTAGTAATAGCCAATGCCATGCAGGGCCTAGTGATCTTGAGTCCTTGATCGATGAAGCCCTTCAGAGCTCTGAAGGAATCCAACTAATCGTGGCGTCAGAGGGGAAGCAGAATCTGTGATCTGGGACCTGTCAATCGTTCGATTCATTGCCTTTCGACTCGGATGATGCTGTGAGACAGTATCGAGAATTTTTCTCATCGATGATAAGCAATCGACATTTCCCACTGTTTTTGACGGCTCGGGTCTCACTGTCACCAAGAATGACATGAGTGCTGCCTACATGGAGTACCCTATCTTCTCGTAGCCACGAGATTTGCGGGTCTTACTACCCAGTCCATCCAGTTGCCGTTCATCGAACATACAGCCGCTCAAGATGAGTTTGGCAACTCGCTCTTGTCGACCATTACTGCCAATATGCGTCGATAGGGATATTTGACTATGATCGGGGGTTTTTGTTCCTGAACGGCACTCGGGTTCTCTGTCTTCGAGTCCCTGCATCCTGGGATTCACTACGACACCGCGGGTAGTATTGAGCCAAAGCACCGACTCATATCAAGTCGACACATTGTCTCCGAATGGGCTAATACCCATGCCCATGGGAACGGCGAGTGGGAGGTCCGTATTGACGACCAAGCCATCCCCTCGATGAGGAAGAAGAGCGCTATCAGCAATGATTTCGCAAACACTACCTGGAGAAAAATGAGATCCGCCTGAAAAGGGTTATACATCAAATGAATCCTACCGATCTTGTTCTGTTCAGGTTTCCGCTGATAGACAATTCCATACGGCTCATTTTCTGTCCGCTCTGCGCCGATATTGACAGGCGAGGGAGTCAGGGACACAGGCGTGCCGTTAATCTAGTATGTAGTTCTTTCCGAAGATCAGCAAGCTCTCTCCTTTCTTTTCTAGCTTTGTCAGATCTTTCCAAGGAGTCTTTCTATAATCAAGGCATCACATAAACCTCTATACCTTGATTAACAATCCGCCAGTAGTTAATGGCGTACGTATTAGATAAACACTGGATGTGACATCATTTTTCTGTCTGATATAAACAGGAGACAGTGTCATCGACTGGGTGTAAAAGCCATATCAAGGAGAAGTGAGTATGTATCCATATTGGCATATTACTGCTGGATGAATTGTGAGGCAACAAGTGTCTATAGTATAGATGTGTAATTCCCGCACTTGTAAATATTATCAAAATCATGCCAATGTCTATACCTAGGTAGTATAGTCTTTAAACAATCTCAAACCCTTGCTAAAGAAATATGACCCTCGTAGGAGAAGAGCGCATTTCAGACAAGAACTACCTAAGCATCAGCCATTTCTGCGGTTAATACCCCAACTGCTGAATTGCGTTCCCAGAGTTCTCAAAAACTCACAATGGTAATAATAAGCTGATTTACAAAGTTTCGCATGTGTGTTTTACTTGGCAGCTCATGTCAAAAAGTACCTACATAAGGTCGTTGAAGTAACTTGATCTAAATGGGCTGAACAGAAACCAAACCCTAATTTCCTGGCACTAAACCCAGACCAGAGTCTTTGCGAGCATTCGAAGAGAACGACCACCATTGTCGCCTTCTAAAATCCCTCTACCTTACAAAATTACACGGTTCCAATAGCCTAGGTAAACAAGCGTATGTCAAGGATATTGCATATGCACTCAGACAATGTCTACCCAGCCAGTCATGATTAGAACAAAGAAGCCCAAACCTCGACACTCACTATTTCATGGATGGTTTTAATTGACTATTGCATGAATATATCACATTGACTGTTACATAGTCTCGGAATATCACAACAAGTCAATGGTTTATGAGCCCTCCGGGGATGTTTGCGTTTCTGTTCCATTTTCTTTCTTTGACATGCCTCGTGTAACGGTGCCACCGCCTTGCTCTCATTATGTTGTGTATGTGTAACCCCCCAGAAAAGCAGGGCCTCGTTGAGGCCTTAGCTTCATGGAAAAAAAATTGACAAGGGTACGATACAGGGAATATCCCTAAAAAAAGAGAGAGTAGTAAAGTGCTTGCTTACAATATGACTTGTTTTCGGGATAATCGGAAATACCTGTAAAAGCATAATTCTATGAGTGTACAGATATTCAAAGCTGATATGATATTGATCACACGGACTACCGTGTATGTAGCGAGATGATCGGAGTTTGAAGGATATGTGGGAGGAGGCCTTGGTGAGTTCATGATGCAATGCCAACATAGCTCCAGAGATCGGCAGTGCTGTAGTCCTTATAGAACTCCGATGGCTTGATTGAGACAATAGAAGAAAAAAAGATACAAAGGCATCTAGGCAATCGGACTACAGTACGTACGTAGTCATATATCAGAACAAAGGATGTGGGGGACAAAGCCCAACCCCATTTTTGACACATATGACAACTTTGATTTGTAGATTAACTATTAACTAGCGGCAGTCTGATTTAAAATAGGGCATTGAACTGACATAGTTTGATCGTTGAATGGTCTGGATAAGGTAACTACTTACGGAGTAGGCAGAATGCGTAACTTGCCAATTCTGAAAATTCGAGTCCTGACTTATGTCTGTCTCTTTGACAAGTAGACTCATGGCATGGACGACAATAGTAAATACTAGATAAGTGCAAGGCAATCATGTAACTATACATTCAACGGAGATGTTCGGACTTGAGTTATACACTCAAAAAGATAGGGGCGACACAATGTAGTTATGTAGTAGTTATGTATGTATGTATGTAGAATGCGTCATGTACATATGGATTCCGAAAAGAAAAGTGAGCCCTCAAAAACTGGACCGAGGATCCATACTTGATAGAAATAGAAGCATTTAGCTACGTATATGATATTGATATGCTGTACTCCATGCCGCGGAAAGTATCTATGGGTCAAGCACCTGCAGTCATGTTCGGAGTCGGGGAGGCTGTTACCTATTCCTAAGGTGCAGGTGGGAGGGAAATATTGTCTGTGCGGAATTTGATCTCAGATTCGTTGTTACATGGATCGTCGTCGATTGGGTAAGCGCTGACACTGCTTCTGAGGTCCTGACTTTTTGGTCAAGATGCATCTCTACTCCGTACTCCTTGCATTGATGGTTTCGCCACGATGTGTATGCATGTACGTATCTTTATCGAGCCATCGAGTACGGAGTAACAACTAACTAGAATTTTCTCAGGGTCACAAGGCACCTTCCATTCTGACATGAGCCATAGCATAAGAGAAAGAAAAAAAGAAAGAAACAAAGAGAGAAAAAAGAACCCTGATTTCAAGTAAACGTCGTGCACGTACCCATTACATGGATCTTTGAAGGCGTTGTCTTTTGTGATAGCTCACATTCCTGAACCAGCCACTCTTCTTTTATCCTTCCTTTTAGAACCTTGCTTTGTGCCATCTCTTTTCTTTTTCTCCTTTTTCTCCTTTTTCTCCTTTTTCTCCTTTTTCTCCTTTTCTTTTTTTTTTTCGAGACTAAGAAAAGAGATCTTCCGATCTACCTTATTGAGCAGATCATTTGATGTAAGGATCAATAATCTGGAGAAAAGAAAAAAAAAAAGAACGAGCATGCC
The DNA here is from genome assembly GCA_023625975.1 of Talaromyces sp. PYS2103. Lineage (NCBI taxonomy): Eukaryota > Fungi > Ascomycota > Eurotiomycetes > Eurotiales > Trichocomaceae > Talaromyces > Talaromyces sp. PYS2103. The sequence goes on along the minus strand of JAMAGB010000011.1, from coordinate 254,796 downwards.
ATGCACCACACACATGTTCTACAGTTTTGTCTTAACAATTTTCAATTACCAGATAATACTACAGATGTATTTTCTCTGTTTAACAAAGTACATATGCATTCTGTATCTATGAAGATGAACTTGGACCCGACAACCGGGTTAAACCTGGAAATTCCGAGATTTAGGTACATATAGTTCGTTAGTATTGATTCAGATTGACTGCGGTAACGTGCATGACATATGTATATACGTTTCAAGGGCTGTGTACGGAGTAAACTCGGGTTTATATCGAGTGCGATATCCGAATTTGGATGATCGTCGACCGTCAACTAGGTAGGTATCTTTAGTTCCTACGCTCAGACTCTATCCATGCTTATGGTGGTGACATGTAGTTACACCTGTTCATACTATGTTGTACAAGACAGGGGTGAAGAGGGCAGGATTGTCGCTTTAACGTGGATTGCATGAAATTGGCGACTCAGTACACTATACACTACATATGAACTCTATGGGTATGTACCTAGTAGCTAGGATAATGCTAGTAGATGTCTCATCACATGGCATGACCTGGCATGAGTGCTCGTGCGGTACCTATATGGCTCTCTAATGATTTCATCTGTATTTGCATTCGGCTATTATATTGGGGCGCTTGTGGATGTGATATTCAACAGATTACAGGACGTGGTGTTACTTACCCAAATAGGCAGGTAGGAGGCCAAACCCTAGTTTTACCCGATTGGGGGTTTGGATTCCAGCAAAAGATGATCATGGGAAGGTTTGAATATTTTGATAATTAGCAAACTTGAGGGATATGAATAATTGATAAGCATGGAATACATACTCAATATCCCTTCAAGCAAGAATAAGGAGTAAGTCGTATTCCGGAACATGTAGAGTTACATAGTTAACTGAGACTGCAACTAAGCATCCAGGGATACCCTAGGTAGTAGGTACGTACAATCGTTCGAACTCAGGTGAGTTGGCATAGATTGTAAGGTAAGAAATCGATAAAACAGCCACCGCCACCGCCACCATTATTTTGCCTTTGAATGAGATTAAAGAGAGTCAGATTCCTGAGCTGTCAATCCCGTCGATCAAATGTAGGTATAATACGCATGCATCTATTCCACTTGGCCTCATTCAGCACTTCTATGCACCTGATTCCTTCCAGGAGAAAACTCGGCACTGGAATTCAGACGTAGAAAGGGATATACGTACGTACATACGTTAGTGCCTATGCGCGAAGCAAGGCACAAAAAAAGGTATGTAACCGTACGTACCCACCTGATTAATGTACGATGATATGTATGTTAGATCTGACACTGGAAAGTAAATCTTGCATGAACATGACATGACAACTAATTTAAAATTGGTTGGTATGTAGCCACAGATCGATCTCGTCTTCTCGATGTTAATTATGCATGATAGGTATGTAGTTTTGGATTGTGGCGGTGCGTGGTAGTCTCAATATTGATGTTGTGTCTGTATTGCCGATTTGGTGGGTATGTCGGCATCTCCGTGTGCCTGGTATGTATGTAGTTATACACCCCCCAAGTTACAGATCAACTTACAGTAATTATTAATTGGATATTGAGTTGCATAGTTAGTTACTTAGTACGATAGCATACTTCGAAGCGAACGGATTAAAAACATCTTCGAGTAGACAGGGGGCACTAAACTTTCACATTTCGTGCTACGTAGGATGATAACCGTGTGCCACGGCGCCACCGCATGTAAAACAACGGGTTAAGCATTCTGCAATACGATCTCGCTAGTCCTTGGCATATCTCGTCTCTTGAATCTAGACAATCATATCAATCATGAGGCGAGCTGACGGTATTAAGTACTTATGAGTCAAGGGACAAGAAGTATCCCGTGGCTTGCAAGATTGGCCTATTGCCACTCATCAATAATACGATGTTGATCTCGATGAGTCGATCTAGAAACGTGGGACCTCGTATCGATGCATGGATGATTTGAATTCTACGCCGCATGCGGAAATAGTCAGTACGTATCCTCATTGGTCAATGGAAAGAGTGAAAGTGGCGTTTCGGTCACATATTAGAGGATGGGGTTCCATGGAAAATCTACGAGGTAGGATCCATCTTGCAGGTGTCTGACTGTCAAGACTCTCGTACAGAGTCAGACTTTGCGATCTGCATCAGATAATTAGCTCGGAAAAACGAGGAGGTAGTAGCATGCACTAGTTTTATAAATCGTACATAGTCGTACTGTCAGGCAGTGTCCGCCCCGCACACGTCCACATAGAGCCTATTCTGAACCGAGGATTTGCCAGGTCAATACTCGTCAGCTAGTCAATGTTCACTGTGTCGCTTCGGTATCCTTCCGACGTCATCTTAGCAACCTCATCCAAGCGAGGTGGGTACTATTCGTATCCATGGGTATGTCTCATCCGCAGTACTCCGTACCACTCCCACAACTTGGTGCGTCCGGAGTAGGTTTCATGTTAGGTTAAGACTGAACCATCTTTAGAAGTCAATCTTCGAAGCGAAGCCCTTCCAAGATCGAGACTCACGTATGTAAGCACTTTCAGAGAGAAAAAGAGGGGCATATCTTAGCGCTTCGCTGCCCCTGGCCCCACGCCGCCTTGAGCCGTATCCTCGGGAGTCGGGACTCTGCCGGAAATGGATTGAGCTCATCTTCGACAGGGGAAGTCTATATTCTGAATGTCACGGCATTGACTTTGAGGCGTGGAGGAGCAGGCAAGCAAAATAAGGATCGGCAGTGAGGCTTCAGACGGGTTATGCTTCCTATTCGACGTCCATTCGTGTTTGTAGACAACAATTGTCAATTACTAGCATGTGACTCCGCTAACATCTGAACAGTTTAGGCTTATGTAAGACTGCCTGCTGTGCAGTTCCCCTTTAGGAAGGTGGCACTTGTCTCTGATTGGCTGACAGTATCTTTAGATCGATCAACATGCACGAACAGGTGTTCGCCAGAATATTAAAAGAGTCTACTTATTATGACTTGTTCACTGTTTGACTGCATGCCCTATCTAATTGATCACTGCCAGCTAGTCAATTAGTGTAGAATTCATTACCTGGCTAATACATGGATCTGCATTTGACCAGTGATCTTCTCTCTGATGCCAGTCAATCAGCCGTGGTGTCAGCGACTTAGTTAGATATTCCAATAGCAATTTATATCATATTGTACTTTGTACATAGGTAGATAACTTCAATATATTCTAATAATTTTGGTAGACAGTTTGCCAGTATAAGAAGTACAACACTGAGATGTCTGGTCAAGCCACCTACAGCTGGCACAGTGCTTCTGCATAAGACGTGCATATTCCAGACTATTGAGGTACAGACAGCATCAGCCGTGACCAATGATCAACCACCACTATACTTCCATATTCGATTGTTCTCACGAGTAGTTATCGAAGTATGTGCCGGTCCTGTCGTACTGCGGAATTCGTTCGTATACATCTATCAAACAAAGTTATGGATTAAGTCCACTAGGGTTGGCATCCTGGAGCCGCAGAGGCAGAACCCTTGATCATGCAGGTGGCTCCCCATAAGACAGAATCGGGAATCTTTTCCCCAACAAATCGGATATACGATTGCCATATCATAATATACCCTGACTCGTGACGGTGACTTGAGATCCATCTTGCTCGTGCATTAGTGGAATTTACATCCGATTTTATTACTTAATATATGCTTATATCTGTGTGTTATTTGAAGTTACGTACGGAGTACTCCACGAAAGAACCGAATCGAAGATTGAAAAAGCAAGCAAAAATCATGCTAAAGTTAAAACATCTCCGTACAGCACGGACCCTACGGATTTTACGGAGTATGAAATTCTCCCTTCGGTAGATGCAGCGACGGATCGAAAATACTTTGGTACGTATATGATCAATAATCCTTCTCTGCTGCCATTCTAGGCTGCTTGCATGAAGGTTCGATCCTCCTACGGTAAGTTATGTGGAAGTACGGAGTACGGGGAGTGCAGGGTGCATGTACCGCTTGAAACGGTTCTTGATAACACCACGTCGACAGCTCATGTATCCTCTGTTTATTGTGGATGTCCACGCCAGTGGATTCTAAAAATTGGCCTATTCAATTATATGATTAATTTGGACGACGTAATACGAAGACTGGATTCGCGTGATCTCGGCGTGTCAGATCCGTGGCTGCTCATAAGCTTTTTACATGACAGCTGGAGCGGCGAATCTCTTGCCTCGATTTTGAATTTTGTGATACAGATTACATCAAGTTTACCTAGGTATTAATCTGCTCATTATGCTGCGGATTAGGGCTAACTAACCCAACCGGGATGCACACATACAGAGAGTACCGGAACGCATTCCGGAGGACTTTGACAACTACCATACTAGGTGTAGAATCGACACGATCGTCATTCCAATTCTGATTGCAGGAAAGATGCCGAATCAATTCAGCCATACCTCTTTGCATTGATGGCTCCACCGGTGGTTCCGATAGTTCTCTTAGCATGCGCACCAAAAAAACCCTAAGAAGTTAAAGAACCACGCCGGATTACTCCGTGGAGCTGTTGTATTGATTTTTACCATCTGGATTCTGGAATACGGGGTTAATGCTGAGCAGCAATTGACGTGCTAAGTTCAGGTCTGAAATTCTTCCATTCTCCGTGTCTCATGCTTTCGGTTTCATTCTTCGTTTCTACTGTTTCGTACTGTTACAGCTGGCACCAGGATTAGCCGATTAGGTAGTGCGACCTGCACGTAGGTTGATCCACTCTGATGGTTCCACAATCCACTCCAAATCGTGGGTGCCAATGCCATGGATTTACCAGGGTTGGATTGATCCATCGTGAGATCGAGGTGGACAGTCAGAACCCTGCTGTACTCCGTACACTCTTCTGTCAAGATGCAGTACTACATAATGCAGTATAACTTCAATTTGCAAAAGAGCTACAAGCACTCCGTACTAACATTCCTTACTCTCCTGTCCCCCAAGGAACAACAACAACAGCAGCAGCAGCAAAAGACGGAGAAATGGAAAAACACGCCCAAAAAAAAGAAAAATCAGAAAAAGAGTTTTGGGTCCAACAGGCCCATAATAATAAATACTATCAAGTCACTATTATGGGATGGATTTAGGGCCATTGCCTTGCATAACCTTGATTCAGCCCGTCATCCCTCCACTTTTGGGCTTCTTTAACCTAGTCGGTACTAAGTAGTAATAACTTACTAAGGGAACGAACTGTCGAATCTGTCAACTATTTTTTCCCGTGAACCGATAAAAGTCTGGAAATTAATTTTTTTTTTTTTTTTTTTTTTTTTTACTTTTGGAATTTACAGGAGAGTCTACGTACTAGTCTCTCAAACTAGTCCCTGGAGGGCCACCAAAGTATCGGAATTTTTGGACCCAGTCAACCAAGCCCTCTCGGTTTTACCGTTTTACTGGACGAGACCAGGACAGACAGGGGATTCAAGGGCTCCATTTACTACGTAGTAGATCATTCTGGTTAAGCTAGTTAATTAGTCTGGTTCCTTCATGTATGCACTATACACATACATACATACATACATACATACATGCGTAAGAAATTACGGCACGATGTACGGGAGTATGTATAGGTACGCATGTAGTGTTTAGGTTTAGACTGGATAATCACGTCTAACCAACTAGGTCACTACTGTCACGATCTAAAATAGAGAATGAGCAAGTTAAAGGCTAAATTCTTACCCATAAAGTAGAGCCCTGGTCCCCCAGATCTCATCTGCATCTGATCTGGTTCTTTCTTCTCTCTCTCTCTCTCTCTCTTACTTTCGTTATTTCGTTATATTGGGATTCTCATTCCTCAAATCCTCGCTTTCGTCCGGCCTACTTCTTCTACTAATCATAGCCCTGTCGTCTTGCGTGTGGTCGGCTTCTGGACATTGAGATTTACGGCGATCAAAATAAGAGCGCCTGCTTTCTTTTTTCAACTTCTCTTCTTTAGATACATATTTGGATCGGCTTTATTATCTTATCTTCTTTTATTTTTTTATTTTTTTTTACAATTATATTACTACCCACCTCGGCATATCACCAAAAAGCACATGCATTCTGGGTTTCGATAATAACTAACTATACCGACTCTATTATTCATACGACCAATCTACACGGCCGAGTTCAACTGACAATCTGGAATTGGAAACTTGAAAACGGAACCGGATCGACTAGAAGTGGGCATGGGTCAATCGTTGTTTCGGATTTGATACGTCTATTGGGAGGAAAACAGACACGATCTTACGAATATTCACGAAGTGCGGCTCAACGAAATTTGACGGACTATTCACATACAAGCGACTATACAATAATTAAAATTGAAATATCACTTTTTGAATTTTAGGGAAAGAAGCAGAGAGGGAATAAAATCACCTAAAATTGGTGCAATCCGCATGTCTCAACCACCTGGACGAGGATCAGAGAGACATCATCGCAAAGAGTACAACGATATGGCTGTGACCTACACAGGTGGTTATTCTGCGCCTGGCAGCCAGACTCTCCCATCTTTTCGTGAAGTGCGTCCAAACCATACAATCATGATTATCTTGGAGAGGGGTTTTTTGGGATTGCTAACGTCATCCTCAGCTTCTTCCAGAACATCTACATAATGAAATAGATCAAGCCGCATACTATTCCTCACAGTCCCGCTCTACAGATCGCCATCGTACACCAGATCCTTCCTCCTACCACAAATCAAGATCTTCACTTCCATACCCACATTCATCATCAACCGGATCCAGCGGCGGGGGAGGACCAAGTCCGATATTACCGCCGTTAAGAGACCTGCAATCCTCAAGCCGTAACCACCAGCACCATGACCGTCCGATGAGCTCCTACGACGACGCCTCCAGTCGATCTGGATCAAGGTCAGGAAGGGGATATGCTTCATCTCGAACAAGCACAGAAGACGACCGTAGATACCGTTCAACCTCTGGTGCTGCTATGTACGGTAATCAGAACGCATACGACCCGGCCCGTTATGCCGCTCAACAACAACAGCAACCATACCTGGGTTCCTCGTATCCGAGCAGCAATCACTCCAATCAAGGCACCGATTATGATTACCCGTCACCTATAGGCGGACACAGTCATACGCTACCCGCTTCCTCGACGAATCTTGGTGCAATGGGCGGTGGTGGTGCTAATGATCTGCTCGACTCACGCAGTAAAAAGAGAAGAGGGAATCTACCAAAAAACGTTACGGATATTCTGCGTGCCTGGTTTCATGAACATCTGGATCATCCATATCCAACGGAGGAGGATAAGCAGAATTTCATGAACCAAACGGGTTTGACCATAAGTCAAGTTTGTCTATCCTGTTCTTTTCAGATTCATGGGGCTTCAGATATTGACGGTTTGTCTATAGATCAGTAACTGGTTTATCAACGCCCGACGAAGACAACTACCCGCTCTTCGGAATCAGCTGCGAAACAGTGACGGGGAGCATATTTCTCGAGGACATTCGCCGATGAGTGATGTCGAAGCATCAATGTCACCGCCTCAGTCGCACATGACAGGTTCTCCGACACATTCGAGACACCGATAAATTATACATGCGAATGGGGTCTTTACCTACCAACGAACCCGGGTACTACATACTTTGATATTAATTCTTTCTATCCAGCTTTGCATTGCGAAGGGGCTTGCAGGTTTCTCTTCCTAATCTATTCAACTATGTTTTTGCCGAATTCTGTATATTTATCAATGCTCTCTATTTGCGTGGATCCGGCGCATTGCGTTTCTTTTTCTCTTCTTACTTTTCAAGGTTGTCTGTTGAGGTGCTGGTGCTGATCGAGATGATACCCCCCGTCCATTTTTTGCTTTGCTTGTCGTAAAATTGTCATGGATTAATCGATTCTTGTTATTACCTAGGCGCAAAATTCAGAATAATAACTACATCATATTATGTGTACAAATGGCCACCGACGTAGTTGTTGTATGTACAATTGCCCTAATTCAGTGTAGTCCCCGCCTCGTATCGATCGTATCGTTTTCGTTCAAGTCCTAGTAAAAAGTCAAAACTCGAAAGTTCAAAGATCTAGGAATGGGAAAAAGAAACTAAACTCTCACGAGAAGGTAGTTAACTTATGTATTAGTTAGGGGGAAAGTAAAACTGCCACATGGTGTGGATTCTGCGGGGCTGTCAAGTAACTTACGTCCTGCATAGTACATACTGTGCATAGCTACATACAGTACGTAGTTAGTCTATGACTCTATGAATATACAAAATTACAGATACACTAGGGAACTCTCTAGTCGAGTAACGCGACTTTGTGAGTGGCATACAACTGTTCGGGGTGAACTAGTTACCGGGAACGTCTTAGGGCTAAAAGACAACTAACCGAAGTCTACGAGTGAGTGTACAGTCAAAATAGGGGTTAGTTCAGGGGGGTTAACTTGGTCTTGACGGCCATTTGTCCGATTTTTACTGCACAGTGTACACTAAAAGCACTCGCTAGGCTTCATATGGGCATTAGTTATCGTAGAACCTTTGACAATCCCCGATTTCGACGGTTTTCCACGGTTTTATGTGCCCAAAACAGTAGGTAAAATCGGTGCGAAGTAATAGAGTTTAGGTTCGTCCAGAAATATGCCAAATTATTAGATGGATACACTAGTATATATACCATTAGTAACATACGGAGATGTACTCCGTAATACTAAAGAAATAGGAGTCAGATCTGGCATGCGGGCAATTAGGTTTATATATACGGAGTAGGCTGCATGGAAAAATTCGGCCGAAAAAAGAAAATCGTATAGACACGTATGGCAGTGGGCACACTCTCTGGACAGTGGAGATGCTCTCCGATATCAGTCTAGCTGAGTGAGAATCTGGATACCTAGGTTACAGACCTTCGTTACGGTACGAGCAGAGATCAAGAGACTAGTACATATGCAGGCAATAGTCATTTCTAGCTGTCTCTGACAGTTTGCTTAACATGACTCGCAAGAAACGCCAGTTACAGATTTGTTTTACACTTGTTGTAAGAGATTCCGAATTACCGAGTAGCGTCAGATCAATCTACCTTGGTACTCATACTCATTCATATGAGGAGTGTTTGTTGATGAGACAGAGTTCCGACTTCCTATACATAGACAAGGTTTTGCTTCGGGCCTAGAGAATATGTTGATATCGTGCAGCCTGCCAGCATGCTTCGCTTAAGATAAACTGCATGTGATTTATCCTTTTGACCGAGCGCATTTCAGTTTCAGCTTTTCGAGAAGGATATCTATGGGTTCAACGAAGTACGGAGTACATGTAGTCTGGCATCATGAAACACAAAGTAGAACACAAGTACCTAGGTATGTATCTACAAGTTTGAGGAAGTGGAGAAGGAGAGAAGGATCTAGGTATCGTTGTATCATGCAGTCGTGATATCTATATTGCTTACTCCAGAGTACAATTAGCATTCAAGGTATACTGCCTAGGTAGACAAGGTATCATCGATTTCATCGATGAATACCCTACACTACTCTAACAGACATGTTGCCATGCCACAATGAAGGTAGGCTAAGCACAACAAGCTATCTAACAAGGATGTCCACTCTTGTTTAGCTTAGAGGCAGGGTACAACACACTCGGCAACCCATTAGCCATTGGCACGGAGACATCGCCAGAGCTGCTAACAGTAATGTTTGTGCAAGAAATCAGCTCAGTAACTACCGTTCCAGCGGTATAGTTCGTTCCAGAAACTGTCACGCTGTAAGAAGCGGCGTTTGCGCCGGAGTTTGAAAACACGGTAACAACTTGGCTATTGTCGCTGCCTTTGCGGATCGCAAGGTTGTTCTTATCTTGGTAGATTGCATCGGCCTGGGGAGACTCTCGTTAGAGGACTGCTTATCACCACTCACAAAACATACGGGCACATACCTTGTATGTTGTATATCCATCGTCTACTTGAATAGCATAGTTCCGGATCTTATTCAGCTTTGCAATGAACTGATAAAGCTCAGCAGAAGTATCAAATCCACTCAACCAAACCGCTTCACGGTTCAAGGGCACTGCGCCGCCACTGTAATGCTGTTCTTCGCCGGCATAAATAATGGGGATACCGTCCGACAAGATGGTAAAAGCAAGCGCATTCTTGGCTAGTGCAAAATCTGAAGTGTAGCTGGCGAATCGCGGGTTGTCGTGATTCTCGACAAAGGTTCCCAATAGGTTAGTGTCGGCGCAGTCGGATTTGACGGTGCTGATCATGTTGTACAAATCCGAGATACTGCCGCTGCTGCTCTCAAAGGCGCGCAGGAGAGGGAAGTATAGTGGGTAGTTAAGCACTCCGTCGAGGACTTTCTGGTAAGGGCATGCGACGGTTGCGTCGCCATTGAAGACTTCGCCAACGTTGTAGACGCCAGATGCGTTGGTCCAGCCTGGCCAGAAGTCTTGTTGCACCTCTAGCGCCGAGTCAAGACGGAGACCGTCGACTATACAGATCAATAAACTTGCTGACAGTAGGGGGCAAAAAGGGAAAACCACTTACTGGAGTAATTTGACACTAATTCTGGAATCCAGCTGTACCAGATGTTCTGCACTTCGGTACTCTCCGTATTGAGATCGGGAAGTGAGACAGTATTATCGCCTTCCCAGCATTGTTCAACCATGGTGAAGTTGTTATAGTTGGTAATTGGGCAGTAAGGATGGAAGTAGTCCTGGTTGTTGAAAGGATTGAAGACTGAGTAGTCTACATCTGTGCCAGCGCCCGCATAGCCCTTTTGGGAAAAAATGCTAAGTTCGATTGAATTCGCAGAGGACATTCAGGGTAAACTTACCATATGGTTTGCCACAACATCAACCATGAGATACATACCACGGTCATGAAGGGCCTTACCCAAAGCTTTCAGATCTGCGGCTGTACCGAAGTGCGAATTGACAGAAAAACTATCCATCGCGTCAGTCGCAACCCAATTTGTGACCCTAGAATTGTAAGACTTACATATCCTGCTGCCAGTACCCGTGATAAGCCTCGCCATCTGCAGTGGACTGATTCAGCTGCTCAGTAACAGGACTGATCCAAATGGCCGAGAAGCCCATGTTCTGAATATAATCCAACTGTGCGGGGTGTTAGTATTGCAGCTACCATGACCCTTATCCTGGACATACCTGGTTGATAATTCCTTGCCATGATCCTCCACAGTATAGCTGGAGGGAGTCAGTTCACGTCTACCTTCAAATTGTCGCGCGGTTTAGAACATACACCTGCTTGATTATTGCATTCCGCGGTCGTTGAGTTGTCTGATCGAGCGAATCGATCAGTCAGAAGAAAATAGATAGATCGTGAGCGCCATTCATCCGGCGTTGCGGCTTTAACAACAGGTGTTAAAAGACCTGCAACTGTGGCGCAAGTGATGAGCGACAGCTTCATCTTGACAATCAATTCGCTGAATCCAGGTGAGAAGATACGGATAGCAACACGATTCCCGGAAATCTATATCCTTGGAAAGAAACGAATCGCCCTTGAGGATTGTTCCGCGTCTTCTGTTATATATTGACGTTTCTCAAGCCAACGTTCATATAAGTACACCATTGTCTTGCGAAAATCTTGATTCATTCCGCAAACTATCTTACTCAGTTGATCGACAGCGACGTTGTGGCAGCGGAGATTAGTTGCGACGATCCTAAGGCACTGCCATTTCTGGTCCTTGCATGCAACGCGAGGACACAAAGGCTTAGAAGCATAGTACGGAGTACTTGACGTAGATAGAACTTGGAAAGCATCTGATCTCGGATCGCTTCTGCATACTAATTCTATCGGCAACACATCCCTGCGGATTAATGTCGGTACATCTGGCAAATGTGGTCTCTTTGATCGGCGAGAAGGAAGCTACTAAGTACGACCTAGCACGTTGCGGCCTGTCGTTTCACCATGGATACATGGCGCTAATTCACTCTAAATTAGTTAAAACTCTCAAACTGCGAATGGTCCGAACATCTCTTCTTCAGAGCTGAGAAACGCTGTGCATAATGCTTGGTACATTCTCCGTCAGCGAGACGCGAGTCTCCCTTTATTTTGAAGATAGAATCCCTTCGAAGAACACAATTTGTGTCTCACTTGACATAGTTATCAGAATGGAGAGGTTCCAGATCTGCCTCGGGTGGTCAACATCTGCCGAACGTCTAGTTCGGAGTTTTAGCAGTACGTAGTTCTCTGTGGAGCTATAGACTGGCGCCTATTACTTCATAATGCATGGTTATTTTTTTATTTCCCGCAAACAACAGGCTATTCATACATAGTACGCAGATTTCCCGTGCGATGGAGCATTTAGCAAGCTCCTCCAGGAGTATGAAGATGTCATTGTACAGGGGACTGCCGACGAAGAAATTGTTTATGGCATCCATGCATCAATGCATGCTAGATACTGTACTTTATTTTATTCCCCGATTGAGTGCACACAAGCCGCGGCAAGTTTAAGCTCAACGGCAGTTGACCTTGGAAGACATGGATAGTATGAGGCTAAACGAGGACGAGGCTACTTACCCAGTGGAAATTTGGGTGTCGGGATATGTGTGACTACGGACTTAAACGCTTATTATTAGCCCACTTGCGGGGTGGTTAATGTACGGAAAATAGTGGAATGGTACTGTAAAATAATCATTGAGATCAACGGATTGCGCCCTTAGCCCTAACTCGTTTGGCTGTACGTAGTACTATGCACAGCATCTACCTATGAATAATGGGCTGAGTTATTATCGTTACCGTGGATAACCGCGGTGTGATGATAAAAACACTATTATCTACGTAGTCAAGTAGGAAGCAGAATGAACTCCGAGTTGTCGACTGTAGTCAGTGGTTTTGTGTCCTCTAGCGGGGCCTTGGTTTTGATGCAGTGAGTTGATAATTTATTTCAGGGATTCAAACATGTGCCGCAAATTGCAATGAGGCAAGTGCCGTGCGCTTGTTCGGTGGCCTGACTCGTTAAATTGGGGCTGAAGATTGACCAGACGGAGAAAAGAAGTCGTGTACGTCAAATCAGAGGCAAGATTGAAGAAGACATGATCAGGGGTGTATTCGAGAAGGAGCAGACACCTCTAGGGCGCATCGGGTCACCGGGTGGCTTACTTAGTTCTAAGGGTAATCTAGTAATCTAAATCTACTACTTAGTTGTTTCTAGTAACTAACCCACTGAGCACGCATGACATACAGGTCAGAAGCTTTGAGAAGTACGTCCGTATCACACATCACAAGGGTGATCCTCAATCGAGCCCTGCAGATGCGGCGATGATTTCCCAGAATGAATACCGAAGCCCGAGTCCACTCATTGAAAAAACATATAAAGGTCCTTGTACTATCACGTGTCAAATCCATCCATGGATCAAATGCGACCTCAGTCGGACATTCGGTGACTCTTTTGAGCCACCCAAAGACCTAGTTCAAAGCTAAGCTCAGCCAACTAACACAAAATCCGAACTGATCGCCAGGATTGCGGGGTTATACTGGCAATCTGTGGAGTGCATGAAGTACTACAAGCCGAGATGACGGCATTAGAATACTTCAACAATCTCATAAGTGGCGAGCCAAACGACGGAGAAAAACCGGAAAAATGATCCTGTCGGCATCTGTATACTACGTACATAACTACCGAGTTAGCAAGGGATCGAAAATTTGTGATCCAGCTGAAGGCGAAGTAACCACTCCTGCAATACCAGACAACTATCATTATGCACCATCAACCGCCATCCGCTCATCCGCAGACTCCTCAATGGTCCATTAGAACAGTCTGAATCTGAATGTGTGCAATGTTTTGCAGTTCATGCCCGTGATTGCATGAATCAAGAGGGTGGCCAATAACTACTCGGCCAGTAACAGTTTTATGTCTACTTAGCACTACTTAAATAGATATCTTGGCTGATGGATCCCATATATAATATTCCCTGGAAAAATTGAAAACAAGCATTCGAAGATCTTGTCGATCACTCTTCCATTGTTGGTGTATTCCTCCTGTTCTCTTCCTTTCGCCTGATACGCAAAGCATCATGGCTGTCACTGCTGCCTTGGCCGCACTGAACCTGCTGATCTTGGTGCACGGAGCGGCGGTGGAGTTTGTCCCGCGTGCATCAGGATCGCTGGACTCATGGTTGGCAACTGAAACTCCGGTTGCACTGCAAGGAGTGTTGAACAACATCGGTGCCGGTGGTGCCTTCACTGCCGGAGCGGATAACGGTGTTGTCATTGCGAGCCCTAGCAAGGCTGACCCAAATTGTAAGCTAATAATGATAGCCTTTCGACATAGCCAGAGCAAAGAAATACCTGTGAAACAAGTTCTAATGTTCTGTAGATTACTACACGTGGACTCGGGACTCGGCGCTGACCCTCAAGGCTCTGGTCGATACCTTCATTGCCGGCACATCCGATCTAGAATCCATAATCAAGGAGTACGTCAACGTCGAATCCATCCTCCAAGGAATTTCAAATCCATCCGGTAGCCTTGCAGATGGTTCTGGACTCGGAGAACCGAAGTTCAATGTAGATGGGACTGCATTCACTGGCCCTTGGGGACGACCACAGAGAGATGGACCGGCGCTTAGAGCGACTGCAATGATTGCATATGCTAATTATCTCATCGTGAGTGGTGAGAATGTTTGACAAAATGATAATAGTGGTGTTTTTCAGATTTGTCGAACTGATCAATAAGAAAGGTGAAGATGATTAGGGTTATTTTGTACGCTAAGCCTAATTTAGTACGGAAGAACCCCTCCGTACTATATTAGGATTAGCGTACAATAGCCCTAATCATCTGGCATTTCGATTCAGCAAATCTGCGGAACATCACTACACGTTGCTGGAAAAGTGTGCCTCTAACTTCAATGGAATAGGGTCATGGCCAGAACTCTACCGCGAAAAATATCATTTGGCCAATTGTGAAGAATGACTTGGCCTATGTCGCTCAGTACTGGAACCAGACTACATTTGGTGAGACCTCTTTGATGCCTATCTACTCATTGACTCTGAGCTGATACTCCTTGGAAAAGATCTCTGGGAAGAAACACAAGGATCATCCTTTTTCACAACAGCAGCCCAACACCGTGCCTTGGTCGAGGGGGCCGCTCTGGCTACTGCTCTTGGAGAGTCTTGCGCCAACTGCATCTCGCAGGCTCCCCAGATCCTATGTTTCTTGCAGTCCTACTGGACGGGCTCATTTATCCTTGCCAATTTCGCCAATAACGGCCGCTCGGGCCTGGATTCCAACTCGATCCTGGGAGTCATCGAAACTTTTGATCCGGAGGCAAGTAGCTGCGATGACGCAACTTTCCAGCCCTGCTCCGAGCGAGCTCTAGCTAGTCACAAGGCTGTTACAGATTCTTTCCGAGGAGTGTTCTCGCTCAATTCAGGGATTTCTACCGGCTCTGCTGTTGCTGTTGGTCGTTACCCTGAAGACATCTACCAAGGGGGTAATCCCTGGTGGTTAGCTACAACTGCTGCTGCTGAGCAGCTGTATGATGCAATCTATCAATGGAACAAGATCGGTTCCATTACTATCACTTCTGTCAGTTTGAGCTTCTTCAAGGCTATCTACCCTTCTGCGGCGACAGGTACATATGTTTCTGGCTCATCGACATTTAATGCACTCATCTCAGCTGTTCAGACGTACGCGGATGGATATATGAGCGTTGTTGAGAAATATACACCGACGGATGGCACACTTACAGAACAGTTCCAGCGGGATACTGGTGCACCGCTGTCCGCCTCCGCATTGACTTGGTCTTATGCGGCACTTCTCACCGCAGCTGCCCGACGCGCCGGTTCAGTGCCTGCATCATGGGGCTCTAACAACGCAAATACCGTTCCAGCAACTTGCTCCGCGAGCTCCGCGACAGGTAGCTACACATCTGCGACTAACACAGCCTGGGCTGCGGCGCCTACCACCAGCACAAGACCCTCATGCGCTGCCCCCAATAATGTTGCCGTCACGTTCCAAGAGATTGTCACCACCAATCCAGGTGAAAATATTTATTTGACAGGCAATATCCCGGCCCTCGGTAGCTGGTCTACCACTGCCGGTAAAGCCATTGCATTGAGTGCACAGGACTACCGCTCGAATGATAATTTGTGGTATGTTAACTTGACGTTGCCTGCTGGTGCCGCTTTCGAGTACAAGTTCTTCAAGAACGAGAGTGGTACAATTACTTGGGAAGATGATCCCAATCGCGTTTATACTGTGGCTAGTGATTGTGGTGTGAGCACTGCATGCATCAATAATAGCTGGCAGTAGAGATCTTACTACCACGAGGTATGTATTTCTGGGGGAAGGAGGAGAAACAAAGCTGTGGGGGAGTCGATGTATTGTTGTCTTGTATGACCTTTGAGCCCTAACATTGTTCGTTTAGTCAGAATATCATCCTGGTCTCCCATAATTCACCTGCATAACGATTTACATGAGTAGACCCTACTTAGCAGTCGTGATTAATCTCCTAAAAGTCTTGTATGGGTCATTTGGAAGAAGAAGCTCGTGTCCATTCGCATTGACACTAGCTTGAAATGTCTTGTGGTGTGAGTGAGTATTTACACGCCTTGGGTTTAGAAACACGAGCTAGAAGCGTAGGTAACCGTACATAATCTCCTGGCTAATAGACAAAACCCAGTAGCCAAGCCAACTCATGTTGTTACTGCACCTATTACATGTTGTGGGACCTGCATCTGCTTGCTATCAATGATACCCTCAGAAGCTATGACCGCCCAGGTGGAGCACTGATGTTTATGCAGCGGTTTGGGGGTACTAGGCTTTGGTGATCTTGTTCTGGTTGGACTTTTCTGTATTTATACTTGTGGTTGAGATGACTGAATCACTGACTATAATATGAACGTAGAGTGCGAGAGCGAGAGCGAGAGCGAGTATTAGCAGAACCAGCAGCAGCAACCAATGGCAACTGGCATGCTGGAACAGGAATCAGCAAGTCTACCGCGAGCAAGCTCTCCAGTTCCTTGGGGCGTGTGTGGTCGAGAGAGACATGAGGGTATGATTTCCATAGGTAGGGGCAGATTGGAAGCAGCTATATTATGGTGACATGACTACCTTATTGCTTGCTCTGGCACATATCGCTGAACAAGGTGTCTTGCAACTTGAGTTATAGCGGTAGATTTGCGATATCGAGGGCTAAACTAATACACGCCGCGCTGCGACACATATAAGAGTTAAGACTTCCTCCCTGAGTAGATAGTAAACATTAATGTACAAAGTTTCCAGAACTTGTAGACACGCAAACAGCAATAACATTGGTATATTCGAAGAAAAAAGCAATCCAACAAAAGTCAGAAACCCGCTCCACCCACCGTTCGCCCTCATTCCACGTTTAGTGCATGAAATCGTGTCGTCGTATGGCATTTCATCATTTAAATTTATCGTTGATTCATTGCGAAAGTAAACTGATTAGAAGGCGAGGTAGCAGAAGGTGAAGTCGGGGAGAGAAAAGAACGGTGAGATGGAGCTTGGTGATTACGGTTATAATTCGGACGGATACGAGAGAGGATGTTTATGATGTCGAGAAGGAACTCCTCGTTGTTGATAGCATGACTGTTTGGAGGGAAATGGTTTCCGGTGAAATGTTCGATTGACGGTGGAAGTTGATGTTGATGGCGATGGTCATGCATTCCGGGGTCAGTGTTCATCATTGAAATTCTTCGCTCCTGGTTCTGGAAATACGTCGTCAGTCAAGATTCTAGTCTGACGACAAAAGTCAGTCACTCACACTGATCGTTTGAAATACCGTCGAGCCCTGAAATACATCCATCACTGCCTTTGCAACCAACACCGGGAAATGAAACGGTAGCAAAGCATCTGTACTCCTGAACTGCGACAAATCACTCATTGAAAGTTTCCAAGCCATGACTTGAAGCCATTGATGCGTGACGGCGCTATCGAGGTTCTGAATCTCCGCAACGCTCCCAATAGGAATCGGTTTGCTGAACTGATGGTGATGATTCAAATCTCGTAGGTTAGCCTGACCAGTGGTCATATTTTCTATAAAGGCCTCGTCGCATTCAATGGCTACCCAATCGTATAGATCAGCTGTGATCTTCTCGAATATGCTGATGAGATTGTGGAAACTGTATTGTATCATGTGGTCTTCTGATGGAATAATACTGGGCTTTCGAATAGAGTTACGAAGCATGATGGGCTTTGCTTGCTGAAGGGCGTACGCTCTATGAATCGAGAATGGTTAGTAAATATACCTGAGCGCGTACTAAAAGCTCAATTACGACTTACCTTTCAGCCACAAACAATAACCAAAACACCCTCCTTCGTTCCTCGGCCTCCTCTTCTCCAAACGCGGAATAAGTAGCTTCCCGATGCAAACCAAGCGTCAGGGCCATGGAAGTAGCTTGACTAAGATAAAACCAGGCCTGGTCCTGATGATTTAAATTGCCGTATGCGGCAAACAGAAAGAACGACGTAAGTAGGGTCTCGATATTGACTTGTTCGCAGATGTTGTTGCATTCATTTCTGGCGTTGGTAGCTTCTGTTAAAATGTCTATCGCTGATAGAGCTAATGCAGAATCCGAGGATGATGAAGAGGATGGGTCGACCATCGCCTCTAGTTGAAGCTGGATATGGGTTGCAGCGCAGAGGGAGGCTATAAATGCATACCGCTGTGCACTAAGTTGTTCGGGATGCTGGCTGTCGTTGACGATTTGCTCGGGGTTGAGAATCGGTATAATCGGGTACAAGGACTTTAGATAGATATTCATATGGGCCAATATTATCGTAGCAGACAGCCGTCTGGACTGTGGCTGTGGCTGAGATGTATGCTGTGGTTGTGGTTGGTGTGGTTGCAAAGGGCTTTGGGATGGTGCTGGAGGAAGTAGGGCCGTTTGGTGATAGCCACCGGTAGAATTTGGCAGCTCATATTGCGAATCAACAGATTCTGGCGAGGAATAGGCTTCATATGTCTGCTGAATGTTGATATTCCAAGGTACTGGAGCGGACCAGCCTTCCACTATCGACCGCAGAGTCAGCAAAACCCTTCACTCCCAGGTTAAGAAGCGGATATTGAGTAGGTATACTTACGTGGGACGATCAACTCAGACTGACTTGCCTGATCGGTAATACTTTGTGGAGGAGTGGGATATTGTGAGACTAATGTCTGCAGAGGTGCCAGGGGATACAGTGTACGGAACTTGGGTCCCTTTCTCTGCAAAACATCGCAGTAAGAGCAGGACAACAACAACCGTTGACACTTATCACATGGCTGAGCACGATTGCATTTGATTTTGCGTCGTCGACAATTGTCACAGGCTTGTTTGGAGGTCTTTTGAGGAGGAGGGGGCGAAGCTGCACCATTTTTGGACTCGAATATGGACTCCATTGTAAGGATGATTGAAAGGATGATAAACAAATCTCAGATACACTTAACGCAAATCTCGAATCGGGGTATTCGTTATCTTGAGGTTGCACATGGTACTGCTAGCTGTACTTGGTGTTCGATTAGATTAGGTAGTGTACGATCGTTACCTAGATATAGATGAAATCTCAACTGAATGAACTGGATCCTACGCCTCTTTTATTTGGCTTCCTACATGATTACATGTGGATACTCTGTAACTATACCATACATACTCAGCCAAATTCGACTAGCCACCCCTTCGAGAAAGTTGTTAGGTACTAGATAGGAATGGTGACGTTGACCTTGATTATGAATAGTACGTACCTAAGCCTCCGTGGTGCGTATCGACGAATGGTCTGACTGGGGAAATAAGACCGGGGCAGAAAACTTACGATTAGTTATGAACGACTAAACTCTCCGGCGTCTCCGCATGAGGCCACTCAGCTAAATCAACAACGTTCTGATTAGACGGACTTGCCTGAACAATTTCGAGGTTGAAGCACCAAGAGGCTCAGACTGTGGAAATTCGACGGGAGTGTAGCAATTACAGACTAACTTCTAACGCTAAGTGTGACCTGGGGGTGGATCATTCTACGCCTATTTTGGCTTTCGGTGTGCCTGACCCAAGTTGAAAGCCATTTGGAACTTGAATCAGGCAAGTCGAAGCCCTAATTACATATGCCGATAGTACGGAGTAGACAGGGGGCAATGATCTCCGCAAAAAACCGTAAATTACCAACATAACAGAGCGACAGACTAATTAAATCAACGGAATCAGACGGACCTCCGTCACAGACTTTACCGGGTTCTCAATAGGTCGAACGATAATGCGGTCTACTGACTAGTAGTAGTCTAGTCCTGAGCCAAGTCTGTCACTATCATGCCAATCCTGAACGCCAACACTTTTGATTTCCGGGACATCTATTCCAGTGATTTGACACTGCCGGTGGGAGTTGTTCTTAGGTAGGATTGATAGAGGACCACGATCAAATCGTAGGTTCCGAAATGCCGCATTCCAGGGACAGTCTGTGTGCCATGCAACGCGTGTTCCGCATCAGACCCTCGACTCGACAGGTTGTCTTGAATCTTGATTTCCTGATTTCTGCTTTGATTGCTGAATGTAGTCAGTTCCCCGCGTATTGAGAGGGGCAAATCATTTAAGTAACTCTTACTGTACCATACTTTACCACCGAAGATCGGAACTCGGACTTCACAGGTTCGCAACACACCAGCTTTGCCTTTCCCTCCCAGTGCAGTGCTCCCACAAGCCGCAACCTTCTCGGATCATGACGCTCCATTTGAACATCAGCGTAGCCAATCCCGACTGTGCCGAAGCGACATGACTGAGATATTCCTAATTCAATATTGTAAAGTGGGGAAAAGTCTAACTTGCGATCTTTCCGAAATATCTTACAACAAACGAGCGAGAGGAATATCTGCAGGAACCACAGCCACTAACGCTGGTCGGTGGCGTGACCGGCAGGTAGGAGCTCAACACGGTGGGTTGATTAGTCAATAGAGAAAAAAAAGAAAAGAGAAGAGACATGAAAAGGACAATGCCGATGAATCGCAATCGGGTGACCCGAGTCCTCGAAGCGTCAATACGTACGCCGTACTAGTATTCCAGTACAGAGCCCATGCCATTCACTGACTCAATGTAACGAACTGCACGTCACTTTCAGGGAACTTGCAGAGAATCAGAATCCCTAGATATAATTATCACTATTATCTCCTGCCTTGACTCTGTAAGAGACGAGAATCCGGAATCAGCGCCCAACTCGCTCACTGTGAAGTTCGGATCATTTGGCCTCAACCGTTTTTCCTAATTTTTTGACCTAGCCAACTCGTACCTAATCTAACCTAGGTAATGATCATTGATAGGACCACCCAATCATAATATACGTACACAGGCGTCAGCCAATAGCAGTAAGCGGTCGGCAAAAAATCAGGTCGTCGGCTCAGCTGTCTGCCAGCGCCCATAACCTAACTATATTAAGCGAATTAATCTATATTGTAACATGTACGTACTGGAGAACCACCGATGAGCGAATTTCTGAGTCTAAGAGCTTCCAGAATAATTGATAATACGAGATCGAGCCCCGGTCCTCCGTCCTCCGCTGAAGTCCGGATGCATTGATGTGCATATTAGGGCATGGATGGCCTTGATCGGGGATATACTCGATCTGCAGGGCAGCTTGTCAAAAGGCACCAACCAGGACACAGGACGAATTCTCCCATTCCAGCTAAACCGACTTGAATTGAGGGGGAAGGCCCAGCGAAGGAAAAAAAATAACTCACTTGTATGTACGTATTATTATTGATCCTTCATTCATCTACCTCGAATATTTGGAAATAGGCCAATAACTAGCCATGGGGGCTGGAACCGTGCGCAAACCTGCTGGAGACTAATGCATGGCATTCATTATAATCGACCTTGACGTAGTTCTTGCACGTGAAAATTCGTATCCTTTTTCTCATTTTAAAATCGTATCTCTCCTTGGCATTGGTTGTACTACATGGGTTGACGTACGCTAGGGTTAGAGGGGCATCCTGTCTCCTGAATTGACCTTCACAATTGTGCATTGCTCTCGAACTGATTGCCTTTCATATCAGCTCATGCGCGTGGACAAATCTAGTTAATGATTGAGGTTTATTCCAGTAGAAGCATGTGATTGGGAGAGGCAATGTGTCGTGCTCACTGCTCAATAAATACGGTACGTACGGAGTACAGTTGGTTGAGTTGTTCGTTTCAATCTTGACTTCCCCGGTCCGAGAACTAGTCAACTTTGTGCTCCATAAACTGGCATAAGACTCGTACATAGCGCGCTATGATTAGACTCCTTCTAGTGCTTTGATGGAAGAATCCAAAAGTCCGGGGAAGGAAAAGCCAAAAGTCAAATCCAAACCCAAAATCTTAGCGAGAATGTTCCAGAAAAACCTTCCGGCCAACGAAAGAAAGTTGAGATCCAACAAACCGAATCCTGTTGGAACTTGGAAGGATGGAAGAGGATTCCCCAGCCCCGAGCGCCATCAGCGAATCCGGAGCCCAGAAAAGCGAGTTATGAACAAACACCGGCAACATCTACCGATGGCAAGGATGATCGATTTGTTGTCCAGCGTTGCATTTCTACTCGGAGCCAATGGCAACAAGTACAATCGTGAGTCTTTGACGCTTTCAAACCTTCGTTAATTGCATGGACTTGGTGTTGCTCGTATCGTATCATGTTGCCAATGTTAGAATGTTTGTCCTGCTTGCTTTCTAGTTAACTGCTGAACACTTAAGTGGGTACTTGAACATATTAATACGCAAACACATTTACAATAACAACTGGAAATAGAATGTGTTAACTTGAATAGGTTACTGTGTCCTTTACTATCCAACAATCAACATTAGTTAGGCATTAGCTAACCCGGGGCCAAAACGCAATCCGGTGAGTACCGAGAACACAACCCGACTTGATCTGATGCCGGTAGCTATGTAATTAACTCGTGTTTGAAAAGTGACAACTACCGATTGATCATTATATCATGATCAATTAAATTCGGTGAGCTGATCAGAGCACTACTCACTGCGAACCCGTACTTACAAAGGCGGGATCAGCCGCTTTCATTTCGATGTGTGGAGTGATGTACACGGTAGAATGAGACACGACATCAAGATGCGGAGTCAAAGAATGTATACTTGGGTCCTAAGACGTGCCTAGACATACAGTCCATCCATACCATACCGTACCCACAAACTGAATGAGTTATTTATTCTAGAACATATCTATCAGGAAAGATGTTGTCATCTTTCAAATTCGGTATGCTAGGCCAGGTTGTGCAATAAGAAGTGCGTGAGTTAAGTTTCCTGCTATAGAAAGAGCTATTCTACATGCAAAACCAGACATATAAGGATCAAGAGCCTGCATTGCCTCTTACTCTAAAAAGAGGATAATATACTATGGGAGGATTGGATTGACCTTTTCGTAATCTAGAGGTATCCGTGGTCGAAGATCCACTAACAGATGTAGACATTGAGCAACGTCTTCGGATAGAGTCCGAAGTCAGTTAACAGGTTAGTCATGTCTTCCTCACTCTTCATCATTTCTCATTACTCCTGTTTACAATACGTACTTCCTTTTCCCCAGTCGACATTCCATTTTCAAATTATGCCCGTCTTGCGGGGTCAGAAGCTCAGTATATCGTGGAGAGACTCATCGACCACTGCTCAATGATCTTCCGATACTAGCGAATCCTGTTCCACGAACAGGGAAAGATTGTGCTAACGGCCTTATTCATTCCCCTAATACAAGAGATCTAGTAGTGGTCCCTATTTATTTGATACTCCTGACGTTTTTCTAACTAAACAAGAATTGCATTATTCGCCGCCTGGGCATGTCTTGATTGCCCTCCAGGGCTGTTGACGGTCTCGGGGCTTGAAGAGCGAACCGCCCAAATGATGGACGAAGCGAAGAAAGAAAGGCATTTTACAGAGTGGAAAAAAGATACTCCATACATATAGTATCTGACACATATCTTGGTGGATATGTTGTAATCCTCTTCCAACGGCCAAGCCCTAATTTGGCGTCAAAATTTCCTAAAACGGAAGGTGGTAGCTTTCAACAACTAGCAGCATTCGTTCTCGTTCCTCAATCCATGCATCATTTTAATTAGTGTCACAGTGTGTTCTAATATTATAGCCAAGCTTAGACGGTATATAATGATAGGAAAGAAGAGAGCAGATTCGCCATGACTAAGAAAGTAACTGGGGTGGCTCATTGCTTACTTTATTGATGAAACCAACTAGCTTAGAACCCCTCGGAGTACTGAATACTTACTACTACCTATTAACAACCTTTATGAGAATCAGTGTAGATATAAATTAAGAACGGACGTACTACGGACGAATTCACAGCTGCTTCGAGGATTTTAGGGACAGGTTTTGCTTTCCCAGTAGACTTTTGTTCTTAGTTTTCGGGTTTTTCTTTCTCCCCGACTCGGAGATTTCGTTCTGTGTCCTCATCTAGTTGGACGATGGATTCAAGATCCAGTTATTGAAATGAATGAGGCGAGAGAAGGGGACCATCAGATATCTCACCCTCATATTATCGGACAACATGAATGTAGTGGTAACAGCACCCATTGTTTCCAGACTCCAAGAGCCATCACAATAAACCCAGAAAGTTGCTCAGTCTAACATCCACTAATACCACCCAGAAGCTTTTCAATAACCAGAATTTCTTCCGCATCCCCGCAACCTGCTGCTGCTTCTGCTACTGACACATTGGGTAACTTCCTCCATTTAACCCAGGAGATAGCCGACAACCTGTATGCATTGTTGAAAAGAAAAAGAACTCCTATTGATTTTCGAAACGTAAACTGCACAAAAGTAACCTCAAGCTCGGATTGAGCTCCAACACGGAAACGAAACTATATACAGTGTAATAGAAACTCAAGCTAACCCCAATTCCCCCGTGAAAAGCAAGCCAGACCTTCGACTGCTCCAAATCGAAAAGCAAATATTTCACATGTAAAGGATCACGATGTCTGTTTGGGGTGAACTAGAGACAATCGTCATCGTGAGAAGATGCCGATAGTCATGTTATCGTACTCGAAATTTTTGAGTGATCGATCAAACAGGATTGTATAAAAAAGGAGAATAGATTGTGCAGAAATTCAACACACGGTATTCGGTCTATAATTGAAATGGTCGTAAGGATAATGATTAAAATAGCGGTGGAATCGATGGTAAAGCGTGTTGAGTAGAAAGATCAAATAAGGAGGGCTGTTTAGTTGTTCAATCGCCAAATAAGTTCCAATACTTCGTCGCCTCCCTCAACACGGCGAATGTAAAATTGTCGAACCTGGCCTCCCTCGACAATTACATCCTCAAGTCGGAGAGAAATCTTGTCTACTTCCTTTGACCGAAGTGGACCCAATGTACGCACAAAGGACTCGTCAGTCGAGCCATTGAGGTCATCCCACGTTTTTTCCATGGCGAATGCGCCGTATTCATCCGATATACTAGGTCCGTGATGAATTACCGAGTATCCATTCGTCAAAACCCATCCATCGGCGAATCTCCATTGGCGAAGTACGCAGTTCGTGCCGCAGACATCGCGAACGGCAGTCATTTTGACCACATCTGCCTCGAACCATGATTTCCAGTGATGCAGAGACACTGGGATAGAGCGCGCAGCTTCAAACCATCCGGATGCATCCACCATCAGATCTAACTGGTTGAGGCCAGTCTCCATCTCAAGCTTTGTGCGAGTGTATTGATAAACACAGTGAGCGATTTTTCCATCTCCGTGATCGGTACCAGCATCACATTCGTCCCAGACCCGGCCAAGTTCGTCCATCAAAGGACGAGAGAAGAACATTCCAGCTCCTCCGTAGGCAAAAATACCAAACATGGATAGTTGACTATCACTTTCTGTCACAGTGCCAATATAATGAGGCTTTGTGTCGTCGTATTTGCCCAACGTGTGCAAAAGTCGGGGCATGGACAAGAAGAAAGTATCATCATCCATGACACAGAACCATCTCGTTTCGGGACGGGCATGATCAGCCAAGAGCTTCACAAGCAACGAATACCGATTCTCGTAGTCAACATCAGACTCGTAAAGCTCAATATTTAACCCAAGACTCTTGGCCTTGCGCTGCGCTTTTCTCTGATCTGCACCAGGCTCAATAAAGACCAAAAATCGGGTGTTGGTATAGCCTGCCCACACCGAGAATGCATCCATTGAATCCATCAATCTCTCCATATTCGTGGAAATCGCAAAGTCAATATGCGAGGCATCCCTGAAAGGGAGCGAGGGAGGCACTCTGACGGTAATCGGTTCCGAGCAGTTGACAGTAGTTTCGACGTTGGACGACAAGGACATAGGCGGTTCATCGAAAAGGTTCAAATCCATTTGAGTCGTGATCGGTAATTCCTCCTTGTCGGTAAGGACAACATAAATTTCACGGCGGGTGTATTTAACATCACCACTCAAACCGTATCTCTCCACGACACCAGTATCGACATTGCATGTGCCTGATCCAGCTGTGAACGACGACGGGGGTTTGGCGGTCGATCCGGTACGTTCGTGGTCAAGACTGGAGATCGAAGGGGTGAATTGTGCCCGGCGACTGGAGAAGTTATAAGAAAAGAAGAAAAACAGAGCTGCTATAGTCGCTACTAAAATTAATCGTACTCTCTTCCTCTGTCGCGTGGCGGGGCCCGCGAAGAAGGCGTCCTTTGCGATGGACATGATGTCCGGCTGTGACCTGACCCTGTCACCCGTCTTACGGGTCTATTATTGCCGACTCTCGATAGTCGAAGAACAAATCGAGTCTCTCAACACTGTTTCAAACCGATGGATTATCGAAAATTATTGAATAGCGTCTATAGACTTCAAGGTAGTTGTTTGTGGTTAGGTGTCAAAATTTCTGAGCACGCCTGGTCCCGGCTCAGGGGAAGAAACGCAAAGATTTGAAAACGAGTGTCGGCGGGTCAGGAACCACTTTAGAAGGAGGAAGGCATGAAGGAGACGCAGCGAGCGAAAGACTGGTTCGGAGTGGTTGTTTCTCGACGGAGTATCTTATAAGTATAGATCGACGTGATGGGCGTGGACGTCGACTCGAAAGAGAAGTTCAGGAGTGTCTCAGAAATTGAAGATGAAATGACAAAGTGGCTGAACGCGGCAAGTACGTCCGACGGTGGCCAATCACGTGGGTGCCTCCACTCGGACCCTCGTGCTTTTCTTTGAACAACAACAACAACAACAAAGAAATGTAGGGGAGCAATAGGCGACTGCCTATTCCAATGTCATAGTTATATAATGAGGATACTCTTCTCCCATCTATCTGATCTCCTACATATTTGCTATACATTAAACCGTATTTCTCATAATTCTGCTGCACCATGGCTCCCTCCAATCTTCTTAGTGTGTTGCTTATTGTAGTGACGATTATTTCTTACATCCCTCAATATCAGCGCCTGCTCACTGTGGGCTCATCAGCCGGCCTCTCAATTGCCAGCATC
Source organism: Talaromyces sp. PYS2103 (assembly GCA_023625975.1). Lineage (NCBI taxonomy): Eukaryota > Fungi > Ascomycota > Eurotiomycetes > Eurotiales > Trichocomaceae > Talaromyces > Talaromyces sp. PYS2103. The sequence continues at coordinate 227,480 of JAMAGB010000011.1, read as the reverse complement.
CTTACTATGACACTGGTGGCTCAGGTTCAAGTGGCTACCATGTACTATCTCTTCACATCTGCACCGCACATGAGATACGGTGTTCCTATCAGCACACCACCTTCTACACGGGACTGGCTCAACCTCTCCCAGATCCTTATCCAGTGGATTTGTTCACTATTTCTGTATGTTGAAGGCAATCGATGATTGTTTATTTCTTATAGACTAAACCAAAAATTTCAACAGCTTTGCACTGGTCATCTATCTGCCCACTTCAACCACGAGGCCTGGGCCTGCATCTAGCGTCCTTTCTAAATTGGTGGCAGTATCGCTGTTGATCTTGCATGTGCTCTTGTTTATCCTCTCTGTTGCTGCAGAAGGTCGCCCGGAAGACGTGGTCTTCAATATTATACGCAACATCAATGCAGCTGTCATTAATCCTCTCTTTGCGCTCATGACCATTGTCGCCTTCTTCTACCAGGCTCGTGTCGTGCCATCTGCAGGTCAACCAAATGCCCTGAGCAACCGGACACTTGGTCTTCATTTCTTCACATTTCTCCTTCTTGCCATCTCATGGCCGTTCAGATTGATTCTTCCCCCTAATATGTGGCAGCTCGGATCAAAGCCGGCCATATTGCTGGAATGGTACCCTTGGGTGGGATGGGCCTGTGTCAACAATGCTATCTTTGCGATTGGCCAAGGTATGATTCTACTCCTCTATAGTGGTAGAATGGGGTTTGATGGCACGAGCAGGTTTACTGATGAGCGCCGGCCACTAATCAACCCAGAAGAAAGAACTCTAGATACGTAGGAAGCAGAGTAGTTGATGTATCTATAGCTAGCTTGCGGCTTGTTTTTACACCCAGTGTCTGCCTACCTCATATGACTAGATGTCCAATTTGCCAGGGTTTTTAATTCTATAGTACATTTCAATATATCTTTAAATCCCAGCTCCAACTTCCCTTCAGCTCCAGGCCTACATATGTAGGCAAGAGTCCTATATCTCAGTAGAAATGACCTAATCTCAAACCCTCAGACTTCTGTGATCCGGAAACCACCTCAACTTGGAACAACTACATCTTAATACACAATCTGCGATAGTGTGTCTAACATGGGAAACAGCAATCCATCTGGTTCTCCGCTGCGGCGTACTTGGTAACCCCACAGTCAGGTCCGTCACGAGGATTCCAGCCGCCGACGGTACATTGTGCTCCTCCATTCGGTTTTTTGCTTTGCCAGCTCAGACTTCCATAGGTAAATTGAATATAGTCATGCTCATGTTCCCCAGTGATGGCGAGTGGATAGGGGAGAGGGCCTTGTACGGCAGTACCGTTGCCAACGTTGATTGGGTCACCCATTTCGCCATTTCGGGAATCTGACCCTGGCTCTGGCCATGGCGTCCGGTAAATGACATTCTTGTTGTTGTCGAGAAGGGTTATGTTTGCATACAGATCATCTGATTCCGGGTTGCAGTTTTCCCACTCATTGAGATGGAAGCAACATGTGCCTTTGGCATAGAGGGACTTAGTGTCTGAAATATACTGATTTACGATTGCTCTGTATATGGCCCGATGAAAAGCCACTTGTGGATGAAACACCTTGGCGCGGGAGCCAATGACATCTGGCCAAATATCGAGCTGAGCAGTCACGCTGTCACCTACTGTCCGATTCAGCTGGTCATAGTCAACCTTTGACCAGAATTCGGCGAGATAGTCTGTCCAAAGTGTCGAGCTTTGATTCCAGGCGAGGGTGTTGACGTTGCTCTGCCCAACGCTGTTCAAATATGCGATGGTGGGATTCGTTGTATCGTCATTCTGGTTGTAGGGATAGTGCCAGAACCACAGGTTGGGGTTATTCTGGTCTGGTTCCTTGATACCTGGCTCGCAGAAGCGATGTCCTCTTCCCGTCAAGCCGTCAATTCTTCCCGTCAAGCCGTCGATGTCAATATACTTAACATTGCTTCCACTATTCCGGTTAACGGCCTGTTGAATCGCAGCATTCAACGTCAGAATCATCGCGTTGATGTCGGAACGCAAGTCAACAGTCAACAAAGTGTGCTGCTGGCCATCAGGGTTAGGGTTCGCTGTTCTCGCAAAAGTCACATTATTGCACATTGTGGTGTGATTGTTGAAAAATTGAGCATAACCAGTCACGTAAAGTCGAAAGCTGCTACCGCTTGCACTCTGGCCATATTGGACGATCTTCTTGATCACTGAATCGATCTTGGATATCAAATCATTGCTTGGCTTGTTTTTGTCCCCGTCTTGACAAATCAAAGACCATGATAGATCCCTCTGCTGGTCGCAAGTACGCTGTGTGAAACCTGAACTCAAAGGCCACCTTAGACAGGTGTTAGTCTTAAGTCTCTCAGACAACCGTTCCTTGGTCTGTTCAACTCACGGAAATCCATCCATGATGCAATTATTCAAAATGCCTGGCAAATCAATGTCATCTCCGCCGACACTGAGTGTGCCCATTGTGGGTTTACCACTGTTTGGCCTTGGATAGAATTGCCAGTTGGATATACTAGCCATGACTGCCATTGGGGGATGGAACTGGTTTTCCTCCACCTCTTCAGCTTTAGCCCCGGAGCAGGCGACGTTGTTAAACCTGCCTCCTGATCCATGTAGCAGGTTGTCTCGGTCATCTTCGATCAAAACGGGGTAAGCTTGGTCATAACGTAGACATCGGCGTCCATCAGTGTAGTTTCCAGAGCCAACACCAGAGGCATATGAGTCGCCCCATGCAGTCCACTCGAAAGAAGGTGCCCGTTCCTGGAGCTGTGCCTTCCCATCAGCGTTCACTGTAGGGTGGGCGAGGAGAGGCGCTGCAAACAAGAAAAAGGTAAGAATTTTCATGATAGCGTAAATGAAAGTTGTAAGTTGAATATAAACGAGCGTGTATTTGCAAGATATCGTCTTGCATCTTTAAATTGTTACTGGCCTGGCGGAAGATACTTAAATTTATGATTAGATGCTAGAATGATTGAAAAGAAAATAAAAATCAAAAAGACAGAATCTGACTTCCATTCCTGAAACATGCTGATTAGATGTGGTTGTATTCGGCGACTATTTAGTAGGCAGGAGAGCCTTGCTTCTTTCTATATTGGGTTAGATATGACTCGATATAAGACGTCCCTTCTTTACGAGCCTCGTCAAATTCCCAGGATCATTCAGCACAACGGACAATAATTTATCTCTTACGGCTGAGCGATGACAGTCGAGAAATGACAGAATGTTGAGTGTCTGCCACTAATGTACTGTTTGCTTAGCCTTCATAGCTCATCAGTGCATGAAGGATAAAAATATCTTCTGCATGCAGTGTGAACAAAACTAGGAACAGTGCAGCTTTTTGGGGTCCATGTCACTTGATGACAGTCATAGGAGTTTCGGAAATACTTCGGTAAGAATTTTAAATATCCCTGTCCCTGAGTCCCTGACAGCAGAGGACTTTTTTAGGGTTAGCCTGATATTGCAAGACTCTATAAAGAGAAAGAGATTGCATTATACTCTAATGCAGCTTATGTTCTTTGTTCTACCCAAATGGGGAAAGTTAGGGTTAATCGCGAGTCAGACACTACACAATGACGTACCCCCGGGGACTCAGCCTCAGTCAGGGACCCCTATACATATGACTACCTCTTTGCTCTCGTCCAATTTTCCTTTAGTTTTTAACCACGATACTGCACCCAATTCTTACCTTCTACCATGCTACTCTGGGCCATCTCCGTGCTATCCACCGCTGCATTAGGCAGAGTAGTCGAGCGAGACCGACAACATCCTTTGACACTAGGAAATGGAGGCATACCCGGCGATTCTATGTTACATTGTGTCCAGAATCTCAGAAAAGCGATGTGCTAGCCATCGAGCGTATTGTCAACCGTCCCCAGATGCCTATTCTGTATGTCTTTACAATGATTTGACCGTCTGCTTGGGTGTGATTTCTGATCTGGCTGGGGTGTCCAGTAACGAAGAAGTTGACGTTTATATTTGGGGTGATGATACTATTTCCATTATTATTACCCTGTTTCTTAAATCCGCTTGAATAATTTGTCTGACTGATGTCTATAATATGCAGGCAACTTGACCCGTGACATTTCGGGTTCCTCAACCGTCGAATATCAGATCAATGTGACCGCAAACACTGGACAGTCTGGCGCGCTTAATGGCACTTTTCACATCTGTGACTATCTCGAGAAGATGCACCAGCCTCCTGATTCGAACGAACCAGAAAAAGCATGCCCCCCAAGTAAAGGGCCTGTATTTATTGATTACGCATTTTGGTTTGCAGACTGGCTGGTCGCTCCGGTATGTATTATTTGATGACCATCCATCTTTGAAGCAGGCCAATAACTGAGCCTTCGTGGCTCCTTTGTATAGGGACAATGGAGCGTCAAACTTGACGCCAAGACCCCAGAGGGAGACAGGATCTATTGTCTTCAAACAGAATTCAGTCTCCAATGTGCTCCAGAACATGAGGGCCCAGAGTGTCTGCGCAACGCATCTGATGTACTCAGAATCGGGTGGATGCTGCAAGATTAAATGGACGATGAGACATAGCTGGGGTTTGATATTTCCCACTGGGAAATGAAGTACCAATGTTATATTGTGCAATCAATCATTTCGACGTTTTTTTCTTTATCTTTTTTGTAAACATCGGCAATATTAAATATCTATACATGAAAGATTGCGGCCAAGGATATGATATCTAACTGTCCGACTAATCATGAGCATATTTCGCCTGTTTGGAAATCAGTTTTACGCTAAAAGTTCCTTGATTGCTGGATGCAATCTATGGATCTGTCATTATTCAGATATCAACATATATGAATCCTCCAGGGCATTCAATAAGTGTCGTTGGACGTATAATTCACATGCGGCGCAAACCTCATCTCCACGGCCCCAACATCAAAAACACTCACAACGTTCTTCTGGAAAGTATCTCCCAAGATATACAAATCCTCCGAAGCATCATCGCCACCATCATCAATGCCAGAAATACACAAATTATCGCCCACGTACAGAATCATATCTAAGGGGTTGATGGTAAACTCTGTCCCGCCAATGGTGATGGAGTGCTTGGGCGCAGTTGCGTTACAGGCAACGACATATGCACCCTGGTCATCATTCCAGGTGGCTGGGGGAGAGAAAGCGGCGTTGACTTTGTTGGCCATGCTGGTAGGATAATAGTTTAGGGTTGTGCCGGAGTCAACCTGTCCAGGTTCAGTTTGTTATTGCGCCTGACAGGATGGTAGGATGAACTTACAATGTACTTGGCAGCCGATCCACCGGAAAGAGCCTTTCCGTTCAGATTGATACTATCAATCTCAATGGTATAAAAGTCGTACGCTTTGGTATACCCTTGTATCGAAGTGACAAGGATCGGTGTGCTGGCAAACGTCTCATCAAAGTCAATAGGCGGGAGACCTCCAAGCGTGAGATATCCAGCCGGGCCGGATATGTCGCGTAGGATAGCGAGACTGAAGTAAGACTCAACCAGGCCCTTCTCGTACATGGTTGTGAAGAGAGGATTGTACACTTTTTGTTTGCCGCTGGAGGTGTACGCGCTCGTTCTGTAGACTCGTTAATGCATTGCCCAATCTGGAAGCGGAGGGAGACTTACAGAGCAGGATAAGCGAAACCGGTCAATCCAGAGGTCGTCCCATCACCATCCCAACCCGTATAATTCCCAAGTGCAATAGTCTGACCCTCAACAGCGATACCAGCCAAGGTAACAGTTTCGGTACCCATGATCCCCTGCAAGAACTCTCCATCTCCATATCCAATACTGAAATTTTCATTCTTGATAGCCGCAAATGTCTTTTCGACAGTATACGGCGTACCAAATCCGCAATACGACTCGGACTCTTGCTTTTTAGTCGAAACATCCACACATTCAAACCCTTTCTCAACGACCCAGGTGTCACTCGAACCCGTGTCGAGAATGACATCAAAGGTCTGTGTACCAATCATAATCGAAACCGCGAATTCCTGACCTTCGTCGAGAGAAATCAATCCCGTGGAGCCATTAGCTGCAGGAGGCGTCAAGCCCTTGAGATGAGCGGCGCTATGTTTGGCGCTTCCGCTGTTAACTCTTTTCAATTCGACATAATTCGCCGATTTGGAGGGGTTACTTGAAGCAGCAAAAGCTGTTGGTTTCCAGGTTGTGGCGCTGATCCCTCTTTTGGTCTGGAGAGATGAGGTAGCATGTTTGTTTGATTTGATGGGCGTTGCCGACGCTCCTCCGAGAGAGGAGAAGAGTAGGGCAGCAGCCACGGATGAACTAGGAATGAAGCGCATAGTGCAAGAATTATCTGGGTGCCTAGTAGAAGTGATTTCTCATTAGCATCATCACGAGAAGGGAGCTGATTTAAGGAGTTTATATAACTTATAGGTCTTATCAGCAACGGAGCTGCCCGATTAGGTATCAGATCATCTCGTAGATCAAGAAGACTTCAAATATACTCTAATAAAGCTTAACCAGGTGTTAAGAAGCTAGGTGTACATCCGTTTAGACATGAACTTTGGAGGAGGCATGGTTCCCATAGGCCACAAGACGGCCCTTGTACTAGCGCTATCTGTGATGATGGATCGTGAAACGGAGAATTTACTCCATGTGTACATTATGGATACTTATCCCATACATTTTTCCTTGAGTTGGTCCACTAGACATACGGTTGAAGATGCAAATATGCAGTCCAATTCGCAAGGATGGTAGCTCTATCTGCTGCATGTATCTGCAGAATTGCTCGTATACAAAACTCATCACCTGCCAATTCGAGGAAAGGCCGCGTCAGCCACAAGATAGCAGCGTAGTATAAGCTTAAATGAACCCCTCACCAGTCTGGCTTAACTCCGCGGTTAGGTCTAGAATGGGAAAGATGAAATTAGTAATTTCTGAAGGTTCTCAATGTTGGTAGAAGTTGCTTATTCTGAAGGGAGTGTCGGACAAAGATCTTATACTATTCTACCAAAAAGAGGGACACCCTAGGGTGTTCCCGGGCTCCTGTTCAGTGATCTATGTTGATGTTTCAACAATTCAATGTGCAATGAACTAAGCCAACTATACACATGGTTTCGAGGTCACTTCCTTACCCAATGCTGAGCCCTCCGGTTCATCTCCATTATCGGGATGTACGTACGACCATGTGATCTGGGAAGCCCTCACAAGGCCCACGTTCCACTCTTCGAAGGTTCATACAACATATCACGGACGACCTTTATGAATTTCCCCAGCTATAAAGACTGAATTTCCCTCTTGTTTAGGGAACAAAACTATTAAGAGAGAGCATAACCATCTTTGTATGTATCTTAAAAAATGGTCTTCTGTCTCATTTGTCGGTACCACACCAACCAAAACTCTGATTCAACGGATAAAATACTCCCAAAAGACCAGAAGCGCAAAGCTGACAGGGACCATCTCGGCAGACTACAGAAGAGAAATTTAGTAGAGTTGCAGTAGAGCGCGAGGAGAACTAGATACTTTAAGGATAGGTGCAAGCGGAGCCAATGGATCAGTCTGTATCGCCAAGGTCAACAACTAATCTCTAGCAGCAGGGAGGCAAAAAGAACACGCCGAGAGCAAAATATTCAGTCCTGCATAACGTCGTTATTACCTCGAGGTTCTTTTTCATATTTTGGAATCACTGACCTGTAGAGAAATCTCGAAGGCGGAAGAGGCAATGCAAATTGTCATCGGAGAAAAGTATCGACTGTGATTTCGAGTAAAGTGCAGGAAGGGTAAAGGCAAACCATTTTTGACTTTCAAGAAGAGCAGTCGAATATAGGACATGAGGCGTGGCCTCAGAATGTTCCAAAGCCAGCATCGAGAGGACTTGGTAGATGTTAGATACTACTATCGACGTATTTTGGATTCGCATGATGATCAATTTCAGATGCACAATCGTGTATCATACAGTGGATAAACCATCTGAAGTGTATAGTATTATACCCAGATACCAAGTAAAGATTTATTGTTAACTGGTAATCAAGGCAAAATCTACAAATACTTGGCGAAGAAGGCTCCAATCTCCTTGTATCTGTCATCGACAATAAATATCAGCAGACTTTTCAAAGATGATCATTCATAAAGACAACACTAACCCTCGCTCATACTCCTTCTTATTCTCGGCATCATCAAGATTCGCTCGTGCACCCATCCAGCCGTGGTGCATGGTAGCGTAAGTATCGGCATAAGATCCGAGGGTGCTCTTCTCAAAAACGGCCTTGTATTCGGCAGTCACGTCTGTAGACTCATCTTTTGAGGCGAGGACTACGTGGGGAATGACTGCGTTCTTGGCATCGGCGGCGTCGTACAGTCTTGATGTCCATCAGAATACTAGTTCTTTCTGTCTAATGTATGAGAACTCACCCGGGATGTACTTGGCCGGAGACAGCGTATTCAGTCCCTTCAGTGGAGCTGAGGACGGCAATCTGATATGCAAACGTCAGTACAGATCAGAAGATAGTCCCTTCGATTTCAGATGATGAGCTCACCTTCCCACCCCAGCACAACCCGACAATGCCCCATTTCTCGATGCCAGGATATTTGTCCTTCGCATCCTCCAACCAAGCCTTCAACTTAGACAAGACCACTGGCGGCGCAGCACTCGTCGCAAAGAAAGCCTGAAGAGCAGCCCCCTTCTCCTCAGTGTCCGGTGGAATCCATGTATGGAGAGCGTATTCATTCTCCAACACGTCCGGAACAAAAGTCACTGCACCGGTTTGCGCGGCTAGCAGGTCTGCTCCTTGCAGGGTTTGGGGGTAATAACCAAAGATGTCGTAGATTACGACGATACCGGCTTTGGAGGATCTGTCTCCGGCAACATCTGGAGATCGTGGTCAGGGTTTTTGTATCTCGTCTGATGAGGTAGTTACAATGGCCACATACATGTATCAAAATTGGCAATCTTTACTACAGGGACTTTTTGGTTGGTCCCTATAGGGGTCCGAGTACAGCAACTTTCGGCAGTCGACATGATGTATGATGTATACGGTATTAGATTCTTTGCAGAACGCACCCAACGATAATGACTTAATAAGAAAAATGAGCACGAGAATAGAGACCCATCGGGAGGTTTTATACCTGCTTCCTATGCCGTGATATCCATCCCCATCCCCTCAAGCCCCGCTGTTAGAACAAAAAAGAAGGACGGCTAATCGGTCTCTAATCCCGGCATTGGCCATGATGTGAAGCCAATGAGAAATTGCATATTCACAGATGCACTACTGATTGATACCCTGTTTCGGCCCGGGACCGGTCAATTAATTGTCAGCCTGGGACGGATTCGAAGTCGTGCTGTGGATGAAATTGAAATGATCCTGATCATGGCAAGGAATTAGCTATATAAGTTCTGGAGACTCAGTGGAGAGCGTAAGAATGTACGTGAAGTCCTGGGTAAGGCATCAAGGCAAAGAACACTACGGGATGGGATAAGGACCACTAGTGCAAAGCCCCCGAAAGGGAAATATGATTCCGCACAAGCAAGACCGCTTGGATGGACGTCCTCTCGTTCTACTCTGCTGGATCTCCCAATTGCAATTAACAATCTTGAAAGCTTATGGTTCGGTTTAGCTCATTTACTACTAGAAGGATAACAATGGAATGAATCAATCGTCATCCTGATACCATTAACCGATCGCTATACCGACCCCGCCGTCGACACAATTTCTCCGAATTCTTTCCTCCACGACCACCACCAAAAATATCAAAATGACCGCCACAGTCCAATCGTTACGGACTCTCCTTCAACGCTCTACAATCGAAGATCACGACGAAGTCCTCAAGGCAAGCAATGAATTACTGAAAAAATCCAAAACGGACATTCAAGCCCAACATTCAAAAGTGGTGGCGTTGATCAAACTCGATCGATACGACGATGCATTGCGTGTGTTTGAAGGTGCTGGGGATGATCTGAAAGGCAAAGCGGCAGTGGAATATGCTTATGCATTGTATAAATGTGGGCGGTTAAGGGAGGCCGCGGAGGTTGCTGCGAAGTCTGCAGCAGGACGAGGTGCGAAGCATGTGGAAGCTCAAGCTGTATGCTTTACCTTACCTTGAAGGTTTTACTCTGAGAAAATGATCGGAACTGATTTCTTCTGTCATGTAGAGCTACCGTGCCGAGAATTTCGCCAACGCCGCGACGATATACGACGGCCTGTTGAGAGACGAGGAAGAGCTGGGTAACGAGTACAATGACTTGCGCATTAACACCTGGGCTACAGATGCACAGAGATTATGGCAAAGAGAAGGCGATTTGTCCCGACCGAGGAAGCCTGCTCGAGAAGATCTGGAATCATTCGAGACAGCCTACAATGCGGCTTGCGCAAGTCTGGCGAGGGGTGATCTCAAGCAGGGCGAGATACTGCTGAGACGAGCAAAGGGTAAGTCAGCAGTTCAATACACAGTGTAGACCATAGGCTCATTCGTACAGAACTTTGCAAGACATCCGAGGAATTATCACCGGAGGAGAAAGAGAGCGAGCTACTGCCTATTACGATCCAGCAGCTTTACTCGCTTATCAGCCAAGGCAAAATAGAAGAAGCCGAAGAGATTGTGAAGGAAATTTCACTCGACAAGTAGGTAACATCTCCTTGTGGTCCGTCGCTTTTGCTCATACCGTCTAGCATTGCAGAGAAGTCAACTACCAGAATCGCCCAGAATAACATCCTCATTACACAACATCTGAATATCAATCCTTATATCTTACACAAGAAGTTCCACGATGCCCCGGAGCCCGAAGGGAACGATACATTCTTCAAGTTTCAATCAGATACTATCGAGGCAAATTCACATGCTCTTGATCTACAAGTCCAGAAATATGATGGCGTGATCCGATCAACGACCAAGGCTCTGGCACAGCGACCTTATCCATCCACCGACCCCCACGATAACTTGCTATCAATTTATAATGCTGCTGCCCGAGTGCGTGGTGAAACCAATCAGAAGGCTATTCAGGAACTACGTTCGTTACTCGACCGACGGCCCAAGGATCTTGGGCTGGTCCTTACTATCGTTCAATTGTATGCTGGGGTAGGAAACACTACATCAGCCATCAATGTCTTGGAAGGCAGTTTACGGTCTCTCGAAGAGTCGATTTCTGAGAGCGATCAAGCTGTGCGCTACAATCCTGGGTTGGTTAGCGTTTTGATTGCGCTATATCAACGCGAAGGCCGCAAGTCACATATCAAGACAGAGCTTGCCAAAGCAGCATCGTTCTGGCGTCAACAGAGTAGCGACCAGCAACCATCCTCGCTGTTGCGAGCTGCAGCCGCTTCTCTACTTCATTCGTCTGACCCTGCCGATCTGGCCATTTCTCAGGAACTATTCAGCACTCTGCGACAGAAGAATCCCGCCGACAAATTCGCACTCGCGGGCTATGTAGCGTCCTTCGCTACCAGTGACATCCAAAAAGTGCAAAAAGAACTCGACATCCTACCGAGATCTCAGGATCTTGTATCCGACATTGACGTCACGACCTTGGAAACGGCCGGTGTTCCCCAATCACAAGCCAGTCTTGCAGCTAATGCCGCAGTCATCGCAGGTGCCCGTAAGAGAGCGGCAAAGGAACAGCAGCATGCTCGGGAGAAGAAACGAATCCGCAAGTCGAAACTCCCCAAGGATTACGACGCGAGCAAGAAGCCTGATCCGGAGAGATGGCTACCGCTTCGTGACCGATCCTCATATCGGCCGAAGGGCAGGAAGGGGAAACAAAGAGCAGCGGATAGGACCCAGGGAGGGATTGTGAATGAAAAGGTTGAAGCAGAGAAGCAAAAGGCTGCTACTGCTGGAGGCGGTAGTACTTCGGCGAAGAAGAAGAAGGGCAAGCGGTGATCGTACTTGACATGCTAAGGAGTATGACTGTATGACCGTCTGTATTGTGTCTGGCCGTACACTAGGCACGTACACAGCCACGTACTACAGCCAAGATAGTACTAGCTCTGTAATCAATTACCCCTCAACCAGCGGAAACCCCTCTCTCTAAGCCACAGTTCGTTGTATCGTGTCATGTCATGTAAGTTCGGAAATAACTCTAACAACAGTCATGATTTAATCCATTCCATCCAGCTTCTTCTTTCTCTTGCCATTGTTTTCTCAACTTGATTTCTTCTATTGCAACTTGAAATACTGAACCACCCGTGACCGAATAACCATGGGGGTAAGTACACCCATACCAACCTGTTCGAATCCAGCGATCTATTTCCATGCACGATACATAGCAACAACGACTGCGAATAACTAACAACAACATCCCAACAGTTCGCATCCAAAATCGCAGCTAGTCAACCTCCAGGCGGCGGAGGAGTATACTCTGGAGCTCCCCCAGCTGGGTATACAGGAGGTCCTCCACCGGCACAGGGCGGATCTCAGTACGTAAGTACATGTTCCTTTATGGCGCGAGAATTATGTGAATATGTGATCAAAAATTACATGCCTAACTGACGCCCTGAAAACATACAGCCAGGCCAACAGCAGTATCAGGCATATCAACCCCCTCAGCCACAGGGAGGGCAGCAGCAACCCCAGGCCGGTGGCACGGTAGGTCCATATTTATTTCTCTCCTGCTAGTTAAGGCATCCATCCGTCCATCATCTATAAGCTTTTTCTTCTTAGCCTTGTCATCTCAGCTCACCCCTCTTTCCTTCTCCCCTCCTCTCTCTCTTTACACCCAGCCACTGTTCATTAAATTTCCTCCGTTCTTATTTATCGTTTCTTTGTTTTATTCTTGTCTTCACCATGTCCCGCCCGTACGGACAATACCCAGGCCAGCAACCTCCATACCCTCCTACGTCATCCCCGCAACCACCGTATCCCGCATACAGTCCTGCTCCTCCTCCTCAACAACAACCTCCTTCTTCTACCACTCCAGGGTATTCTCCCCAGCAACCACAATATAGTCAGCAGCAACAGCAGGGTGGTTATTCGAGACCCCCCGCCCCTCTGCCGCAATACGGTGGTGTCCCGCAGCAGCAGCAGCCCTATGGTCAACCCCCGCCGGGACCAGGACAGCAATTGCCTTATCCACCTGCTTACAACAATCCCGGCGTTCGTTTATCCATGCTTGATTGATTGTTTTTGTCGAATTCTGTTTTTATTTTCTATCTTTCGACAAATTCAGGACTAACTTTTGCGACTGTATAGGGCTCCTACGGCGCGTATCCTCCCCAAGGACCTCCCCAAGGACCTCCAGCAGGATCAGGCAACTACGGCCCGCCCCGTCCAGGCGCCTCTCCCTGTGCCTTAGGTTATAGCGGCCCAGCTCGTGTTGCCACACCCCAAGAACTTTCAACCTACAGGAACCTCTTGATCGCAACCATCCAAGAGCGACAGCTTCAACCGTTCTACCCGCCCGACAAATTAGAGCAAGTCGTTCGAGGTCTTGAAAATGCACCCGACCGTATTCAGCGACTCATGCGTGAATGGAACGTCGGTCAGGAAGTGGCCATGGATGTCATTAAATTGGCTTTGTTCGACACCGTGATCTACGTCGACGACAGTGGCTCCATCCAATTCGAAGAAGATGGAAGCCGATTGACTCAATTGAAACAAATTCTCGGTCTCATCGCCACCGCTGCATCCAAATTCGATCAGGATGGTGTGACTATTCGATTTATGAACTCCGACGAACGAGGTGACCATATCCGTAGCCGCGAAGATGCCGAAGCTCTTGTGTCGCGTGTCCGATTCTCCGGTCTTACACCCATGGGTACCAGTCTGAAGAACAAAGTATTGGACCCCTTGGTTTCTGGTCCTGCTCGATCTGGTCGTCTTGAGAAACCTGTGCTGGTCATCACAATTACTGATGGACAGCCTGCTGGTGAACCGCACGGCGCCGTGAAAGATGCTATTCGCTCTGCTACGGACGAATTGTCTCGTACTCGCTACGGCCGGGGTGGTGTGAGCTTTCAGTTTGCGCAAGTCGGCACTGATTTGCAAGCGCGCCAGTTTTTGGCTAAGCTCGATGAGGACCCTAGCCTTGGTGGATTGATTGATTGTACTTCTAGTGAGTTGCACCAACCCATCTCTTGAGATGTGTTACTAACTATTGAACCAGGCTTTGAAGTTGAGCAGGACGAAATGTCTCGAGCCAACCCACCCGTGAACCTTACACGAGAGCTCTGGGTATGTCGCCCCTCCTGAATTTGTACAAGGAGAAACACTAATTTGTCTGTGCAGGTCGCCAAAGTCATGCTTGGAGCCATCGACTCATCCTACGACACCAAAGACGAAAAATCACAAGCTCCACCCGCTCCAGCAGGAGGCCAGTACGGCGGCGGTGGTTATGGCCAAGCACCTCCATACGGTCAACCCCAGGGCGGATATCCACCACAACAAGGCGGCTACGGTGGACAGCAGGGATACGGCCAGCCCCCATCACAGCAAGGATATGGCCAACCTCCCCAACAACAGGGATACGGTCAGCCTCCTCAGCAACAGGGATACGGTCAGCCTCCTCAGCAACAACAAGGATACGGTCAGCCTCCTCAGCAACAGTACGGTGGATATGGATCTCCTCCACCAGCTCAGGGCGGACCGTATGGTCAGCCTGGATATCCGCCTCAGCAGGGATATGGCGCGCCACCTCGTCGATATTAAGTAGCCTTATTCACGAAGTTTAATGATGCGGCGGTTTTGAAGGTTGTTGTGACGATGAAGGGAGATGAGATGAAACTATTCGAGGAATGAATAGGCGAGATTGACGATGGCTCTGTATAGTGTATGAGATATTTTTTCCAAAATTCATATCCTTTTCTTCTCCTTACCCTTATCCTTCGGGATTTATTGCTAGTAGCACCATCGTATCCCAAGGTCGTGTATGGACTCTTGAGAACCTTCGAAGTTTACCTACACTATACGACGTAGATGAATGCAGTCAGATCAAACTGGATTTTTGAAATCGGATAGTTATATGTATATGTATATTCCTATGCATGTATGTACATCAACCTCACTTCCCCCCAAACCAACCCGTATGTATATCATTCACTCATCGTCACTACCTAGGTATCCTAGGTAGGTAACTGTACTCGCATAAAAAAGATCATAGTCATAGGGTATTTCGAACTTTCGAACCACAAAACAGGGCAAAAACAAACAAACAAACAATACATATATGCCGTGCATTCTAAAACGAGAAGAAAAAAAAGGAAAAATCACAAATGCCCCCTTTTTATAGACCCAAAGCCTTTACTGAACAAGTCATGAATGTCATGCGATTTTCGTCGGGGGTTGTTGGATGTTGATGCCACTGAGCCTGAGCGCGCAACAACGTCGACAATGGCGGCTTCTTCGTCGATTTCAGCACCTCGGGAGGCCAAGGGGGGGTGGTTGAGGTCGGTTGTTGTTCTGGGCCGGTTGAGGTATTCATTTACTTCCCTTTCTCGAGCCAACTGCTCCTCTTCGTCACGCGCGATTTCCAGGCTGGATTTGACTTTGTCGCTGCTGCGGTCCCAGCCTTGTTGTAATTCTGATGCGGCGGCTTCTTCGAAGCGTCGCTTGATCGCGGGGTCGCGTTCGAGGTGTTGGAAGATGTCGACGTCTGTTGGGAAGAAGTATTGTCGGAATAATGTCACTGTCGTCTCGAACAGGAGGACAGATGCGATGATGAGAAAGAGGACAGCCCAGAAGTTGAGACTGCGGCCAATGCGAGTTAGGAAGTTGCCATGCACGTCGTAGATGGATTTTCCGGATGTGGCGTCGTCGTAGCGGGTTGAGAGGATGATGTTCCAGAGGAACCAGCCGCCGATGGAGACGATCAGGACGATGGCGGAGACGATGGTTTTGTAATGGATTTCGAGGAATTGGAGTTTGAGGTTGATGATCGTTACGCATGCGGTGAATGTGAGTAGACCCATTGGGAAGATGGTGTTGTCGATGCCCATGAGCGATTGGCCGAATAAACCGTACATTGTGTAGAAGACGATCACCGCTTCAATCACCGCCATCAGTGCCCAGCCTAGATAAATGCGAATGTTGAAGCCTTGGTTGCGTTGACCCTTTGTGTATAACTCAGGAACAGCAAGTAAAGTCGAAGCGGAGAGGTCCTTTTCCAAAACACCTAAAAATATCACGGCCAGAGAGGTGAACAAGGTATTGAACATACTTAACGACCAGTTTTCGTACAAACTTGTGCCCGTGTAGCCATTGTAATGTTGAAACAGAGCTTGAGTAAGGTAGAACAGCATCTCCTTCCAGAATGTTCCCAATGTGTATTTGCAAATCCGGTTGTAGTTCCAGCGACCGTGAACAAGAAGAAGCTTGAGCAAGAAGCGAAATTGTGCAATGGAATAATCCGATATCCTAGCGGCTTGAAGACCTTCCTTTCCAGTAATACCAATCCCGACATGCGCTTCTTGAATCATAGCAATGTCATTGGCACCGTCGCCGATTGCCAAAGTAATCGCATTTAACACATGTTTTCTCACGGATTTGACCAAAAACGCCTTTTGCTTGGGACTGGCACGGCAACAGATGACAGAGTCGACCATAATGGCCAGCTTGAAGAACCGAGGCATCAGGATTTCGTCGCCTTCAATTATGGACAACGTCTGTCCATCAATTACCAGCACTGAATGTGCCATTCGACCCTTGCGGATGCTATTGATGGTGCTGACAATTGTCCTCTCGACGTCACCAGCCTCATGGTCTAGGATAATAAGCTCGGAATACTCCTTGACAAGTCGACACGAGTGGCCGATATTGATTGCCGTCTCACGTTTGTCGCCAGTCAACATCCAGAGCTTAATATTCGCGCGTCGCAACTTATCGATTGCCTCTGGTACGCCCTTTTGAAGTTTGTCTTCAATCGCCGTGGCACCAACTAGCTCAAGCTGCATTTCAATCTGCTCGCCCACCTTCTCGATCTTTGCCTGTCGGTCTACCAAACTAGTGCTTGCCTCTTGGTATGCTTGCTTCCATTCTGTGTAAGAAGCCTCATCCAGGAAACGAGAAGCATACATCAAAGTACGCAAGCCCTCTGTGGCGAAGTCATTCAAATGTTGGAAGCATCGTTCAAACACAGCATGATCATCAACAACCAGACTTTCTTCAACCAGATACCCATCATCATCCTCTTGGAAAGAAGGTCGGCCGTCAGATGAAGCCATCGAGTTTCGATTGAACTGGGTGGATGGTCGGGGGCTGTAATACTCATCGCCATTGTCTCTGTTCAGCATACCACCATCGGTCTCGCGGTCCTTGAGCCAAATGTCAACACTACGACGTAGAGAATCACGTTTTCCGGTAAGTCCACTTGACCGCCTCCGTGAAAGACTCGGGTTTCGAACGTTGATAGGACTTTGGTGCTCGCTGTTACGTCGCATGACCTCAAAGGCTTCCTCCGCTTTCCGTTGGCTGGCTCGTCTCTCAATTTGCACTGCCTTTTGTTGTGCCAGTGACGCCTGTCGAAGTAATTTCGTAACGATCGAGTCTGCGCCTTTACAAAAGAGGCAAATCCGTTGATCTGGCATTCGCACAATCACTGACATTCTTTTTCGCGCACTGGTGAATTCAATCACATCCAAAACCTCGTAGACTTCATCCCATGGATCATCATCATGACCAGAAGGATAAGTCCGAACAGTCAAAGTGTTTTGTTGTCGATCCATAACCAGGTACCCTAATTGCTGTGCTGCGGTTACCAATGCCATCTCGTCAGGAGATGCAGCTTGATAGGTAATATTGCCAGCCTCGTCTTGTTCAGGTATACAAGTATGACATAATGCTAAAGACAGAATGAAAAACTTGGCCTTGCGAGCGAACAGAGTATGGGGTTTGCGTTGGATGTATTCCAACATCTGCATGGTATTGCCCCCACGAAAAGGCTTGCCATGCGCGATCGACCGAGCACGAGAGGGTTGGTCATGCGCAGACGCCATAGACATCCGAATCGACGATGCTCCATGTATGCTCTCCACCCCGGACTTGCGACTCATTGCTTTTTTCCCTTTGACGCTTCGTTTTTTGTGTATTAACCAGTGCTTGTCAGCATCTCGTGCGGCTTCCTCGCGCAGATCGGAATCGTGAAGCCACGCGGTACCAGCGACACTCATCATGCGAAATTTCATAGTATTGTTCGTTAATGTGCCGGTCTTGTCGGAAAAGATGTAACTGACCTGCCCGAGTTCCTCGTTGATAGTCGACGTTCTTGCTTCAAGAGGGGTATCTGATTCTTCGTCGTACATATCAATATCGTTGAGCAGGAGCATCTGGCCAACTTTGACGATTTCCATGCTCACATAGAGAGAGATGGGAATCATGGTGTTGAACATGATCAAATAGGAGGTGAACACGGGACCTATAGCAACAGTCGCATTGGTAAGATACCATGCCTTTTCTTGGTAGTTTTCGTCCCAGACGCTATACGCAATGGTGCATATCATCGCAAGGAGAAGAACCATGGCTACAATAAGGACAACGACATAGTTGACCACGGTCTGTAAGGCGGGCTTCTTGATTCGAGGGTTTTTGTTCGCATTCATGCGGATCTTACATTCTTCTCCGGTGTAAATAACCATGGCATAGATCCGTGCGGTGTTTCGTAGAATACTACCCCGATACAGGATCTCAGTATTGGTGATAGGTAGCTTCTCATCATTAACGGTGACGTTGCCATCGAACTTGTATAGATCGATATTGGGATCTTCTACCGTGAATCGGATAAGATTCCTCCGTTCGATAATGTCCTGTGGTGTTTTGCAAGCTTTGGCCACGGACTGACAAGGTTGCTTCATCTTGAGGTTTGTTTCACCGTCCAGAGCCATGGTTTCAATATGCGCAACGCCATTTTGGCCTTCTGCATGTAGAAGCACAACGTCTGCAGGAACTGGTTGGTTGCGATGAAGCTGAATAACGTCTCCAACTCTAACATCCCGCCACTTTACCGCCACCCAATGTCCATCATCTTCCAGGACTGGAGTTGCATCCTTTGAACGCGACTTTTTCGTTTCCTGATTTCGTCTTCCATCTGGCTGCAGAACATGTACATAGCGGTTATTCTCTTCTTTGTCCAAACGATACCGGCGTAAATCATCAAATCCTTCCTTGCCCATGGAAATACCGACGAAAATCAATAGCGGAATAATTGTCGTAAAAGTACCAGTTGTACTTAGACCAGGGATCATCTGCAGTATAGAAACCACCAGAAAGTAGAAGTTGGCGACTTTCGAAAATTGCGCAATAAGCTGTTTCGGAAAGAAACTCCACAGGCTATAGCGACTGGAACGGATCGAATTGTCAACGTACGAACTACCGGATCGCTCATCGACAAGCTCGTCCACGGCACTGACATTAAGCTCAATATGGCGCCCATCCTTGGTAGGTGGCAATGGTTTGATTCGAAACACTTTCTCTTTGATTGCCTCATTCCATTGATCAAGATACTCGTACGCTTTCCACTTGCAAGCTGTTGCCTTCAACCAATTCTGACCGGCAGTTAGGGACAAAGTATGCTTGAGCGGAGTCGACTCAGAATAAGACAACGATATCCCATCTTCGTCTTGCGAATCGGTTTCCAGCGTCGCTACCGGCCTAATTTCCTCTTCGGAAACGACGGAAACTTTCTCTTGTTTATCTGAGGTCTTGGCAGTGGAGGGTCGCTGCGTTTGTAGTTCGATACTTGGCCCAATAGTTTCAGTGGCCGACTGAGTTTGGATATTCTTTGCAAAAAGTGTGCGACGAAGCGAATAACCTCTATCTCGAGTTCGTGACTGCGGCGAGGGCGGGGAAAGTGGCGCATTTGTAATTGCACTACCGCTGCTAACAACTCGTCCATTGTTGGGCGACACGACACTAGGAAACGATTCCACATCCGTATTGATTCTGAGTCCCGTCGCAGTTGGTGGTCGCTGCGCATCTAAACCCTGTCTTGTTGGAGCGTCGTAGTTGGCGGGCGACACTCGCTCGATGTCGGACGAGAAACGTACTTTCCCCGGTATATGTTTGCTTTTCGATGTATCCAGTGATCTCCGCGCTGGCAAAGTCGCTGCCCGGGCGATATGCGATTGAGCTGGCCGAGGTGATTGGTCGAGTCTATTTTCGGTTGTATTCACAGAGACCGGCGTGGGAGTTTCACTGCCTTGAGTTGTCGCCTGCTCTGGCAATTGAGTAGGCTGATCTCCTTGATCTTCGCCCATTTTCGCAACCTCTTTCCTCTAAATGACTTCCAAACCACACTCTCCTTTTTATTATCCTCCAGTGATGCGAAATTTTCATCTGTGATTCATAACGTCATGCAATTGAGTCGTCCAATCGATGGATCGTTGAAATTGATAGTCGTAATAAAGTTGAATATGTCGTTGAACAGTCGTTAACGTTGATGTGGCCGTCGTCGTCGTTCAGAAGTTGTGTTGTAGTCGGTGAAACAGTGCAATAAAAGACCGCAACGTCACGAGATTTAAGGTTCCAAGGTTCCTGGGGCCCCAATTCAAGGCAGGAACAAAGGGTATGGGGTTATTTTTATTTACAAGGAGAGGAGAGTAAAAAGGACAATACAATAATAACAACAGAACAGAAAATATGTAAAAAGGAATTAAAACGGTATGGAAGAGGAATTGCACAACACAGAGTTCACGATGCAAACGTGGAGGAAAATTGGGATGCAGACGGTTGCAGCGGCGAGTGGCTGTATGTACGACGTACGTCGTAAGGCAAACAGCGCAGAATATATGGGGCTTACCGTACGGATACCAAGATTCGGTTCAAACGGGCATGTGATTGGTTGGTTCCTTGAGGCTGTGTGAGACTCTGAGACTCGGTGACGTTTTCATACAGCCCGCTAATCCCGATTAGTATGAAGCCCGGTTTGGTTAGACTTATCGATAAGCCAGGCATCATCATTTTTGCCTTCAACTTCATCTTTCTTCTTTTTGATGGATTCAATTCCAACATCCTGCGTGTAACAGTATACGTTCTGCTGGTTTACACACTGGCAAGGGACTTCAGGCTACAACAATATCAAATCCTGACTCGTCGCTGTAAGGCAAATCACGTCTGAGACAATGTGTATGCCTGCTCCGGAGCTCCCGTCATCTGTCATCCAAATTCTATTTTTAATTTTTTATCGTCAGCTTTCGAATGTGCAGAGTCCGCAAACATGTAAAAACATGCCTCTCGACTACCATATTATATCCATATATCCGGTGCGTGATATACATATATACCTTCATGTCATTTGACCCGTGATTGAGTTCCAACTCAATTGAGAATGTACGATCCCGAAGAGCATCAAATATTTGTGCCAGAAATTTTGCATGGTGACTGCCGTCATTGGAATCACAAAAAATACATAGATAGGCTTATGCCATCTGGGTACCACAATGAGGAAGACGAAACCGAGCGATGTAGTACAGCGGTGAACTTGTAGTAAGCTAAAAGCGCATCTATCCCTCCAGTGACCGTCTTTTCAATCTTCATGTTTTGTCTTTCATCGAGTTTGTTCTTTCATCGAGACCCTGAGAAACTTGCTGTCATCAATGATTATTCTCATCACCATATAAGCAGTAATTCGTACATGTCAAGTACGTTGCCACAGCGCACTACTGCGAAAGGCCCGGACACTTGGCACTGTATGTCCCACGTTGCAAAGATACGGCGCATGTAAACTCTGTGAATTCATAATACATGTGAACACTGTCCCTCATATACATATATATGTTACATCTCCTGCTTTTATAACGACATTTATATTCACAGTCCCAAACTTCGACGTCGCCATCATCGGGTATTCATCTTCGAATCCAACAAAATAATATAACACTAAATATCCATGGTTGGTTGGGCCAATTTGCCAGCGTTGTAGTTTGTACCTCTTGGAAAATGTTGGAGTGAATCTATTGGCCAGTTCGAGTCTTGGAGCATCCTTGGTCCCTTGGGCGGGCTCGGCGCCAAACACAGAAATGGCCATGTCCTGGATCCCTATTGGTCGAACGGGAATTCTCTGATAATTCTCACCTGCCAAGCACTTGCCATGTGGGGAGTTTTTCAGCCTCAACGGGCCCTAGTCAGATAATACAGCAACATTATTGGTCCGCTGATTGACCCCTTAACATGAGTCAGTCGCGGCCGCAGAGTTAACTTTTAAGCGGCAATTTTGTCTGCACCCTTCTCCAGGTTAAATTCAGATACAAATCTCCCATCTGGTTGTCCATCTTTACATCCACAGTCATTCGTTTGGGCACTCCCATCATATTTAAATATCATCCGACCATTTACTCTCATTTACAAAACAACAACATAATCATGCGCACTTCAACCTTCGCCGCAACTACTCTCGGCCTCGCTGCGCTTGTCGCCGCTCAAGATGGTCTTATTGGTATCTCCAGCTCGGCCAGAGTCACCGCTCCATCCCCAACAACATTCGCATCCGGCACGACCACCATCAAAATCTTCGAAGCCGGCGAAACCACCCTCGGCGTATCTGGTCTTGCCGGTAGTATCATCAACGTCAACGCCGTCGCTACCACAATCCTGGTCAACTGCGTCGACCCCACCGACGAAGACTGCCAGGGTGGCATCACCATGACTGCGGGTACCTCAACCTGGGGTTACGAGTACACCACCCAACAAGTGGTCTATGGCTACCCGGTGACCATCGTCGCCGAGATGGATTGTAACGTCATTTCTTCCACCCAAGCCGCTACCTGTGCTGTCACTGCGGAAGTTACTGCTTCCGCTGAGGGTCACTCGACCGCTTCCACCAAAACCAGCACCTCAGTTTACCCCAGCAACGAGATTTTCTACGACGATTTACTCATTACTGCCGGTGTCGAGAAGTTGACTAGCCCCCAGGCTACTGAAACTCCCAAGGGTGCCGGTGCGGCTATTGCGCCGCCTGTTCCCACGGGTGGTTTCGGTTTGGGTGTTAGTGGAATGGCTGCCGCGGCTGTTGTCGCTGCTGCTGGATTGTTGTAAATAGCGCCATGATTACTGGGCTGTACTACATTTCTTAATGCTGTGATACCCTGATGTAACCTGGTCAAAGGACTACCACTAATGTATGCGTTTCACTTATGACTTGGCGGAAACAATCTCATTCGTTAATTTTTACGTCTAAACAATTAAGCCCGCCTGGCTGGCTTCATGCAGATCTATATTTCCTTCTCCCTTGGCAATACAAGCTCGGCAAGATCCAGGCATTCTATCAAAGATTGGGTGGTACCACCCAAACACATACTTAGGGTAGCCTTAGTTAGACTATCGCAAGCTAAAGCCACCGGGTAATGTACAGCCCTAGCTTGATTATCAGATTGATAGCATCTCTAGTAAGACTCTGAAGCTCCCCTCATGCTTTGGCTGTGATGCATGTAAAACAGCTGCTAGTGATCTCATTGGTCAGTGATCGGAATATTCGCCATTTTGCACTAACCGCAAGCAACTAGGCCAACTTTAAGTTAATCTGAATCAATCATTGGCCCAAATCTTATGAGAACTTGGAGTGTAGCCATATGGGCGAGTTTAGCAGTATCAATGTGTTTATCATCGACTTACTTTTTGCTGTTGTTTACATACTACTTCCTCAATGACCTCTTTGAAGACGATGCTACAGAAGTGGGAACGTATTCAATGCTTGAGGCGCCGTGAGACAATCCGTTGTCACTATGCATGCATACAGTGCGTACATACTACGTGTTGATGCCCTCTGATGCGACGCAACTTTGCAACAATCAACACCGAAAGCAACGCCATCGTACATACCGTTGCAGTCTACTAACTAATTCCTTTATTGATTCCAAATATAATTGGATCAGATCCTTCTACTCGATCAACTCGAAGGAGGTAGTAGCTGCTCAGACATCCGCATTTTAGGGCATGCTGGGTCATGTGATCGCCGCCAAAACTTTGAATATTGACCATTGATTTGGCTCGATTTTGATTATACCCTTCGATTATATTTGTAATCGAACCTGTTTTTAACGCGAGATAAGAATTTCAACTTTCACAGGTGGGGGTTGTACGATGACCGCGATCAACTACGAAGGAAGGGCACACTACCGGAAGGTATGAGTCTATTATTCACAAACAGCTCCTGTATCCTTGAGCTGGCGGATGCTGAGACTCAAGACGAGTAGCTATTGACCATATATCAGCACTCAAACCATCAAAGCAAAACCAATCTACTCACAGGACTGGTTTCCAAGGGCGTTTTTAGCAATTCTGTGCATGATACGGACTCGCAGAATGAAAGCTTAGGTAGAACCCATCCCGTTTTCGAAGGGGCAGCCAAGTGCACAATGTCAAATCTATAACTACAGTCTATTGATAGGGTGGTCTCTTACAGCTTTCGATGGCTGGACTTTGCACGAGAAGGAAGACAGACAGAGCGGCTGCAGTCGTTAAATCGACTTTAGTGGAACGAACTGTTTGCCCTGCAAATGTTCACCAACTCTGGATATCAGTCGTGGACGGAGCTGGTGGATTAGAACGATCTACTACGTACTGAACATCCTAATGCACTGCCATTCAGTGTAACAGAGAACACCCCATATATCCATCACTTCTTCATGCCCCCATAGTCAGGGCTTCTCATGTCACAAGAATCTATCAGGGCCACACTTTCCTCACCCCGATCCATATAACTCCTTTCTTCGGATTATCGAGCACATACGACCATAGGGTGTGGAAAACAGGGCTTCCCGTCCGCTCAGCCGTACTTAAGCCACACGCCGGCTGGTTAGTAGTTGGGTGGGTGACCACCAGCGAATCCCAGCTGTCGTATGTTTTTTCTATTTTTTTCTATTGTTTTTAATTTGCCTCGGGTATTGATAGATGTGGTGGTGTGTGGTTGTTGGTCTGTTTTGCGCGGTGTTGTGGTAGATTTGTCTTCCGGGATATTCATTTCCGTTTTCATGAAGGGTAATAGTTTACGGTGATATCAAGTCATATATGCCGATGCTTCCGACATCCAAGGGTCACGAAGAGTAGGTTTTATGGCAAAGAGCTCTGTCATTTGGCGAGAGTGAATGGGTGCACAGTCTTAGTCGGTGTTTTCGATGGAGGAATCTTGGAGTCGTCTTCTTTGGACGTCGATTGATTTGCTGGGGAGATTCATAGTTAGATGATATATAAGCAGAGTTAAAATTGCAACGGTTTGTATTCATCAAAGAGTTGTCTCTCGCTGGTCAAGGTGGTTACAAGTCCGCTTGGCTTGCTCTGCCTAACTATCTCGCAACACAGGAAACAAGGAGACTAACTTCACAGGAAAAGGCATTACGCGGCACTCCTTATAGAAAGCAGACTTGGATAGATCCTCCCTACATACTAACCGTTTGTCGACCCCTGTCTTTCGGACCCCAGACCAGTTCGTAAGTGACTGCCCCATCCGTCGTGATTCTAAATGGTGAACGCATATCATCTATGAAATGACAATGCAACACGTAACGAACCCGTTTCGCACGCGTCGACTCCCCTGGATTCCACCGGAGGAACCGACTCGATTCCGGAAATTGTGTCAAATGGTGACTAGCACTGATTTTGCTCAAAAAATCTAAATATGTTGGGTGATCACTCCAGATGTTGAGTTTCCCAGTTTCCGTTGAATCCGTCGAGTCTACTCCCCAAATGTGTGATCGAATAGAGTCGAGCCGGTTTCTGAGTTTACCTTGAAGCGGCCATTGCACCGATCGTAGAAGCATAGCGTTCTCCTGACCAATGCCTATGAGGAAGATTGGGAGATATTCCACGGTCGAGAACATGAATGAGTTTTGACTGTAGAATATTTTCCGTGCCTCATAATAGATCGTACGACATGTAATCAAGAGAGACAGCGGATTGTTACTTGGGTTGCGCTGATAGAAAGCTTTATTATATCGAGTGCTCCCAGGGACTGTGAGCCCGGTGCAGATGAAGATGTCGCGAAACTTGAGAGCAAATTTGTATATCATCAACCGCAATTCTATTCGTTGCACCACGGATTAAGTTAGCCAGTAGAAATTAATAAGAGATGAGGATAGGAATGAAGGGCCACGGATTTTGCTCTTTTTCGCTTGGAGAGCTATGGTTCTACTTTCTAATACTGACCAGCTGGAAGACGAAGGAATGGAAACACCCCCTTTCTCTGAAAGACTTTGACTGCCTTCTCATCGAATGGTAGCACCCATGAGTTGCTGTCAAGAGGGCCTTTCAACGGGCCTTCTGGGAAAACTCCCCAATGCAATTCAGAAATAACATGTTCGGTGAACTTCTCCCTAGTGGCAATTATCTTCCCGCAGAAACGAGCGGGACAACGATACTTGGGTTCTGGGTTGTCATCGTCGAGGTCGGGATCGGGGTTGAGGATTTTTTTGATTTCCAACACGTCGTGGATTCCGTCAGCTGGAACACGCCATTCGCCTACAAACTGGCTCAAATGGTTGCGTAGGCCAGTCTTGTTGCCGTACTTTTTATCACAGAAGCGACAGACCTGTAGTTCCCAAGGCATATTGACTGAAGAGAGAGAACAGGCTTGATCAAGTTCCCATCAAAAGAAAGATTTGTGCCTTTGTCGAGATCTGCTTTTGCGTCGTCGATTGCATCTGGAACGAGGTTGAATTTATAAGAGTCTGTTGGTCGGATTTTTGCCCTCAAGGCGTTTGCCATGTCAGGAAGGAACTGTTTGCTTTGTTAGTCTATCCATTTGGTTTGATGGGAATGGCCGTCACAAGTCTTACGCCCTTTACGCCCTAATGCCAAGACAAGGGCAACTGATCTTTCCCAAGGAGAATGAAGAGTCGTTTGCAATCATTCGTTTTCCTCCTTCGATTTCCTCTTTCAAGTGGTAGCGGATGTGCGTTTTCAGATTCATCTGGGCGGTAGAACCCTTCAAGCTGGCTGTTAGCGCAACGCCAGAGTTATCCACGCCTACAACGCTCATTCAAATGCGTTTGATATTGGATATTGCTATAACATTGAGCGGAGATCATGATAATATACAGGGCTATAGCCAATATGTACTGAAAACATGGCAGTCATCGAGTCACCATGATTATATACATTCAAGTTGGCCGCGTCACCTTAGAAGCATGACTATCGTAGTCTCTTGCAAGTTCATTCATCGCCTCCTCCACGTGCGGAAACATCGTATAATGTGTATCGTTCTCGTATTCGCGCAAAACACTATGAGGTAGCCTTTGAGCCAGGTATCTTATCACCGCTATAGGTGAATTTACATCCTTGGCCCCATGCCAGATTCGAACAGGATCGAAGTCGACGTCTTCGAATTTGAACCCCCATTCCTGGGATGATAGTAACCGGGCTTCTAGGACAGCTGCATCGACGCCTTGTGCAAATGGCTCATCTATCAGTAAACGCAGGAGGTCATTTCTGCGTTCTTCGGTAGTCTTTGTTGGCTTTTCAGCGAGAGTGGTTTCTTCGACGGCTACTGCACCTCCGTTCTTTTGTTTCTCCGTCTCTTTCTCTTTCTTATCTAGTGCTTCTAACCACGCATCGATTCGTCTCACAATCGGACCTGACATAGCTATTGCTCGCATTCCACGTAAAAACACGCTGAACAGTACACCGAGCGTAGAAGGCGAGTGAACAGCCAAGGTACTGATCAACCTCCGCACCAGTGACATATGATGCGCTCCAGCTTCCCAGGGTCCTGCACTCGCAAATAGACCGACACCAGCAACCATATGCCTCGGCAACACATGGGCACAAGCTAGCGCAAAAGGCCCGCCACCAGAGCCCCCCATGACAACAAATCGATCCAGCCCCATACCTGTCGCGAATGCATGGACGTCATGCGGCCAATCCACAATTCTCCGACCTGGCTGAGGCGTGGACAGGCCAAATCCCGGCCGATCCAGTGACAAAAGCCTGATGCCGCAGCGCCGAGCAATATAATCTGCGGGCTCGGCTTCTAGGCGCGATGACGGGTAGCCATGGAAGAAAAGCAGCGGCTTGCCGTTGGGTATGCCGTACTCGGCAAACCCTAGCACTCGGCCATCCGGTAGTTGGAAAGTCTGAGATTGGACGTTTGCCCGAGTGGCGTGTTTTCTGTAATTTTGTGAAATTCTGAATCTTGTAATACTCCTCAGTGTAGGTCTTATTGACATCGTATGACGAAGTAAGCCTCAATATCGCAAGGATGAAGCGGTAACGCGAATGGGAAAGCCAAGAAAGACCAAGATACCACCATGAGATTAGACTGATAATGGTGAATACCAAGTTCCGTATATACGAACAACGTGCAGAGATACGATAGAGATGATAGGTGAAAGGACTCTTTGGCTAGAAAAGTGCAGGTAAGCAGGAGAAAGATATTGAATACGAAGTCGCAACGGCTACTCGAGGAACTAAACCAATAACAGCCAAGCTCTATCACAGCCCTAATATTGTTTAATCCGGACGAATGAAGAAGACTGAACGAAGGATTATCGACCAAGCCTAAGAAAAGACGTTTAGTGCAATCCCTCCAGGGCTTAGAATACAAGCAGAAGTTCCGTTTATGTTACAAGGTTAAAACAACGAGGGTTAGTCTTAGGGTTAGGGTTCGGTATTTGAAGACTTAATGCATGAAACTATCAACTAGTTGCCTGGGCATTAACAATATTAAGCCGGCGCAACGCCTGTAGGGTAATTTGTGGACACAAACTCCGTGTAAATATCCGTTCTCAGTATCATCCAGCGATAGGTAGTGGGCTGTTTGTTAAATGCGCGCTGACACATCGCATAACAGGGACCGGATCAATGACTCAATAATGAGACGAAGGACCTTGTGACACGAACACCAGTTGCTCGAATGCGTGGTAAGTAGTGGCTTTAATTGCTGCCAGCTGAATTATCCTTGTTGAATTGCGACCCAGCATGCTATCTTGGTATAACTCCACACCGCCTAACCGTGAACACTGAAGAATGGCATATTGATGATTGGGGGCGATCTTAGAAACCCTGTCGATACATTACGGAATATACCGAAACATGTCATCTGACACGATGTTTTTTAGAGTGAGGATTAAATGAAATTAATGAATAGCTCTTTCACCTGCAGTTCAGAGCATTCTCGCCAGGCTGCTCCAACAGACAGCCTCTTTTAATTGGATCACAAAAACCAACATTAGTTCTTCCTATTCCGGCCACTTCACATGTCGATCTTCTCTTACGTACGCAGCATAAGTTACTCACCCCACAGCAGTAGGTGGCTCGGACTGCGGGGAAAGTCAATGCCGGTATGCAGATTTCATGGTTTCGAAATGCCGACTCCGGGTCGTCAAGATGGCCCCTACGAATGGCTTCACTCTTGGCCCAAATTGGCAGCCTGCGTCCGGCGCTAAAATTAACCATTTAGCTTCGGATCTGCGAGCCAGTCACAGCATCGGAAAGTCGTTTACAGTTTCCGTGATACGATCTAATGAGGGACCCCCGGAAATACTACTTCATTGCCGGCTTTGGCGTGCAAGGAGGAGAGTCAGTAGACGGCTTGATGAATTCACCTCGGCTCGTCCAATCATGTCTGCAGAATACCGGCGAAATGCTTCCAAACATGGCTATGCGGACAAGCCTCACCGGAAATTTGTTTCTAGAACGCGTTGGTGTAGGAAGGGAGAATTGCCGAGGATGGAAATGATTGTCTATAAATTGGAATGATCAACCTCATGGTTGCCGTTTTTCCAACTCCCATCCCAAGCTCATCTTACCTCATCTCATCGCCTTCTCTCTTCTGCTACGAATCCTTGGAGTCTGTTGACTACAGCCATGCCTCGCCTTTCCTCCGTGCTTTGTGCACTGGCTGCTCTGGGCCAAACGGCTCTGGCAGCTCCTCCTTTGTCTCCTCGGGCTTCAGTCAGCTTGGATGCCTGGCTTGCCACTGAGACTACCTTCTCCCTCAATGGAATCCTGGACAACGTCGGTGCCAACGGTGCCTTTGCAAAGAGTGCCAAGCCTGGTGTGGTTATTGCCAGTCCCAGCACGGCCGACCCAAACTGTGAGTGTACTCCCAACCCTATCTTGAATATCACCTCCCTGACCATTTAGACTACTACACCTGGACTAGAGACTCCGCTCTCACGTTGAAGGTCCTTATTGATCTCTTCCGCAATGGGAACCTGAGTTTGCAGAACGTCATCGAGGAATACGTGAATGCTCAAGTGGTTCTGCAAGGTGTCTCAAACCCCTCCGGAGATCTCTCGAGCGGTGCTGGTCTCGCTGAGCCGAAGTTCAATGTTGACTTGAGTGCGTTTACCGGTAGCTGGGGCCGTCCACAGCGAGATGGCCCTGCTTTAAGAGCCATTGCCCTGATTGAATTTGGCAACTGGTTGATTGTATGTGTCCTATCCTATTAGGACGACTAAATCTGTTCACTGACAAGATTTGCAGGATAATGGATACTCCAGCTATGCTGTCAACAACATCTGGCCCATTGTGCGCAACGATTTGTCTTACGTTGCCCAGTACTGGAGTCAATCCGGCTTTGGTACGCCCCCCAGCTCACTTTGTTCCACATCTGCTAATTCGATAATTAGACCTCTGGGAAGAGGTCAACAGCATGTCCTTCTTCACCATTGCCAACCAGCACCGTTCCCTTGTCGAGGGAAGCACCTTTGCCGCCAAGGTTGGCGCATCCTGCCCTTGGTGTGACTCGCAAGCTCCACAGATCCTCTGCTATTTGCAGACCTTCTGGACTGGATCTTATATCAATGCCAACACTGGCGGTGGTCGTTCCGGCAAGGATGTCAACACTGTCTTGACTAGTATCGCCGTATTCGATCCCGAGGCCACGTGTGATGACGTCACATTCCAGCCCTGCTCTTCCCGCGCCCTCGCAAACCACAAGGTCTATACAGACTCGTTCAGATCAATCTATTCTCTCAACTCTGGCATTGCTCAAGGCGTCGCTGTAGCTGTTGGAAGGTACCCTGAAGATTCGTATATGGGGGGTAATCCCTGGTTTTTATCCAATCTCGCTGCAGCTGAACAATTATACGATGCGATCTATCAATGGAATAAGATCGGCTCTATCACAATCACCAGTACTTCTTTGGCCTTCTTCAAGGACGTCTACAGCTCTGCTGCTGTCGGTACCTACGCCTCTGGTAGCTCCGCCTTCACGGCCATCATCAACGCGGTGAAGACCTACGCCGACGGATATATCAGCATCGTGCAGGCTCACGCCAGGACCAACGGTTCCCTCTCTGAGCAGTACGACAGGACCTATGGCACTGAGCTCTCTGCTCGTGACCTCACATGGTCGTACGCTGCTCTGCTCACTGCCGACATGCGCCGTAATGGTGTCATGCCTCCGTCCTGGGGTGCCGCCTCCGCCAACTCAGTCCCCAGTTCTTGCGCCATGGGCTCTGCTATCGGCACTTACAGCACTCCCACTGCAACCTCCTGGCCC
Organism: Talaromyces sp. PYS2103; assembly: GCA_023625975.1. NCBI lineage: Eukaryota > Fungi > Ascomycota > Eurotiomycetes > Eurotiales > Trichocomaceae > Talaromyces > Talaromyces sp. PYS2103. The sequence goes on along the minus strand of JAMAGB010000011.1, from coordinate 196,189 downwards.
AGCACCCTGACTAGCGGCACCGGAGGTTCCGTTTCGACCACCTCTGTCTCTGTCCCTGTCTCTGTCTCTACCACTACTACCAGCGCCGGCTCCTGCACTACCCCAACCTCCGTTGCTGTCACCTTCGACGAGATTGCCACCACCTCCTACGGCGAGAATGTCTACGTTGTCGGATCGATCCCTCAACTCGGTAGCTGGAACGCAGCCAATGCCGTCCCTCTCAGCGCCAGCAAGTATACTTCCAGCAACAACCTCTGGTACGCGACCATCAACCTGCCCGCCGGCACCACCTTCCAGTACAAGTATATCCGCAAGGAGACCAACGGCGCAATCAAATGGGAGAGTGATCCTAACCGCTCGTACACTGTGCCTTCGGCATGTGGTGCCAGCACTGCTACTAAGAATGATTCCTGGCGGTAAAGAATTATTAGCCCGGGCATGAATGACGCTGATACGAAGAGTCCCGAGATCATGATAAAAAAGAGTATTGGAGTCATTCTGTGATAGCATTCATCGGATTCTAGGACGACAGTATGTAATAGGCATATTTGTACTCTTAACCATAGTCATCCCAATTTGAATGCTTGATTGTGCCTTAGTATCCAGCAAAGTAAACCGTCAGAGTCTCCGAGACATAATTTCATCCGATTATTAATTGGTTGCTTCAAACAACTTGTCAACAGATATACCAGCGGAACATGGCCATCCATTCTGTACATACATTTTGGTGCAATTAGGGCTAATTGCGGAACATCATCCGTTTAGTCAGCGGAATCTTATGTTCCGTCTAACCAATTCTCTCAATGAACAACAACATGCGAGATTCAATAATGACGAACGATAATCTTGTAGACAGATGAAAAACCACCTATATAAGTCTTTCAGGGGATTATAAATAGCATATATGTATAAATACACTGGTCTTCTCGTTTCCAATCCAGATCAAATCAATCAATCAAACATTTACTCACCACAACTTTCAACCCCTACAATCAACCCGATTCATCTACACCAAATACGTTCCTTAACCATGACCTCCCACCTCGAAACAACCCTCCAAACCGCCGTCGAAACAGGCGTCCTCGCCGGCGCCGCCGTTCTCGCAGCAACCACAACCCACGGCCTCGTCTACTCCAAATCCTTCGGCTGTCGCACCTTGGAAAAGGGGGCAGAATCATCACCCCTAGAAGTAGACGATATAATGGCATTGGCGAGTGGCTCAAAACTGATTACTTCCGTTGCTGCATTGCAGGTTGTTGAAAGGGGGCTGGTGGGTCTTGATGATGATTTGGGGGTTGTGCTTCCTGAGTTGGGGGCACTTAAAGTTCTGAAAAGGGTGGATGGTGATGATGGTGATGATAAGGAAGGAAGGGAGTTTATGGTTGAAGAGCGGAGGGAGAAAATTACTCTACGGTATGTCGAAGTCCATAAATTTGACAGTACGATCGTTCGAAGAGCACTTGAGATACTGATAACAGCTGTACCTAGGCAACTCCTCTCCCACTCCTCCGGCTTAACATACGCTTTCCTATCCCCCTCAGTCCAAGAATACAACAAATCCCAAGGCCAGCCGCCCTTCCAACCTTTCGAAACAGTCACAAAATCCTTTTCAAACCCGCTTGTCGCCCAACCAGGCACAACCTGGGAATACAGTTCGGGAATCGAATGGGCCGGCTATCTCATCAGCCATCTTACGAAACAAACCCTAGAAGAATACACGCAACAAAACATCGCTTCTCCACTCGATATACGGGATATGACATATTTCCCTGCCAAAAATCTGAACATTATTAATCCGGCAAAAATCGTATCAATGACTCGTCGAGATCCCTCCTCCTCCTCCGTTCCAGAGGGGGGCAAAGGGAAAGTCATCACGGACTCAGAACCACATTTCCTCGCGCACGCAAGGGAAGAAATGGGTGGTGTGGGAATAGGCACATCTATGGCATCATACATCAAGGTGCTGCACAGTCTCCTCACTAACGATGAGAAACTACTCAAACGTGAAACTGTAGACACGTTGTTGTTTGAGCCTCAACTCTCGGCGTCAGCACAGAAGGCCTTGCAGGCTAAATTCAGCCATATTGCGCCTGGAGAAGAGAAGAGTGTGCCCCCGTATATCGGCACGTTTGCGCAAGTGAGATATGATCATAGTTTGGCCGGGATGTTGAGTCTAGGGGATGTAGATTCGAAGGGATTGAAGTGGAGGAGAAAAGGGTTTTTGTTTTGGAGTGGGATGACGAATATTTTTTGGGTATGTTTCCCCCCCCCCCCTCCCCCCCCCCCAGCCCCTTCCTTTGGTTTTGCTCGATTAGTTTGATTGACAACTGAAAAAATTAGTTTATTGATCGTCAGGCTGGATTGTGTGGTGTTTTTGGGACTCAGTTATTGCCGAATGCGGATGAGCAGGTTCGTGAGGTTATTGATGTGTTTGAAAAAGCGATGTATAGAGAATTTGCTTCGAAGTGATCTATAGTTGAAATGTGCATATCTACCATGGCATTGAGTGGAAATTTTACTCATAGATCAAGAGATGATGTGTAACTCTAATAAACAGAAGAATCATCCAACGGAAACAAAGAATCATATCCAAACAAAGGATCTTGAAATATCCACTCGCCAAAGTTATCGGGATTCTGGGATGCTCCCAAAACTGGATTCATACCAGAGTCCACGCTTTCCACACCATCGCCGGCAATAAATGAGTCATTCAAGTGCCCGGTATTGGTAATGCCCGGATTAAGCATGCCCGACTGATCAAAGTCGAAACTCTGGATAATGGCATCAATATCCAGACCCGACATCAAAAGATCAAAGTCACTTTGCGGATTTCCCAGTGTCGGTGCATCAAAATCCGTGTTTGTAGAAGGAACGACGGAGACGTTGTCTCTTGCCATGGTCATTCGAGCATCTTCGATTGAAGTGGGAGCGTCGACAATATCAACATTCAACCGTCTAGCCAACCCCAAAAGAATCCGTCTTGCTCTCCGCGGCGCGCGACACACCGATTGTTGTTGCGACAGGACATCCAAGCAGTTCTGAAGACTCCAATATGCCTCCGACCCCTGCCCGCTTTGAGCTGCAATGCGCACGTGGATAGTTCCGCTCACATATGTAGCATAAGACATGAAATAAGGGACTGTGATAATGCAGAAGCGTTGCAAAAAGACTCGTAACACGGAATCAATGCCTGAGGCGGCGGCTGCACAAGTGACGAAGGCATCGCGAATCACGGATGTAGAAGTAGCGCTGATGTGTCCGTCAGAGACGAATGGACGATATAGAAGGATGATAAGGGAATAGAACATGGACCTTAGAACTTTGTTAGTGAAGCATATGTCTATGAGATTGTGCAGTATACTAACATTAGAGACAGAGCATGGGGTGTCAATGGCGGATTCCTAGAATTATCAAAGTTCATATTGAGATGTTCTGGAAGAGATTTACGCCAGTTCTCGAGGTCTTGATGAAGAGAGCGCGCAGTATTGAGAAGATGAGAAGTGCCCTTCGAACTGCAATTCTCTGCATATATCCCCGAGAGTATTCTGTCCATGATTATGCTGAGTTTACATAATTGTTCAAACACAGAGACACTGCGCGTCGGAAAGCTTAGCTTGAACTCTGTTCGGGCATATGAGAGTGATGTGAACTGCTCCAGTTCCTCGTAATCGTCCATGAAAGAAATAGGAACGCTAACATCTACTTCCCGAAGACGAGCAGGTCGACCTTGGAAGATAGATTGGATCTTGTCTTGGACTATAGTGCGTTAGGTGAGAGCAAGTAGTAGCTCATGAGACGAAAGACATACCGAATGCCGCCCAGAACAGTCTACGACGAATCTCCACACCCTCAGAAGTGATATTCTTATTCATTTCAGGGGTCCGTCTATCTGTATGAATCCCCAAATCAACAATCATATTGATCGCAAGCCCGGAATATAACCAAGACAAACTCCGCTCATTGCACCATGTGAAAAGTGCATCGGACATGATCAACAGAGCCTGTATTGTCGTTATATCACTTTTCATTCTCGTCGGCAACCCAGAAGTAGACATGGACAACAGCTCTTCTGCTCTTTCTCTGAAAGGCGATATAGAGGTGGGCTCATCTGTGACAACGCCCGAACATCGAAACTCGGTTCTGGGTGAGTTTTTGGACGCAGAAAAGAAGATGGCATTCAACAACAGCTTGGAGAAATACGGTCCATTGCAGGCCATGTCTCGCATGAATGCCGGTCGATAGACTACTAACCCGGAAGCATGCTGTCTATTCCAGAATACGGACAGGAGGTGCATGCCTACTTCGGGGTCTACTCCGTCAAAATCAAGGCGGCCTGCAGCAAGATCAATAGGTTCCATTTGGCCTATCAGAGTTAGCTATGAATGAGATGCCAGAGGGCACTATAGATGCGTACGTTGTTTTATGCAGTTTCCGAGTAATTCGTATTTCTTCGCAGGATCGATAGAAACGTTGCGATTTGAGGTGTTGGTCGTTTGTTGATGTGATTCATCGAACATGGCACTAGAGGGTCCATGGAATTGGACTTCACGGTCACCGGTCGAGTAACGGGACTGATTGGGGGGTGAGATTGATGTAGTAGTCTGTGTTGTAAGTTTTGTAGAGGTTGATGATTGCGACACAGCCTGTGTATGATTTACATGATGGATGCTGTCGTCACCAGCAGTATTCGACCGTTCCGCCTGATTCAAGAGAGATCTGAGCTTCGATAACGAACTTCTGAGTTGTGCATTCACATCTTCTAGATGCTGTATTTGAGTATTGGTAGGTCTGAGCAAAATTAGAGCCTTATTTCCTCACCATATCCACTGTGAAGGGGAGTAAGTACTCACCTCATCCTCTTCACCCGCTCTGAATAAGTACAGCTTTTGTCTGAACATCTACAATTCTCGCATTTTGGTTTGGCATTATCGCAGCCCAGCTAGTGGCCAATTAAAGAAGACGTTAAGGGGCTGACTCTTTACTTCAAATGACTGAATAGAAAAAAATACCTTTCTCTGTCGGCAGAAATCACAGGCTATCCCAACACGCTTCTTGCGCTTGTTGGCAGATACCGGTATTGGGGAGGAATCCGAAGTCATTTTGCAGGCCAGTATGCTTGCCAGTATGTTGCGGAATGGTATTGACCTTGAGAAACTCAGTACATGACTATTGAGCGATGGTTGGTGGGTTTGCCTGAGAGAAGCGAGGTTGAGGAAGTGGACAACTCCCCGTGGACAACGATCGGGAGGGGTCGATGACTAAGCGGTTCATAACTTTCCGGATACAAATTAGGGCTATGGAAACGGATTCTCATAATCCGTACGACATCGTATTTATAGACGAAGTTAACTACCTGTGAAGTCCACCCTTCTCTAATGACGAATACATCTCCATAGAAGCTTACAGTATCCCCTTAATCCCAAGTATCACGATAATCATGCATCTCTCTGCACATACCTGGATGCGCCCCGAGCCGCTAGAAAAGACTTTGGAGCGCCTCCGCAAACTCGGCTACTCAAGCATCGAACTCGAAGGAGAACCTTCTCTCTATCCCATTGAGAAAACGCACAATCTCCTAGAAAAATACAACATTAAATGCTGGGGCACCGTCACCATCATGCAAGGCACTCGCGACTTAACTGCGACGGACCCGCAAGAACGACGTGACACTATCCAATACATGAAAGACGTGATATCCCTCTCATCAGCTCTAGGAGGCCAAATCGTAACCATCGTACCCGCTCTAGTCGGCAAGCTGATTCCAACCGCCAACGCAAAGCAAGAATGGGAGTGGGCCGTGGAGGGTTTGCGCGAAATAGCCTCTTTCGCGACCACAAATCATCCTCATATCCGTCTCGGAATCGAACCACTCAATCGCTTCGAAACGCACTTTTTGAACCGAATAGATCAAGCCCTCGCACTAATCGATGAGGTTGGATACGACGGGATGTACGGAATCGCATTTGATCCGTTCCATCTCGCCCTCGAAGAGAAGGATATGCTTGCTGCGATTCGGAGGTGCGGTTCACGGATTACGGATTTTCATGCTGCGGATCATAATCGGCTTGCAGCTGGGGACGGGAACTTTGATTGGGGTGGGATTGTTGCTGCTTTGAAAGAAAGCGGGTATGATGGTGCGCTGGCGGTTGAGTGTATGCCGCCGATTGATCGTTCGCGTGTTGGGAGGTATGGTTTGGACCAGATGGAGAATCTGGATACTGCCACCACTACAAGCGACAGTGTGGAGGTAGCGCCGGAACGGTTGCGGTTTCTCGTTGATCATGGGTCTGCGTTGCTTTCGGATGAGCATTATACTTATCTGATGAGAAGGTCTGCGGAGACTTTGAGGCCTTTTGTCTAAATGTAGTTCAGCTAATAACCTTGCTAAAATGTGCTTACATTTATTATGGTTTCGAAGTCGAAGTCGAAGTTCATGGTTCACTTTGCATTCCCCATGCAGTAGGCGTGTCCTTAAGTAGATGAATCGCCAGCGTCTATTTTCGGGGTATTATCACATTGCTAATCATGAATCATTGGATCGCTTACCAGTCAATTTCTTACGCAGCTATAGTTAGTTAGTTAGCCATCAGTTCTACTAGAGTTAGATAAGCCGTAATAACAACGCCACATCGATCAATTCATTAATATCAGATCGGTGATCGATCGATCGTGGGACGGTCCGTCCGCAATGGCAAATACCACCTCAGTATCTGGCTGACGAGCTACTGTAGAACATACTTAGTTATGGCAGGGTTTATTCTAATATCTTAATATAAGTTAAGTTATATAAATGACTTAATATCTATAGTATTGGCTTGCTATCACACGGCTAAGTTGTTGGTGAGATTTATGATCTACTCCGTAGTGATCATAGATGCCTCGGCACGATGCTAACAAGGTTCAATAGTGCCAGACTATCCTTACCTTGTACGTACGGCCAACCGTTGGAGCCGAAGGCCCGAACTATGCATGTCCCCACTATTCAGCAATATTGACCAATGATGGAGTGCCAAGAGCAGCCCCTTTCGCTGCACCTGACGCTAAGCCCAATATGGCAGTGTATACATAGGAGAGCTTGAGACTACGTACCCCGACCTAACGCCGTGCTCCGTCCGTACTTAGGTGACTAGGTCTATGAAAAAAACTTTGATCCTTTTGATGCTTAACAAGCATTTAGCCAGAGACTCGCACTGTCTCGTTCGAGGAAAAAACCAAGCTGCTGTATGGAGCACCCCACGTGTGCGGATATTGTGTCATCCATATCGGCACGTACGGACTCCGGAGTTGTGATCCGGCTCGACTCTCGAGAGTGAAAACAGAATCCTTCAAGAGGCAAAAAATCCTTCGTAGGACGACCTGTTCGTTTCAACTGGTCTGCCCTGCGTAGCGCTACAGCTCGGTTCTCGTGCTACACATCTCGTTCTTTAAAGAATTGAGCATCTCCCAGCACTAACGCAACTCAAGAGAAATCCCAACTTGTGTTACTCCTAGTCAAAGCCTCAAAGGTCAACCCAATGAAGTCATAGACTCAGTGCACTCAGATAGTTCCATACCAAAAAGGAAAGATCTTCGATATCCGCATTGTTGTGCGGTCTGTGGCTGCCATTGGTCAATGCGACTGGTCTCGACGCATTGACAATTGTCGACGCTTGAGCCTTGACGCCAGTTGAAGGTGTGGCAAAAGCAACGGGATTTCAAGGATAAGGAAAAGATGTTATTGTTATCGTTGGCAGCGGACTTAAGGTAGCACAACTACTGCTAGCTTTGGCTCCATATTCAATGGTCGTCCACTTGCGAGGAGAATCCGAATCGATGTCATCGCAAACCGTGTTGTTTGCCAAGAGGCTGGATGCAGGAAGAAAGAAGAAAAAAGTGGCGTCTTGGCGTTCCTTGTCTGGCGTGATACGCTAATCTGTATCGGGATTAGGTTGGTTTCATGTTGGGTTCACCTCCGAGCTGTGGTGCGTCGTTGTACAGGATGATCCTGACATCCGTTCTAGATTTTGCCTTGTTGAGTGACGCTTAAGAGTCACCGTGCATTCAAGCCCAAGGAACAGCGGATAATTCATGGCGGAGAGCGCCGAATCGGTTCCGAACTGGACTTGCACCTGAGGGAAACTGACAGCCGGGGACCAGGTAACAGCAATCCTTGCATGCACAATGTGAGGTATCCTTGAATCAGTGTCTGATCTTTTACGAGTACGTACTCCGTAGTCACGGGCTTTGTTGCACCCGGACTGAGAGAACATTAGCTTTATGCAAAAGACTCAAAGTCGGACTATGTTGAGATTCGCAGGGCCGACGCCAGGATTCACCTTTGAACGGCGCGGTGGTCCGTATTGGTCCAGAGCGTGCATCTGTTCATTAGCGCCGGGAAGACTCAAGACTGACTCAGTAAGGAGAGGTTCTCCGTATCTCATTCTCAGCTCAACAACTCGGTCCTTTGACGTCCTCCAAGAAGCATATTTAAAACAATACGTACTGGACATGTCGACTATGTTATCAGAGAGTCTAAGGAGTACTAGAGAGTGATCCTCAGACAGGATTCAAAAATGGGTCAAGGATGAACCACGAACCCCTGGACCTTCCTTCCCAGGCCACGTCTTCTCCACTCTCCTCCACCACCAGACCAGACCTTCGGTGTTTGACTGCCGCCGGAGCCAGGTGAGTCTCAGTCTGCTGTCTGACAGATCAACCACGGCAGAGCCATCCGATTCCTGTTTTGTTGTGAATGTGCTGTCAATGCACGTGACAATGACTGGACGGACTGGACTCGATCCGATCAGCACCGGAACCAGCCGCCAACATCGAGTGAAAGGCCGCAGGCGGGAGTAGAAAAAGTTAATTCCGAGATGCGCCTTGATCCCCAACGAGTTGTGACAGAACTGTGTCCAATGTAGTTAACACGTAGTTAGCAACTGAGTATGGAGTAGTCCATAGTTAACGTTCGTCGTTAGGTCGTCGAGTGTCAACAGGAGAGACAGTGTCTTGAGTCTATTCCATCTACCCAGTCGAGACTAGCGGGCAGCTGGCCGTCCAACAGCCAATAACAGCATGCTGTGAGAGCAAAATGGGGCCTTTCCACGAGACTCCTGGCGTTGCCCAGAGCGTGCCTGCCTTGGGTGTTGCTCTGTGCCTGGGCTAGCTCCTTCTGTCTCTACCGCCACTAGCCAGTAGCCATCAACCCTTTTCCCTTTCTTCCTCTCCCTCTCCTCTCTCTTCCCCCCATCCACCTGTCTCTTCTCTGTTCGAACTTCGTTTTCTTTTCACCTTCCTTTCATTCCTTTTTTAAACTTCATTCGTCGTGTCCTGGGACCGCGTGTTCACTCCTTCACCACGGTCATCAACCACTGTCATTCATTTTATTCTCTTTTTCAGCCTCGAACCAACTCGATTCGTCGGCCTTACTTTCATTCTCACAACACGGTCTCTACCGCCGATAGCCTCAAGGCATTGACTGCTACCCTCACCATTGTTTTACTATCATTATCTATTTACCTTCATAGTTCAGTCAGAAGACTCAACTCGCCGGATCTGGCATCACCAACTTTTTTTTTCTCATCCTGAGACTGCCCATCGACATTACTACTAGTAGTAGTATTCATCATACAGCTGCCCGGATCAGCTGCCATATCATCTCGAACTATCCCCACCAAACTCTAGCCCGATATTTCGTTTTTCAACTATCCTCCATCGCAGCTCTGGAGCGCCTCCTTCGATTGTTTATTTCGATACATCGGCCTTGTACAATCGGATTCGCGATTAGCACAACTTAGCCCTAGACAGGCATTGATCTATTTACCCTACAAATCGCCAACTATCTTCTGATCGATAGCCGATCGAACCGAAACGCGCCTTGGGCCACTTGACCGTGTAAGGAATAAAAGCTTTTTTTCCAAGAAGGAATTGGAATACACAACTTGAAACAATTTATTCGATTTTACAATGTCTTCGATAGACAACCAACCCGCTGCTGCGGGCTCAAACACCGCCACTCCAACCAATTCAACCCCCTCGCCGTCGACTGCAAGCCCCCCGGCTTCCGCCCCGTCGGGTTCTGCGTCTCGCAGGCCCCCGCGTAAGAGCACGCTGACACAGCAACAGAAGAATCAAAAGCGACAACGCGCAACACAGGAGCAACTGGTCACCCTGGAATTGGAATTCAACAAGAACCCAACCCCAACTGCGGCAGTCCGCGAACGAATCGCAGAGGAAATTAACATGACTGAAAGATCAGTACAGATCTGGTTTCAAAACCGACGCGCCAAAATCAAGATGATTGCTAAGAAGAGCATTGAGACTGGGGAAGATTGTGATGCAATTCCGGATTCAATGCGCCAATACTTGGCCATGCATTTCGACCCTCACAAACCCGGTGCTAGGGAACTTTTCGGACGAGCAAATGGACTTGGGGGGCTGGGTAACGGCTACGGTGCGGAAACCACACCTGGAAAGATTGTCATTCAGCATTTCACCTGCCGGACCCTCAGCATCGGCAGCTGGCGTCGCATTGGCCAAAATGCCATGGACTTGGTCATCTTCTACTCGCCAGACAAGGCTACCATGACCTACTACATTAACAATGATTCTGCTGGTTACAAGATTGAATACCCCTTCTCATATATCAAAAATGTGATGCTGGATAACGGGGACCCCACGCCAAACGCAAATGGCATGCCTACACGACCCGGCGGTTTGGTCATCGAATTAAACCGGCCCCCTATCTTCTGGATGGATTGTTCAAACTCGGGTGGTTTCTTCCAGTGTGGCGATTTCACAGAAGACCAGCAAGCCAGTCGTGTCATGACCCATCATCTTGGTGGTCACCCCAAGGTTCTGAGTGTACAACTGGCCAAGCTCGTGTCTTTGGAAACGTTTCAAAACCGCTTGGACTTCGCTTTCTCTGTTTCTGCACCTGTCACACCTCCTCAGGATATTCATCGTCCTGCGTCCCAGCCGAACCGATTTACCTTGGCGCAGATGGGTATGTACCCTGAATCGCACCTTGGTGTAAATCACATGCCTCGTGGTCACAAGCGTCAACGCAGCCGATCAGTGCCAGCGGCAATTGATTTGTCGTACTTGCACACGCCAATTGCTCCTTTCCCTATTCAACAGCCTTCTGCGTCGCATATGGCACCAAATCCGAATATGTATGCGCCAATTCCTCAGAACCCAAACGTCGTACAAGCGTTAGGCAATGAACTCCGAATCGACACTACTGCCACGTTTGGAGTTGATCCTAGATCCTACCCAATGTCTGCGACGACGATGTCCGACTTTGCTGGTGCTAGCCCGTCGTTTTATAGTGCCGCTCCTTCGACGGAATCAATTGCCATAGCCGGCAATCCTGCAGATCATTTTAATATGTCATACGTAACACCTTCGCCGTTGTTGGATCAGTCGAAGATGATGAGCCAGCCACCGACATCCATGGCCAGCTTTAGTCATGCGGATCCTCTTATTGCTAACCACTCACCTCCTCTTTCGACTCTTCCCAATACGGTATCCAACGACATGTATAACTTTGGCGCTGATCAGCAACAGGGGCTGAGCGAAGATGGTTTCGTTTTGAGTGAGATGTATGCAAAACATCACATCAACCAGTTTCCGGATGGGTCGACCTTTGAGTTTGCCATGAATGGGATACCGGAAACTCAGCCCCCCATGACGAGCGATATGCAGGGATTCGGAATGATTCAGACAACGTCGGCTTGAGCTTGGCTTGAAACCGGTCTTGGTTTTTACAAATGATTTATGGCGTTCTGGTCGGCATGGCGTTTGGGTGATTATACTATGTCCTTTGGTGACATAATATCCGTGATATCCTTTGCTGTTTTTTTTTTCTCTCTTCTATCTTGACGACTTCCAAATCATTCTTGCTCTGCCGGCTGGTCATGTACCCGGTGGAAAGCACCCGTGCTTGCGGATCACTACCTTCATCCCTACGGCCGGTTCTGTAGTGTGGACTAGGTCCATTTTTACATTCTGAATATCTTGGATGAGCCTGACCTGCGCAATATTTTGTGCATCTTCGTCTTCAGTTCTTGATATGTTTTATTTGCATTCGATTTTCATCTTCTATTGATTTTTATTATTTATTGTATGAAAACGGCTTGAGTTTGATGTCAGCATGTCAGCATTCACTTCTTTTTGTCGACTGCATTAGCTGTCATTTATCTTGTCAGACGAGAGTCTGATCATGTTGCATGGGATATTTGAGTAGGAATTACAATTTTTACATACATGAATGGGTATCCATAATACAAATGTCTAGATATACAGGACGAAGTCACTCCCACCCTTCCGGCACTCTCGCCTTTACCCCTCTCTTCTCTCTCAGATACCTCTCCAGTACAACCTCAACCTTGGCCAGAAACCCTCTATAATCCATCCCGGGTTCGTTGGAGGCAGAATGCATCACCCCATCTTTACACCATACACTCCAAGCACCCATCTGCGCGGCCATGAGCGTGTCTGTACCTAATCGATCACCTACAACCACAACCTCGTCTGGTTTAGTTATTACACCTCGTGAACGTAAATATGCGAGAACGTCAGGGCCACAGAACGGTTTTCTCCTCCCCTGACCATTACCTGTCGTCGCGGACGATCGAACACGAAAAACCGGAATCCGTAAATATCTCAACTTCTCTTCCAACGTCCTGGCCTCATTCTCATATTTCGTGGACTGCGGTCGACTACCCGCCGTATTCGACACGATCAGGATTCCATCCGGGTTTGTGTTGAGATTGAATGGTGATGTGGGTGAGGTACGGAGGTGTTCTAGTTTTTCGAGGTAGGGTTTTGGGATTGAGGTGGTGTTGGGCGGGCAGAGGGTGTTGTCTTTGTCGAGGATTAGGGCTTTTATATTTGGGTTTTTTCTTTCGGTTTCTGTCTTTGTTGTTGTTGATGAAGAAACGAGGTGTGCGCCGATTTGTTCTGGTAGGTCGAGAAAGGTTGATATTGTTAGGTTTGGGAGGAGATGGGATGGTTGTTTGAGGAGTGTCGAGACGGTTAGGTTGAAGGCTTGGAGGTTTGTATTTAACAGAGGGGCCATGGTGTCGTTTTATTTTCAGGTCATTTCTCGTAATGTAATGTACAAATTGAGCAATTAAATAAATAATGTAGGATCTGTGAGTATGAAAATCGAAGCTGAGTTGAAAACTGATCGATGATAGGCGGAAGCTCACCGCAGAATCTCAATCTGCGGCCCCACAACTAGATTTCGCCGACCTACTGAGTTAGACTCGACTTTTCGGCTTCACTTACCAGTTCTCACTCGATCCTCTTCCAACCACTTACGAACGCCCCGGAAACAATCTCTATTACAATAACACGCGCGATTAACCTTGTTAAAAGGACGCTCTATATCACCCAGTCTCGCGCCGTCGTCCCAATACCAGCGGTCGAGCTTTGAGCGAACCTGTCGCGCGATCAACGGTGACCACCAGTAACAGCCAGCCACAGTCAGCATGGGCAAATTAACGAGCACAATCGGTATTCCGATCAAGCTGTTGAATGAAGCGCAGGTATGACTGTCACCTGCACCTCTCCATATGAACTGTGCTATGTGATGCAAAGCTAGCGAGGATAGCTGCTAATATCTTCAATGTAGGGCCATGTTGTCACACTGGAAATCACGTCGGGACAAGTATATCGGGGGAAATTACTTGAAGGTCCGTCCTGTCTACTGCTCTACCATTCGTGGGAAGGGAAAGAGATGCTGTGTTTAGGCAATCACAAAACCGCACCACTCCCCGAGCCCTGTCCACAATATACTGTGATACTAACATCTATGCCCACAGCGGAAGATAACATGAACGTCCAACTCAAAGATATCACAGTCACCGCGCGCGACGGCCGAGTCTCACATCTGGATCAGGTTTATATCCGTGGAAGTCATGTGCGATTCTTTATTGTGCCGGATATGTTGAGGTTTGTCTCTTAAATCTACAATGGAATGTTTTATAACTAATTTCATTTGCAAATAGGAACGCACCTATGTTCCGTACTCGTGGTCAACGTGGCAGAGGTGTCGGTTTGGCTCGTGGTAAAGCCACTGTTAACAGAGCTCGGGGTCAGCGACGGGGTTAAAGACTGTTTGTTTGCGATTGTTTCACGTTACGGATTGGGTTTCAGGACGCTTGATAGCATGCAGTCTGGTGTTCGCTCAACCTGCGATTCTCTTTCCGTCGGTCGACTTTGGTTGCTACAGAGGATCGATATCTACGTCAATAGATAGCCTGGCTTTGGGATTATAGTGGTTACAAGCCTCGCTTCATCTGCAGATTTCCACAGCGAACGATATTGAGGGTGGACTGAAGTGAAGCGTGCCTGGTATTTGAGACGAGCGACATACCAATTATTTCTTAGACAAAATCAATGAAGGAAAAGGAGTTTCTGTGTATTGTATTTCAGTCAGGCTCTTATTGCAATCGGATATATCATAACTTAGTTCCTGAAAACCAAAGGTTGCCGTTTAATGGACTCCCGCCAGTCAATTGTTCGATAGCTTATGCGGAGTTCAGTCTTCGGATATAACCCCGCCTGAAACTAGTATCATTTTGTCATTTTCAAGATATTATTTCGTTTTACTGTTTTAGAGACCGCTTCAACAATATTTTCAATCTATAATTCCATCAAGAAATACGCAGAAAAAGATGACCACACCCTAAATCTCTAGCGATCTCACTTAAAAAGCACAAAACCCTCCAACAAAAATGCCTTCACCCGCCGCCGCCTCTGCAGGCCAGACAAAACCGAGCAGCACTCCAAAAAGAATAAACAATCCTCGCCGTCTACTCATTCTCACATCTTCAACTCAATCAAACCAGACAGTACCTGTGCTGCTGCAATCATTGACCGGTGTAGCTGTCACGCCACCAATCTCCTCCGCATCATCATCTTCATCAACATCGACAGACCAGAAAATAGATACCCAATCCTTCGCCGGATATACGACTCACCCTCCCTTTCAAATAACGAATAAATACTACTCTGCCGATGTACCTATATGGGTTGATGAGATACCTATATCATCCTCCCCTGCACGTTCTGATGGTGGTGGTGCTACGAGCGAAGAACAGATAGAAACAACGACGCAATGGAAAACCTCCTTCCTATCCGATGAAGCGCGCGAAGTGCGTGACGCGATTGGCGCTATAGTGTTGTGTGTACGCAATCCGGCTGTGGTGATTAGTAGAGCTGTGCCGAGGGAGGCGTACGATCTTGCTACCACTACTACCACCACTACTACTATTGATAGTGGGGGAGAGAAGGTATTATCCTCGAATGCGTTACAGGCGGTTATTGAAGAGAATAATAAGGATGCAGCGGATAGGAAGGATGTGCACATAATCATGGATTTGGTGGGGATAGTGAGTGAATTAAAGACCAAGATTGAGCAGGAACGCAACGGGCTTGGTGGCGACGACAACAACGACAACGACAACGACGATGAAGGAAACGAGTATGCAAGAGTAATGCAAGGGACCGCAGAAGTTCCTGTTTTACTTGTGCTGATTGATGACAATCCATCATCAGCGCCGAAGAAATCAGGGAGTGAAGATGATGACGATAATACCCTCGAGGCCGGAGAACCGTTTTCTTCGCCCTGGTGGGAAGAGATTTTAGAAGACCAGGGCGTATTCGATATGGAAGTCATCAAATGGACTCCAAATTCTTCATCTACAACAACAAGTACAGATGTACCAGAAACGAGAAATATATACGGCGAATTAGAAGGGTTACCGCGCATAAAAGAGGTTTTGTCCACACATGAATGGACTGCTTCCGTCTCAGACAACGATGACGATAACGATGGCGATGTCGACGGCGATGATATGATGTCCTTCCTCAACAGTGGGACCAAAGGGTTCAGATATGAGGTTAATCAATTAGAGCGGGAAATGATGGGGTTGAGATTTGCTATTAATGAGAGTCGCGACATGGATGATGATGACGACGACGAGGAAGAAGAGCAGGAGGGGGATACGGAGTTGGAAGTTGAGAATCTGGAGGCGTTGATGATGCGTATGAGGGCTATTAAAGGTTTGTCTATTGCTAACTTGTAAGTGTCAAGCGGAAAGGGGTGAGAGAGACTGATTTGATGAAATAGATATGTCGGCTGATTTACCGGAGAGTAAACGTAAGGCGTTTGCGGCCAAGGCTGTAAGAGATATTATGCGGGAGCTGTGATATGCCTGTTTATTCATATGGGACCGGGATGGTATCAAATGCAGGCAATAATATGAATTGTGTTGCTCATCGTTAGAGATAGACTATGTAATAATATACATCCCCAACCGTTTAACCACTCTATGCCCCGGTTAATTCGAATATGCGCCTTCTATCCGTCACTCATGACTGCATCACGCAAGGAAACCTTGTCGGTGATTGATCAGTCGACACGGGTCTTTCCTCGCATAATCCTCCTGCGCTGCGCCATCATATGTGTGTAGAGAATATAGCTCCCTGTCGAACGTAAGTCAATTGAATCCAAAACTTGTTTTAGGACAACGTACCAGGAACATAAATCCCCATGATAAGCACTAACAACCACTTGTAATACTCATGCACGTAGCGCTCTGCATGACCAAGAGAGATATACATAAACACGCATTCGGATGAAATACCAATGGGATACAAGACGAAAAAAGTATTGTACCTTTCCACAACGTTAGCCAACAAGCTACGTAAGTCGGAGCAAGACCGAGGAAGGGACATACCTCAACCACTGCCACCACGCCGGCACTGTCAATCCACCGAGTTGCAAGACAAAGAACCCGTAACGAATACACTCCGTTATCCCCCAAGCAAACATGCATCCAAAGAACGCCAAGTCGCCGTATTGAAGTTTCCCGGGTACACCCATTATCCCTTCACTGACAGATTGTTGCACGAAGGGGACATCCGGGAAATACTTCGATAGAACGTTATCGTACAACTCGGACCCTTCGCGAAAGTTGTACATAATACCCCAGACAACCACAATTCGAGACGCGACTTGCATCGCTGTCGTGATCAAGGGTGCACGCACGATGCCGACGAGAGAATGCAGGATCTCGAGTGTAGCAAGGGATTGAGTGACCAGAAGAAGAGGAAATATCTCGGTGGGGATAGATGAGATGTTCTGGAGATCATTTTGCTGTTGTTTTTCGAACAGTCGTAAAGCTGCGCGGACGGTGCAAGTTGCCCAGAGAGTGAAGTTGAGGAGATTGTAGAGGAAGAGGTATGTTCGTGTGAGGCCTGACACAGGTTTTTTGCCTGCTGTAGTGGCAGAGGGTTTTTTGGGTGGCATTTTGGGATATCTGCTTTTGCGTAGAAGTCTCCTCGGTGAATGTTGGATTGGAGAGAAAATCAATTGAAGAAAAATAAAGGAGAGAGACTCTTCTACGTAAATTCATTCAACAAAAAGTTGTTGATTAGCTCCTTCCCCAAAGTATGCCGCGCTAAACCCTTTCTGGAGTCGAGCCGCGGCTTGCACCGGAGCTTGGGCCACATGATGCAAGGGAGATCCAATAGGGTTAGGGTTGTAGATCTACTCTTGTAACTAATCACAAATATGATTTGATGCATCTAAACATGCCGCTTCAGCCGGACCTTTACATCAGAAGAAGGCAAAAACGCGTTCGCCGATAATCTATGACCCGGAACCTCAAACCTCCCTTCTTTTTGATCATTCCTTACAGGCTCAATATCCCATAGTGAAATGATCGAAGCTGTAATCAGTACTACTTCTCTTTCGATCAGCTCGCTAAAAGTCTCGTCTCCGGCAAACGGTAGAACTGTTTGCCAGTTAAAGGAAGGTGAAGGCGGTTTTGCGTCAGGGGGAGAAGCAGCGGTAGTTAGAAAACGTCCAGGTACGAAGGACTTTGGTTCGCGATAATATCTCGAGTCGATATGGTGTGCGCCGCTAGCCAGCCCTAGAATGTCACCTTTGAAGAACTCGTAGGACCGGGGATGTTTTCCACTATCCCGAGCAAGGAGAGCTGCGTCTTCCTGTGGTTCCGTCAAAGTCATATCTGCAGTCAACTGTCGATAAGAAATCGGATTTGAATCCAAACGTACAGTCTCAGCGTACGTCCCTTTCAGGAATGGACAGCGTGTAAACAGTTTCTCCGTATCGATCGATAATCTTGGCGGTTCTGCTATGGGAAGACCGGTCTCCTTAGGATCTGATCGGGAGACTTTGACGTACGGCGCAATCTCCTTCCGCACTCTAGCCAGCACTTCGGAGTCGGAAAAGATATGCAAAATATTCCAGAAGATCAACTTTGATGCATCTGTAGTAATTCTCCACAATAACCAGGCATCTAATCGAGAGCTAAGCGAGGATGAGATTCCTGATGTTCGCCAGAACCGCATGCGTTCCTGCACTATTTCCGAGACGTCATCCAGATCTCGGAACTCCAACGGAGCGTTTCGGCCGTCTTCAAGAGCCGAGAAGGAAGCCTGTACTACTGATATGGTCTTTTGTACCCGGTCTCGAGCGGCGTATGCAGCCGAAATTCCCGGCGAAGGGATCCATCGTGGAGCACCAGCTATCAACCGCACATATTCCTGGTCCCAACTCGCCAAGTCGTCCACAATTCCAGGGTGGAAATCCAAAAGCGCCTGGCCCATCAACACATACGTAATGTGATAGGTTGCAAAGCTTCTGGTCAATGCAAACAGATTCACTTGACAGGTCTGTGGGTTGATTCCGCTGCTTTCTTCCACCACAATACCAGTATTGCGCTCCCAGACCATTTGATCCACGAGACTCCGATTGAAAGAGACGAAATCTGCCGTCTCGCGCTCTAAAATTCGAGCTGATACCGAAGAAAATTTTGATAAATATGTTCCTTGGGTAAGAGGTATCAATGTAGCCTTGACCGATTCCTGAGTCTGCGCCGACAATCTTCGGAATGCTCCATTGTCGCCTACAAAATTCTCCATGACTCTCGTGAAATAAACTCCAGAGCGAGAATGCTCATATTTGATCAGTGTTTGCATCATATCAGGTGAATACACAAGATACTGTGTCTGCAATCCCATTTGAAGAGCCACAACAGGGTCATTCATAGTTTTCCTGTCAACCACATTAGACCATCATACTTAAAACTATGTAGACGAAGAGAATGACATACTGAGCATCAAGCAAGAAGTCCCGATGTCTCCAGGAATAAGAAAATACATGCCCTAACCCCGGTATCCAATAAGGCAATTTGCGCACACGACGCGGCTCACCGGTCGAGGAGTCATCGTGGCTTTGACTTTGTAGTCCGGTGATGGTGCGGGTTGAGAGAATGGAGAATATGAGGATAGACACCAGGATAAATAAAGAGTATTGCTCCGCGTTATCCTTGACTGTTTGGATTAGGTTGTGTGGTGGAGATGGTTGATGGGGTTGGTCCATGTTGATGATGTCTCTTTTCAGAGTGATGTTTTTGTGAATAGTGGCTATTCTGTCCCAGTGTTGAAATTTCCGCTGCTTGCTCAATTACCATGTATAATGAGCTATCAAATGAATATTCGCTCCAACGTTATATCTGAGCATGCATTCTGACGCTCATGCTCGAATCGGTTTGTATGTCTTAAGTCAGAACACTCCCGGGGTATTCACGGTAAGATGTCTGAATGCTTTAATCTTGTGCTGCAAAACTCAATGAAAGATTGCAATCGCGAATCTATAAAATCGATATTGGTCAGTCAGACCTTTGAAGACAAGATGAAACAGAGCTGAAGTTAGCAGCCAGGGAGATAGTGGATCGCCAGGGTCTAGCCGCGTTGGGTGCTGGGCAGGGTTAGGGTAGGCAATCGAACATTCAGACCTTGGAAACATTCAATCAACGGCATTATTATTCACAAAGACGCTCAAAATCTCTTAAGCAAGTCGAAGTTGGAGCGAAATAGTTTATATCCATCACCTCCCATCCCCCCAGTGGCAGACCACCCCTATGCCAGTCTCTATCTTCTGTCAATAACTAACTATGTACTATGAACATGTAGATATTCACACCAAAAACCTCCGAAATAAATCACAACCGAAAGCAATAGCACTCTAAACAGTAGTTCAAAGCGCCAGGATGTTTATATCTTCACTCCCCTCACCTCATGCACCCACCACGCATATTGCTGCCGTAAAAGTAAGATAATCTACTCAGAATCCCCATTCAACGTCTCCGTCACACGCCCATCATCACTCATCAACTTAATCGGTCTCCTAGGCTCATGAATCGTCAACGGCGCCGGCACAGCAGGCATACTACTCTGTGGAGACAAGGTTTCATCCGCACTCGCATTAGCAGCTGCTGCGACAGCAGAATCCTCCCGTTGCTGTTGCAGCTGCTGTTCCTCTTGCTGTTCTTCCCGTCGCGGTTGAGGCGCAGAAATCTGGAATACAATCCGAGCTGGCTCCCGGGTACTCGGCGCATTGCTGCGGTTTCGATAGAAGCGTAGACCACGGTGTGATGCTGGTGTTGCCGTGCTGTGAGTGTTGACGTTGCTGGGTAGTCGGATTGGTTCTTGTTCTCCGGAGGCAGAGCTAAGTGCCGTTGAGATTGTGCGGGGAATATGATAACCTACTTTGCCTAGGGGGACACTGAGACCATGAACGAACTGCTGAAGTTAGCTTGTGTCGTCATCGCGTTTTCGTATGAGCAAAAACTTACAATGCTGCAAATAACCAAAAACCAAACGACAATATAGGTCACCTCCGCCGTTCGGGCGGCATCAGCCCGAACTTCTCCGTCGACTATCATCTCCTCGAGCAGAAACTTGCGACAAACAGACAAATAGAAAACAGCTCCGACACCAATGGGACCAAAGAATCCAATGAACAGTGCTTGAGAAATTTGCTCAATTTGATGGATGTACTTATGCATCGCAAACACGATAGGTAGGCGACGGAACAGTAAAATCAGAATACCCAAGACTATCAATCGATAAATTGGGACGATATCGTTGTGGGCGAATAAGACCCAGGGGCAAACGGCGCCGAACCAGACGAAGATGGCCAAATTGAGTAGCATGTCGATTGTTGGTTGAAGGGAGTCATCCATTGTTTCGAGTCGGAACCAGTCGCTATTCCATTAGTGTCTTGTGAGCTCGGCCAGAAGGACTCGACTTACTCATGGGTAAATGCGTTTCCGGCTATGAAACAGGCAAGCAGATCATCGGTGCCGATTAATCCACAGGTGCCCATAATAAACAACTAACAAAGTCAATCATCATGCATACCAGGGTTGGAAGGTGGCAGACTTACACCAAGAGAAATCGCAAAGACAAGGAAACTCTCCCTATCAACATACCGTTTCTCTTCCGCCCAATGAAGCAGTTTCATAGACAACCACCCAGTCACCGCACCATAGGCAACACTCAACAAAATCTCGTAAACCAGCGTCTCATACACCCAAAGAGCAATCGCCTTGCCTCCTCCACCACTGAATCCCGGACCCTGTGTATACTTCATGAGATAAAGCGCCAAAAAGAGAAACGGATACCCCAATCCATCATTAGCGCCAGACTCGGCAATAATAATTCTCTGCAGAGGACGCGGGATATTCTTATCAGCAAATTTCCCCTTCACAATAGAGTTGGACAATACTGGATCGGTAGGGGTGACGCATGCACCGACTGCCAGGGCCTGGATGAAGGAGATATTGGGCACGAGACCCCAAATGAGTAAACCGCTAGAAAGCCACATGATAGCCATTCCGGGGCCGAGAAGTAGAGCCAAACTTTTCCATTCGGTCTGCAAGTAGCGGCCTGGTAATTGAACGCCGGCTATGACTAGCTGCACACCCAGGACAAGGCGGGTGAAGTACATGGTGATCGCGTCCAGGTTGGGCTGGGAGTCCAATGCATAATCCAGTGGTCTGATAAAATTGGCTGCATGGGGGGAGAATGCTACGCCTGCCAGTGTGGATATCACTTTGGACCCGTTAGTCCACGGCATTATTGTCAGATCGTGAAAGGAATAAAAGACGTACGAGCCTCAGATAGATAAAAGCGTTCCTTGAACAGATAGGACACCAGCCCAAAGAGGGTTATAAACCCCCCTAGGGCGGAGCATACAATATTGAAATTGTTGATCTCAAGGGTCGGCATCTTGACGACTCCTCCGCTCGAGTTTTGAAGTCGTAAAATTCTTTACTTATCGTGACGAAATCCTGGTAGACACGCCGCACGATGAGATTTACCCAATCCCGCAAGTCTTCGTAATCGAAGAGAAAATGACTCTTGCACAATAAGAACCGATATCCCGCAAATGTTATTCAACCATAGTTTTGAGGATAAGGAAAGATAAGAATGAGAGTCGAAGTGACTCGGCGAGCATTGGATATTGGTTGGTTGTGACGTTGGAGTATGCCACTTTGACGGTGTTGATATTCCCGTCAGAAAGACTTCTTTTCACTGCTGCACTTCGGATTTTTGTCGTGGTGTTGTTATCGAGAGTCGTGATCAGTCAAGATGAAAAACAAGCGGGGGTGTTTTTTCCTCTGCAGAGTTGGCACTTTTGATTTCTGTCATTGCGTCATGTGATTGGCTGAAGCGATCCGACTGTCTTCTCACTGGTGGTCGATCCATGTCAGGCCGTATCCAAGCGGTCTGACCTTCGTCCTTTTGACACTCTGTACGTACTCGGTGCAGGCAATCTTGAATCCGAGTGCATCACTGCATGCGCGACTATTATTTTATTATCCGCCGCATGCGAATTTATGTCCGACAGCACGTGTACCTGTACCACCTCAGATCGTTCCAATCATAGTACTACTATTCATGATTTGTATTATCCCTTTGTCTACAATAACTAGCAGGTCAACGGTGGCATTGACATTATTCTTCATATGCTATAAGACGACTCGCATGCCTCTACACACGGTTCATTCAAAAGTCATCAAACTCATCAGCAAGTTCGTCTGGAATATCATCATCATCATCAGCTGTCTTAAGTCCAACTGCGGTAGACGATATTTGCTCGTCAAATCCCCTCCTGGCGCCGTTGACGGCTAACTTATCTGCTGCTTCGTTTCCTGCGTCACGGCGGTGTCCCTTGACCCATTCAAATGTCGTAGTCACTTTCAGCGAATCCCGCTCGTTGATTTTCACCAGGATTGATTGAATGAGATCTTTGTTTTCGACGGGCTTGCCATCCGACGTTTGCCAATTGTTGCGAATCCATTTTCGAAACCAGTTGGTAACACAGTCAATGGCGTACCGACTATCTGTCACTATAGTCACAGGACGATGTCGTGGTGCTATTTCAAGCGCTCTGATAATTGCTGTCAATTCGGCACGTTGGTTCGTCTGCCGGTGGCCTTTCAATGGCTCGGAAACGTTTCTGCTGAGGATGAAATCGCCATTAGTAAAATATCTCAAATCAAAATACGATGGACCTTGGAAGCCTACCTTGAATCCCCAGGTCCGAAATAGACCCCAACACCAGCTTGTGCAATCTTTTTACCATTACCGAGTGAACTCCCATCGGTGTATATTCGTAGCATTCCAGGTGGTGCTGTAGGTTTTGCCTTGGTTGCAAGCTTCTGTTCTGGTCCCTTATAGACTATCTTACCCGTAGAGGGTTCGAGAAGTACATTCGGATCGAATCCATCTTCAGCACCTGGTGGTAAAGGCGCAAATGTGGCCGGAATCTTAGCATCTCCATTACCAGCATCTGTAGGATTCGCAGTCGTTAGACCGCCAGGGATTGAAGACGATTTCCCAATCCCATTCTCCTGACCCAGTTTCACAAACTCCTCTGCCTCCTGGCGTGTGTCGAACTTTTTGTATCGAGGTCGTGTAAAGCCCTTAATCTGCTCTTGAGCTTCCGCCCAGTTTGAATACACACCAGGAACTCGTCCTCTTTGTACAGCGTAGAATCGTGCGCAATTATCGTTGTTAGTGGATGCCGTTCCATTACGCGACGGCA
Organism: Talaromyces sp. PYS2103; assembly: GCA_023625975.1. Lineage (NCBI taxonomy): Eukaryota > Fungi > Ascomycota > Eurotiomycetes > Eurotiales > Trichocomaceae > Talaromyces > Talaromyces sp. PYS2103. The sequence goes on along the minus strand of JAMAGB010000011.1, from coordinate 172,272 downwards.
CCTTTTGACCCGTGAGGAATGTATTTGCTTCTTCTAATGAAGGAAATGACTGAACTGTCGTATCCCATTAGAAATATGTCACCTGAGGGACCCTTGAGTGACCAAAAAGCAGAGATCGAAAAACTCACAGACAGCGCCCTTAAACCCCGTAACTTGAGCAAGACAGTCATTCCAATTGTAATATACCCCCGGACGAAACCCTTCTTTGACAGCATAGAATTTCACAGCTGCAGCCCGTTTTCTTTTTGTTCCACTGGTGCCTCCACTCGACGTTGGTGTATGCGTTGGCGATGCCCCAGAGGGCCCGGACGTCCGGCCAGGCCCAGGACTCGGAGACGGGGTTGTTTTGGTGGTTATGGTATGGTTATTCATATCCTCGTTGCCCTTTTCTTCGTGCGGGGAAGCCAATTGCGAAGTAAGTCGCGACCAACCTGATGCGACCAAAGGGGTGTTGTAGGTATAGTGACGGTGATGCCGTAAACTTCTCTCTTTCACTATTAATGATGCGTACGAACGTGGTGCTGTCCTCGAGAAGCAGATCACAACGGCTACTGCCCTTGCTGAAAGCACGGTGAACGGCGGATGTATCAATCGCTTCGCTATTCGACTCGCTCCGGTTCAAGGCAGGATTCGCAGTCTTATTCTTGAACTTGTCGAACGGGTAAAGTAAGGAACTTGGTAGGTAGCAGAGCGAGATAGAAGAAGAAGGAACGAAAGGACAATGTGGGAAGTAGAAGAAAGTCGAAGGGAGGTCACGAAGGGCTGATCATAAGGAAGTGATTGGCCAGTCTTCCCCGGACATGGAGGGGGGATAGCAATGAGGCGGAAGAGGGGTGGATGTAATGCACCAACCAGATTCACGATTGGGCTGGAGAGAGATTGACACAAATGTGTCCGTATCAGAGACTAATTGCGGTTTCCTCGGGTGGGTTGTTGAGTTGGGATAGTTGTCCAAATGTAAAATATGCTGAGAGAAAGAAGGCAAACAAGGTGCTGGAGCTATGACATAGAAAACACGGTTACATTACCGTAATTACATGGGTTGTTCTCCAAAATTACCGTACCGCCGTACAATCTCATTCCTGCAGAATGTATCACAGCGAAAAGAATCCAAATCAATGTACCTACAAATTATTGTATTGTAGGAATGAAGAGCACCTCAATATACTCACTTCATTGAAACTTTGAAATAATTCTAGCTACGATTACTCTAGACGGCCGTCGTTTCTGTTCATTATGGGTCAGTGTTTACTATATACTATCAAATCGTAGACACCACAAAACACAACTTAAAGATAGATAGACTTTTTTGTTAATTCATTATGAATCTAACTACATTGATTGTCGTCGGATTGCACGCACAGCTGAAAAGAAGATTGAAGACATACAGAATCTGGCGATATATTTTCGCAGTGTAATGTAAGTTTCTCCATTGCAACAAGCACAAGAGATACCTGACTTGCCTGACAATCAGAGATTAATCAGCTGTACTGTCTGAGCATGTACTTTTGAAGAATAGGAGGATAATAGAATCCCATCTTGGCCTTTACCGCTAACCATGAGTTACACGGACGAGAGCCATGACAGAGGCAGAAGACGTAACAAAAACGAGACTGCAACCAGCGACCACCGTTCATTACGAGGGAAGATATGGTTTCCAAGAAACACAAGCATCTCTTCCCTCGCCTAACTCTTCAACTCCTAGTCCTTCCGTTGGAACCGGTTAACCAATGAGTATGCGCAAAGTCCGCCTCAATGTCCTACTCACTTAAATCAATACACGATAATGAATCGCGCGTATTTCGAGAAGCAAAGAAGATTATTGAGGCAGAACATATGGGAGAAAAATAGGGAATGGAAAAACGACAAGCAAACGTGGATATGTGGGCATGTAATGTGTAGATAAAAGGGTATATCTTGGTCTGAACATAGCCACTGAAAGAGGCGAGCTCTCTAACAGACCGCACTGAAATGAAGAAACGGGAACATCAAAAAATGACATGAGACACTACGTGCATCGGTCGTCAAGGATAAGCACGTCGTCATTCGGTCGTATCTGCATGGCATGCAAGCGAATATCATAGCAGCCATCACAGCATCAAGTGAAAATGGAATGAAGATCAGGTGAGCGCCCACTACTGATCTCAATCGCTCAAGAACTAGCGTATTGCTATTCCTCGAACATGATATTATTATGTATGAATGTCATGGCCTCGTAGACAACAACTGGCGTCAAGGATGTCAGCTAGTGTTGTCGAAAGACAAAGGAAAAGTATGAAAATGCCCATCTATGCCTTATGTACAATCACCGGCATTTTGAAAGGATGATAAGTATTAAAGTCATGCGCGTCAATCAATCAACGTAGTAGAGCCCCCTCTGAAGGCCGCCTAAAATATGCATCCGTCCCGTTCTCGACCGAGCAAATCTATTGGACGCTGAGTAGGTATGAAGGCAGGCTGCATTTTGAACAGAGGGACGGTTTAAGGCGAAGAAATTCGTTGGTAAAACAGGAGATACGCAACTTTGTTGTCACGAGTACCATATCTTCCCAGAGGGGTCCTGCTACCAGGAGAATTGGCCGAGGCCGCTGGTGACGAAACACCGTTAACAACCCCACTGGTGGATTTCTTGCTGGTATGACCGTTGGGTCCCGAACCATTAACTTGACTCCATCCAGTTTCATCATCGACCTGGTTGCTTTGATCGATTTGTTTATATATGTTTGGATTATTGTCGCGCTTGTGTTGCTCCAAGGCGGCAGCGAGAACTTTGGGATCCTCCTCGCTTCCTGCTTCAGCGACGTCCTCGCTGCGCACTCGACGAATAACAGTGTCATCCATCCTAATCCACTCGCGACCATCCTGGCGTCTCACATCTACTGTGTAGTGGCCGCCACTGGCATTCTTCCCATGATGATAGATGACGCCAATCAGCCGATAGTGTGGTAGTCCGCCATGGATTGCCATAGCGTTTCGTCGATGAGGAGGGAAAACTTCACGGGGTATTTCCAATTCCAACGGATATCCGACTTTCTTCCAAATCTTCTGCGTGCCATGTGTGACGCTATCGTACTGAAATCGCTTGAGGTGGAGAATAAGCACAGGGGGAAGAGTCTCAATGAAAACCTGCTTGGTAGCAGCAACCTTGGGACCTCTGGGGGAGCCGAAATCACCATGAATAGTTTCAGGCTTAGTAAGGCCCTTCAAAGCATCAATTATGTTATTGACTTCCGGTGATCCAATGTCCAGTTGCAGAGGCTGATAAGGCTCCAATGTCACCGAGTTCTTATTTCCAGGAACTTTGAATTCGGAGCGAATCTTCCCTCCAAAGATCTTAGTGATTGGCGACTCGAAGTCGATATCACCAGATGATCGAGTGATAGCAGACTTTTGTTTATGGCCAACTTCAAGCCACCCATCAGTCGGTGAAGAGGTTTCAGCAGCAGCTGTATTGTCTTGAGAGGCGCCACTTTGCAAAGCATGCGCACATTCCTCGTGAAGTTCTTCTAAAAAGAAACCAAGAAACTCTTGTACGTCTTGTTGGTGACCGCGCTATATGTTGTCAGTTTGGGTTAACTCAGGAACGAAGAACAATCTTACTCTCATATCACGGAAGCGTGGAAGCTGTCGAATCACTTCATATACAAACTCCGGGATGAATGCATCTCCATATTCCTCTAACTCCTTGTGTTTTAGTCGCATCCGTAACTGATCTTCTGATTGTGCAGCATCGATCACTCTGAATTCTCTCATAAACATTATACTATTCATAGCATTCTAGTCAGCAATTAGCGATCTCAGTATAAGTTCCAGTATACGTACGTTGCATCGATCAAAGGCACGTCACTCTTGAAGCTGTGAGTTGCGCGATTACCAACGTGATCAAGGAATTGGTAGAAGGGCACACAAAATGCCAACATCTGTAGTACCTAGAGAGAAAATCAGTCCACGAACTAAAGGCATCACAAGAAAAGAGACGTACAGAATTCATGTAGCACATATTACCCGTATTAACAAGGCCTCTCGGCTCCAAGAATGCAATTTTCTCGCCAAATTGATCCACATTGGAACCAAGACTCGTCAAGACGTCCCCAAGTGACTCACTTCGAGGAGCCTGTAGGTTGCCCGATTCGGATAGGACAGCCGGCACGGCGCCAGCAGCGCGAGCTGTCTTCGAGCGAACCAGGTCGGCCCATGACTTTGGAGCCGCGGGAGTGGTTGTTTTGGATTGTTCAGAGGATTGTGGGCTGTCAACGTTGCTTGTAACCTGTGAAGAATCCGTTTGCTGAGGTTCTTGAGTGGACACGGATTGCTTTGGTGTGACAGGCGCCTGAGGTAGTATTGGAACCACAGGAACGATCGTTGTCTGTTTGGGGGTTTGAGTATGGTCTCGAGAACGAGAGGCAAGATTTGCTGGTGTAGTGGAAGAAGGTGTGGTAGGGTGAGTCGAATCAGTCTCTGACGGTGCCCGAGATGTCGTAGGTGTTTGCGGCTCCGAGAGACTGTCGCCTTGGGCGGATGTTTGCTTCTCATCAACGTGAGCTATGTCTTTCTTTTGAGTATCTTTAACAGGAAGCTCAACCGGGATATTTGAGGTCTGCAAAGAGCGACCGGTACGACGCTTGTGTGGAGCACGTATAGGGAAGGGTTCGTTTGGCACAGAAAGCCAAGGAAGCTGGGAGAAACGTTAGATGTCAGAACTGAGTTTGTTTCTGGGCATATGGCTAAACTTACAGGTGCGCGGAAAGGTATCCGAGCTAGCAGGCCACCCTTCGGTAGGTCTGCTACTGCAGCAGGGGATGAGGTCACGGCACTGGGTGTCGATAATACAGATTGTACAGATGATGGAGGCCGTTCGTGGCCATCAATTGCCATCTGATGTTCATTTATGGGAGGAGGAGACATGGCAGACGGAATGGGTGTCGATGCTGCAGATGGTGGCTGAGGAAATACGTTTGCTGGAACGTGCATAGGCGCTGCAACTGGCTGCGAGTGCGGGTAGGACGAGACTATCAACGGGCCATGGGCATACGGAGGCTGCTGGTATGGACGAGGAGGAGGAGGTCCTGGAGGCATAGGGACGCCAGGTGGCGGTGGATGCATTTGCGGGTAGCCGTTGTACCATGGTGGTGGATAGTGCTGCGCGTAGACTGGAGGGATGATGCCGTTGACCGGAGGGGGGTGGTAATTCATGTAGGCCGGAGGAGAGCGCATGTTGGAGGGTCCAGGCGAGTAATGCATATCATGCTGTCGGCGGGGATGAGGAGGTATGGGCGGCTGCCCATGGGGCATTGCCGGTAGATGATGGTTGATCATGTCCAGGCAGAGAGTGCGGGTTGCCTTGCCTCAAAGGGAGCCATACGAGACAATGACTAGGCAACATTTAAATCGCTCAACGTAACAGGATGGATGGTCGCCTACGTTGCCATGCTGTGTGCACAGCAATGAGCGACTTGAGAAAGTGTGGATGGTGGTGCTGCTGGGAGTCAGAGATGCAGTCAGCTCGTTTTTCTTTTTTTGCCTCGCTTGTCACGAGCACTGACTGCAACGTGGATTATCAGATAAAACACTTACCAGTGAGCAGAAGGCAAGCAATGAAGAGTAATTCGATGTATGACAATCGGTAATGCAATGGAGCCAGCAAGCAGTCGCTTGTGACGAGCGATGGGGAAGTCGTGTGCAGGTCGGTCTGTCCGTGTCTGTCTGTCTTGGTCGTCGCAAGGAAATGTCAGAAGCGCCAAGAGGGCCTTGCCGCCTTGGAAATTAGGCGCCGCGCTTAACTCCGCTTCGTGCCTCAGGCTGCAACTATGCTGCGTAACAACAGTGTTCTTTCAATTTTTTGTTATCAGAATTTAATTTGAGTCTTATTCTATCTCAGAATAATGTAAGGTGAAACTGATATATCAAAGTTCACACTGCTTTCTGCTTCGATGCCAAGACTCTCGCGTTGACATCACGTTACTTGACGCTTCGACGGTAAAGCGGGCCGAGCAGAGAGTGAGCAACATCAAAAGATTGCTCCCCGCCGAAACCATCGAGGGGCAATTTGCGTCAACAACCATCAGAGCGCATCGCGCAAGTGGCCCTCTAGTGGCCCTTTCGTGATTATCAAGCATCTACTCTGATAATTTTCAGCTTGAGAGGACGATAGGCTCGCCGAGCTCTCATTCGACGGTCCAATCTGGATACCTTGAATCATTCTTGAGGTCTAGGCTCTAGCTTGTGAACACTCAGCGTCCTGGAAGTACTTGTCGACTGTGGAATCCCCATCTTCTTTTCATCATTGTCCTGTTCTGGGCAAGGTTATAACTCTACCCGACTACGAGATATGTCGTCCTCTGCGGGACAGACCATTCGTAACCTCAACAAGTCCACCGATTATTCTTCGAATATTTCGTCGTCCGCGGCTTCCTTCCAAGGAGCAGCTAGTTCCGTCGAGAGCGGTCTTCAAAGGCGATCAGGGGGTAACGGTAGCTTTGGCACAGGATCAATAACGAGAACTACTGCAACGGCAAGGAATAATCAAACCCGAAAGGGCCAGCACAAGAAGCATCATCGTCCTAACTTGGCGAACGAGGATGCGTATGCAGAATCCGTAGGTGATGCCCTGGAGAACCAACCCTCTTACTTGCAATCATCTAACCTTGTCATTTAGGCCATCATGAGATCTTCTACTACCAGCCGAAAGGGTCAGACGTCAATTACCCACCTTATGAACTTCTCCTTGCCTCCCCGCCCTCAGTATCATCCCAGCACACACCGTCCACGTCGGAATCCAACATGGGGAATGGGATCAGGCTATCACGCTATTGACAAAGCTCGATACGTCCATGCAAACTATCGGTTTATAGTAGATCCTCGAAGAAATTATCACGCGCAAGCAGCAAATGCTGACGTCCATCTGGATTGGGACGCGGTGCTCCAGGTGCTGGCATCTGAACAAACACAAGCTGCAAGCTGTCCAATATGCCTTGGCATGCCAGTCGCACCCCGAATGGCAAAATGCGGGCATATATTCTGTTTTCCGTGTCTGATCCGGTACATGCACTCGACTGATGACGATGCCTCATTGCCAGAAAAGAAAGCACGTTGGAAGAAATGTCCCATCTGCTGGGATACAATATACGTCTCAGATACACGACCCGTGCGGTGGTTTATTGAGCAGGAAACCAACACCCCTGTTGAAGGTGCTGACGTTGTCTTACGGTTGGTAAAGAGGAATCCCGGAAGTACCTTGGCCTTACCCCGAGACGGGGCAGAAGAACTCAATCCACAAGATGATATTCCATGGTATCATGCAGCTGAAGTTGCTGACTATGCTCGAATCATGAAAGGTGGAGAAGATTATATGGCATCTCAGTACGACACTGAAATTGAGCTATTGAATCAACAAAGGCAAGAAGATGAGCTTCTCTTCGGCGACGATTCGACCTGGGTTCAGAAAGCAATCAACAGTATCAATGAAGCTCGAGAGAAGGTTCAGGGTTTAGGGAACCCACCACCTGTTGCTCGTACTGAAAAGAAGCGACCTCGTGATACGATACATGTTGATGAAGATCTGGTGCAGCCACCGAACCTGGACGACCCTAACAGTACGTTAGGTGATGCAACCACGTCTGATATTGTTGATGATGTGGCTACTGGTGTAGATGCATTGAATCTAGATGCAAGCGGTCATTCTGAATCACGAAAGAAAGAGAAGAAACCCATATCCCAAAGCAAAGCTTCCGCAGCTCGGGACAACACAGGAACCAACAGTGAGCAACCATATTATTTCTATCAGTGCCTGCCTCACTTTTACCTTTCTGCTCTCGATATACGAATTCTCAAAGCGGCCTTTGGCGACTATTCATCATTCCCAGCTACCATACTCCCTCGTGTCGAACACATATCAACCGGTCATATAGTAGATGATGAGTTGAGAAAACGAGCCAAATACCTGGGTCATCTACCGTATGGCTGCGAAGTTGGTTTCTTGGAGTGTGACTGGACCGACGTCGTCGCACCCGAAGTCTTGGAACGATTTCGACCAGAAATAAACAAACGCAGACAACGAAATCGCGATAAAGAAGCACGCGAAGAGAAAGAAAGAATAAGAGCAGAAAAAGAAGAAGAAGAGAAGCGATGGGCAGCCGCTCGTCGTAAACGACCCAGTTTCGGATTCAGCGCTAGCGAGCGCCCTTTCTCCGATCAAGACTTCTTGCCTTTGAACAGTGGCTCCCTCGACTCCGCAGCAATCCTGGACACAGAATTCGCAGGAGCGAATTCTCCGCCGAACGAGTCAATGGATAACCAAATGCATTCCCGTTTCGAAGCTCTCGCATCACCATCCACAAGTCCCCCCGTTGCGCGTACAGTATGGGGCACAGCAGCCGTACAATCCGAACCCAATCAGCAACCACTTCATCGCAGCCCCGTCAACGATGGCTGGTTACAAGGCTGGGAAGAAGATTTACTAAGTCAGCGAGAAGCCGAATTACTTTCTCAGACAGCGGCTGAAATTTCTTCCTCTACATCCGCGAGCGCTAGCGGCGGCGGTGGTGGTCGAAAGAAGAAAAATAAGAAGATTACGTTAATGTCAACTAATATTCAGAGGGGTGCTTAAGAAATTCAACTGCCTCGGGGGATGTTGTATTATCATTTTCCATCGGGTTCTTTTTGTTCACTAGAAAGCGCAGCGGAGTTTGAATGGAATGGATTCGTGAACTGTCTCGTTTCCAGTTATGCATACATAATATACATATAAGATTCTACCCAAATAGTTAATTAAGGTTGATGGCGACGTAACTCCAAGATAGATAGCTAATGTAACATAGCTACCTACTTTATAATCAATTTTTCACGATTACTCGACTCCTATCCTAGCCACGATTTTTGTTTCCCGTTTAACTAATTTTTAAAGATCATGATTGTACCTAGGCAATAATACATTCCATGGATATCAAAATAGAATAGGAGGCAAAACAAAATGCATAGCGCAGGTAATTGAAATCGATATAGAAAAGGCATGCATAAAAGTACAGAAAAACATAGGGAGAATTTGATGACAAGATGGTGATTCATGAGGAATGTATTATGCTTACTTTGATAATAAATCTTATTATGATGAAGATATCAGAAAGTGTAATGGTAGTTAAGTAAATATACACAAGAAGGAGAAATAAAAAGGTGGGAAAGACGAATTTTTTGGGGAATGTGAAATGGTGAAAAATGGTTGTTGTATGCTTGGATGCATGGTTTAGATGACGTACTAGTAATCCACGTATTAGTTTTGGATCAACATGTTTAAATGGTTTGAGGGAATACTCACTGGGATGAACAGATAGGGAACACGTTTCTCATATTCTACCCAGGCTTCACCATACTTGGCTCGACAACGCTGGATATCCCGCCAAGCCCGATGGGAAATCATACACGCAAAGAAGACCGGATAGAACCAAGGAAATGCACTATTGAATCCGGTAATGAGACCCCAGTTCAATGCAAAGTAGAGGTCACAGGTGTAATGAACTTTGCGTGCCAATCCATACCAGCCCGAGACAAGGATGGTGCCTCCCTGAGGGGTCCTGATGACTTCCGGGTTGTGGAGTGTTTGGCAGGGCAGTTGGGGGAATGCGTTGCGGAAGACTGTGGTTCCGCGTTCCATTTGACGGTAGCGGTTCTTTTGACTGTTGGCGGTATCCCAGACCCAGTAGACGAAGAGGTAGCCAACAAACAATGCTGTGAGGGCATAGGGGTTCCAGTGGTAAGTGTCAGGGTGGTGGTTGGCGAGATAGATTGTGCAGTGACAGTAGCTGAGGGGGACACCGGCTAGATTCCAGAAGATGAGCATGAAGCCCCATTTCTCGTAGTACATGTCCCTATAGTATGGTTAGAATATGACCGTTGTACAAGATTGGAAGAATGGAAGTCTCACCAAGTTGAGACGATACACTCCTCTCCCTTCGAACAAGCATTGGCATACAAAAAGTGCGCCATTAAAAGGAAGCACACCTCGCCGGATACGTAGCCGTATAGCTCATATTGACGAGCAGCAGTACCCATAGTAATCAGCAAGAGGATATACCACGGGAGTCGTACTTCGAAAAACATTTTAAAGTCGAGGATTCCAAACATCCGCGGGTTGAGTTCGGCTCCCATGAAGAAGTCATAGATCGGATAACCAGTCATACGGTGCTGGGCTCCGCGATACAAGGCAGAAAAGTATGCGATGAATGAAACCAGATAGCCCGAAATGATGGCCACGCTCAATAGAGGTCCAAACTCATCAATGATGGTATACAACTTGAAAATACCGCTGAAATGGAGACCTAGCGCAACTGATAGCGTGACGTAAAACGCTGCCACGGCCGAGCAATAGTATGGCAACTGCTTGCCTCCCTCGTGGGGAAGAGGTCGTCCTGTCAAAGTGATACCAGGGAGAGCGATATAGCAGATACCTTCAAAAATGAAGAATACCCAGTACATGGTCCACGCCTTGAGCGAAGGAAAAGCTCCCTCGTAGACCAAGTGACCCAGATGCGCAAAAAACTCTTGGATAGTTTGATCCTTTGGAAGTGGTAATTTTCCGTCATAATATGTCGCTCCAATCCACATGTAGTACATCAACAAGGGAAAACCGATCATGAGCGAAAGTGTGCCGAGAGAACCTCCAAATTCGAACTCTCCGCTGTAGTCGATCTTGGGATCCCTACCTTCGATCCAACCATCAATGACTTGAGGTTGGTCATTCGTGGCATTTCCGTTGGAGGCATTTCCATTAGAGCCTCCATTAGCATTCCCGTTGGCATGTCCGTTGCTTGAAGCAGAGAGTCCTTGCGACTCTTCCTTCACCGGGACCAAAGGCGTCTTGCGCCTTCGACCCCTGGCAGGCTGTGCATCAGCGGACGTTGAAGACATTTCTTGAACTGGGTCAGGGGTTTCTGAAGCGCGACTTCGAGTTGTACGACGACCGGGAGTCTCGACAAAATCTGGACGGTCAGGTTTTCTATAGCGAGAAAAAAGAAAGCAGAAATGGTCAGCACAGGTTCTTGCGGTTGCTTGACTTCTTCCAAATAAGGGGGGGTAGGGTCGCGCAGCGGGGAGAAGGAGAGAAGGAAAGAGCAAGATGAAGTTATATAGTTACTCACTTGGGGGTTTTGCCCGTCTGAGAGCGCGTGACTCTCTGCGTAGTTTCTGCCATCTGTTATATCTGCCCGGAACCCTTGGACAGCGAAAGACAGATCGCAATCGCAATCAGATGTTTGGACGAACAGAAACACAAAAGGGAGAGAAACGACTGGTCATAAACAAAAATTCGGGTGGAGACAGAAGGAAGATTACACGTTCCTGTTCCTGTGGATCTGCGCGCTAGTAATTTTACATAAAGATTTACATAAAGAATGAATGGTTCCAGGCTGAGTGGAGCCGGCAGGGTGCAGTAGCGGCCTTTTATTGGGCTAATCAGAGATGTCAAATACCGATCTTAAGGCTGCTCTGTAATATCGTAATTTATTCTTTGTTCAGATGTTTCATCAGAATGCCAACATCTTCAATAAGATGGGCAAATGGTCAAAGGTGATTCCAAGCTTGAATCTCAAATGAAACTGAGCGGTTTGTATATGCCTGAATGTTTCATGACTGAAGCCACTGCCTTTGTCTTCGTCGCATTGATGGCGGCACATGTTTGTTATACCTGGTATTTTACTTACATTCCTGGGTCCCTCGGAGGCCGAGGATGCCTTAGTCACGTCACTTAGGGCTAATTTCCTCCGTGCTCCATATCGGTAGATGACATGAATACTTCTCTGCCATGCGAAAGAAATGACCCCTCCTTATTGTTTCTGATGCATGTCCTCTATAAAGGATCAGTGATCGATTCTGCATGTCACAGACTTGTTCCAGCCTTGCCCTAACCGTACAGAGGCTTTTGGTGCTTTATTCCAGGAACCATTGTCTGAACGATCTATATCAACTACATTGACTGTATGTCTGGATTCTATTAAAGCATATTGATTTCCAACTATTAATGTCCAAACCCACGTCTGTTTCATATCCATGATCCTAAACATTTTCGAATTCGTGTGAATCATGGCCAAACCCTGATGGACATCCTTTGCTCTCCTCAGGCCTCGATACATTAGTTGGAGATTTCCGGTAAACATGCTGATCGCTGGACATTATAGTATCGAAAAAGACTTATAATCAACAGCAGATCTGGTGGTGGAGAGTATGGTAGTCGAGGTGTGAAAAGCGGCGGTTTGTGCTGCTGTCAGGAGAGAAGGAAATAGAGGAGCAGAAGAGAATGTGGCCGCATACAGCTGGAGGTAGTAGCAGCATTGATACTAGTACTTGGCCAAGCCAGAGGGACGAAGGCAAGTAATGTTGACCGAGTTGTCCGAATAGAAACTTGCGATGCACAGGAGAGGTTCTCAGCAAATGTGTCTCATTCCTCATCATCCCCTTCTTCTCATAAGAGCCGGAAAAAAGGCGTCATGCGATTGACCAAATGACCGTCGTGTGCAAGGAGGCTCTGATGACCGGGGAATACGCATGGAAGCACTATTCCACTCTCTATCTCAAAGTGGTCAACCTGATATGTAAACCTCGAGATGCTTACGCCCAGAAAATTGAGTAACATTAAGTTTTCATATGCACACAACAATTCCGGATTCCAAAAACAGCCACGGAGACGTCTCCTCTTGAACATATGGACGCATCCGAGGGAAAGCTAGATATTCCAAGCCCATGGTCAGCTCTCCTGGCTCTTGCAGTACCAGTTGGGTTTGTTCCAAATCAAGAAAATCCGAACATCATGATGCCAACGAGTATGCAAATAGTCCGACGTACTGGGATGGCTTGACGGGAACGAGATGTCCGGAATGGGGAATATTCCTAGGCACCGTTAAGAAGTTGGAAATGACTGGAAGATTTGTTGAGGCACTTCTCATGGTGTAAAGTCTTTGAGGAACAAAGGTTCAAGTTCTGGTCGTCCGGGATGGATCGCACCTTCCCTGGAGGCCATCACCTCCTTCTCATACCTAACCTTCCCCTCGTTTCAAGCAATTTTCAGCCTACGACATCCGTGGCAGGAATTCCTCTTTCATTTCAACATTGCAGAATTTTAGCTATGCGACGTTCGTCTAAACATCTTATGGTAGATGCCGGATTCATGCAATGGCGTCTTGCATGCCCTGTAGTTGTCGGGTGTCTGTCAGACAAAGACGCCTGCGGCTTTGAGGATTGACGATCCTGTCATCATAACGAATGAGACAAGAAATATGAGCATTTTACGCACTTCTGGCTTGTTTTTGCCAGCTCCAAAGTAGATTTTTCTCGGTCGACCATTGGCTTCTTTGTCAGTTGGTAGATTTCGTTTAGCAGCAGCTACGAGTTCATCCACAAACTTTTTCCAGTGCATTGCCGATTCTTTATCCAATAGCTCCGAGGACCATATGGCCTTGACAAAGGATCCACGACTAAATTAAGCTCGTCTCTTAGTTCAGATGGCTCCGGATAAGACTCAATTTTTGGTGAGTTGGAGAACAGGCATGCAGCCAAGCTTTGAGCTGCTCCAAGTACGTGAAATTCGAAAAACCTGCCTGCAACCTTCTTTGGATTTTGTTTTGACTTGCATTGTAGAATGTTCTTCCCAATTATCTCCATTTCGCAAAATGTTTGAGAGTTCCAAGTCATAATTGACTTGACCACTACTGAGGGGCCTCTTTACGAGAGATGTACACCTGTTGTATTGACATATTATGGGCTGCGTATATAATTTCATTTTTATTAGTCGGACCTTGCCCGGCTTATTGCATGAGTTGGGCAAATGAGGTGAATGCTTCGATCTGCAATTGGTCACAACTACGAGGTAAGTATCAGGGGTCGATGTCAGGAGCCTGCTCTAACTTTCTATCCAAGCAAATATAATCAGAGACACAGTCTATCTGGACGGAGGTAACTTATGGTGGCAATTGTAAGGTGCGCTTTTATCAATTGGAGATTTCAGACAAGCTAATTCGAGCAGTGGGCTCTCCGACGGAACCTATGGGAGCCCTTTCCACGGTAATATGACAGATCATCCAGGATGATGATGCACTTCGCTAAGTATACCTACAGATGGAGACGAAGGCTATATGTATAACTTCAGTCTGGCCCAGTCATTCGATCAGCACACCAGTATCAGTGGCTTGCTCCAAGTCATGACAAAGAGCAGTGGTGTTTTGGCAACGAATCTAAACCCTAATTTCGTGGACGGGGCAATGCTAGCAAACGATAATGAACTAATTCTCTATGGGTAAGTATATGCAATCAGAGTCAAACGCGTCTCTTACTAGTGACCCAAATAACATGGTTACAGGGGACTGCCTCGCTTGACGGACAGTGCCAATCCGCCGCCTGCCGAAGTGGTCTTGGAATACGAAGCGTATGAAGATTCAGTGGCCATTCAAAACTGGAAACCTGGGTTTGAACAAAAGAGTACTAACAATGGAGTTGCACGCTATATCACAAACGGGGCAGGAGTTTCTGTCCCTAGTGAGAACCTTGGCTTCTATTTCAGTGGCATGGGGGGATTAACAGGTGGGATGATAGAAGGAGACAATGGATCTGCCAATACCACAGCCACCAGTTTGATCACCGTGAACATGACAACTATGAGAGAAGAGGATTGGCAGAATAGCAGTCTGCCGGCTTATGTTCCCGGAAGAGCAAATGCTGAAATGGTATGGCTGCCGGTATCCGAGTCGGGAATCTTGGTTGTGATAGGAGGAGTCATTAACCCTGAAATCCTCGCTCCTGGCTGGAATGTGACGTATAGCAGTTTAGAAGCCAGTGTAAGTGTTTCCTAGAAAGCTCTTCATATTTGTCTTACGGAATTGGCAGAAGCAAGCTAGTCCAACATTCATGAAAGAGCTTGCCATCTACGATGTTGCATCTCAAAGCTGGCAAGTATACTCCTAATATTCTCACGGAAGATACGCTGACAAGTTTATAGGTATCTGCAAGCTTCTACCGGTGATATCCCGCCTCAACTTACGATGTTCTGCTCGGTCGTGGCTTCTCCATCAGACCGTAGCTCATTCAACATCTACATTTACGGGGGATATGATGGTATTAACGCTAACTCAACTCCGTCAGACGATGTCTATATACTCTCAGTACCATCTTTTACATGGATCAAGGCATATGCTGGTCAATCGTTACATGGCCGGAGCGGCCATAAATGCCTCAAGGTTTATCCAGATAAGATGTTTGTCCTAGGTGGAATTTACAAGAACGACCCCTCATTATGTCTGGAAGGGGGTTTTCTACAAGTCTTCAATCTCAATACGCTTCAGTTCCAGAGCACATACGAGCCTAATAACTGGAACAACTACTCGGTGCCGTCGATTGTCACCGATCGAATCGGCGGAGAGTGAGTTGTTTCAATGTTGGTGATGTTTCAGGGTGTGCGTTGCTAATATTTCATCAGTATGAATGGAGGAGCGACAATAACTTCGCCGTCCTTGTGGAATAATGATAGCTTGGGTAGCATATTCACGAAGCCTTACACCAAATCTATTGCGACATATTACCCCTATACCTCATCTACGGAATTACCGGTGCAGTCGACATCAACAGCAAACACTAGCATGGGAACACATTCTACCTCGCCCAGAAGAACGGTACCCTGGCCGAAGATTACGTTGGCAGTATCTATCTGTCTTGGGGGCACTTGCATTGGGCTCTTGGGCTGGTTGATTTCTCGAAGACGTGCCCGTCGCAAATCAACAAAAACAGCCAGTCAAGATGATTCTACCGGAAGGGATACCACGTCAATTCACAACCCTCAAAGGAAGAAGCTTGACAATGACTATATGACGTTTTCCACTTCTGGATCGTGCACCACAAATGAAATCCTGAGCGAGTCTGAGAGTAGATTGACAGAGAAGACAATCATAGGGGCTAAACGTGAGCTCTTACAGTCTCAGACTGACACATATCCCATATTTGAATTGGACGGTGAGCAAATCCTCTTCTGAACGCCTTGAACAAGCAGCTAACGGTGGAATAGCACAACCAGTCAAACGCACAGAATTGCCATCTGAAGAGTCCGAGATCAAAACGAAGCGAATCCGGACCTGCCGTAATGTGCACAATCTCAAAATCTGTCCGCATAAAGCACATATCCAGCCACAGTTACCCACCCCAGCTTCATCAATTCAGAAAACTCCAGCCGAGTATCAAGGCACATCGCGGCTTGAAAGCGGGCCGTCAAGAATTACCCGGCCTTTTCCTATTTACGGACGCTCCGATAAGCGTAGGAGTCTTTCTATACTAGAGAGTGGAAGAACTGGCGAGGAAGAAGTAGGATCAATGCTTTCGAAATTAGGGACGACGTATTCATTGAAACCTTCTAGCCGTTGACTCCCTTAAACAGGAGGTGGGAAGAACACGTTCCTAGAGTATGCAATGAATGTAAGATTAGGTGAAATGAGAATCAAGGAATTGAAGCAAGACGAAGATTAAAATATGATAGAAGAGCAAAACAAAAGTATGCCACCTTTTCTAGGTAGACAGTGGGGCAACCATGTACAGTCAGGATGCGGTAATGCGGGACATCCGGTTCCCAGAGCTTTATTTCAACAACCTCCCCTCCCTACAAATTCATTTTTTGCAATTCCTCTTTAAGAAAAATCCGACTTGCCTAGACAGCTACTCTCCCTTACCATTGACGCAACTCAATAAGCTTTCAGGCGAGACTGTCAAAATGCTCATCAAAGAATCTCACGTCGACGTGCCCACCAAGGCTGGTGGACAGGATGGATCGATGAGTATGTGACTTCACCTTAGACCTTGATTATACACATTAAAATAATAGAAATATCTTGGTGAAAAGTCTAATCATGGAAATATCCAGGAATATACATCTTCCATCCGACCATTCCGGGCTACCCCAATGCCAGATTTCCAGGCGTCGTAGTCTTTAGCGAGATTTATCAAGGTATGTAACTATCACATTAAAAAGCCATGGGAGTTGCCAATCGCTAAACCAATTGCAAATAGTCACTGGTCCCGTGGCCAGATTCGCAAGACAGATTGCTGGTCAGGGATACATTTGTGCTGCCCCATCGAGCTACCATGAATTCACGGGTCCTGAGGCGTTGAAATACGACGCTGAAGATACGGATAAAGGGAATGCATGGAAAATCCAGAAGGTAAACCTCTCTCTCCCCAACTTCAGACTTTCCCGATCTAATAATTTCGATATAGAAAATACAAGCATACGATGAAGATGCCTCGCTTTCAGTGGACTACCTCCTCTCTCTCCCAACGTGCAACGGCCGCGTTGGCGCCACGGGCATGTGTCTCGGAGGCCATTTGGCGTATCGATGCGCACTTGACCAGAGAGTCAAAGCTGCTGTATGCTACTTTGCAACTGACATTCACAGTGCGACTTTGGGGGAGGGGAAGAGTGATGATAGTTTGAAGCGTGCGGGGGACATTAAGGGAGAGTTGATTATGGTACTGTTCTCCCTTCTATCTTTTTATGGGGTAAATCTGCTGATTTTGAGGTGATACGTACGGTAGATCTTTGGAAAGAATGATAATCATGTCCCGCCCGAAGGACGGGATTTGATTCGCAAGACTCTACATGAGAAAGGTGTGCTGTTCAGTTTCTATGAGGTTGCATGGGCTCAACGTGAGTTTTCGTCTTTTCTCCTTTGTATAAAAATATATTCAATAACCTGAAAATCCTGGGTAGATGCATTCATCCGCGACGAACTCAGTAAAGGCCGCTACGACCCGGCTATTTCCAAAAGCTGCTTTGAGATGCTTCTGGAATTGTTCAATCGGACTTTGAAGCTTGATTTGGGTGATCACGATGGGAAGAAGCTTGAGATTGAGGATGTGTGTTAGATCTTCTTCTGTTTTCCCTCCTTCGACAATGATTGTTCAGTAGAACTTTAATAATAGTCGCTTTTTTTTTTTCTTTTGAGTTTTTAGGGTGGGGATGAGTGCATTTGTATGTCGTATTCAGAGCGCCAGGCGTTCGAGAGTAGGGAAGTCATGTTAGTGAGCTATCATAGGGACCAGTGTTCAAGCTTTTGTATTGGTTGTCCTTGTGAAAAAAACTCGGTGGTTGGGACAGATTGTATCGCCTTTTTCTATGGAGTAGCCAGATATAAAGCAGCGGAGGAGGGAGCAAATGGAATAAGGTACAGATGTACCTAGGTAAAAAGGAGGTTGGACGATGAAGGTCCATGATGCACCAGAATCAAGACACACATGGAGGCGGATGAGGTCACCTGCAAGGGGCATCAAACTTTGATCTAAGATACATGCACATTTCCAAGAAGACAGACATCGCTTGATCCAAAGGTCTAATTAAGACTGTAGTGACCTGAAACCGAAGTTACTGTTTTATCTTTCTGAAACTCCCGCTGTACCCTTGCATGTAGGATATGACTCAAGCATAGAAACACAAGCGGTGAGTATAGTACAACGCGATCATCCCTTCCGATTAATCCATTGCAGGGAAATTTCGTCTCAATTCAGTAGGTAGTTCTAGCGTTAGGATGATGCTCTTGTGTAGTTGGATGTTGGAGAGGATACCCATACAACAATGCCCCCTCTATATCAACAGTCAGCTGCTTGTCACGAGGAAGGCCGCCTGAAACACACATTGTCCTGCATACATCTTTTCAATCATCCTTTCTATCCTGTCATCTCCGCCCTTTGACCAGCAGATACCTCAGAAATAGAATCCATCACTAGAGCAGACCGTACAATATCAACGTTCTTGTAACTACGTCGTCGTACTACAAATACGAGAGACGAAACAATAAAAACACAATTTATGGCACTAGTGAGGCAGACTATGCCTGTTCTAGTAATAGTCGGCCGTGCCTGAGTCTGTCTTGTCCAATGAGAAGCGTGCAAGGGCGGCTCAGCGGGCTGATCCCCGCTGTGATATCGTGACCTTGGAAAACGGTAAGACATTTCCACTGGCATACAGCATATGATTGGCCAATGAAAGCTTGAATTTCTTGAATCGACTCAATCGAGCGACATAAAATACACTAGCCTCAAAGAAGCAGCTGGGCTGTGGCTGGACTGCTTGGCTGTACAGCGTCTAAAACATCAATCAACATCATCGCCAACCTGACTGACAACTAACTCTCTGCAACTCGTCGACATATACGCCGACTGCACCTTCGCTTTGTCGTTTGCGCATCGAATTATCGATTGACCGCCGTTTTTCGTGCCGCTAGGACGGTCTCCATTCTTTGTCTTGCGAGGCACGCGGCCGCAGCTGCCGGTCGGGAGCGAGAGAACACTGCCACAACAGCAGACAATTGATCGATTTGATTTTTTTGAGCTATCTGTCTGGGGTTCCCTGACGGGCACTTGATTGCTACATTTCTGTCAATATGGGTTCGACGCAATTCGGGAATTTCCATGTGAGTCGTGGTTGCGGACGGAGTCTGAGACAGCACGAGGAGGGCTTGAGCTAAAGATCGGATTAGGACTTTTGTCGCGATACGACGTTGCCAGTGTGCAATGTAAGTTCAATTTACTTCGAATTATTACCGCCGCATGTTGCAATGTATACTGATTGCCATCGTTAGCTCTTCGTTCCAAGCAATCAACCTCCTAACCTGGCCTTCGGGGGCTGTGCGCTCACCGGTATTCATCTCAGCAATGGCAGATATTTGGGCAATCTAGGTGAGTTGCGTCGCCTAAACGTACGGTTGAAAGGCATCCTGACCAAAGAATAGGGTCGATCTTGGTCGCCTTTATCGCGATTCTCACCTGCATTTTCCTGGTTCTCATATCGGAACGAAAACGTGCGGCAGTGGGAAGGAGGTATAGACATCTACCAACAGTCGAATCGCGAGCTATTCTGACATTAACAGGGAAATACAATTATTCTTGCTCGGCTATGTCGTCATTTCGATTTGTGAAATTTTCACGGTTGGCGCGTTCCCTCTAGCGGATAGTGTTCGCAAGGTTAGTATCAATTGACGATCTGTAAGTCAGACCACAGACTGATCGATAACAGGGATTCTCTGCCGTACACGTCGCCGCTATTACTGCTACTGCCTGGATATTGTTTCTCAACGCACTGGTCGGCTTCCAGCTTCTGGATGACGGCACACCTTTATCCGTGGGTCTTTCCACGGGTTCAGCCATAGTCCTCTTCATCGGAACTGGTTATATTGCCTTGGACACGGGCTTCAGCTGGACTGGTCATTTTGACTCTAGCCTATCTGGCAACAATCGCAACATCGGTCTCTATGTGTTGTACCTGTTGTTTCCGCTTGTCTGTCTCTTTTTCTTCTATGTACTAGAAGCCGTTCTTGTCTTGAGAGTGCTTGGGGAACGAAGACCATTGAGTATGTCCCTCCAATTGAGTTTTGATTGCCCATGTCTAACCCTCATATAGTCTACCTCACTGTTGCTGCGCTTCTCTTCGCCATCGGCCAGATTTTTGACTTCGTCATCAGCCCTCACATCTGCAATCCCGTCCACGGCAAAATCAACGGCGCCTTTTTCGAAACGCTATTCTCGCTCTTTTCTGTCGTTTTTGTGTGGCTCTTTTGGAGCAGCATCACCGAAGATGACTGGCCAGCAGCTTCCAGCGGCTACACCTAAATACTGTTGGTGCAGATAATATGCGGAGTTTGGTGTCTATATATACGAATACGAAATAAAAACAGCCATAAAAAAAGACGGACCTTTGGGAAACGCAACCTTTCCTTGCGCAGTTGTGTGTGTAAAGGCAAGTGTCTAATATACACTCGATTCTCGACATGTTCTTGATAATATCCAATTTTTCCATGGTCGATATGATTATTTTCTCTTTGTCAGCGATATGATTCCCTTTTCTATCTGTCTACTTACTTGATACCTCAGTATATATTTGTTTGACACGACGGATCGTGAGGGCTTCTATATTCTTCATCCTATGAGTGTTGATGATGGATGAAAGCTTTGGTTTCTGTTGTATACCAAATGTATCATGTGTATGATATGATATATATGTATTTAATTTTTGAACAGTCTATTATGAATGAATCAAATGAATGGTTTAACATATGCTATTCACACCTCTAAAGAAAGAAAGAAAGAAAGAAAGGATTCATTCCATCGTGAACTTATGCGCATTAAACTATGCACTTAAAGAACTACCTATCCAGCAATGATCATAATTGCACCTTGACATCAACACAAGGAATCGTCCACTCCCTTCTCCCTAACAAACTGCGTAACCACTCCAGCCCAATCCCAGTCCACTCTTGAGTCGCATCTGCCTGCGCTCGTCCAGCAGCAGCAGCAGCAGTTCTCCTCTTGACTTCTTCGAACGCCGCACCCGCCAACGCAGTCGCAGTTGAGTTTATACTCTCTCTTATGAACGACGCGAACGAGTCATTGCCACCACCACCACCACCACCACTGAAACCAACAGACTCGAAGACCGCCATGGTCGCATTATCCCCTCCTATCGCCGAACCATTCGAATATCCTGTGGCCGGAGGAGAAAATCTAGGCGCAAACCAGTCTCCGCGAACGTCGAAAAAGCATCGATCGCTCCATTGGCAGGAGGATGTGAAGAGGATCAGGAGTAGGGCGGAGCAGTAGATGCAGGGTCGATGCAGGATGTAGGTTAGGATCACGAAGGAGAGGATGAAAAGTGGAGAGGCGTTTGTTGGGATGAAGAGGAGGGGGAGCCAACTGATTGATTGAAATGATGTTAGTTTTCCGATTTCTTTGATGGTTGTGAGAAGAGGAGGAAAGGGAGTTTGTACCTTCGGAGACAGAACATGACTGACTGACTGACTGACCAACTGACTGAGGAACTGCCTGACGAGACGGGTCGGTGAAAGGGAGATGGGATGAATTTGAGGTCTTGAAACGGCAGAGATAGGCAGATAAATTATTTGGTTCCGTATTGCGCTTTTGTCGAGAAGAACGACGTGGAAGATGGCCTCGGTGTTCGGAGTTGTGCGTTGTAAACGAGAGACTATATATAAAATACAGGGCGCAAAAAACTTCAACGAATATGGTCGAGTGTATGTAGGTAGGCGATTGACTCGAACGGTTATTGATTGTTTGAGGGTTTTCCGGGGGCGAAGCTTAACTGGAGATATGTCAGCGGGTCTTGGCAGACATATGACCGAGAGGGTTATCTTTACTACACTTCTTCATGTGCACTATATAAAATATTTAATTAAATTGGAATTGCCAGGTCCACTATCTTATACGAAGACATCTTGATTCAATATCTCAAGCATGGATTGTCATATTGACTAGTCAAATCATATCATGTCCTCTCCAATTCTGTGAATTTGAGTTGTAGGTCGAAACGATTTGACTGATACATTAGTAGTTGGACGTAGACAGGTTGATGGACTTGTGACGCATAATTCGTCTGTAATCGCCTCCAGTCGCCACTCGAATCCTGACCGGCATCATTGCAAGTCGGCTCAGCGCTTTTACACAGTCGCATAACTGATGCAAGGCCCGCGACGCGGTGTGACTGTCAATAGCATGAGTATATGCTGTGCAGTATCGAGTACCAAGAAATGGCACTAGTTTCGTTAATCGGTATTATATCATATCGTTCATCCATGCATAGGTCACTTCTTCTTCGTCACCACTGGCACGCCCTCAGTCTCCTTCAACTCCGCCAACCTCTTCTCCCTCTCGACGAGTCGCTGTTTCTCTTCTTTGATCATCTGATCAACCGTCTTCATAGCATTCCCAAGTTTTTCCAACTCTGCCTGCTCGGTCGCCTTGCTGTATGGATTCCCAGGACTGTCGCTATCCGGAATCTCCGCAGTTCTCCCACCACCATGCTGTATTAGTGCTTGCTTCCCTTTCCCACTTTTCCCCCTGGATTGCTGGTTCGCCAACCCCGCGCTCACACCACCAGTAAGCACATCATAAAACTGCTCAACGGGCTCATTGAAAATAACCTCCTCATAATTCTGACTAACGACTTTCTCCCTCCGCTCGCGTTTCCCTTCAACATCGTCTCCATACGGGTGAAGTTTCAGGCTATGCCAAAGCGTCTGCGGCTTTTCAGTCGATTCCGGCACAAAATACAGTTTAATTTGAATTTCGAATTCTCCCCATCCGGTTTCGGTGACTTCGAAGGGCGGTTGTTCGATTGTGCGCACGGATTGAGCGTATGTTTCGTGCAGTTTGAATTGAACTTTGCGGAGCCAGTAGGTTATGTCTTCGCCGTTGACGCCCTTGACGAAGACGCGCCATTGGTGAGTGTGGTCGGCGGGCGCGTTTGCAGGTTTGTTTTCGGGGTCGAAGGGGTGGGCTTCGCTGCCGAAGACTGATACAGAAGCATAATCAGTATTTTGAAGATTTCGTAGGTATTGCGACAACGCTGGGATTCATGGCAGGCTTACCAAATGGCCTATAGACGGAAACGCCCTATTCATTGTTAGTTGGGTGTGAAGAGAAACGACAGAATTATTGACGTACCCTAACGCGTTTGGTGCCAGTAGGAGCGGGCATTTTTGAAGATATAGTAGCAAATGTACTTTAATGTAAACGGTGTAGTTGGTAGAAAGAATAAGATTGGCGATCATTCATAGATTATAATCCGCTGATAGGTGCACGTGACTCTACAGCTTAGGTTAGCTGAGCGGAGCCAATTCGGCATAGCTCCATCTCCATTGTATGATTACGTAGCTAGCAACCAAGTAGTTAATGGTGACTCGAAGGTATAAATTCTTCATCCTCCAACTACACATTTCCCTATAACACGAAGATCAGCCTTCAATTGATTCATCGTCACTTACTAGCCTACTTATTTTCATATCTACCCGCCATGGCAGCCAAACGTCTCGTTGTAGCAGGCGGAAGCGGATTTTTAGGTACGTCTAGCCTTCATTACAACGAACAATATAGCCAATCTGATCTGCTAATCGCGCGTGTGTAATCAGGGTCTAGAATATGTAAACATGCCAGCGTCCAAGGCTGGGAGGTAATATCGCTAAGGTACGAACCGAATACATCTGCATTGCATACCATACCGTCCCAAGTCTAAACGTCTCATGACAGCCGCTCCGGAGAACCTCAATGGGACACCGTAACCGCCTCCAAAGAACGACCAGGCTGGGCCAGTGAAGTCGAATGGGCAAAAGCCGACATCCTCAAACCAAGTACATACAAGCCATTCCTTAAAGGCGCAACGGCCGTTGTACATTCGATGGGTATACTGCTCGAGGCGGATTACAAGGGTGTTGTGCAGGGTAGAGAGTCGATTATCAGCGGGTTACAGAGGGCGTTTAGTTCGACGAAGCTGGGGACTCAGAATCCGTTGAGTAGGGCCGCTGGTGAGGAATTGAGGCCGCAGGAGAGGGATGGGCAGTTGACGTATGAGGTTATGAATAGAGATACAGGCATGTATTATTTTTTTTCTAAGCTTGAGAGGTCGTGATTGTATACTGACTCATACTCTCGTTAATAGCAATCGCCCTTGCGCAAGAGTCCTTCTTTGAACATGTGCCCACTTTCGTCTACATTTCTGCTGCCAGCGGCGCTCCAATACTCCCACGCAGATATATCTCTTCCAAGAGGGAAGCCGAATCCATCATATCATCGTCCCTACCCGACCTACGAAGCATCTTCATACGACCAGGATTTCTTTATGATTCCAGCAGAAAGATCACCATACCCATTGCATTGAACGGAATGATTGGTTCGCAATTGGATGCCCTTTTTGGAGGACGCCTCAAACCTCTTGCAGGAGCCATGGTTGAGAAGCCACTCAAAGCAGATGTTGTCGCGCAGGCAGTTGTGGAATCCATTGCAGACGAGTCGGTAAAAGGCGTGGTTGGAACGAACAAGATTGAGAACCTGGCGACTAAGAATTGGCGGAAAACTATGCTCTAAGTTCGTCGAATAGCCGCCATGGAATGCTCCATGATATAGGAAACATATTTCGATTATTTTTCAGAGAAGAGACACTCCGCTCACAATGCTGTACCGCGCTCAAAACTGTCTCTAATCTCTTTCGTGTACTATAGCAATAGATGTCAGAAATAAAAAGCTTGAATAGAAAGCAGTGCTCTCACCTTGTCATAAAATCGAGCAAGCTTTTGGTTGAACTGCTTGTTCTTCTCGTTGATGTACGTGACATCAGGATCTTCCTCACCGCGACGATCTCGTCGCTTCTTCAATCGAACTTCCTCTGCTTTCCTCAAATCAGAGACCAGTCTATCAACTGCTGCGCGATCTGGCTTGTTTTCAGTGAAATCGGTTGAATCGGCCGTAGAGTAAAACGTCCCATTTCTGTCCACCGCAACAAGCTCGCCATCATTTGTTTCGACAATTTCTAATCCGCCACTTGCAGCCGCACGCTCCACGGCGGCTATTTTTTCCTTTTCGTATGCATCCAAATCAGGCTGCATTTCTCGCAATTGTCGCTTATACACTTTGCGAGCATCCTGGCGATAGTCTTGGAAAGCTACATCATCGCGATGTCGTTGCTTTTTTTCCATACGTCTGTCCCATCGTTCGGATTCCTCAACCGTCCAGTCCCAGGCTCGCTTGCGTTCAAAGTCCTCGCCGGCTTCCTCGGTGTCGGCTTTCAGGAGGTTATGAGATGCAAATGCATGCTTGCGTGAGAGGTTGGAAAGCAAGGCGGGATCTGTGGCAAGTCGTTGAGACTCGGCTACAGTCTCTTTCAGGTTGCTGTCGGTGGCACTTTTCTGCGCAGGTGCTGTGAGTATTGAGAAACGGAGGGAAGCGATGATAGCCTTGACTTACTGCACGGGCCTTCAATGCCTTGAATCTTTCTAGTCGCTCTTGTGCTTTGTTTGAAGCGCCATCGTTGCTGCTTGAAGCGTGTGATTTTTCGGGCTCTTCGCTTGAGATGCTGGGTTTTGAGGCCTCCGCGTCTTCTTTCGTAGTGTCGGTAACATCATTCGTATCTGCTTTTCCAGATGACATCTTGATGACAGTGGATGCTTGTAATTTAGGCCTGTGAGTGCTTACCGCCGGGCTCATCAAATTGTTGACCATGTCCGTGATGAGAGAAGCAGCAATCAAGTTAACTTACGAAATTTGATTATGTCATCAGCCGCTCGAGAACTGCTCGTAAAATACCTGTATTCATACGGCTTAGCTGTATCAACCCCGCATGAGTTTCCTATCTAAACAGGAATAGCTGTAATCTAAGGTAAGGTGCTTGATCAACTCAGGAGATCTGCCACTCTATTTGTTTACACAAATACTTCTCATTCGGAAGCCACAACAGAGTCGAGACGGATGTCTAAATGTCGAATTTTGGCGTCACACCCTTTGTCGAAACGACAGCCAGGTTGTCGGCGTTGGCTCTCAAACACCCGCACCTATATCGACAATAGCGACGACTCCGCCGGCGCTGCTAGCGACTCCACAGTGGCCCCGTCCCAACTGTTGCGATATGCTTTAAGCGGAGATCCGAAGATCGATCCAACGACAGCAAGCCATACGACTCAGATAAAACTGGATAAAGAGCTAGAGCTGATTCTGTCGAAACAGAGGTTTGGCAAACGGCATCGACGAGGACATTTGATCTCCTTGCCTGGTACACGCGTGCCCACAGACTTGCAAGACGTAGGGAACTTGCAGGAACTGCAACTATGGTTTGAGCAGTATATAGCTGCTGGTAGTCGGAAAATCCCGGCAAAACTACTGAAAAATGCGCTTCTCAGATGTGAAAAGTCGAGCTCTGCTCTCGAGATCCTGTCTGTTTTGAGTGCTTTCAAATCTAGACTCAAGGATGTGGAGAGACCTTCCATTCTTAGAGAGATTAGTCTAACTGGGCTTAATTATGCATTTCAAAGTCTTTCGGTGCCTGCTATTCGCTATCATTTGGATTCAATAGAAACTCCAATGCATCCGATAGCCACGGAACATTTGGTTCAATGTCTTCTTCGGACGCTGCGAACAGTTCGATTTGCCAACCCAGCATACAATACACGCCCCATATTAAAACTCGTTGCAGAACCAAGGGCGGTCTCTAAGAGTTCAAAAAATAAGATGCTCGTTGACCTTGTGCAATTCTCTTACGGGACACACTCTTCTTTTATTGAGCTTCTAAGTGAACTGGGGGCAAGCGAGAGGGCCCATGGAATGATATGGGAAGCCCTGATGAAATCCATGTTTAAAAAGCAGCCATCGTCGAAAACTCTTTCTTCGGTTTCGATCGATGATGCCTACAAGTCCGTTATGGTGTTTTTCAAATCCGGCATGACAAAATATGCGGTGTCCTGTATGAATCAAATAAGCAGGACAGCCAAAATAATACCGCCATCTTTACAAGTTTCATCAGACTTGGCTGCCGTTCTGAATGCAAATGGCTTGGATGTCCCTTCTACCATTGGAAAACCAATTCAAAGGGCGCTTGCACTTAAGCAGCAGGGTACAGCATCCACAGATGACGTGAAAGTGAGCGATGACATGATTGATTTTTCTATGGTCCAAAGTCTGCTCGCACGCATCAACAGCCGCGGCACATCTGTATCAGCATCCGAGATTGCCGATCTAATTGATGCTCTAAATGATTACGCAGGATTAACGATCCCTCTATTCAGTGAATCATCCGAAAATCGCAGAGTTGAATATGCCTGGTCCCCTCAGTGGGTTCCGGGGGTCTCAACCTCGGCCATGATCTCCTTCTCGCAGACCTCGCAAACTTTGGGTCTTCTCCGAGCCCAGATTTCGAGTAGGGGGATCATTTTTACTGCAGATCGGAGCCGAAATCTCCTACAGCTTGGTCACCTAGTACGACGTGAGCTTATCTCCGCGGGACAAGGAGACGCAACTCAAGAAGATGGGACTGATGCTTGGACCAAGACCGGGTACCTTGTGGTCTTTGACCGGGTATCAGCTGAATACCTGGTTATCTATATCGGAGAAGACATCACGATCATTGATCCAGAATACAAACACCATGCTGGAGACAGCTCATCGGTGGAGTTTGAACAACACCCATTTCTTGGCTCGCTTGCACACGTATGTATGCCCACCAGTGTCCAGGACTTGCGCAGGGGTATTCGTGACGCCATAGAGCCAGTGAAAAACGCAGCCAACCGCTATGTTCTTGATCTCGATTCCGGCGCTGGCTTGCGGCCGTGAAAAGCACGACAACGATCCTTGTAGACTAATCATGGCTGAATCATGTATATATGCTAAAATTAATTCATGAATGTAAAAGACTTGAAGTGGGCACGTGAGAAAGTGTGTCCCTCGGAAGGAACCGCCCTCCGTTCAGGTTTTATCTTCTTTTCTTTTACACCAACAACAGCATTCACTCGCATCACTCTTCTGTCGCTTTCTCTACTTCTCTCTGCTGATTCCATCACCTTAAAGCCAAGTCAATGTCACCTTGAAGTTATGGCTCCCGTTGGTAGACTAATTTATGCCAAGTGCCCCTCCCAACAGAAGAGCAGACAGGCAGGATGTAGCGCCACGTCCGTTGAGTACATCCCAATGACTACGTACTAACTCTGCACTTTTCCAGACCTGTCACCTAGACAAATTTAGCTGCATGTCCTTGTTGACTTGGAAGCTAACTTATAGCAGTGGCCAGACAAGTGACAGATGTCACTGACGACATTGCAGTAGCTCTAATGACCAATTGCAGAACTGAGAACGAAACATGCTGTCATCCTGTCTCATTGTTTCAACTTGTCTAGTCTTCTAGGCCAGGGGGGCTTGTACCTGTTGGTGGAAGAGCCTAAGAGGAGTACGGAGTACAAGCGAATACGGAAATGTATCAGTTATTTTCAGATGTGATACATCTGATAATTCTGGTGTCACAACCAGGCTCCTGCATTGTTAGTGCAAATGCGTGGGACGGCGCATACCCCATCATGCAATGAACGAAATACACCGAATACCGTACGAACTTGACAGGTCCTTCTTGATCCGAGATAGTGCGAAATTAAGTCGATCTCCCTCAGCTACGCCTCTCGGATTCGTTGCAGATATCCCTGAATATGCATTAAGCAACTAACTGCATCCGCTCCGATGCGGCAGGGTAAGTCCAGATGGTATAGAGCCGGACAAATACAGCTACATATTCCTTGTTCGCCGTTAAAACCGACGTAATGCATCATGCAAGAGCTTATTCGCCTCTATACCGAGTGCAACCGGGTGTTTGCAGGACATGAGTCGAGCCACTAACGTTAATGACAGGAGCAGGCTGCAGCACCTTCCAAAGTCCGGTTTTGCTCTCGTACTTCAGGAGGATTCAGCTAGGGGTGAGAACGGAGCATGCGCTTTTGATGGTCCCCGAGATGACTCTTTGATCAGCTAGAAGCCGATTGGCGTTTTACGAACCATATCAGTGAATCACTGCTTCTTTCTGTCGCCGGAATTTCGTCAGCCCCGAGAGATTGCTCCACCCGCGCTTTTCTTTTTCTCAATGCCACAGCCACATGCACACGGAGCATGACGAGCAACTTGATTCATGCCCGATCATAACGGGCTTTGAATCCAGAGGCGTCGGAAACACAGAGGTTTCCAAGGTAGCACCACATCTGATATCACTAGTCACGATTAAAACCACCATGGACAGCTTGCTTGACCCATATACTGGAGAGGAGTTGTTGCTTTGGGGCCAACAACTGTCAGAAACGGCCGTCCTGATGGAGGCCTCGTTACCACATGACAAATGGGAGTGGTCCTTCGCTCAGCTAGTGAGAGAGCTCTCAAAGCAAGGGTCGGTAGGCTCGGTTACACACCCGCGCCGACATGATGTCCTGCGCCGTAAAGATGCAAAAGCCGTCAGCCCCTCGTTCGATTCTGAACTTGGCAGATTCTCGTTGGTGGACCATGCTTTGTCATTGCATAAGTCAGTGAATAGTCTTAAATAATGAGATCACCTTCAAGTAGACTCCACACTGTGCAGTGCTCAGCACCAATGGGGTCTGTTTAGCCGAGCTCAATGCTAAATGAAGGGCTGGAATATTCATTCGACTCCATTATGTGGAAATGACTGCGCTTGGACGAATCATCTTCAGCTGACGCCGAATCTCGGAATGTGCTCTGTATACCATATTCTCATCCATCCTTGAAACAACGCACACCCGTGATGTCAGGACTCAGGATGGATCCCTTTCCTCTAATCCTGCAGATGTGGGACTTAAGATTAGCAGTGCATGTCTTTCTCAGCTCCGTCTGGCCACAGAATAACAAATTTCGCGTCTAGAAGCTAATAGGCTAAACGCAATGCTGGGTCATATCCGGGCTCTGGCACGTTCTTTCAGCCCGTGGGGAGGATAAATAACTCTACTTTGCTTTTTCTACGAGTTCTGAAACAAGTGATCGGTATGTCTCCGTGATCAGGATGAAAGTACGTAGGCGTTCATGCAATCAATCTGTCAAGATACAACGTGATACGTCAGAGATGCCGTTGCTATACAGCCTGCGGCCCTGCATGTTTACTTCTATATGTTTTTGAATTCCTCTTGGCCTACTGCCAGTTTGAGTTAGTGTCACTGTTCCTACGTGCCCAAGCTTCTAAGGACCGACGAAATCTAGCTCGTCGTTCGCTCGTGACTCTGACTAGAGTTGCGAACGTCTGTGTTTCCAAGGTTGGGGCACAATGATTACTTTTCGGGCAGCGCATGAACCTTGGGTAAAGGTACTTAACCTCATTAGGGCTTGGCTCTGACGATCTACTTATCGATGGACTGAAACGATGCCTGGCTGTGCCATCTACACTTTACTTTTGAGGGCACGGCAATCTAGGAACGTCCAGCCGGGAACCATCACGGCTTGAGTCTTCAAGATTGATTGAGTTAGACATGATTTACCCCTCGCCTACATTCGTCGCACTGGCCAAACAGTACCATCTCATTAGCCGAGAGTGATCCGTGATAGCGATATGCATTCTGGACTCAGCTTCATCGATCGCTAGCTACACGATCAAAAGGAATCCTCCAAGAAACGCCGTTTCTCCCCCGTCGCAAAGGCCCAGTAGAAATCGTCTGGTTGTTGATCGCCATAGTTGTGGCTGTTATCATCTTGATCATATGACAGTGAACACCATCAATACGAAACGAAACTGGGGTGCTTGGAAGCTCGCCGATTTGCCAGTACCGTTGTGGATGTCATTCGAGACTTGATACTATTCCACAGCTTCGTTGGTTACCTCTACATATGAAGATTCACCACCGACGCCTGGTTGTATAATCTTCATTCAAGCAAGCTTGGACTGCTTGCCCCTACAAATATTGGTACCAATATAGAGTCTCATCCAGGATGACAAAGAGTCTTTGAAGCTTTAGCAACAAGATACGGATGTCCAACGTGCTTCAATACTTCAAGGGACGAATCTACATTAAATCCTGAAACGAACATGCCGCATCACGGGCCTTTGATTCAGCTAGTCCGCGATTGAGTGTCCTTTGAGAAACGTCCAAATGACTCCTCAGAACTATACCCGAAAAACCCCCTCCGTTGACTGCGAATTTCCCGATATAGCTCCCAATTTGCGAGACTCTTATCAGTCGGAAAGAGCGTCACGTCGTCAAGAAGGCAGTCAGCACGGTCCTCTAATGGGGACACAGAAAAGAGAATATAATGTCTCTTCTAGCTTCATGACTCCGGACAACCGGGTGCTGTTGTTGTCTCCATCATCACCGAGTTCCCGGTACAGCATAAGCAGCTCATCTGTTTACAGGTATATAAAGAGGAAGAGGATCTCTTTAGTTATGGACATGCATCACTGATAGAAGCATTAGTTCGGTCTACTCTGATCAATCATCTCAATCATCTCATTCTCCTTCGTCTGAGGAGAGCTATCAACTTGTTGATCCTCTAGCAGGGAGAATAGCCACGAGCGTGAGCACATCTTTTGGCAAACGGAGATTATCCATGGCTTATCAGGAAGAGTCTTCCTCTGGGTAAGTACATTGCTTCACTTTCTTTCATACAAATGTGACCTTTTCATGCCTCCCATCCATTTATCTAAGTACTTCTTTAGTCTAGGGCATGCTACCCCAAGACACAGCGGCATACCTCGGGGTCTTGGTCATCTTCTTCATCCTTTGGAGCAGACTGCACACTCCGCAGTCACTACTTCTCCTCCTACAACATCAAGGTTACGGTTACACATTCGGCAACAGCCTGTTGCAACTAGAGCATGCTCCGCAGGCGAAAAGGACCGTCGTACCATAGATCCGCCACCGATTTTGCAGTTACTCCTGACCGATTTCAATCCAGCGTCAAAGACTGATCAGGCAATCTTACAGAACTCGCGGTTTGTAGTATGCTGTCTATTGTATTCTGTGAGAGAATCAAGCTCCGGTGGGAGAGAGGAGCTCATCCACAGATCCCAAGTTCTAGAACCTCCCAGGAGACGACACCGTGATGAGGGCAGTAGGGTTCACAATACCTACCACTTCGACTCGAGGACTACCAATGAGCAGTCCAACCAGTCAGATGAACGTTATGTGCAGATACTATCCGGAAAAACCTATGTATCACCCTTCCACGTGCCATACGATCCTGATCCGGAAACCGCACCTGGTTATCCTTCCTCCTCCCAAGGGCATGGATATCACCATCACCATCATCGCCACAATACGGCAGAACCCAGCGACCTCTCAGCAACATTCTTCGTGTTCGCTGACCTCTCCGTCCGCACTGCAGGCAAATATCGCCTGAAATTCCGTCTAATGGACTGGGGCCTAGCAGCCGAAAGCGGCGCTCCGCAACCCATTCTGGCCGAGTGCTTCTCGGAACCCTTCCGAGTATACTCGTCCAAAGATTTTCCCGGTATGGGACCTTCGTCTCCCTTGACGTGGAATCTGAGGAAGATGGGGATGATGGAGTTGAAGCCGAGGGATGGGAAAGGGAAAGGGGTTGGGAAGAAAGAGAAGAGGAGAGTTGATGAGGCCTGATTTGGGTCGTGTATTAGATTGTGTAATTATTTATATGTATGGATTGATTGTTCTGCTTTAGTCTGGACCTGTAAAGTTTTACAAATGTTTTTGATTTGAAATAATATCCTGATGTTTATTTTTATCGATAATGTACAGTAAGAGATTAATCTTACAACTCAAGCCACGAAGCAAGCAACTGCGGCTTAAAATTCGGATCATCCCACGAATTCCTCAACTTCACAACATTCTTACTATTCCACATAGTATGGTCAAACCGTATCCGCTCAAGGACATCCCTCGCCACTTCGCGCCCGTCTTCACGCAACAAGACCACAAAGTTCCTCGTTCCGGGCATGTAGCCATGCGCACTAGCCATTTCGTACCAATTCATGGCTAGACGACGCCAATCCTTCTTGGTATAAAACCAACCGAATAAACCCGCAAACCAGGCTCGAATGGGACTATTTTTGGCTGCTATTTCGTCGCGGGAGGGGATCTCGCCTTTGAAAATACGGTAGTAATAGTTCCCCAGTCGGAAACAGGCTTCACCGTGACCTGTCATTGCTGCCACCACTAGGCATTGCTCGTATGATTCCCAGTCTCCCTTCTCCTTTCGGAGATAGGCATAACTGACAAGAGCTGCGGGGTCTCGGTAGGCCAGAGCGCCGAGTTTCATCAATTCGTCTGCTTCGTCGTATCTTCCAGCTTCATTGTGAATTTCAGCGAGGGACTTCCATGGCGCTTTGTAATAGCCGCTATACCGGATATCCTCAAACAGTCCCGGTTGCGAAAATGATGGGTAAGCAATTTTATTAAGATGTTGGTAGATATCAAAAGCTTCATCTTTCTTGCCCCATCTCGACGCAACGTCTGCCCAGACCATAAGTGCCAAGGGATCATCTTTCTCGTATGCGATTTTCTTGATTTTCTCGATTTCTCGCGAATTGGGGAGATTAGCTCCGTGTTTCTCGATCTGCTGATGGATCATTCGGACCATGGACCAGACGTGGCCCGCGTCGCTGGTGGCTCTCAAGCTCCAGGAAATGATTTGCTGTTCCCAGGGACCAGTCATCCAGATCGCATGCGCGACTTCATGTACTCTGCCGGGGTCACCGGCCCATATAGCCTTTACAGATTGAGCGGTGGCGGGGCTGCTGTATGCGTGATGTATAAGCCTCCTGCCAATTTCGAGAAATATCTTGGGCGATGTCTTTGGATCTATCATGTCGGCTGTTCGAGCATCCGCATGCATGGACGAGTAGTTCTTTTCTAATCTTCTCTTGACTTCATCGTGGCTTTGCCACCATTCCTCTGATGGAATCATTTCCGGGACGTCTTTGCCATAGTTTTTAGTGACCTGCCTGGCGGCAGGGGATCTGTAGATTTTTTTGGCTTGACGGCGTCCTGTGGCTGTGTAGTGTCTTGTCGTTGTTGCGGGATTTGTTATATTCGTTGTCGTTGGGACGGCTAAAGAAGGAAGGAAAAGAGATGGACGGCGAGCACACGACTGGCACAGTGGCCGCAGGATTCGAGACGATCGGTGGAGAGACATTTCGCGACACTACATTTCAGCATAGGCATAAGCACCGTATGGATTCGAGATTGGAATGGGTCGGCTTTCTTTGGATAATATATGTTTCGAGGATAGGATCCCAGCTTTCTTTCAACTGTTGTTGCGGAGGAAGGAGGTCTCCGATTGGTCCCTCCAGAAAATAATAGATCGCTCGTATGATACGGGCGTAATACATGGATACGGGTCAAATACAAGACGTGATTGGTGGTGACCCCTGTTTCTGCATTCGTTTTCGGTTTGTATACTTTGACTACTGAGAGCATGCCTTTTTGGGTCATGTTCGTCATTTAAGAGCAATCAATTCCATCTCCTCGAACAACAACATAAAATACGCTGATTCACCACTCAAGGAAGATATATAGTTCGTACTTCATCCCAAGCAACCAAAAGAATGCAAGTTGCAAACTCAATTCGCAGACCTGCCATCACAGCGATTCAGCGAGCTACATCTACATCGCACTTCTGCCCATACATCAACACCTATAAAGCCAGGTCTTGGGGTTCCTTGGGAATGTCATCGTCATCAACAACAACAACAACAACAACAACAACAACAACAACAACAACAACAACAACAACAACAACAGTCTCCTCCACTCCACCTGTCTGCACACTCTCCTCCCTCGATCATCTGGTCCTAACAGTCCAGTCTATTCCAGCCACCATCGACTTCTACTCTCAAATCCTAGGCATGGCCCATCAATCTTTTACATCACCCTCAGACCCTACAAGTACACCCCGGCATGCACTCTTGTTTGGCAGCCAGAAGATCAATCTGCATCAAGCCGGTAACGAGTTTGAGCCCAAGGCAGCTAGGGCGTTGCCGGGGACGGCGGATCTTTGTTTTTTGACGGAAGAGGATGTTGGAGTTGTGCTGGAGAGGCTGACTGAGAAAGGGATTGAGGTATTGGAAGGTGGGAAGGTGGTGAAGAGGACCGGGGCCAGGAGTGCGTTGCGAAGTGTTTATGTGCGAGATCCGGATGGGAATTTGATTGAGTGAGATTCCGAATTACCCCTTAAGAACATCAATCCTTTTGTGAATGATAAGACATTTGCTGACAAACCGCGGCTTAGGATATCAAATCCCACCGCATAAAGGGATATGTCCTCGAGTAAGGAATGTGTCAAACCGAGACAGGTCGTTCAAAACTGATAATGTTGAACAGTTCAAATTGATTGTAGTAAGACATATCGTCAGAAGTAATCTATATGCCATTATTTCAACTGATAAAGTGGTAAAACATTGACTCAACCTTGCATACCCAGGCAGAGCCAAAAATTGCATCCAAACCAGACGCTTCTTGCTCCCATTGAAA
The DNA here is from genome assembly GCA_023625975.1 of Talaromyces sp. PYS2103. Lineage (NCBI taxonomy): Eukaryota > Fungi > Ascomycota > Eurotiomycetes > Eurotiales > Trichocomaceae > Talaromyces > Talaromyces sp. PYS2103. The sequence goes on along the minus strand of JAMAGB010000011.1, from coordinate 136,513 downwards.
GTAGATAATGTACAAATGTGAACGTCCACCAATTACCTGTGCATGTGGAAGCTAGATTCGCCTTAAAGAAAAAACGAAACCAACCACACTGCATAGATACTGTCCTCCAAGGCGAAATTCCTCTTTTCATGCCCATAACCCCCTGACGTTACTTCCCTGACCAACTTTACTCCATCACAACCTTCGCGCCAAGACCCTTGAGCGTCTCAATAATCTTCTCACACTCATCCTTGGCCACATTCTCCTTCAAAACCTTGGGCACACTCTCAACGAATTTCTTGCTGTCGACTAAGGAAAGACCAAGCATGGACTTGATCTCCTTGATCACCTTGGGTTTCGAGGCGGCCTCGAACGATTCAAGCTTCAAGTTGAAAAGAGTCTTTTCTGCGGCGGCGGGAGCTGCTTCTTCCTCTTCGGCGGCGGCGGCACCACCTGCTGCTGCACCGCCGGGGCCTGCGGCGACAGCGAAGCCGCCAACGGGGAGATCGGGGATGTTCAGGCGAGACTAGTCGATGGAAAATTCATTGATCAGTATGATGTTTTGCCCTTCTCATATCCAATTCACGCATTCATCTCGAGTCGTGGTGAACAACTGCCAATGATAGGGAAATTAAAACCAACCTTCAAGCTAGCAACAAGATCCGCAGTCTCCAACAAAGTCAATTGACTAATCTGGTCAACAATCTGTACAATCTTTGGATTCTCTGGTGCCGCAGCAGCATCAGTAGATTGCCATCGACGAGTGCTAGGCACCGTCGTCCGTCGCCGTTGCTGGAATGTGGAAGAAGAAGATGCCGAAATGCGCAAGAAGGGAGCAACCGATGAAGAAGGCGAAGAGCGGGCAATCTGTCTGCAGCAGCGAGCTGCGGCCTGTGAAGAGATTGACATTATGGCGAGTGGTTTAAATGAGACGAGCGGAAAGAAAGATAATAGTACAAGAAGAATTGGACCTTGAACAACCAGCTCTCTTTCTTCCCGGTGTTGTTGATGCCGGAACTTCTTTTCTGAAACTAATTTTCTGGGATACCACGTGATATTAATCACGTGACTTGATTGGTAATTAATTTACGTTTAAGTTACGGTATATCTCGTATTTCGTATCAGATTCGTAAGTTAACTGGACTGATGCTACACATAATATTGTAGTTGATCTCGCGAGAAGAGTCAACATGAAATATACGGAAGAATGATCGAACTTTCGAGGAGTGTATAAGTCATCTATTTGCATTGCTCTTCATTTAAGAACCAAATCTCATCGCTGCTTTTGAAGAAGAGAAGTATATTAATAATGACAAAAGTATAAGAAAATATCAAATCCATTACTTCAATTCGTCATTTTCTTAATCTTCATCCCAATTGGGGTTCTGGCCAGGTGGCTTGGGTCCGCCAGCCTGACGAGCAACAATAATCTGGTCAACGCTCAAAACTGTGCGAGCAGACTCAGTCGCCAGACGGATTGCCCAGCTCTTAGAAGCCATCAAGTCCAGAATACCTTCTTCCAAAGCATCAATAGTACCCGTCGAAGAGTTACCGAAAAGATCGACACCTGTGGTCCAGTAAGGCTCTTCGTCGTCATCGTCTGAATCCTCTTCAGATTCTTCTGTGGAGTCTTCTGAATCATCGTCTTCTTCATCTTCGTCTTCTTCAGTGTCAGATTTCTTGTTGCGCTGGTGGGCAGTGTATAGTCGTGAAAGAACCTCGGTGGCATCAAGACCAGCGGATTCGGCCAATGTTCGTGGGACAAGTTCGAATGCTTCGGCGTACTTCTTAATGGCATACTGAGCCAACCCTGGAGTCTTATCCGCAAAGGCAGAGATGCGTTCAGCCAGTTGAAGCTCCGTAGCCCCAGCACCAGGGACAAGACGTGGGTCTTTAGTGATAGCTTTGACGACATTGACGCCGTCGTCGATGGCACGTTCGACATCATCAAGGTGGTTTTGCGTGGCGCCCCGAAGAACTATGGTAGCTGTGCGAGTGACGGTATTGGCGTCCTCTTGACGGAAAACAGTCACACGGTCACCTCCAATCTCTGTGGTTTCAACAACGTCGATATTACCCATTTCATCGGGCATGGGTGCACCAAGACGGGCGAGTGGCGTAGCGCCCACAACACGGCAAAGACGGCGTAGTTCGAATTTGGACATAATCTTGATAACCAGAATATTGAAACGGTTAAGGTAGTGCAAAGCCAATTCGCCCACTGTAGATCCAGCAACAACAACACGTACACCAGAGTCGTACAACTCCTTGATCGTAGCTTCCAGACGATCTTCCTCTCCCTTGGTGAAATCGAGCATTTCCTGTGCATTTTTCAAAAGGACAGTGCCTTTAGTCTCGGTCTGGGAGGTATCAATCGGGCAACTAAAGACACCAACTTTGGCCTTGCGGGCTTTCTTGACTTGTCCATCGGGCTCACGGCCAAAGACCATACCTTTGATTACACGTGATTGTTCCAAGCTGCCACCCATGATCTTGACCACTCTGACATTGTCGACGTTGAAGTTGGTGGGGTTCTTAGGCAGAACCGCAAGCACGGCTTCGGAGACGAGGGCCGCAAGGACTTCTTCGGAGCCGGATTGTTTGCTAGCGATGACGGTCCTGAGGGCTTTGCTGAGCTCTGTTTCGGAACGCATTTCCTTTAGGCGATCCACCTCAAGGTCTGAAGATTGTTAGCACATAGTTAGATCTTCGCACAGCAATTCAACTTCAGGGGGTAGAAACAAACCCTCCAATGTCTTCAAGGCAAACCCTTGCGCCTTTTCATAGCCATTCACAATATCACTTGTTTTCAGTCCCATCCTCAACAGCTCTTCAGCCTTCTTCAACAACTCTCCAGCGAAAACAATAACAAGGTTCGTCGCGTCGCCCATCTCAGAGTCCTGTTGCTGACTAGCCATGACAAGTAACTTGGCGGCTGGGTGCACAACATCCAATTCTCTTAGGATGGTCGCAGCATCTGATGTTAAGAACATTTTTTGTAAATGGTTGATGACGATCTTGTTGCGGCCATAGGGGCCGAGAGAGGATTGGACGGTCTGGGAGATTGCTCGACATGCTTCGATGTTGCGGATAACAGCACCGTCTTCGGCATCATGACTATGTTAATATATTGTGTTAGTTGTGAGAAAAATTAAACAATAGAGTACAAGAATTATGAATCATGACGCATATTCTGGTTTGCTTCTACTCACCTTTGATATCCAGGCTTGAAGAGACCGGCCTGGGAGGGACCGGGGATTGACAACGACATAGCTCTCGCACAAACGCTGAGAGCGCTCGTATCACTATAAAACGGAGAAGAAAAAGGTCGAGTAGCTCAAAGCAGATTATTCAAGATACTTTGAGTGCAAAGATCCGTATCTACTGATTAACAAGCTTTCAACAAGTCAACCGAAAATGTTCAGCGGGGGTTAATTTTTGGGAGAAGCTTACATATGAAGAGTGGCATGCAAACATGTCAAACATCCACAGCGGGGATTAACCGATTGTCTCCATCATTGAACTCGTTCATAACAATAACCACACAATATCGTCTTCAGGTTAGGCCTAGTGCAGTCATCGAATCATTTCAATTTGAGAGGACTTCTGCTCTCTTTAACGTTACTACTTCGGAACAATAATATTCATACTAGGTTACATGGTCATACTAAGGGTTTGCTAAGACCTAGGAATGTTCATTCTATCGAAACCGAACCGTTTAGAAAGAGTAAAGATGAGAACAAGATCCGCCAGTATGCTGTACTCGCCGGGCGTCTAGATAAGCATCATCCTTATCGGGCAAACGGTTTTATGAATCTCGGTGTTGTTGTGGCCAACCGAGATGCAGAACAGGCGATAGAGCTTCATAAGAAAGCTCTGAAAATTAGATTGGGCTCTAATAAGTACAGCGACCTCCAGATTCATGGGCTCTCACCGAACTACCTCAATATTGGTCGGTGTTATTATATTACAGGTGAATACTTCAATTGACAAAGGGGATATCGAAGATGTTCTTGTACTACATGCAAGAAGCATGCTCCTGACAAACCAAGTTCTTGGTCCATTGCGCTTGGAAAGCGCTGCATGCTTTCACAATCCGGCTTGCTTGTTGTTTGAGAAGAATGAGATTGATCGGTCTGCGTAAGTTGGCCACGTCAAAATACGGCCTTCTAAGTCTAGTGATGTTTAACATTCAGCATATCTGACTGACACTCTTAACTGGAAAAGTACCCTGCTTAATCGGGCTTTAAAAGTATACAAAGAACGCTCGATCGATGTCCGAGCCGAGACAGCCCGAACGAAGTACAAACTAGCTCAAATTCTGAAGCAGACAGATTCTGCACCGCAAACGACGTGGAAGGCACTCGAGGCCGATGTCTACAAACTACGTTAAGAGATCACTGGGGATATGGAAAATAAGACTGTTCCGGAGCACAAATTTGATGAACTTATGGCTTATTTCTACCGATGAGCTTATAGACGGGCTAGATTCAAAAACAGGAAGTTCAATTAGGGCTATCAGAATCCATACAGCATCGAAATTGAAATACGAGTTTCCAAATTTCCAACCCCATCGTATTTCACGGGCATTGCAGTGCAAGTTTATATAGAACTTGCCTCTCTCTCTTACTTTTCCCTTGGCCAGTAACCCTAGTACGCAGTGTTAAAATCCTAATCCCATAACCAGTATCTCTACCTAGGTAGCTGCACAATCTTGCAACCTTAGACGTGCAGTAATTTACCAGGTATTTCACATAATCAGAGTGATCAGCAGTAGAGTCAAGGCCAACCAGCTCGTATGCCAGCTATACATGATTCATATCTCACTTTGACCTTAGGGTTACTTTCCTACTACATTTTTTTACATACCTACCGGTATATACCTGGGTACCCAAGCCCGTTTAGAATTGAATTCGGAAAAGACATACATATCACCATTTATCTATGCGTCAATGCTGACTCGTGGAGACATCCGAACACCGGTTTGTCCGTTCACTGTCATGGGGCATCATTCTTGGGGTCCGAGATCTAGGTTTGATTGAACTCCCTTGACGACATAGAAATTTCTCTGTTGGATGCCTACCTGAGGCGTAGTCGGAATCAAAATAGTTGGTTAAGCTACTTCATGAAGTGGCTGCGTACTGAGTGTAAGAAGCATTGTTCGGAGTTCAAATGTTCAGAGTCCTAGGCTTCCAGGTTGTACTACCATTCACTGACTCTGTATGCAGCTCAGAAATATCCGAAACTCTGAGAGGCGGGCTTACGGGGTCTATAAGTTTTGGATGTACCTAGGTAATGCTGACAGCTAACTTATCTTTCCGATGGAGGAATCAATTCCTGTGGTGTGTATCTAAGTATTTCTGAGATGAGTGTTCGGAGACCGATTTAACTAGACTGAAACCGATAACCACATCTATGATCTGGAACGTCACTCATATATATGAAACCTGAGGCTCGTACTACCTAGATACGAAGTACGGGGTAGACAGAGTATCTATTACTGTACGTACCTAAACGCTGGATCTCATAGTCACTCACACATTATTAATAGATCCCAAGATCGATAATTGGAAGCTCTGATCACGTCTAGGACCGTCCGTCAGTCACTTTCCTTCATCTCGTGCGAGGGTGTCAACTTCAGTCAACTTCATGTCAGAGATGTAAGTAAATCAAGATTCAGAGTAGTATCGGCGAGTTCCGAGAGAGCACCTACGTAGTATGTCAACTAATGCCTTGTCAATATCCCTCCTTCCCTGCAAATGGGATTGATCACATCTACGTCCATGACGACCTGACGCGTCAAGACTTTATCATACCATCTATTTACTCAGTACTCATCGAGGAGTAAGTCGGAACAACGCGAGTGACCTATCACTTTCTGGACGCTACTAGCACTTGAAACAGTCCCTTGTGTATATATGGGTAGATCCTTGTCACTTCGTTACTTACCCAGGGTTGGCTAGACAATAATACGTACGGGACGGACTTTGGTCTCGCCATTCGAATTGGCAGGCTTGCCTGGCCTTAATTGTTGTATTATTGCATGGCTGTTGTGTGATGTTACCTGGTAATAATAGTTAGACGTACTATAACTTACGGATTACTCTCAACATATGACAATACTGTGGTATGAAACTAGGAGATCGAACAATCCAAAATATGATTCCAGTACCATGGAGTTCTAGCGGACCGTTAATTAAAACTGAACGAACCGTCTTTTCGTAGCCCGGATCTTATATTGTTAGGTAGATAGCTTAGAGTATGTGTGGGCAAGCTGCTCATTGGCATAACCATCACCTCGGAATGGACGGATGTAGGTACCCATGAGAATTTTGGATGTGGTCGAGTCCACGGATCCTTACCGGACCTGGAACCAGCTTCTTGATACTTTCCATAGTTCCATTTTAAGTCACTTTCACCGAGTCGATCCTAACGGTTTCAACAACGGATTTTCATTCGCCGGGGAAATCTAGAAGGACGTACGGAGAGCCCAAAAATTTAGACGGGGATCTTCCATGGTCGTCATAATAATGGCGTAGCGGTCATGGTCAAAAGAGTATGGAGTAACTTTGAAAAAGTAAGTAGCAACCGAATTCGTTGGCTTTTGCTGTATATCAGTCGAAAATTCTCCAGATGGACCGGTTTCAACGTCTAACTCTAATCTTGTTCCTGTAAGCTCCTCAGGAGTCCTGAAGGATATGACACGGACCAGGAAACTTACACTTTAGAAGAGGCCACTGCGTCTTTCAATGGTCGAATAATTTGATCCGGACCGGGAAACTATCATTCCACTCTTAACGCGGTGCAACTATCACTTTCGAGGACTCTGAACAAACAATCGAATTATGTCCCCTCGCGGTGATATACCCTAATGCATCATGCACAACCGATGCACTTGCTATTCCAATTCTCGTAGTCGTAGCCATCTCGGCAGTTGGACACTGCGCCGCATGAAGCTAAACTGGCTGCCATCACTGGTCTTACTTTTCATATTTTGGGTTAGTCGCAACTCGCACGACATGCAGAGTGGAGCAAAAGGATTGATTCCATGTGGCCAGGCCATGCAATCGGAATTTTTTGAAGATTCCGAGAAAAGTAAGGGGTAGAGTTTAGTGTGGCGTATTGCGTAAGATTTGAAAATTACGTATGTATTGTATACGTACTATGTAATAGGGAGGTTTGTTTATATTCGCCTCTCTTTTTTCTCTGCAATAGTATTGATCAATAATTGACTCTTTCTTGACTACTCCGTGCTCTGTTTACCACTATTAGTTCTACAGTCTACTTAACTGACGGTACTAAGTCTGTTGACCCGCACAAACGCGCGCAATGCCTATTCGGGGATTCTTTAGTCTTTAATTCTTCGACACTAAGGACATCTAACCTTTTTGCCTAGTACAAAGATGGCTTGTACATCCTTTAGTGCGCTCATAACTAGTATCGATCGTACCATGGATGTGTTCATTTAGTGCTTAACTCACCATGAGGAAAAGTTAACCCTCATCTTGCCTGCCGAACTTGTAGATAGCAGATACCAGTTAGGTTATTACTAACTGCAAGTCTAGCCTCATGGCTCCATGTCTGACACTAGAGTTTCAACCTCCATGCATGTTGATGAACCTGAGACTTCCGAATGGATAGCTAATTCCTTGCTGGGTCTGAGGAGTGTACGGAGTAGCAGCGATTGATTGCATTGATGAGGCGCCTTGTTGTGGGATTTCGTTTAAACTACGGAGTACTATGTATATAGTGGATTGACATACGCCACAATCACAAATCGTCCCAGACAAGCTGGTTATGAAGAATTGAAGATGCTTGGTACGTAACTAAATAACTACTGTACTTCAGATTACGTACATGATTGTATTTCAATCCACCGCTGACTGATGAAGTCTGACTCAAATCTAAGATGAGATGAAGTACCCGGTGTTAGGGCATAGAGTTCAACATCGACTGATATCTAGTTACCTACTATCTAGGAGTATCTATTCGGGAGATTTGCCACTTACAATGTAGACGACACTCATGTCTACTTGAGTCTTGCACGAACGACTCTGTTGACATTGTAGAATGATAGTTACATACATTGTCTCGACTGTATAATACCGTACGGTAACCGAAATACAGGATGAAACGACTCAGCCAGCCCCGTTGGGCGAGAGTCGCTCATTGGCTGCAGTGGCAGTAGCTATCACGTGATAGCGGCCCACCTGAGGAAACAGGCTCCACCAGAACTCCATCTTCAAGACTAAACGATTTGAGTCGCATTTAGTTCACTACGTTGCAGACAGAACTTAACCTCTTGCTCTTTAGTCAATTCATGCTGCGGATTATTATTGACCACCGACCACTGCCTGGGCCTGCTGTGGCTAAACCTACGCTGTCCCCTATTTCCACTTGGCAGTTGGGCTCCTCTATCCAGCTCCTCCTGCTCCACGGAGTCTCTTCTCTTGACTATTATCTCTTTCCCTTTTCTACAACTTCAGGGACTCATGTGGAAGCAGCGCTTTTCGCCCAGAGAAGATCAAGCCTCTCGTTCTAGAGATTCGGGACTCCATCTTTCTGATCTATCTCTTTTTGGGCGTCAAAAAAAGAAAACATCACCACCATTGGCAGCTGGTAAGTATTGACTTGAGTGATTATTTGGCCCTGGGCACAGCAAGCAACTTTCCCGCAAGCGCCTCCCTAAATGCGCAATTTTGCATACACTCACACGTGCGACTTCCCTCACACAATGACATTCTTCGGGGTTCATCTTGCACATATTACTGCGATTAATTTTTTTTTTCCAAACATGCCTCTTGTCATCGCTGTTACTCTCTCCTCCCTCACAGTCATACAACATGGGGCATCATCAAGGGCCCCTGGCCCCTCCCCGCGCCCATCATCATTCTCCGTTGCATTCCGCCCCAATGCATTCAGGACTCGGTATTTCTTTGTGCGATGACTTCATCTCATACGTCGAATGACCGAATTTTAATTTCTTCTCGTTCTCACTCATTTTATTCGCCGACATTGTAACCGTATTGCCATGCTGAAGAAAAGGGCTAACAAAGGGCTTGTCCGCCAATCGCATATAGACCAGCACCGATATTCTTATACCCCACGAAGTAATTCTCGCGCAGATTCTGTCTCGACAACTCAATCGTTTCGTCCGTCTTTTCGCAGCCCGTCGGAATACCGTCCGGAGAGTCTTGGGTCTAGACAGTCATATATCTCAGGACATCACACAACATCCAGCTCAGCCTATCAACAGCAGTCGTCGCGACACTCACAGAGAGCGGAGCCGTGGTCGGCTTCGTCTCATTCAAATCGCTCACAGACTTCGTTCAACTCTCGCGCTGGTCGAAACAGTACCGTAATAATGGATATTGATCGCGGACGGACTCGTAGGGAACGCACCTTTGTCGGCAGTGTCTGCGCCGTGTGCGAGGAGCCACTGGAACACACCTTGCGCGGCGAGCGAATCTTGCAGTTTTCATGTGCTCATGTGTCGCATGAGGCCTGTTTCTACGAGTATATCAAGGAATTCGATTCCCAATACTGTCCCAGCTGTAATGCGCCGTTAGGTTTGGACACTAGTCGAGGTGGGAATGTCTTGGATATCGGTAAGTCTAGTTCCCGTGTTCGAACAGTAGTTTCGAATGGTCTACTAAGCGTGGATCGCGTGCGCAACAGAGAAACTGAGTAACATAGTCCGCTCTGCGTCAGTCAGCGATACCACAACAACTCGAAGCAGTCTGGCCACGCCAACCCCGTGGGATCATCGTAGCCATAATCAGCAGGCCCAGCAAGAGAGTCTCAGGTCATATGAAGTGCAGCACCACCAACAGCAGCAACAGCATGACCATAACTTTAGCAGGCGCGACAGTCGTGACACTAGCAGCCAACGCGAAAGGGTCGAACGTTTGACTTCAAACAGTTCTCGAAGACAGCCGAGCCATACCCGTCAAGACAGTGGAAATACCGGCGTTGCGTCGTCGGGTGAGTATACCGATGGGCAGCAACAGAGCACTGGCCGGCGACATGATTACGACGTTCAAGCCATGGAATCGGACTTGAGTCCACGGCCCGGCGCAATCAAGAACCCGATCCCTGCCCCCATTGTTACCGTGCGTAGCGAGTTTCCCACGCTCAATCGGTCCCGCCAGCAGCAACCCCTTACCTGTGTGGTTACTGTCGAGGTTCCCGATGGCCATTGGCGACCAGATATGGAGGACCTCCGTTTCACGCCACTGAATGCTAAGCTCCCCCCAGAGGACATCTACTCGCCAGTTCGTTCTCCGACTGTCGTATCAACGCGTTCAATTCCTGTCGAGTCTCGCGAGAACTTGGATGAACTCGCGGAGGATCTTCGTACGCGAGTTGAGAATTGGCATGGCCTAGAATTTCAACGGTAAGCTCTCCATTATTTGATCAGCAATTAAAGCATATATGACTTACTATCATAGTTTTGGAAAACTTCGTTTACACGGATCCCTTAATGTTGGCAAAGATCGGGACTCGTGGCAAGAGCTGGAGTGTTTCCTATTCGATGAAATGCTTATTTGCGTAAGAGAAAAGAAATTGGCTTCGGATGCGGCTGCATACGGAGCAAAACGCAAAAATGGTCGTTGCGCATTAAAGGGCTCCATTCTTATCAAGAAACATTTGCGCGAAGTGGATGTGGTAACCGGTATTTGCAATCGAGACTTTATTTGAGGGGAATACCAGCTAACGTCCCATTTGCAGAGGAGCCAATTCTTACCCTGAACCTCTCCGTCAATGACCTACCTTGCTTCCATCTCCGATTCCAAAATAGGGGTCAGCTGGATGTATGGCGCCGCGCCCTTGCAGGATCGCACAATTCCGAACACCTCAGGGATTACGATGCTGAGAGCGGGAATCCCGAAGAGGATGATTATCGGACAACCAAGACCAATAAACGCCAGTCGTCGGCGACCTCGTCCTACGGTGCTAATAAGTCCAACAACACTGCCTTGACAGAATACACCAATTCAATGCGAGATCCCGGCCCCGCCAGTTTCCATGTTCCACTAGACCTGGTCGTTGTGATACCAGTTTCGTCATCTATGCAAGGGTTGAAAATCACTCTGTTGCGCGACGCTTTGAAGTTCTTGGTGCAGAACCTGGGGCCCCGCGATAGAATGGGCTTGGTTACTTTTGGATCGAGTGGTGGCGGTGTCCCTCTTGTCGGAATGACGACCAAAGCATGGAATGGCTGGGGCAAGATTCTAAACTCGCTCCGACCTGTCGGTCAGAAGAGCTTGCGAGCAGATGTGGTTGAGGGTGCCAATGTTGCAATGGATCTGTTGATGCAGCGGAAATCCAACAATCCGATTTCCACTATTCTGCTCATTAGTGACTCTTCAACTTCTGATCCGGAAAGTGTCGACTTTGTCGTGTCAAGAGCGGAAGCTGCTAAGTATGTTTACATCTCGTGGTCTTATCGATCTGTTATTAACGTTTTGTTCTAGGGTTGGAATTCACTCCTTCGGTTTGGGACTCACCCACAAGCCCGACACATTGATTGAACTATCAACTCGCACCAAGGCTTGCTACACATATGTCAAAGACTGGATGATGCTCAGAGAATGTGTCGCTGGTTGTCTTGGCTCTTTACAATCGACATCCCATCAGAATGTCAAACTCAAGCTACGACTACCAGAAGGCTCACCAGCCAAGTTTGTCAAGATTAGCGGTGCTCTGCACACAACAAAGCGTGCCACTGGAAAGGATGCCGAAGCTGCTCTTGGCGATTTGAGATTTGGCGACAAACGAGATATCCTAGTGCAGCTTGTCATTCAGCCGGATAATGCTACGCAAGAACACGTTCCTCAAGACCCTTGGCAAAGTCTTGTCTCTGGTCTTGAAGCGCTCGGAGGCGGCTCTGATGGTGACGAACAGCGGGTCGTCAGCGTAGAAGAAGTCCCGCTGATTCAAGCTGATCTCACATACGGCGACATTCTTCGCGAGGGACACTTGACGCATTCTCCTCGTCCATCGCTCTTGGCTATTACCATGCTTCCTGCTAACCCACGGGCCAAGCATGGAGGGCGACCTGTAACACCTCCTATCCCTCCACATCCATCAATCGTGCAACGAAGGATGGAACTATTAGCATCGGACATGCTAACCAGGGCACTGACCCTTGTCTCGCGCGGTCAACACGACCGTGCGCAACATCTCCTCAACGAGACCCGAAGTATTCTCAAGGGTCTTGGAAAAGGAGGCCTCCCACCTCTGCCTCCTGGCGCTACCAAACCTGGTAACTCTCACGGTCTTCTGACCGACTCGACCAGTCCCTCTGGGACACCCAACTCCACATCTCCACGCTCATCCCACTTCCAAGAAACGAACAGTTCATCCGCCGCATCAGAGACAGCTACCATTACACCTGTTGCTGCTGTTGATCCGCATGTCATGGCAGCTTTAGATGCGGATTTGGAAGCAGCACTAGAATGGATCAACCATCCGGCCGTGTTCGGACGCGATTCTCGCAAAGCTGTTCTGCAAGCTATTGGTGTTGTTTCGTCACAGCGAGCCTTCACATATCGCACGCCATCTGAGGCGTTGTGGTCTGATCGTGTGGCTGGGGTGAAGAGGTTGACCGATAAGTCCAAAGAGTGGCGTGAGATGGGCGATGATGCGCTGACTGAGGAGTGATCTCCCTTATTCTTGAATATATTAACTTCGTGTCTACTACTGTCTACGAGTCATGATTTCCTTGTTTCATTACATTTGTCATCCTTCTACGTATCTATTTTTGCCATTCGGGATTCCTTTCTCATCTTATGATACCATTTCGTTTCCTCCAGGTCGCATTTTGGCTCTCTATTCCGCGGGTCCAAGCTTGGGTGTTTGTCATCTTTCTTCTTCCCCGATTGATTCATTGGTCTTGGTCTGGATTGGTGTGTATATCAGTCTTATTCTCATGTTTTATATTGCACTTGCCATTGTGAATACTGTGCTATGTCTATAACGCTTCTTGTACTATGCCTAACTCCATAGATCTATGTATTTCTTCCTGAACGAATCTCTTTGTCCTGCAAAATACCTATTACTGGATGCAGTAATCGTGTGCTCGGAGATGCAAATACACCGAAACGCTCCATTCAGACACTGCCCCCATTCCCAAAGCAGCTAGCCCGACTTACCTAACCCGATGGGCCCCGAAATTCAGGCAAGAATCCCGTGCGGCCCGGTGAAGAGCGACAGAAAAAGTGCCCCAACCAAATCAAACAACAAATCGAACTTTTGCATTTTCTCGGAGCGGACTCCGTGTCTCTGTATCTCTCCTCTCCGTCGTAGCTCTCTCCTCTCTATCGCTTCTGTCTCCATCTTCCTGTGATTTTCAGTCAATTGCATTTTTCATATTCTCATACAATGCTCTCACGATCATTGTGGGCGCGCCAGGTTGCGCCGCTCAGGCGTCAGGTTGCTGCTCCTTTCGCCGCTCGTCGCTCAGTAACCACTGACGCTGCCTCAGCGCATGCTGAGAACATTCCTGAGGTATTTTGACATGAACTTGATGCTCTTTTTTGGTGTCTGGCTGATGTGATACTAATTGTGGTGTTATTGGTATAGGAAGATGACAAGCCCTTCACAGTCAGACTCTCCGATGAGAGCTTTGAGACCTATGAGCTTGACCCACCTCCTTACACTTTGGAGACCACCAAGAAGGAGTTGAAGCAGATGTACTACGACATGGTCGCGATCCGGTACGCTTTTTATTCTTACAACCATCCTTGCAACGACTTTCTGAGCTTGATGGCTGACTGATAACAGACGAATGGAAATGGCCGCCGATCGTTTGTACAAGGAAAAGAAAATCCGCGGTTTCTGTCACTTGTCCACCGGTCAAGAAGCCGTTGCCGTCGGTATCGAGCATGCCATCACCCCCGAGGACAAACTCATTACCGCCTACCGTTGCCACGGTTTCGCTCTGATGCGCGGTGGTACCGTCAAATCCATCATCGGAGAACTGTTGGGTCGTCGTGAAGGTATTGCCTACGGAAAGGGAGGTTCCATGCACATGTTTGCTCCCAACTTTTTCGGCGGAAACGGTATTGTCGGTGCTCAGGTGCCCGTTGGTGCTGGTCTTGCTTTTGCTCAGCAGTACAACGGCGAGAAGACCTGCTCTATTTCGCTTTATGGTGACGGTGCTTCCAATCAAGGTCAAGTCTTTGAGGCTTTCAACATGGCTAAGCTTTGGAATCTGCCTGTTCTGTTCGGCTGTGAAAGTGAGTTTCTTTCTTTTTCCTCTTCTGTGGAGGTTTGAATGCTAATTGAGTAGACAACAAATACGGAATGGGTACATCTGCCGCTCGCTCTTCTGCTCTTACCGACTACTACAAGCGTGGACAATACATCCCCGGTATCAAGGTCAACGGTATGGACGTCCTCGCCATCAAGGCCGCCGTACAATACGGACGCGAATACGCTACTTCCGGCAAGGGACCTTTGGTCTACGAGTACGTGACCTACCGCTATGGAGGACACTCCATGTCCGACCCCGGTACCACCTACCGTAGCCGTGAGGAAATCCAGCGTATGCGCAGCACACACGACGCGATTGCAGGCCTCAAGCAGAAACTCTTGGACTGGTCCGTCGTCAGCGAGGAAGAACTCAAGTCCATTGACAAGGAAGCCCGCAGCTTCGTTGATGGGGAAGTCGCTGAAGCCGAGAAGATGGCTCCTCCCGAAGCTACTAACCGTATCTTGTATGAAGATATTTTCGTTCGTGGAAGCGAACCTCTTTGGATGCGTGGTCGTACCGTTGACGAGACTTTCTACTATTAGAGTCGAACATACAACTTTATCATAATAATCCATTCTGTGTCTCGATGATTGATTGTCAACTATGCTTTTTAAACATGTTTTGCGGAGTCAAAAAAGAAGCATAATTATGTACTTGGATTGGGAGCCACATGTATTTTTTTTTTCTTCTCGTGTCATCATCATCTGTACTACATTGGGTAGGCATGTGTCTGACAAGTGTAATCTAGCTCAACGCAATACACATAACAAATTGTAAAACACAAAACATCCAACTCCCTAGAAATAGAAATAATATACATACAATCACACTTCATCTCATCAACAAAGAACAACAACAATTTTTTTTTCTTTCTCTTTCAATGGATTTATAATTTATAAACCCTGAAACTCCCCCCTCCACCATAATCCAACCCTCCTAGCACCTATCTCCGCAATTTTCGAGAGTGAGACATCATCTTCCTTCGTAGCAGCTGTAGGTGGTGCAGCAGAATCAGGTACCTGGGATTGAGAGTGGAGTTGCTGTTGGTGTTGCTGTTGGTGTTGTTGTTGTTGTTGATCGCGCATATCCCTCTGGATCCTGAGTACGGCGGCCGAAGAGCCGATTAGGAGTGCGAAGATGGGGTCTGCGATTCTGTTTCATTGGGTTTTGCCATGAGTTGCATGCATTTGCATCACATGGTTGATGGGAAGGATGGGGAGAGTATAAGGGAGGGAGGGGAAAGGAAGGAAGGAAGGAAGGACGTACCTCGAGATTAGGTATGGGTGTGACATCTTTCTGTTTTTTGCTGTATGTATGGGATGTATAACCAATTTCTCCTTTCTGGAGGATCGGATCAGATTGATTTGTACGTAGGTACGTATGTACGTATGTATATGGTGGAGCAGTGGGGACAGAGCTCGTTGATGATATGTATTGATGACGCGGAGGATTGCTTTGATTATGGCTTGAGAGAATTGGTTATTAAGATTGCTACCTAGGTGTACTAGGATGAATTGTTGGACTGAATATGAAGCTGAATCTTGAAAGATGAAGTTGATACTTGATAGAGATAACTCAGCCGCGCTAATGGTATTTTTTCAAGTTCAAAACCGCCTGTATTTAATGTGACTTGCACGTGACTTTGCACTGAATAGTCGTCTCTTTTTGTTGTGTCCCTCGACGAGAGCTTCCCACGTCTTACTGCTGTACAATGATTGAGGACAACTTTGCTAAAACTAGGCCAAACTATAATCAAGCTGGAAGCGTACTTAGAACTACCGTTGCGGAAGTTCTTGACTCGCGCCAGCACCTGGGTAGCGAGAACCTTTATCCTTGACTTTCTTCTGTTTCTTTTCCACGACTGGGGGCGGGTAGGCCTTGGTGGTAATGGCTTGCCAATCGGGAGAAGCCTGGTACGCTTCCTGTATAGGGGTCATAAGACTTACGAGACCCGCTGCGACGGCAGGCTTGAGGAGTTGTGGTGTTAACTAAAAGACTTAGAGTCAGTTCATGAGACTTGAGATTTGGTATGGCACGATAATACGCACGATGTCGTTCTTGTAGTCTTCACGGAGCTGCTTAATATCGGTATAGATTAACGGCTCCTCATCTCTTCGCTCGACTCGGAATTCCTTGTTGCCTTTGAGAGCGGCTGCGGGCAGCAGAACAAACTCCACCAGCGCAATGATTCCGTTGTTTTCGATAACCCGAGGAGCTGCTTCGGCTTTCCGAATCTTCTTTGAGACCTTCTCGGGTGGGTCTAGAAGATCAATTTTGCTATCTAATTGATGTTAGTCCACAGCACCCTATCAAAAAGCGGGGGAAATACCTTCTTCACTAGAGCTCATTTTGCCTCCAGATAATCCAGCAACCATCGGATTAAGTAGATGTGCGCGCTATTGAAGATTCATTAGCATGTAATAATAGACTTTAGTAGAGGACAAGAGGAAATACTTTTCGGTACCCAAGTTTCGGTAGCCACTCTGTGGCGGCCACAAAGAGCTTCCTCTGATCGACACCTCCTAGCTGACAATCAACTTTCAAGTGCTCTTCATCCAGAACCTGGAGCACCGGGTATAACAGCCCACTCAGAGGAGCATTATCACTTTGCTTGACTACCTCGCTTCCGGCCTTCCGCGCTGCAGATAGGTTTAGTAACAGACATTCAAATCCCAAAAAATGTTTAAAGCGGTGGGGGGTTCGCACCGTCGTGCTCAGAAATCACGCTCGATAAACGATAGACGTCCATCACATATTCAGGCGACTTTTGGTAAGAACTGCCAAGAACAAATTCCAGCTTCTCAGTAGACACGCCTACGGACCCAAGGATTGCTGTAATGATCCTGCGATAGTATTCGGAACGGCTCGCGATAAGCTCGATTGGCGATTTAAGGCTGTCAAGAAACCCGTGAATATCAGCAAGCAGGACAACAACTTCGGCTCCGGCGGCGAGCAATTGAGCGATCTTCAGCGCAGGGACAAAATAGCCCGTATGTGGTCGTCCAGTTGTAGCAGTCTAAAAAATACGTTAGTGAGCATCACAAGAAGAAATCTTGACTGCGTGACTCACGCCCCAATAAATTCGAGGGTTACGGCCTTCCGCTAGAATGGATTCAATGATCTCGGGGTTCAGAAACTCGGCGAGGTTATCGGCGATGAGGTCGAAGCGTGCTTTCGCAGCCGGATCCATGGTGTCAGGCGAAGCCATAAGAGGCCAGGTTGTATCCAAATGCAAAACAAGGTGGGATGGTGGCATGAAATATGAAATGACTCCCAGCGGGCCGGAACAACATCTTGCCCGGCGGGCCCAAAGGTTACAACAGAAAAAATACCATTACATAAACCCGGATAGACGCACGGACCAATTGCGATAAAGTCTAGAAGAATCGACGAGAGGAGAAATATATAACAATTAGCCTAATAAATTACATGCATAACCCGATCCCCATTGGCATCCCGACAAACAATAATCTATAACAAGAAGTGTAGAAAAAACAATTCGCCAATATCCGCGATTACAGCAGTTTTATAAAAGATTATCGGACAGACTTAAATCACCTTCCCAAAAGCAGGAATCAAAGTCTGCGCCAACCAAAAGCTAAACACAAGCTTGGGACCAGTCATCAACAACTTCGGCACAAGACCCTTGAAGAAAGCGCCCACACCTTCATTCTTCATCATGCTTGCGACGATCCTGGCGCCGGATTCCGGGTTCTCAAAGTTTCGGTTCTGGATTCGTGTCTTGATGACGTCTAACGGTGCGGAGACGATCAGGGAAGCGCTGGCGCCGAAGATGGAGGCGACGAAGTTTTGGCTCCAGGTTGCGGCGTTGTAGTCTTGGAGGGAGAAGATGTATTCTTTCGCGAAGGCGGAGCCGCCGAAGAGCTAATTTCATTTCATTAGTAATTTTCTTTTCCGAAGGAATGATCAGAGAAAAGGAGGCGTACGGCAAATGAACCAGGCGCATTACGAGCAGCTGTCCATCCAGCACCACGGTACAAACCCATTCCTTCATCGGAGATGATTTTGAACAGTCCACGACCACGGAATGCCTCCGGGTTGGTCTGGCGTTTGATTTTAAGGACGTCGAGAGGTAAGAGGACGATTTCACCGATTCCGACAATACTATATCATTCTATCAGCATCCTGCCACTATAAACAGATACTAAACAAAACGTACCTTCCGGCAGTAGCGTGCATAATAGCCTTTCCTGTTCCTTTGCCGAACGTTGCGTCAAAGCTCGAGCCGTGGTTCTGTGCTAGATAATCGCGGACGAAGGGTTGACCGCCGTATTTATAGATTCGTTGCAGGACCTTCATTCATGTTATTCAAATGTATCACTGTTTAAAAAAGAAGAGAGAAGATATGTACCTTATATCCAGCAGCATATCCGAGACCAGGGAACAGAGAGGTAAATTTCCGACCCACAGAGGCTGTCGCATAGTCCTTGAAAATGACCTGATTCAACGCAGCGGCTGTATTGGCCTGTCATCGCATGCAATGTCAGTTTTCTTCTTTTCACCGGTGTATAAATAACGTACTTGTCCTTGATTGCTCATCAATCGTTTGGCGATGGTATCAACCTATCAAATAATCAGTCATGCCTTGCTCCCGAAAAAGCGTTCGCATTAAGAGGCATACGGGATGGAAAACAAGTAGTTCCGCGATACCAGCGGATCCTATAAGACCCCGTCAACACTTCACGTTATCTTCATCAATTATCCACCTCAAGGACAGAAACATACCGGAACCGAGTAATCGCGCAGTGCCGGATTCCCTCTTGACATCTGTCGCAGCCGAGCCGGCGCCAACTGTGGCCATTGCAGGAGACATTTTTCTTATTGAAGTAATCGTTCGACTCGAGTCAGACTGAGGGAATTAATTGACTGCGCGACGAGGTTCGGAACGAGAAATAGAAGGAAACAGAGAAAGCCACAGACTAAAAGACCTGAAACCCTACTGAAACAAAGCGAATTGAAACGAAATGAAGAAGATAAAACCAAGAAAAAAAACGAGAAAGAAGATCAATGATATCGACAGGAAGGTAAGTTCGAGAAAAAACGGTTGGAATATTTGGGGAGAGAATCCCGAGATTTACGCTATTCCTCTTTAGGCTTAACCAGGTTCCGATGATGGGCCGGAGTGGTGGATCGGGTCCGGTTTAAGTCCGATAGAGAATATATAATAATATATTATACTTGAACTGTTCATTGAGATGACTGTCGATGATACCAGTGATCGGAGTGATTCAGCACTGAGACGAAGACAGGAGCCTGTTATCCAGGCCTACTCGGTAGTCCTACATCTGACACCAGAGCAGCCATCTCCAGAAGCAGGAATATAGATAGTGCCGGTACTCAAAGAAGCAAGCAAGCAATAAAAATATCGCATCAGACTAGCAAACATGTCATCCGTAACGCCAACACAACAATCTGCTGCGTCATCCTCGAGTAGAAAGTGATGAAACTAGCGAGTGTCGAGAGCAAAGGCCGCATAATCAACTTGCAAAGCAACTCTAAGCATCAAAGACAGAACAAATCTCGGTGTTCAGTAGAGGTTCAAATTTGATCGTCGCTTCATAGTATTTATCGTCACGGGTTCTTCTTTCAGCAGTCACCAAAGGTATTCTCGCCGGAGTATCTAGATCATATCAGCAAGAGTCCATAACAGAGACCATATTGTCAACAAAAGAAAGACGTACGTAATGTATAAGAAACCATCCTCATCCTTATGCTCTTCGTAGATACTACTCATAAGCGCCGCCGTAGGCGGAAGCACCTCATCGACAAAGATGAAGATCGCCTTCTCGGGTGACAACTTGATGCGCTTTCGGATGACGTACACGAACTGACCGACGGTGAGATCTGCGGGGACAAGGTATTTCTTCTTATCGATGGTTGCGATGTCGGATTTCTCGACTTTTTCGCAGATGACCTAGATACAAATCCTGTCAGGATGTTGCCGTACATAGATGTATACACACACATATATATATAGATTCCAAGGGAGGTAAGGACAGACGTACCGGGATGCGGTCGGCGTATTTCTGGCGAATACGCTCGGCTTCAGCCTTGCGCTTTTCGAAGGGGTGCTCGTCCTTGAATTTGGATCGCATGGTTGCTGCAGTTATCTGTTGTTGTCTTGTCAGCGATAAGCCAGGAGGAATATCCACTGCTCTGTCTGATAGAAAGAAACGAACTTATTGTAACTTTATCCGACACGAAAGATGGCCGACGCGATGAAGTCTCTCGACTTTTTGAGTTGACGATGGTCGATAGTTGATAGAAGGATGGATGAAAGATAGATGATGGATGATGACGGTCGGGGTTGGTGCTCGAGGGGGAAGTGGAGTAACGGAAATAGTAAGCAACAAGGCAGCCAGGCTGAGCTTGATCTGAAGAGGCAAAGCCCCGCCAGAATTAACCTGACCGCCTGACCGCTGGGGAGGGCAGCCATGTGGCGGTGAACATTCTTTTCTCTTCTATATTTTTTCTCTATATTTTTCTATCGTTACTTGAGGATGATGTCTGCTTGTCTCTAAGCATCTGGTCATTCCCTTGTGCTATCATGCCAAATAGATTTGTTCCTGCGATAAGCTTATGGATCTTCCCGCTGGTCGAGCCCCGCCACGCAAGCTGCTCTACCTACCGAGTGATACATACCCTACACATGATATGAGTGATGATCAAGTACTGGTAGTCATATGTCGCAGTATCTCCCGTGACTCATAGCAAGTCACACTCGTGAGTCATTATTGTACTCGGTACTAGTTTGTGGCTGGCGTCTACTGAGGCTCAGCATGAATAATCAATACCCAAATACCTTAAGGCATACACTGGTCATTCACTGACTGTAGCTATCATAATACATAATCATCTATGCCATATGCCCATGCAGTACAAAACACAATAGCGAAGAACGAAAACCTCCAACGAACGCTAAGCAGAGAGTAAGACTACCTCTTCTTCCTCCGAGCAGTCTCACGATGCACCTCGGACCACGCATCCTCAAACACCGTCTTCTTCGGCCCCGTATGGCCCTCAAAAAAGTTGAGCTTGCGCACAACTTCCATCGCGCCCGTACCCAGGGAAACCGTCTTGCCCATAATAATACACTCCGATACGCCCTCTACGCGGTCCGTACGACCAGTGCCACCGGCATCGAAAAGGTGGTCTGCAGTCTTCTCAAAGGATGCCAGTTGGAGTACTGAATCACGCATTTTGGCCATTCCGAAACGGGTGATGCCAAGTACTTCGCCGGTTGTAGTCATGATATCGGCCAATAGATGCATCTATTCCAAGTTAGTAAGTATAACGACGTCTTCTTTACCGTGTGCAATAAAGAACTTACATGTCGTGGATCAATGTCCATGTCCTTCATGACTTCACCCATTTCGTTGATGATCGTCTCTCGCGCAGCCTCAATACCCAATACCGTCCGCATCTCCATGACGTTGTTGGTTTTTGTCCTCACGCCCTCGAGTCCATCAGTATTCATACATTCTCGTAGCCCATACCCTTCGACTAGAAGTTTATTGAGTCCGCGCTCCGAGTGAATAATAGCACGTCTGGCTTGTGGATGGCCCAGTACTTGAATGTCTGGTAGCATACGCTTGAGATGCTTCAGCCGAAGATAAGGATCTGCACTGGTCGCTGCGATATCAGTCTTGCTCAGTCCAGCCTTGCTGCTCGGATCCATATCCACTCGTATCTTGATATGCGATCGAAGAACGTCGATTGAAAGATCACTTCCCTTGAAACGGCGGTGACTTGTGATCGCGTTTCGAATCTGATCGAGGCTCAATTCGAGCTGCAGGTTCTCAATCGTGTCCCAGTTCAGCTTGACTGTAATGTAGCCTTCCTTGTCCGACCACGACTCTCGTACATAGTGTATGATGTCACGCAAAAACGTCTTTTCGATTCTGCCCTTGGCGATACGAGCTGCGTGGACTTTGTCCGGGACGGCAAGGTGACAGGTGATGACTGGAGTACTAATTTCTTTGGAAGCGTTGATAATTTCTTTGATACGCGGGACACCCTGCGTAAGTGCCAAGTTACCGACACCAGCAAAATGGAAACTATTCCAACGTTAGCATTGTTTTTGTTACTTGGGTAAGTCGAAACTCACGTCTTCAATGTCATTTGAGTACCAGGTTCTCCAATAGACTGCGCCCCAACTGCACCTACGGCATGTCCCGGTTCAATCTTAGCCTTCTCGTATTTGGACAGACAGGACTGGATGAAATATCTTAAAGACCCCTCCGACAGCTTGCCAACGTGGTCGAGAGCCATTTGAGCGTCTTGTTCCGAAAGAGCGCTGTCCATCGACTTTTCCATGTCTACTACCTTTTTCTCAATGTGTTCCTGGATAGAGTCGAGGAAAGCACGAGCGCTCTCAAAATTGTCGGCACCGTAATCACTATCGTCCTTGTAGGGAAGATCCTCGCCAAAGAGACCCTTACGGACGTATCTCTTTCGTTCCTTGGCCAGTAACTCTTCTGTAATAGTTCTGATTTCTGACGGCTGTAAGCCTCGCTCATTGTTGTTATGTGTGATTGCCATCGCGTGGTTGTATGTTCGGTCAAAGTGAACAGGTTTGGCTTTGCCTTCCATGTCTACAGGATCTAGATCGTCTCCACCGTAGCTAAACTGCACAATAGTGGCAGAGGAGGTACGAATAGTCCCGTCGTACTTGGCCGACAGATCTTCCAAGGACTTCATCAAACGACGAGACATGTAACCTGTCTCGGCAGTCTTGACAGCAGTATCAATCAAACCTTCACGTCCAGACATGGCGTGGAAGAAAAATTCCGTAGGCGACAAACTGGAAAAGAAACTGTTTCGGACGAAACCTTTCGACGGTGGATGACGCGCATTCTTTGGGAAATGAGGCAACGTTCTGTCTTGAAATCCGTCTTGCACACGCTCACTGCTGATAATCTGTTGACCCACAACAGCAACCATCTGGGAGACGTTGATACTGGAACCCTTGGAGCCAGACGTGGCCATGATAAGAGGAGCATTGTATTTGCTGAGCTGCTTAATACATTCTTCACCAGCTTGTTGACGAACTTTGGAAAGAATACCAGAGACTTGACTCTCCATAGTCTGAAGCTCATCACAACCAGCCAACTTCTCTAGCTTTCCGGCTTTGTATTTGGCAATCACTTCGTCACAAGCAGCATAGGCTGTCTCAACTAGTTCATTCTTTGTTTGGACTAGCCTCTCGCTCGGATACACGTCTGTGATACCAATCGAAAATCCAACGTTAGTGAACCAGCGAGCGCACAGCTTGGACAACCGGTTCATTCCTTCAGCGGCAGCCGGTGGACCGAAATCTCTCAGCATAATGTAGAAGACGTTGTCTTTCTTTCCGGATCCAATCGTACTCTTGTCCATGACACCGCACATGATCTCTGAATTTCGAATGACCAGCCAGCCGTCATTGGGATCTAGGTCCTTGGGCTGCCCATCTTTCGGTTGCTTGAACTCTCGACAAGCTGCATCAATATTGACTTTTACAGGATCGTCTTTGTTTGGGCGCATGAGGATATTGAACACCTGTTTCCCAGTCCACATCATTTGAGGTTTGAGGATAGCTGGAGGCGGAAGATCGAACCGTGTTTCTGGTCCAAGCATGTAGAGACAGATCTGGGTGAAGGATCTTCGATCAAAGAAATTGTCCTTGCTACTCAATACATATGCGGCACTGATGAAATCCTGAATGGCTCCGATAATTGGCTCTCCGTTCTTGGGTGTGACCAGGTTGTTCTTCACTCCCATGAGCTCCATCGCTTCAGAGCGAGCTTCCTCGGTTTGAGGAATATGTAAGTTCATTTCGTCACCGTCGAAATCGGCATTGTACGGATTGCAGACACACTCGTTCATGCGGAACGTCCTGTAAGGGCGGACCTTCACAAAATGTGACAGAATACTGAGTTTGTGAAGGGACGGCTGTCGATTGTAAAGCGCAATATCACCGTCAACAAGGTGGCGTTCGACGAGATCTCCAATCTGCAGTTGGTTGGCTATCGAGTTCAAACTCCTCGCGGAATGTTTCAGTGAAATAGTCAATCCACTGTCCTTCTTGATAACCTTTTTTGCACCGGGCCATTTGTTGATACCATTGCACACCAACTTTTGCAGATATTCCCTGTTGTATCGGGTGACGATCTCTGGGTATGTCATGTTCTTCGCAACTAGCTCCGGGACCGCAACCTCGTCAATCCGCAGGTTGGGATCCGGTGAAATGACAGTACGACCCGAAAAGTCGACACGTTTTCCTGACAAGTTACCTCGGAAACGACCTTGCTTTCCTTTCAAACGAGAAACTAGTGAACGAGTCGGCTTGCCAACCTCGCCTTTCAGACCAGGTACATCACCATTGATATAGATGGCGATCTGCAAAGTCATGTAGTCCCAGCATTCCATCAAAGTGATAACCGGAGCTCCTTTTCTCAGGTTGTTTCTCAGTGTAATGTTGCTCTGCACAATATCACCAAGCTTTGCTGTCAGATCATCTTCATTAGACGCCCCATCTTGGCTGACGGAAGGACGAATGCAATTCGGAGGAGCAGGAATATACTGCCACAGAAAAGTCTCCGGCCGAACTTCCGTGGGATCAAGACCCAAAAGCTCACAGTCCGAATTGGTGATTTTCTTGAAGAGATTCATAACCCGAAGCGCGTTCAGATCATCATGGGCCTTCTTGTAGAATCTATCCACATCCGGGTTTGAAGCTCTAGCTTCCGCTAAGGAATTGTCGAAGACAATCTTGCTGATAGGCGGAACCTTCTTCATGGAAGTGGACTGATTGAAGTGGCGGAATTTTTCATGAACGATCTTCAGCGCCGCCGTACCGGCCTTTTTCACCACACCATTGATAGCACCGCACCGAGGACAGTCTCGAGTTTTTTTGCAACGTTCGACAACCCTCTTCGCAACCTGTAGACGCCGTAGATTATCCATCCTCGGCCGACGCATCTCCTTCAAAAACGCGCGACGCTCCGCCTCTGGCAGCAGTATAGCCGAACATTCCTTGCAAATAACCTGCAAAATCCCAATAACGCGCTTGAAATATCCAATATGAAAAGCAGGGAGTACTAATTTCACATGTCCGAAATGGCCGTTGCAGTCCTTGTGTCCCAAACCGCATGTAAGACATGTTTCCATTTTGCCGCTGATACCGAGTCTGCGATCCAAGGGTCCATTTTCCTGAACGACGCGATCTCGCTCGAGATCGTAAAATCTTCGATCCGAGACTTCGACGACGGCTTGGCTGACAACATCGTTGTCGGATCTATATCGCGAGACGTTAGCATTGATCACGGAAGGCCCTTATCTCAACAGCCACTGAAAAGAGGAAGATTGAGTAGAATAAACTCACAATGCGCCAAATTTCAGCTCCTTTATAACTTTCGGTACATTATCGATGACCTGGGCCTTGCCCAGGCTAACTTTGATATCGCTCTGCATCATCGCAGTTCGTACTTCTCAGTAATGCGCATGATAGCTGGTGAGATGACTCAAAAGGTGGGATTGATTGATTGCGCGGGATGGCACAAATCGTGTTGTTTTGTAGAAAGTCAATATTGCATAGAGATCAATGTCAGGAGATACAAGTCATAAGCGCCACAGAGGGTTAAACCTGTAGGTTGTTATGAGATAGTGAAAATGAATGAATGGATTTTTGAAGGTCTGCGGGGGTCGGCGACGATTTTTTGCGGCGAAGGAAAAAGCTAAGCTCGCGGCGGCCCCTCTCTGCTTTTGCTGGCCGTTAGTGCCCGCCAGCCAATGAGAAGTGAGAGATGGGCTCTCAATAGGCTAATCCTATTTGAGCAATATCGCAAAAACTGAGGGCCTTTTGCTGTCAGGTCAGATTGGTGGTGAAGAATCACTATAATCTTGTCCAATAAGTTCTTACGTATGGACTCAAGACCTGTACGAATACGCAGAACATATACAACGACAACATGGACATGCTATCATGGCCAAAGCTGTTCGAGTCTCAAGAATGCAGATATTGATTCGCTTGACTTCTATAGACGTATCAAGCATGATAATCACCAACCCCTTCTATACCGCCCTGACCATCATATAATTTATTACTTTCGTCGTCCAAAAACTCAAAACATATCGCTCTCCAATTCAACTCTTTCCTCCAATGCAGACCGTAATATGTTTCCCTTTTTTGTGTCGGTTTCCCCCCGACATCGTTGCCAGCTTCATTCTCGTTTCCACTGCGAGACGAAGTATTTGCAGAATTATCTTTTTGTTGCTCTGCGGTCAATGACTGCGGAATCTCCATCGATGCCAAACCTCCGGTGACAAGTCTGCCCCGTCGCGGAAATGTGATTGCTCGAAACCGTGATAGGAGTATGCCCATTGAACACGCTAGACATGGTTCGTGTGTGATGTATATATCTAGGTCTGTGCAGAGATATCCGCCTGCAGCACGAGGGAGAATCCTGCTCGTACTTTTGTCCGTGTTCGTAGTTATGGTATTGTTTGTTTCGATTGCCGACGTGGAATGAAGTGATGATGTATACTGTGTAGATGACGCCGGACGACATAGATAAAACGACTCTAGAGGCGTAAGTGAGGTTTTGCGTATCTTTGCAGTCGAATCTGTTGCCGTGGTCGATTTATCATCCCTCCGTCTCGTAGCAACCATTTCAATCGCTCGCATGATAGCATGAAACTCCGGTCCACCCTCACAATCAGCCTCATATACACCCCCCCTTCCCAGATTTTCCCTCTCCACTATCCCAGGCGCACAATATCTCGCATCTCCCGCAACAGCCACAACCCCATTGTCATCTTCTTCGTCATCATCACCACCCTTAAGATCATCACCGTTATTCCGCGAACTAGCAGCAATCGCAGGATCAACAATAACAACACCAATACCCCTCCCTCTACCTTCCCTCTTCGCTTCTCGAGCAACATGGCCAGCCAGAGATAGATAATACCCTGCTTTGGGCGCAATATTCGTCTTTGTAGCACCCAATATCTTGGGCGGAGGCGCAATCATGCCGCGCGGAGCGGCAGCATTGAAATTTGTGGGCCAGTATGTTTTGGACCATGTCTCTGCTTGTTGTGTGTTGAAGGGCGGTTGAAGTGGGATAGTCACACGGTGGATGGGGAATGATGATATCTCCTCAGATACATTTTCGTGCTGATTTGATGACGACGGGTTTACAATAAGAGAAGAAGGCACAAATGGTGCTAGTAACGTCCGCAATTGCTCTACCTCCGGTAACGGTGGCGGTATCAAAACGAATATCGTCACTGGTGGTGGTGGATGTGTCGAATCATTCTCTGATATTTCAACACCACCATCATTACCCGTCACTGCAGCAGCAGCAGTAGAGACTAAACTCCGTTCCTTCTCATTCTCAATCTGTTTCTGAACTGCATCAGGCAAAAATTCCCTTTTCACGAATCTCCGTAAATGCGTGAACGGAAAATTCAGATCTTTAGGAAATGCCTTATCGAGTGCTCTTTCATCGAACAAAGATCAGTCATGGGGTTCGAGAAGCCAGGCGCTGAGAAAAGTATAAACATACTTGTTGACTTGTGAGGCACATTTTTGTATTATTTCAATGGTGTATGCATCGCCTGTACATCAAATCAGAAATTGTTCCTTTCCCCCCCAAAAAGCAAGATGGGCAAAGACGAACCGAATTCAAAAGTAGGATTTGTTTCCTGAACTGTAGGGACAGATACAATATTTCCTTTTAGCGGATTTATGCTTGGCCCAATGAATTCTTGATCAGATGAGCCCATGATGGCTATTCTTTTCATAGACCATAAGAACGATTTCGTAGTTCAGTTGGATATTGGACAGGGTTTGCGCCGGACTGGAAAGACTAATCCAGATCGGGAACAGCTGGCGATTTAAGCCTGACAGACTGACTAGGTTTAGCGGAGAAAAGCTTGTCTTGGCTGTCAAAATACTGCGTCTACATGGAGAATGTAATGGGATATAGAAAAATATTACATGCACGATAATAATGCTTGCGAAAAGTTTCACTGCTTCGTATAATGCCAGTGATAAGACAAATAGATACAAGAATGTAATCCGGAATCACCAAATGTGTCGCATACTCATCTCAAAGGCATCCTTTATGAAAAGAGTAGAAACACAAAATATGAAGCCGCCGTCGCCGAAACCCTTTTGAGTCGCCAACCAATAGAAAAGAAACCAGAAAACCAGAAACACCGTAAGATGATATCTCTAGTCTTATGAAATGATGATAGTAATAAAAGACGAATGAGAAGCGGAGTAATAATATCATGCAAGGACGAGAACCCGGGAAATGCAAGGCCAGTAGCGATAGAGGAATAAGTGATAAGATGTCAGGTTGTGTGCGGGGGAAGGTCTGACGGCGGAGAAGCAACCACGCCTTCCATATTGCTCGAACTCGGCGAGAGCAAATCATCAGACTCTTCCGGCTCGAGGGCGTATCCTTCGCATCGCTCGACGAGGCTTAAATAATAATCGACCAACACTTCAGGCTGCGGAACGATTTTCCATTCAACTCGCCACAAAAAATCTAGCTCTAGCATCGCCAATTCCGTGATTGTGATACCTCCCACCCGAGCATACGTCTTGTTGGTCCAGAAACTATCGCTGAGACCCTTGCTAGCAACTGTCGCACTCGTAATCAGGAATCGATGGACTGTGAGACTCGAAACAGTAAAAGCGGGGTATAGAGCACAGAGACGGTCGATATAGTAAACCATGCTAAGCAAAATAGGAGGTGACAATGTAGCATGTGTCGTCAAACGCTGCAAATAGTCGCGCACTGAGATTTTGGGTGGTGATCGCGAGTGGAAGCGAGTCAATCGACCACCTTGCAATGGAATGGTGTCGTTGTACTGAATCAGTTCCATGATCATGCTCGAAATCAAGATCACAAGATCATTCGGGTGTGCGAATTCGTATCGTCGAGGTAAGAGTTTGACGGCCGGCACCGGCGGCCGTAATCGCTTCAGCCGACTCTGTTCCGATTCTCCTCCCTGCTGTAGATTGTCTGCTCCCCCATTTGCAGTACTTGTGACAGCGTGTTCTGTGGCATCGGCCAGTTGGCGTTTTCCTTTCACATCTGAGGGCGATATGGCAGTCACAATCGTATCTGCACTACTTGCACTGGTAGTGATCGGCACCTGTGCAGGTGCAGTCTTTGGCGGTTGTTGAGCTTGAGGCTGAATTGTGTCGTTGGTCGCATGACCACTGACATTATTAGTCAACGACTGGCGGGAGTCGCCCCCAAGGGTGTCTGGTCCAGCGGACATGCAGCCGCGAGAATGATCCCCTGAGGGCCCCGAGGCGGGATCCTGCGAGGCGGTGGGAGCGGCTACAGTGTGGTTTTTTAGAGCAGCGCGCAATTCCTCTACGCTGTGCGACAAAAGCGAGCGAGACGCGGAGTGACGCTGCTGCTGCTGACGAAAGACAGGTGACGAGGCAGAATTGTAGTAGGAAGGAGAAACGCGTGAGGCGGCGGCGAACTGAGCAGCAGCGCCGCTGCTGCTACTGGTCGAAGGGAACGTATGAGGGTTAGGGGAGCAAGCCCCGGCCTGGAAGCTTGCAGAGGACGGAGACGAGATGATCATGGCTGGCATGTTTGGTCTGCTCGCTCGACTCAGCAGCCGCGAACCAGCCACGTGCCACACCAAACGACAGGGACGGAATAGCGCAGGATTCGATCTATCGTGCCACTAACCATTCTTGGATAATTGAATGGATCCCAAGAATGGTCTAGTGCGGTGTTATCATTCTGAATCTGCAGTCGGAGTAAATAAATGATAAGTTGTGTTCGATGTCGTGGTTTGGAGAGCAAAAAAAGAGATGGACGGGATGATGCAAGGAAGAGACGTATAGTTCTTAATTAAAGGAGACAGGCCCGCACAACACACCATCCCAGGCCCAGCAGTCCAAGACATGAAAAAAAAAGCGCCCCCTCCGTCTTCCCGGTTTTTGCCTTGAGCCATTGTTAACGTTCCATCCTGGGCTTAGCTAATCGGCGCTGAGGGAGCTGGTTGGCCCAGAGCATGCTGGGCGCCTAGCACGAACACGGTTAGACGGCACACGATTTTCGCCCAGACGTAATGATTACCATACCCGCACTGCCGTCTTCGCAGTTGCCTGAGCAGTCTGTGCAGGACGCACGTATGGTATTGTCATGCTGAGAAATCAGTCAGATGACTTCCAGCTGATCTAGTTAGCCGACTGTCTTCAATATTTGTGCTGTTGCTGTAAGAACTTGACGAGATCTCATGCTGTACTTCTCAAGTCTTCAACCAATATGTACTACCAGGGTAAGGCAGTCCGGGGTAAGATCTGACCGTGGGCTTGGCACTACGTAACACATTCTTCTGTATGATTGTAGTGGCGCGTTTCTGCATTCCCTTGTCAGAAGAAGTTTGCAGCTTTCCCACAAATTCCCAGGGTGTGCCTGTCATACTCCTAACCGTCTTAGGTTAGTCTGCTACCGTACTAAATGTAGGCCTGTCGACTTTCAAAGCTGCTGATCCTGAGACTCTGAATTGATGTCCAAGAAGGGGAGAACGGCCATGTCGTTGGCATCACCAATTGGCTGATTTGGCTGATGTTTATGATCATGTCTGGGTCATTGGACTGAATCTTACCGCGCTGTTGTCGTCCTGTCGGAATCGTCGGGTACCTCAGACGAAACATCAAATATTTCCTTTCTAGGTAAGTGAAATTTTAGTGTCATTTCTGCACTAAATATTCTCAACTAAATTTGCATGATATTTGATTTGAATGTCTGCATCTATCACTGACGACTGCTAACCGCCTCAATCACCGTAGGTGCCAGCGAGGCAACTGTTGCTGTCTTACTCATCAACTCCAAAAATGGAATATCGACCTGCAACGCCTGGAAGAACCGAGTCCTAAACTCCGATGCACATCATACTGTCCATACCAAACTGTGCCAATGGCTTGGTCACCTGCATTGGACTCGGTGGCCGTACCAACACTGTCTGAAACGGAACTCCACCAGCATCAGAATGAATAAGTACTGACTCACTGGGTTCCAGACAGGCACGCATCATGAGTAAACATCTATGGATCTATGTTCACCTCTCTCAGCAAATGCAAGTTAGACTTGCTTCCAGAGTTCTTTTACCTACCTAGGTAGGTACCTGGGTAATCAATGTGAGGACATCTGGAATAAACAAGAGAAGCTCCACATTTCATTTGTGTATTTTCTACTTAGGTAGCATGTTTATATGACAAGTCAAAAGAACGAAAGACACAAAATTATACGTAGCTAGCTAATAAATGTATACAGTTATGAGAAAGGGTATCTAGTAATACATTATTACAACGAATATAGCAACGGAGAATCAAACATATAAGAAGAAAAGGGCGATCGTCTCCTGATAAGGAGAGAAGGGGGAGAAAAAGAGAATCAAGTAGATCCCTCGCGACCAGGTTCCTGCCTCAACATCTCCATAATCATCTCCTGCGTTTGCTCTAATGCATCTAGTTTCGCGGTAAACGCTTCACGCATCTTGGCAAGTTCGGTCTCGAACTCGGTGCGGAGTTCGGCGTGGAACTTTTTCCAGGTCAGTGATGATATCGTTGTTGTCTGTTCTGTGGATTCTGCAGCTTCTGCTTCTGCTCCTTCGGATGATGATGATGGTGGCGAGGTTGTCCCGTCCTGGGCTGTCGTGTTGGAGTTGTTGTTAGTGTCTTTATTGTTCTTGTCATTGCTTCCAGTCAAAGCAGTAACGATAGGCGATGAAGTACTATCCGCTTTTTCTAGATGTTTGTTCAATTTTGCCAGTGTCTCGAGAACGGCGGATGTCAGGTTACTGTCGACTGCTGTTGCTGGTCCCTGTGGAATTGCGTTGGGCGGAGGGTAATATGGTTGTGGAGGAGGATGTGGGTATAATGGATGCGTGGATGGATGAGGGGCTGGAGTTCGAAACATGGTATCATAACCATCTGGCAGCTTCATGCCTGGTGTTGATGGCGGCGGAGGGCCCATATACCCAGGTCCTGGTGGAGGAGGGTACGGTCCAGGACCATACGGAGCAGGAATCCATCTCTGAGGCGTTGCTTGCCATGAACCCGGTGGTGGCGCAGCAGCAGTCGTAGAAGTACGTTTCGTCGCAGACGAAGGAGCAGGCGACGAAGGCGATGACCCCGACGCAGCACCAGACGGCTCTTTTCTCTTTCTACTTGCTGCCCTCGCATCCCTAACCTCAATCCTCCTCTTCTCCGCAATCTCGAACTTCTCCCACGTCGGAATCCATTCATCAAGCACTTTCTTCCAAGGCTCCGTAGCTTGATCAGCCTCAATCTTGCCTTCTTTCAAATCCGCTAGATACTTGATTCGTTGGCGAGTCACCAAATCAACTTTACGTCGAACAGAGTGCCACGAGTATGGACCCCCGTAATTCTCAATGAATTCATTGGCAATGTTTTTCCACCATTCACAGAGTTTACTGCGTTCGCCGAATGTGGCGCTGTTTTTGATGCATAGCTCGAACAATTTTATCTCTTCTTCGGTGTTGAGACGTCGGGCATGATTGTTGCGGAAGGATGGTTGAGGAGGATATCCCAATGGAGGCACTCGTTCTCCCAACCTTTGACCTTGCCTTTGGCCCTGTTGCTCTGTCCCATTTGTCGAATTATTCGAAACAGACGCTGCTGGATTTGCCTCATTCCTAGAAGCTCTAAAATCTATATCCCCTCCTTCAGACTCCCCTTGCTCTTCCGCCTCACCGTCTTCTTCCTCTTCTTCTTCGTCGTCATCACCTGAACTAGGGACTGGTTCTTCTCTAGGCGATGATTCTGTAACCCTGTCGTTTGTCTGACTATTACTGCTGGTCTTTTCATTCACATCTTGACCTTGACCCTGTTGCAAGACAGAGGATAACCGCCATCGTCCGTATCCAGTGCCACCATCCTGTCGCGACGATGACTGCTGCGGCGATGACTGCCGCTGTGCCTGTGCTTGTGCCTGTGGTTGCTGTTGTTGCTGTTGCTGCTGCTGTCGTTGTGATGTAGCAAGTAAAAACGAAGAAGATTTCCCTTCTCCATGCCAAGGGAACATGTTTACTCCTTATCAATTCCCTCTTCAAACTGTCTGATGTTATGATTCTCAATGATTTGTATATATGTTGATCACCTTTGGTATTATATAGAAAAGGAAAATGAGAAATCACAAAAGTTTCCTGTGAAATTTGCGAAAAATTTTGCTGTCAAAAGTGGATCGTCGGGTTTGCCAGGTGGTTGAAATTTTAAGGCCAGCTCACCGCGTACATTGTGTAAATTTTTCGGTGGCTTGGCGGGCGGGGCGTATTTACTGTACAGTGCCGTATTTTACGATAATGCGCGTCAAGAATTGAAATTGAATGTTTCATCATTTACAGTCCCATGCAATCAAATGTTATACAAATACAGCTGGAGCCATACATACCAACCCCCAGATGAAAGTAGAATCTCCGCTTCTATCATTACAGTAGTCACCAACCGCAGAAGAAGAAAAGGCTCAGTTAATACAGTGAAGGAAAACAAATGACACGGAGTCCAAAGAAAAGAGACTACCGCCTGCGAAGGTACCAGGCAAAAGCAGGCGTTTGGACAGTCTCGCCAAACGGACTGGGGACCTCCGACAAACCCGGTCGCGCAACCGGATGTCGTAAATAAACAGCCGCACAGATCTTGTGGCTGACTTCCAGGTACCGAGGAATAAACGCAAAGGCGTTCATAAAGTCGCGAGGCCGCCAGGGCGTGGCGTAGGGCTTGCTGGTATCGATGGGGTTGTCGCGCATTTGAGCAATGGCCTGCTTGAGGGTTTCGAACTCGTCTTCAGAGAGCTCAGAGACATCGACGTTACCGGGATCTTCAGTGGCCTGCCTGAAAGCATCCTTCAATTCCTCACTGATAGCGCCGCTGTCGGAATCTTCAACTGCGGTAGACTTGGCATCGTCACGGTTGGCTGCGGTATCTTTCTTATGACGGTTTTCACGTGGTGATTCGGCTTTTTTCGCTTTAAGCAGACCGAGCAGTTCGGAAAATTGTGACTCGAGGTTATCGGCTAGGATAGTACTGGTGGCGGACTTGGAGAGGATACTGCGAACAACTTTTTGGAATCCACGGAGCTCTTGCTTCTTCTTTGCGGGGAGAACTTCCTTCTCACGAGACATGATAGTCTTGGCCTGAGCGAGAAGACGCTTTAATGTCTCCTTGGGATCATCCACTTTTTTTGATTCTTCCTCTGTCTTTGTTTCTGTGTTTGATGATTCCTCGGCATTCTCGGTCTCGTCATTTTTCGATGCTGCTTTTTTCGCTAGACGGGTCTCTCGACGCTCAATCTTATTCTTTGTTGCACCGGTAGCGTACATGACCCGTTCAGGTTCGACTTGAAAAAGGTCGCCGGGGTTTAAAAGATAACCGGGAAATTGCATCTACAGTCAGTCAGCAATGACAACTCATTCACCTTAAACATGTAAAGGGGAAAAAACACACCTTCTTCCCATTAACAGTAACAGCACCATGAACCACAAACTGTCTCGCCTGTCTCGTACTACTGGCGAACATGGCTCTGAATATAGCGACATCCAAGCGTCTTTCCAAAGGCGCAAAGGTCATATTTGTATACGGCGTGCGCTTGGGTGCGAAGGTTTTGCCTTCAGTCTCCAGTCCGGAACCTCGAC
This sequence comes from Talaromyces sp. PYS2103, assembly GCA_023625975.1. Taxonomy (NCBI): domain Eukaryota; kingdom Fungi; phylum Ascomycota; class Eurotiomycetes; order Eurotiales; family Trichocomaceae; genus Talaromyces; species Talaromyces sp. PYS2103. The sequence continues at coordinate 101,574 of JAMAGB010000011.1, read as the reverse complement.
CTGCAGATATGATTGATCCATCATCTCTGGCAAGTTGAACGGGGTTCATGGGGACAACACTACGGAGTCGTCGGGAGAACATTCGGGTCCATTGAGACTCGCGTATTTGCTCGCCGTGGTATGATCGGGCTATTGATTTGGCGGTCCATTTTTGCTGGAAGAATGTTCTGGTAGCAGTTTGGGGAGCCCGGAATCGGTGTAGGTTATATAGGTTGTATTTGCTCCATGACTGTCGAATTTTCTGCGGAGTTCAATCAGTTGGACAATATCGATATAAAGTGCAAGCATTAATACTTACTGCCTTGCTCAAAGGCGTTGTTGCCCTATTCCTCATGATACCGGTGAGTTGACTGTAGGTTATCTGCCTCAACTCTGCTCAGCAACCTGCGTCGACATCCTCATGCGGACTCTGCCAAAAAAACATATGAGTTCCCGAGAATGCACGTGACTTGTGCCCAGTGTTTGGCTTGTTTGTTTCTCTTCCTGCCCCTTTGTTGCTATCAGCCAATCACAGCCTCACGCTAACCCGCTAGCGCCAGCACCCTCGCCTATAAATACTTCCATCTTCTCGCTGCTCTCTTCAATTCTTTTTCTCTTCTTTCTTTTCTTCATACTTACCTTGTTTGGGTGGCCGCGATCATCAAGGCGGGCCACCACAGATTGGTCCCTGCATTGCACAGCGCGGAGGACCGGTTTGTCCAACGGCCTTTTGGGTCTTTGGCAGGCGTATTCTTTGGCTTCCTTCACCTCTCGGTGGATTTCCTTTTCATCATTGCCTTGGCCTTGTGCGAGGGTATGGAGAAGAGTTATCAGATGTTTGGTTACATGTGGTAGGAAAGTCTTGTCGAAATTGTTTTTCATTTTTGTTTTCATACAATCTGTTGATGTGTTTGTTCATACTATGGAACTGGTATTTGCATACAACCGTCTAATTCTACTGCTCAACCTGTGTACCCTCCTTGCCACTCAAACGCCCGCCCGTTGGAAAAGCATCAAACAGCGCTTCAGCCTCCTCAGGGCTCATATCCTCTCCCTCAAGCAACTGTCGAGCCATCTCCATAGTTTCTTCAGTAATGCCAGACTCTAAAAACTGACCCTCGCTAAATGCAAGTCGGGACAGGACAAGTCGATGCTTTTGCTTTGCGCCACTCAATCGCGATAATCCTTCGTTAAGGTTCTTGCCACCTCCATTTCGAATAAGTTTGTAAATCAAGTGCATCAATCGGTTGATGAGAGCCGTTCGAATATCGTGCTCTGGAGACAGCGTGTAGAGACGATCCATTTCGTCGTATAATGTTCGAAAAAGACGTGGTAGGACCAATGGATAGGAAATTATCGCAGTTTTACTTGCATCCGCCATCATATCAAAGCTGTAGAACGTGATCATCTCTAGAAAAGTGAGAGCTTCTAAACGCATCTGACAAATCTGTAGGGGAAGGTAGTCTTCTTCGCCTTCATCTGGCTCAATGCGCTGAAAGAGAAGGCACGTGACGCGCTCAATGAAGTGGTATTCAACCTGTCTTTGTTCGGCCTCGGATGGCTGAATAGTCCCAAAGGAGTTTCGTCGGAGACTTGTCGACAAAATCTTGAGCGAGAGGACAATATCTTGCAAAGGCTGGTGGTCGTTCAAAGTCATCAGTAATATATCAAAGTGTATATTGCGCCATAGATGTTCGTGAGATTCGTCGTCTTGTCGGCAAGCCAGCGCTAGGAGATACATAATCTCTAACGCGAAGGTCGAGTCGACATCTGTATGTAAGACCGCACGTGGCGTTCTTCGACTTTCTCCCTTGACTTTCGAGGATACCGCGGAGTGTTCGAAACGAGTGGCCGCATTGACATAAATCGATGCCTGGAGGATACCGGCCAGTTCACTGATCAATTGCGGACTAATCGAGTATAAATCGAGCAGTAGAATAAATTTGATTGATGCCATAAACACGGGAACGACTTTGTAGAACTTCTCTACAAGAGCACGATCCCACAGTTGTATAAGGCAATGGGCATATTTCACTGGATAGTTGGACGTCACTCCGCTCATTGTCTCCAGCACAATAGAGGATATTTTCCGGTCAGGCTCGGATGGGAATGCCAGCCCAGCCATAACCTCCAAATCACTTTCCGTATTGGGATGTGTTCTGTGGTTTAGAATCTGTGTCATGTAAAATCCTTCATCAACGCCATGTCCTGGTATAGACTCCCTTTCGCCGGTGATAGTGTCGATAGAATCCAAGGCCAACATCTCCGTTTCTACAGGGTCCTGGTTTCCTTGACTCAATTGCAGAGGTGCCATCGGTATGGGAGCATCGCTAACTTTGCGCTTCCGCTTCCCAGGTACAGTCGGCGTCCCTCGTTTCGATCGTCCACCGGAGGACTTGGTCGGAGATGCAAACCCGATCTCATCATCATCGAAGCCATCGCGGAAGGGAAGTGTTCTCTGTTTTCTGGGAGTTTGGGGTGCTTCCCCTCGTTTCTTTGCGCGAAGATTGTTTACTCGTAAGGTTTCGTCCCGTAGCTCTTCCCTTAGAAATAAATTCTCCGTTTCAAGCTTTTGCCGATCATCAATAGAAGCTTGCTGCACACCTTTACTTTTCGCTGTTTGTTCCGCTAATTGAGCTCTGAGGGAAGTAATCGTGCGTTGGAATTCCTGTGCTTGCTTGGTAAGGTTTGCCCTCAGGATGGCCACTTCGCCGGCCTTCTTTGTCGCGTCTTCTCTTGCTAATGCCAATTGTTCGTTAATGGTATCATATTGCCTTGACAACTAGTTTCCGTCAGCTGGTTCACCTTGACTAATTTGGAGGTGCTACCTCTTCAATCCTTGCCCCTATATCACCGTCGGGGTAATGAATGTTTGAAGCCTGAGCAGATTGCGCATGGTGTCGTATTTGAACCGGGGTATATTGTTTCTGGCCCAAGGTATGATCGTGTAGCGCATTCTGAGTGACTGGCGGGTTTGAGTTGACGACATCTTCCAAGGGCGCATCATTACCCTCTAAGATATCCGCATCCAAATCAATGACCTCTACATCGCCATAGAAGCTCGACTGACGGCGCTGCAGAGGCGGCGCTCTGTCTCGATTCAGCTGGTTCCTGTTCGTCTGAGGACCGGTGCTGTGACTTCGTTCATCGTATTGCGGCGGTGATGCTTGGGTAGCTTGCCAGGCGCTTTGCTCGAGTTGAAGCAATGTTCCTGCAGGAATTGAATCGAAGTCAATGCCGTCGTCGAGGAAGTCGTCATCGCTGTCCATTCCACCAACATCCGTATCGTGCCATTAGAAAGCAAGTCTCACGCTTGATGTTCGTTGCTAACTTGCGCTCGTTGTTGGCTTGCTCCGCACGAGATTCGCCCGCTCGATGCCAAGACTTGCAGCGCTGGCCTGAGGAACCAAGGCTTTCAAGATTCAACTGACGTCGGTCACTTACTGCCCATCCAATGCAGACAACACTCACTCCTCTCATCTCCCCTCATCGTTCATTCTACACTTCGCCTGGTTCGGTCTCTACCTGTTGCGAAGCTAAAAAAAAATCTATTTCGTTGCTGTTCTTCCGTGGCAGCGCAGCCAAATCTACTCCTTCCTTTAAATTCTTGACATGATGGGCCGAAGAAATGTTAGGTTTCCCCATCGCTCGAATGGCGACCAAGCGCTGCGATCGAATACTTCAGAATTGGGCGATGGCGAGACAACAAAATCAGATGGCAACCAACAAGAGGTAAAGTTCATACTTAAGATGCACACTGCGACGCACCATGTTAATAACAGATACAGGCCTCGGACGCCCCGGCTCTTTCGGAGTATGAGAAGAAGAAACAGACCTTCATCACTCGAACGATATGGACCTTTGTCATGATTGCCGGGTTTTTCAGCGCGATGTTCTCCGGGCACATATATCTCATTGCCATCGTTACCGCCGTTCAGATCATCTCCTTCAAGGAGGTTATTGCAATTGCAAATGTGCCCAGCAAAGACAGGAACCTCCGCTTTACGAAATCGCTCAACTGGTATTTTTTGGCTACAACAATGTACTTTCTTTACGGAGAAAGCGTGATATACTACTTCAAACATATTCTGTTGGTGGACCGGATATTGCTGCCATTCGCAACCCACCATCGTTTCCTTAGTTTCATGCTTTACGTTTTCGGTAAGTCAAGAGCCGGCAGGCTGGCTCCTATCGGACACAACTAACAGTTTTGCATAGGTTTTGTCTTCTTTGTGGCCACGCTGCAAAAAGGCCATTACCGTTTCCAATTTACCCAATTTGCGTGGACCCACATGGCACTTTATTTGATCGTCGTGCAAGCTCATTTCATCATGAACAATATCTTTGAGGGCATGATCTGGTTCTTTTTACCAGCATCTCTCGTCATTACGAACGATATCTTCGCATATGTCTGCGGCATCACTTTCGGCCGGACGCAGCTGATTAAGCTATCACCAAAGAAGACAGTCGAGGGTTTCATTGGAGCGTGGATTTGCACCATTATCTTCGGTTATTTCATGACCAACATTCTGATGCGGTACAAATATTTCATCTGCCCTGTAACGGACCTGGGTTCCAATGTCGTGACCGGCTTGGAGTGCACTGTCAATCCAGTCTTCGTCCCAAACACATACACTCTGCCTGATTGGCCTCTTCTGCCCAAATCGATACATGTTGCGCCCATGCAGTTCCACATCCTTCTTTTCGCAACATTCGCATCACTGATTGCACCATTCGGCGGCTTTTTCGCGTCTGGCTTGAAGCGTACATTCAAGATTAAGGACTTTGGAGAGTCTATTCCAGGACATGGCGGTATCACTGACCGCATGGACTGTCAATTCATCATGGGATTTTTTGCGTTCATGTACTACCATAGCTTTATCGCGCTGCACAAGACCAGTGTTGGGGACGTCATTGAGACTGCAATCAACGGCTTGACGGTCGAAGAGCAGCTTGAGGTTGTCCGTGGACTTGGTAAATATTTGTATAACCAAGGTGTTGTCACAGATACGGTATGTTCTATTTCCACTTGAAGAAGTTCGTTTGCTAATACCTGCCAGGCTCTTGAATGTATAACTGGCGAGCTTTTCAGGCGATAGCCTTTGAAACAGTCCTTTCCTTGATTTGGTTCATACGGAGGAGTCCACCGTTATCTTCGCACATGATTATCGAACATTACATCCAACTTGACGTTTTACATACAAAATTTTAATTGAAACAAGTCATCTGGTCAAGATTCTGGTCTGCATCTAGGGCTTTCTTGACCCAACCATTGATGACAACGGCCTTACTTTCGCAAATCCTAGTTTCTCTCTCATCCATCTCTATCCGAACTGATGCCGTAGGCATTAAATGAAGAACCTCATGCCTTCATGTCATACCTTACCCTGTCGACCACCTACTTCCTCAATGAGTACTCCCTAATCGCCTTCAACATCGGACCAGGAAATTAGGGGGGGCATTTTCATCTTCTTCTTCCTTGAATATGTACTTTTTTCCCTACGTCCCACCTTTTCATTCCTGATGGATCAGTGTCTGTATACATGTCTTCCTTTTTGTGTTTCATGGCACAACAAGGCGGACACCTTCTCTATTCCCTGCCTTTTCTCCTGACTTTTCTTCTCTTGGTGCCATGACTATACAAACCCGTTTGAGGTCACTTTCTGTTTACGAGTATTACCCATGGGTTTCGAGGTAGTAAGTTGTTTTTCTGTACGCAACGATGCGAAAAAAGGAAGAAGCACAGGTATTTAGTATTAGTATTATATCTTATTGATTTAATTTTTAGTATATTCAACTTTGGAATGAAACCAACTTTTCCAATTAGCGTGCTCCTCCCTAGACTTGGTTCTATGTAAGTCGGATACTCGAAAGGAAGAAGAGGGAGATAATTCAATATGTTGCTTCCATTGAATCTACAAGAACGAGAAACAATACGCCTGTGTGAGAACAAGAGAAATTTTTGAGAAATACCACAAGAGAGGAGAAAGACAGAAAGGGGGTATCACTCAAATCCGAAGAGAGGGAAAAAAAACCTGGGGAACGACACGAAGATGCAGACCAACAAGACCACGGCCAAACCATGCATGAATATAATCCCAGACAAATGCAATCTTAATCCGAATCAAAAGAATCAGAAAATGGAAGGCCAAACATCAAACTCCAGCAAACCACAAATACTATACAACCATTTCTCATGTTGATGGAGAAAAAGGTTGTACTGTATCACTCCTCAACCTCCTCAATGGTATCTCTAAAATAACTCGAGACAACTTTCTTCTCGGCCTCGGCACGCTCAACATCCAGCATGAAACGTACCGTTCCATCACGGCCACGGTCACCCAAACCCGGTTTTTCGCCATTCGCAGATACCGGTGTCAGTGGATTTGGAGGCGGACCAGCAGCAGCAGCATTCTCAGGTCCTCGGTCTCGTTGGTCTTTACCTTTGCCCTTGTTTTTGTTATGTTTGCCGTGTTTGGGACCAGCGCCGTTAGTTGTTTTGTTGTTAATGGCGGAGGCGGCAGATCTGTGATCTCGCCAATGGGTGAATCGGGGTAGTCCTTCGTCTTCGCTCTGCTTGTTGAGTGGGATGCGAATTGCTAGGAAAGCTTCAAGTGGGTATTCGGGACCAACGACGGTAGACGAACGATGATGAATATATAGATCGAGTAAATCCAGCAATGTTTCTGTTTTTTTATCACGTCTCGTCAGGATTTTATTCCAGTTTAGGGAAGGAGAAGAACATACCCATGACTTCAGCTCGGCCCACTTTCCAATTCTCATAACCCCTTCCAGCCTCGACATCCTCCAATCCAGCATCAAGGAGACGGGACGCTAGTTCAAGACATGCAAATGCCATGGTACCCGTGGTCTGCTTCAAAGGCGCAAATGTGCGGTACAAATCGAGAGAAATGCAGTAAGCGACTATTCCAACTTCGTCGTCCTTTTTCAATCCATATTGCTTTAGTAACTTGACAAGCAACTTCTGAGGATGGCGGTTGCGGAAGTCGAAGCCAGATGCTTCGAGCATCAGTCTTTCTAGAATGATGATTCCTCGAGAATGTTGGTCGAATATCTGAAAGAAGATTAACCTCCAGATCATTCATCTTCGATCAGAAACAGGGGGTGTGCTTACGGCATCATCGGGGGATACTTGCTCCGATGGAGGAAGTTTCAGATTATATGCGGCACACACGATATCGCGACTCTTCTTGAGCGTATCTTCAATTTTACAGGCCGTGAACAGAGCCGCTGCCGCTGCATCCTTGTATAAATCAGCGATGGAACAGCGCAAGTCAACGCAGAAAACAAAAAACTCACCATATAACTGTACTGACTATCAGGATGCACGAGTCTGAACTTGTGATAATACACGCAAGCCGTATTATATGTTCTCACGGGTCTAGAGAAATGTCAGAAACTCCTAGGATTTTCCATATTCGAGGGGACTCCACATACAAATGAAGAGCTTTGCGAACATTATCAATCCACGTCACGCCAGAAATTCGAATATCATCTTCGCGCTGAGGATCAACTCCAGTCGCGGCCAGACATTCCTGGATCGTATGTTCAAAAACATACGGCTTCGCAACCTGGATGAAAGATGGATGCGGTGTTGGGATTTGCATTGCTCTGGGTCCTGTTGGTGGTGGTTGCTGTCGCTGTTGTTGAGGCGACATTTTGGGACCTTGGTCTTCTGCTGCGCGCGCAGGAGGAGGTCCATGGTGATGATGTGAGCGATTATGAGGATGGTTTCTGGCAGCGGGGTGATTGCCACCGCCTCTTCTAGGCCGGTTATGGTGTCCTGCCATTTTTATTGCCTTTTTCCCCCGTCAATCCTTGTACGTTGGATGGTTGTCTTGGTGATGCTGAGATGGATGTATGTTATAAAAATCGAAATCACGGGATCGCCTTTGATAATGGATAAGATGGCCCGTGCACGCGCTGGTTTACTTGTCCGATCAACTTCTCTTTCTACAACGCAGCATTTTGTCTGACTATATCCTTGTTCAATGTTCACTGATTTTTATTATTTAGTATGATATTGTCTATGGCATTAACCAGAACTTGGTTGATTGATCTATCAGCAACGCACTCGGCTCTACATGCAGCGAGGGTCAGCAAAGTGGTCTCCCTGCTGACAATCCAACCGACATCTAAATACTGCAAAAGAACTAGTTAACCACGTCCATATTTACTAATCAACTTGTTCATAATGGACACTGCTCCTGACCTATACCCTCCTCCAAAGATAGCATGATGATTCAAGTGATGATACCTTATCGGATCAATCAGCAGCTGTTTAGATGCAAAGTCAAGACGAAGAAGGAAAAAAAAGAAAGACATACAATTCATAAAGCTTCACCCTGTCTTCATACTCCTCTATCGGTTCCGTCTTGGGCACAATCGAATGATACTCATCAAAAAACGCCCTCCCGAACCCACCAAACATATGCATAATCCCCAATTCATATTCATTATGCGCATAGCAAGATGAAGGATCATAAACCACATCTGCAACGACTCCTCCTCCTCCATCATCTTCGTTGTCAGATCCGACGATTTGGCCTCGACTCGCATTCCCACTCCATAAATCCCCATGGACGACGACTGGTACTATTCCTTCACCGCGGCCGTTCCCATCATACCCCAGATGATTGTCTCCCAGTAATCGTGGCACAACTGTTTCTGCAGTCTTCGTGACTAGATCTCGTAATTCCGTATCTGATCCGTTCTTTCTTTCGGACTCCTTGAGAATCATGAGTAGCCTCTCATTCGCATAAAACTCAGCCCATGAGTCATGGAAATTATTCGGTTGGCGCGTGTTTCCGCAGTAGGTGGGCACCGGAAAGCCATATTTCCGCTTGTTTTGATCATCATCTTTTGATGTTGACGATGATGATGATGATGATGATGGCGGTGGTGGTGGAGCAGGTGTACTATGTAACTTGCCCAATCTCTGCGCCAAAGACGTAGTCGTCCCCTTTGATCTAGTTGAAGAAGAAGGACGACCAGACAAATCCAAAAACTCAGTCACCAGAAACCACCCTTTCTTCTCATTCTCATCTTCTAAGGCACCCCATCCCAAAGCCCTGGGACAGAAGCCCGGCACAATACCAGCAATCGCATTCAACGAAGCAAATTCACCTTGAAACATCTCTTTCCCATCAGGTGACGTTTTGACAAAGTATTGTCGTTCTTCTTCTTCGTCCTCTTCTGCTGGTCCTTCTTCATCGGGTTTTTCAGGATGCTTTGGTATATATATGCGAATCCGTCCTGTGTTTGAGAATCCTGATCCTAGGCCCGATGTTGATAGACTGGTTTTGGATGGGTCGAGATTGGGAAGGGATAGGGCACGGAGAATGGATTGAGGAACTGGTGCCATTTTCTTTTCTGTTTTGTGGGTGATTTTGGCTAAGTGATGATCAAAAGAAGATGATGAATATTAGATGTATACCTCTGGATAGTTTTACAAACTACGTCGGTGATATGGATTTATGCAGCGCGGGTCTTATGACGTTTGCGGGGCTACCTAGATCATCAACATCTGATATACAAGAAATATCTAGTATAATATCACATTATGGGTTATATTCCTATTGATGTACCAGTGCGTATAAACTATAAACCTCGCTCACCGAATGCGAAAAATCTGTCAATGCCCAAAGAATGTGAACCTATACCAACAGTCCGTAAAATAAGACATATCTTCCCATGTACATGAATGAGTAATAAAACAGGATGAAAGTAAACGCAACTGAGTTCCAAGACCTCTTATGCATTCATATACTTGCGGATTTGATGAAGAGCTGTTTTGGTTCGTTCTCTTACATCTAGATCGGAGTCTTCTTCGACGCCGTGAAGTCGATCTAACACGCCCAACGATTTGAGTTTAACCGCTCGCTCGTACGAGGCTTGACGGTCGCTCTGGTCGTCTTCAAATGTCAGGTTAATCACTACCCAGACGCAGTTCACTCGCACGGAACGGTTGGGGTGCTCGAATAGCCACATCAGGTTCTTGAGCAGCTCGCGGTGCGTAAATAGAAGATCCCGGTGTTTAGGTGGCCCAGCTGTAAGATTGACAAGTACATAGGTAACTGCAACGAGAATCTCAGCTGGCATTGGTGGCGGGGGAGGGTTGGCTGCTGTGTCACGTCGGGTTGGATTTGGTCTAGGTCGCATCTTTTCTGCCAAAATGCTCAAAAACTCGTGATGGCCAATTTCGCCCAGAAGGAAATCAACGACCTCCGCTGCACCATTACCGCACATGATATTACGGACCAAATCCAGTGCTTGTTCTTGTACGGCAATATCATCTTGTCTCGCCTGTCTTGTCTGATCAATCTCCCCACTCATGGTCAGCTTCTTTCGTCGGGATGGATCCGCGAGAAGAGCGTCAAAACCGCTATCGCTCGCCAGCGAACTGTCCCTTGCTTCTTCTTTCCTTGTTGCGTCCTCCATTGGATTGAGCAAATCAACCTTCTCACCTGCTGAGTTAGACGTCCCCATGCCCAGGAGCGTTCCAGTCTTAAAATCAGCCGCAAGATTCCGTTTACTGGTAGGATCGACTGACATCAGCTCTGCTAGCCACGAGGCACCAAGACCAACCACAATCTTGTTTTTGATGTCGTTTGTTGAATTATATGCAATGTGTTTAAGAGCCCAAAGTGACTCCAAGCGAAGTTTGGTATTATTGGAGTGTGCATGATCACAAAGGATAGGAAGGATACCCGCAGAGATGATTGCCTGTTGTTTCCTGATTAGTTCATGTCTAATACTTGAAAACGGGAGAGTAAGCACCTCTTTCATAGGACTAAAATCCAATGCAATGTTGCATATCACCGATGTTGCTGCTATTTGTACCTCAATATCTCGATGCTTGACCAACTCAAAAAGAGGAGTTGCGACTCCGGCGTCGATTAGACTTGTCCTAAGCACACTAACAGAACGCGTGAGAGCTCTGGCGGCACCGCATGCCGCAAGTAGAGTGGGTATAGAGTTCCCATCCGCAGCGGTATTCTTTGTGCCTGTGGTATCCTGTGCGTCCAATGGTGGCCGTGGCTTGAGAGAATCGATTATGTACGGGACAACTCCGTTCTCGCAGATTGCCTTTCGATATTCATCCCTAAATGGCGCGAGCGCTGCCAACGCGCGTAAGATACCTTCTCGGTATCGCATGATGTGATAGGTCATTGGACTGTAGCCAACGGGTCCTAGTTGAAGGGTAGCTGGTACCGCAGATAACGTATCTTTGTCTTTACTTTCGGCGTACCACATGGGCTTGCCGTTATCAGGACGTGGATTGTATGTTTCTTTGAGAAGTTGAGAGAGTATTTTGATAGCGTTTGCTTCAACGGCATGCTTTTGCAATTCCTGCGTGTCCATGACCAAGGTAGCGACGATGGACGGTACTTCCTCTTTCAGCGCTAGAGCTGTTGGAATCATACCATCAAAGTCAGGGCCGGAGTCGTCCCTGAAATCGTAGTCCTTGTCAAGCATTCTCAGTAATAAAGGAGTTACTAGGTAATTGAACATGGGAATCCGATGTTTCCTAGCTAGTCCAAGTCTGAACAGACACGTAACAAGTCGAGCTGCCATCACGCGAGACATACCGTTCTCCGTCCTGACCATGTGGAAAAGCCAAGGTACAAGTGCACTCTCATCTTCATCGTACGAAGGCGCCTCCAGGAACGAGAGCGAGCGTTTATGAAACGATCCTATAGGTACCAGGGGTGGGAAATTCGTAGACGCATTGTTTTGTGCAAGGGGGACAACGGGCAGTAGAGAATCCATAGGGTTCGTATGGTTCTGGCGAGGAACGGCCGATCCTGACAGGTATGGCATTCCCCATGGATTTCTTTTGATATCCGTGGGCGAGAATTCCGGTAGACGGCCCGGAAACACGGTGACAATGCCCGGTGATGAGAGAAAATGTTCTGCACGCCACTTTGAATTCTCGACAATGACAGAAGTCGCACGCAGGATTGGTCCCAACTTGGCTGCTGATGGAGCTGGCTGCGGGAGCGTGGACAATGCTCCGTCTTCACCTAGATGATTCTCTGCACCGGGCAGCACAAATCCCTGGGCCACGACGAAAGATGCAATTTTCAAAGCCAAAGCATCCAAAATACCATATTCTGCAAGAGCGGCCTTATGAGTCTCCTCTGTGCATAGTCTGGTAATGATATTTGCGGCAAGAGTTGCGCATGTCTGTGTTGCCGACGAAGACGAGCTCTGAGCAATTATACGAGCAAAACATTCGATGGTGTCTGGAGTAAACAGAATCTCTGCCAGGCGGTTGTCTTGAGGCCAGTTTATATTCTGAAGGGGATAACGATCCGCAATGTTGCTCAATGTCTTGAGAATGGCGACTGCAACTGACTGCGGGCAATTAGGTGAGGAGATGATGGCAAGCATAGAAGGAATAGCTTCGCTGGAAATGATAGGTGATACAAAAGCAGGACCACCTGGATTGTTGCTGTTAGCTTTGCTTACAGTTTTCATCAACATAGCTCAAAGTCGGGGTTCAATAATACCTTGGGCCAAGCTGCCTATAACTATGACAGCCTGCAAGCAAAGTTCCTGTTCCTCTGTCATCGATCTACTGCTTGTGTAATCCATATTCTGTCCTCTCGACAGGATTCTGTCCCGCTGTCCATCGGACATAACTTCCTTGTTTGAATCGTATTCATCCCGTAACGAGCATTCCAGAATTCGTGATAATATCGGTACGATGCCTGAGCTGACCCATCTCTCCTTCCTCTGGTCGTGACCGATTATTTCATGCTTTAGCGCCCGCAATGCTGCCGTCTGTTCGGGGATGGAATTAGCATTCAGTAATCGATTGAGCAGCGGCCCCTCCTCCCGGGCCATCTTGTGACGAACGCTTCTTCTTATGACTTTACACGTAACCGATCGTTAGACCGAAAGGTGAGCGGATTGATGCCCTTGGTGAGCGGGCAAGTAGTATTCGAGGTTCGTGACTAGAGAGGACCGTTTCGATTCGTTCCGACGTAGAACTGATAGCAACCGACGAAGTACCGAAGAGGTGAAAGTGACGGGATGGCAAATACAAGGAAGTTCCTTACTGAAGTCGTCGGAGTGTGAATCTTGATGAAATTCGAAACCGTGTTCGATTTCTAATTGCTCCTGTAGTCTGAGCTTGCCCGTCTTCAACGTTCGTCGCAACCTAAGGCCGTCGTGGATTGAGGAATGAGGGTTGGTACATGGATGATGATACCACTACTTGCTCTATGCGGTCTCGATCGCTTGGCAAGAGCTCTCTCATTACCGTATTTTACGAGTAATTTGTGACTTCACTGAGCGTTACTCTGATTTTCACGAGTATTACTGTTTTTGCAATGTATTGCCATACATACAGTCACGTGTTTGACCTGTATCTCGGCATTTGACACCGGGCGGCATGAAAAGTGTACGACACAACACCTATCAACAGTCTCGATGCCTCGGTCCCTTTTCAGTAGTATGGTGCCAGAAAATGCAGCATCTGCAAATGACGAAGCTGAGAGGGATATACGATCCTCAGCGCAATAAACTGCTTTTGGGTCATACGGCTTGCAGACCCTAGGTATCCTTCATCTAAATCATGAATAGAGAGGGAGACCTTAGCGTGGATAACGAGCTGATTCAAGTCATGTACATTCTGAAGTATATGGAAACCCTGGACGTTCGTTTCTGTTTTAGGGCGAAGCTTGCGTCGCTCCATCTTCGTCAGAGCAATGATCAAATAGGAAAGCCCAAGACGATGAGTGATTGATCAAGAGATCTGAAAAAATTGAGGGAGAAGTAATAATCTCATGTACTCCATATCGAGTCCGGTTCGTATATTGATTGATTGCATCCATGTAACAAAGACCTGGACATGCCCCTAACTGGTGTTACTTAGCAATGCGCTTGGAGATTTATTAAAGTCCTTGGACAACATACTACATATGTACACAGGAGCAGGTACCTAGGTAGTTTACACCATCACTCGACTTTAGGGCTTAAACCAGAATCTGTAACTACATTCAACATACAATGTATCAGCATGGGATTCAAATACATTAACCCTCCCCACTACTTCGTAATCTGTTACCTCGTAAGACGAAGTTATATAATTATCAAACGGCTTGTTACTTAGAGGAAAATAAACCCGAACAGTAAATCGGAACATTATTTCCTCGAAGCGAGTCTGCTACTAACCCTCCTATGACTTCCAGGTCGAGAATTAAATTCTGCTCCCACAAGGCCTACACTCCTTGCCTACTCGAAACCAAGCAAGTGATCCCCAGGCAAGAGCCCCCAGGACAAAGAGAACGTCGCTGCCCTCAGTGACGCAAAGATAGGGAGACTCGAGAAGATAGGGAGACTCGAGAGATCTAACGTACATGGTAAGGCGTGAAAGACTCAAGGATGCAACATGAAAGATAAAGGAATCGTGGAAGATGAAGCGAATCTCGGGAGGAAACGTAACATTGTAAGTGCATAAGAGCGGGGTGGAAAGTCTTGCGTTATTCCATCTAGGAGTCGCCAGTAAAATTCCGGTAGTAAAGGGGTATGGGAGCGGATACAGTAGAACCTGGCTATAACGAAAGGAAGGCCTCTCAGAATCCAAGTCAAATATTCAGAATTTAGAGATGAAGAGCACCCCAAAATAATAATCTATGTTTTTATTACTGATTAGGATACTCTTCAATCCCATTTTAAAGTAATAAAAGTTAAGATCAGTATAATCATGGAGAGGCCTTCCTTTCGTTATAGCCAGGTTCTACTGATAGTAGGAGAAAACATGCCAGCGAAGATGTATGAGCATGCGAAGTAGTCAACGCACCACAGAAAAGGGAGCCTGCGGAGAAAGATAAGGAGATTCGAGGAGCCTCTCAGTCTGGGTGTAATGAAAAACATAGTGAGCCTCTCGAAAATAAATAAGGAAAACCCTCCGATTCTCATCCGTATTGCCCGTTATCGTCGGACCCAATCCTCACTTAGAATGGTAAAGGCATTCGTCGAACTGCTGAACCGGCTTGTAAATTGGACGAAGGTGGCTGTCGTCCTCTGGGAGTATGAAGGCCATTGCGTGGAACGTCTTCTGCGGAATTTGGACTTGACATTCATATCGGATGGAAATCATGTCCTCGCGAGTTGGTTCAATGGTCTCGGGTGTTGACGACATCCGCACTAGTCGCTGCGTCAATGGAACGATCGCCCGTGGACGCTCAGCTGGGGGAGGTCGCTCAGTTGGGTCTCTTGGTGTCTGTCCAGCTGGCTCTCCTGCTGGCCGCTGAGGGTTCGTCCCAGATGTGAATATTCCCGCTGGCTGTTGAAGGTTCATCCCCAATGTGGACGTTCTTGCTAGCCACTGAGGGTTCGTCCCCAATATAGACATTCCTGCTGGCCGCTGAGGGTTCATTCAGTAAATTGAGGTATCTAGCGGCGTCCATATTATCGTCTCTGTTTTGTAGGTCCTGAATCTGCGCACGAATATCGTCTGTGTATGCAGGTACGTCGACGTTGTAATCGTCTCTGGGTAGCCTTGTATCACTCGGTAGTAGCCCCTAATCGTCCCGTCATCCTTATACATATCAATGTATGGGTGAGAACGGCGTCCATAGACGGCTGTGTTGCCAGCGTCGTCGAACCTCCGCATTTTCGTCTTGTGGCGTCGGCACAATGCATGAGCACTAGCCGGTCGCAAAGCAGTCCAATGCGACTGGTGAGAGTCCGTCTTCCGGCTCTAGGACGATGCCTTCGTGCGAAGAAGGCACTGTCCTCAGTGCTGATAATTTGAGAAACATGAAAAGGCACGAAAAGAAACATGATTAATGATAACCCGGGATTTTAGTACTCTGTTCTTCATCCGATCAGGTCGATCTTCTCTGCGTTCGTCTCGTCCATATTTGCCTGGAAATTGAGACTATAGAAGTCTCTCCATGTGATAGTCTCTGCGTATCCTTGTATGACTCGGTAATATCCCCTGATTGTCCCATCATCCTTTTCGTATAAATATTGCATTTGTTCAGGTGTTAACACTACACCCCGTTCGTCCTCTGGCGTCCCGGCTGGACGACCCGTTCCTGCTGACGACCTTCTTTTCTAGATAATCCGTGAACTGTTTCACATCTCGTCCATGGTTGGAGATGTCGAAAGGATGAGGTTTGTCCAGTATTGCCTTGACTTCGTCCACTTGCTCCAGCTGTTGTTTCGTCATCCCCTCGTAGTCAGGTGTAGTCGGTGGAGGACCAGGTGGACATTGATGTGTGGAAGCTGTGGACGTGTGTGTATTGACGGTGTC
Organism: Talaromyces sp. PYS2103; assembly: GCA_023625975.1. NCBI lineage: Eukaryota > Fungi > Ascomycota > Eurotiomycetes > Eurotiales > Trichocomaceae > Talaromyces > Talaromyces sp. PYS2103. The sequence continues at coordinate 85,301 of JAMAGB010000011.1, read as the reverse complement.
GTGGTGCTGGGTTTTCCTTGGTCCCACGGGCCTGGCAGTACATTGTTCGATTCGTGTAACTGTCTCCATGCCTTTCTTTCAAGTTGGATGGACGTTGAATGAGGTTGGTATGAGAAGAGTCACCCAAGCGATCTGTTTTGTAGGTCCTGAATCTGCGCACGAATATCGTCTGTGTATGCAGGTACGTCGACGTTGGCGATTTCCCCTGTTAGTAGAGGTATTACTGCTGGAAGCAGTGCTGGTGGTAGGAGGTTATCCATTGGGAACTTGACGAGGAGATTCGTAGGGAAAGAGAAGAAAAGGGAAAAAAAAGGGAACAAAAGGGGAGAAAAGGGGAGAAGTGAGATTCGTTTGTATCCTCGACTTGCCTAATTAGGAAAGGCATAGAAGGATACAAACATAACACTAAACCTGCTTATTATTAATACAGTTATAATGCTTAGAAGTTTTATGAGATAGAAGAATCAGGTAGACTATTAGCTACCCGTACTCAAAATTCCCAATCAAGGGGATAGTGTGTGTATTGTGTTGAGCTACTTCGATGGACTACACTTGGCAAACGCAGGCACTGGTCGATAACTACCTGGGTACATAAAAGTAGGTAAGAAATGAAGTTCTTAATGGGACTGTGATTGTGTTACTAAGTTCGTGGAACGAATGTATGGATAAAATGAAGTCGAACTTGCATTCATTCTACTACAATCATGAAAGTTCTTGAAGAAATCAATTAGCGCAAAGCGCATCTATGCTCATAATAACATGACCCGTCATAAACATTAACGCCAGTAAACTCGCATTAGCACGAGAATTTTTGGCAAACAAAGGAAATGATAAGACAAATGAAAAGAATTTTAACAACTCCCAAGTTCATTCAATTGAAGACTCATAAGGCGTTTAGTCGAGTTCCTCAGGGCGCTCCTCAACCTCATCAGCTTCGCGAGTAGCGGAAGCACCAGTGGCGCCAGGAGCAGCACCGGCACCGCCATAGGCAGCGGAGATGATGGGGTTAGCAACACTCTCGAGCTCCTTCTGCTGAGCCTCGTACTCGTCCTTGGTGGCGGCCTGGTTGCTGTCGAGCCAGCTGATGGTCTTCTCAATCTCAGCCTCGAGCTTCTCCTTGTCGGCAGCCTCGATGGTGAGCTTGCCCTCACCGAGGGTGTTCTTGAGGGAATAAGCGTAGGACTCAAGACCGTTCTTGGCCTGGATACGAGCAGCCTCAGCCTCGTCCTCAGCCTTGTACTTCTCGGCCTCAGACAACATGCGCTCAATTTCCTCCTTGGAGAGACGGCCCTTGTCGTTGGTGATAACAATCTTGTTGCTCTTACCGGTTCCCTTCTCAACAGCAGTGACGTTCATGATACCGTTGGCGTCCATGTCGAAGGTGACCTCAATCTGAGGAACACCACGAGGAGCAGGGGGGATACCAGTAAGCTCGAACTTACCCAACAAGTTGTTGTCCTTGGTGCGAGCACGCTCACCCTCGTAGACCTGAATCAAGACACCAGGCTGGTTGTCGCTGTAGGTGGAGAAGGTCTCGGACTTCTTGGTGGGGATGGTGGTGTTGCGCTTGATGAGAGGAGTCATGACACCACCAGCAGTTTCGATACCGACAGAGAGAGGAGCAACGTCGAGAAGCAAGATTTCGTTGGTGGACTTGGAAGAAGTGTCACCAGAAAGGATAGCAGCCTGGACGGCAGCACCATAGGCAACAGCCTCATCGGGGTTGATCGATTTGTTGGGCTCCTTGTTGAAGAAGTCGGTCACTAGCTTCTGGACTTTAGGAATTCTCTGGAAATGAAAACGGTTAGCAACAGTCAAAAGAAAAGGCTGAGCAGACAGAAACTTACAGTTGAACCACCGACCAAGACGATTTCGTGGACGGAGGACTTGTCGACCTTGGCGTCGCGGAGGACACGTTCAACGGGTTCCATGGTGGAACGGAACAAGTCTTGGCAGAGCTCCTCAAAACGAGCGCGAGTGATGGAGGTGTAGAAGTCGATACCCTCGAAGAGAGAATCAATCTCAATGGAGGTCTGCGCGGATGAAGAGAGGGTACGCTTGGCACGCTCACAGGCAGTGCGGAGACGGCGAAGAGCACGAGCATTGGTGGTCAAATCTGGATTGAAAGTTAGCTATGCACATACATATATGTTGATGACCTGAAAGGTTGAACACGAAACAAAAGATACAATGAGGGGAAACAGAAGATACAATTGATGGGTATCACGTGATAAGGATGCGGGATGGGTGGGCCCACGGGTATCATATTATCATATGCAAAATTCATGATAAGAAAGCCAGAAATGAGAAATTCAACAACAAAACAATGGAAAATACTCACCCTTCTTAAATTTGCGTTTGAATTCGTTTGCGAAGTGGCTGACTAAGCGACTATCGAAGTCTTCACCGCCCAAGTGAGTGTCACCAGCGGTGGCCTTGACCTCGAAGATACCCTCCTCGATGGTCAAGAGGGAAACATCGAAAGTACCACCACCAAGATCGAAGATGAGGACGTTGCGCTCACCATCAGCCTTCTTGTCAAGACCGTAGGCAATAGCAGCAGCAGTAGGCTCGTTGATGATACGGAGAACGTTCAAACCGGCAATGAGACCAGCATCCTTGGTGGCCTGACGCTGGGAGTCGTTGAAGTAGGCGGGGACAGTGATGACAGCGTTGTTCACGGTACCACCGAGGTAGGACTCAGCAGTCTCGCGCATCTTAATCAAGACCATGGAAGAGATTTCCTCAGGAGTGAACTGCTTGGTCTCACCCTTGAATTCAACCTCAATGACGGGCTTGGTGGCCTTGTCGACGATCTTGAAGGGGAAGTGCTTGGCATCAGCCTGGACCTCAGGGTCGGAGAACTTGCGTCCGATCAAACGCTTAGCATCGAAGACTGTGTTGTGAGGGTTCATGGCGACCTGGTTCTTGGCGGCATCACCAATGAGACGCTCGGAGTCGGTGAAGGCAACGAACGAGGGGGTGGTTCGGTTACCCTGGTCGTTGGCAATGATTTCAATACGGTCATCACGGAAAATACCCACACAGGAGTAGGTGGTTCCCAAGTCGATACCAACAGCTGGAGCCATGGTGAATGTGTGTGTGAATGTAGAGAGGAGGGGGTATCAAAGGAAAAGAAAATAATGAGTAGTGTACAGAAAATGCACTCAAGAAGATAATAAAAAATGAGTCTGTGTGAGGAAAGAAGTGAGCAGGAGGGAAGAGCTGGAGGAGGATACATATAGGTGTGGGCGGTGAGACGGAAGCTTCTGCAGCGCCGATTCTAGTGACTTCCTTACGATTCCACGGCAGGCTGGGTCCTTCCACTGTGTGCCAGAAGCTCTCTAGCAGCCATTGGCCACAAACAATGCCTTGATGGATCCAGAGCCTTCTTTTTGCCTCTTTATCAATTAATTCCACTTTGTTTTTTACGTTGTTTAGTATGCTGAATGAGTTGCTTGCTCAGCTCAAAGAAAAAGCCGTGATGTGCAAAAACGGATGGCGGGGCTGCCTTATGACGTACTCTCCACGAATTTTTTTTCTCGTTTCCTTCTTGCGTCCTGAAATTTCAGGCTCGCATCGCTTTGTTTTGGCGGGGCTCTCTGCCCGTCACCATGACGCCCACAGACTGACTCGTGGGTGGCCTGACTGCCTGACGGCTATTGCCTGATGCATCTGACCTTAGGGTTACTGTAGGGTTACTCACTCAACCCTAATGTTTCCATGAGCCAGAATGAAATCTGTTTTGAGGTGATATACTCGTTGCTCTAGAAAAAGTCTTTCAAATACATATTTAGCTTTGACGGCAGTCTTTGCTTTGACAGACTGACACTAGACAAGTTTTCATAGTGTACGGTACGTAGTAGTATGCAAACAATCCTGCGATGAGTTTGAAGGTATGCTGAGATTGATTGCACTATGCTCCCTTGGACCCTTGCATTAAGCCGGACAGCAACTTAGAAGGACTAACCCTACTTACTGGTACGAGGAAGAAGGTAGGCGGTGAAGGCTTACTCTTAGCGTGTCGACCCTCTTGCCCAATCAGCAGCCGCAGACCGTATATTCTCCCTTGCTCGCTTGATCAACCTTTATTGACTTTAACCATCGCGTTTGATTGTTTCACTTCTTCTTCCTCTTCTTCTTTCCTCTCGAACCCCAGTCCATTTCAAACCCTCGTTTTATTCTCTAACAATCCTTCCTTTATCAACAAACAAACAAACTCGCGACGAAGCTATACCCCGCTTACTTCCATCACATTCAAAATGGGCGATCACTCAGTGACTGATTACAATGACCCTGCTGCCAATGCCCCCGATGCAGCTGCTTACCAGAAGGGAAAGGGCAAGGCTGCTCAAGCATACGATGATGTGAACATGGGCGAGGAAGAAGACGATGAAAGCTCTGAAGAGGAGGAAGATGAAATGGTATGTTGAACAGATGTTTTGTTTGGCGATGACTTCTTTGTTTGCCGTTGCGACTACCCATGCGACGACCCAAGCAGTTCTCATCTATGAAGCTTGACTGACTTTTGTTACTGAATGCAGGGCGCCGAAGGTACAATTTCCCCGCCTTATCAGACACGTCGTCCGAGCAATGTTTACAACAACTGAACACGGCGCGCAACAAAACCAACTACTAACTTGGCAAATCTAGATGAGGACGAAGAGGAAGGCGACAACCTCGAACCTATCTCAACCGACAATATTATCGACGGCGGTCGTCGCACACGCGGCAAACGTATCGATTTCGCCGAAGCCGCTGAGAAGGCCAGGGCAGAAGGCGACGATCCCATGGACGATGACGATGACGATGAGGATTTCCACGGAGAGGACAACAATGACGGTGATCACATGCAGGAATAGACGATATAATCGCAACTACGTGCTGCTTGCATTAACGGGGATGGGATCGCGACTGCTCTGAGGGTTCTACGAGTTGACGCATTGATTATCCTCGAGTATGCAATAAAGAGAGATGGAAATGGAGATATGCGATTGTCTCGACATCCCTGGAAACGGACAATCGTGATGCGCGCAAAACAGATGATAGTTAAGATTACGCATTGCAGTGCTATGATCAAAACAGCCAATAAAAGACCTTCCGTATGGGCGTTAACATGTCGATCAATTCGATTACATCGTAGAAAAGCGTAACAAAAACCATTGTACACATTTGTAGGGTACGTACTAGGGTTTACAGGAATTGTACGCTTAATCTTGAGCTTATCTCATCTCCGCATCTAGCCAAAACAACGCCAAGCGCAAGGTACCTTCTCGCCGCAAATGATCTCCGGACAAATTCACAACATCCTCTCAACAGTCGAGTCAACCAAACACTCATTTCGAGAATTCCCACCACCATGTCTACAGGACGATAGGACTAAAAAGTTATTCCAAGAGAATTTTCGAGCCTGACCAAGGCTGAATAGCGAGATTTCTATACCATGGCGTCCCGGTACGAACATCCTCTTTCCTGTCATAGCATGCAACCCCCATTACTGATTTCCATTAATGAATATAGCTTCTCGCACTCAAACCTTCACCAACGAGACCCCCGCTCCTCTTCTTCTCTTTTTGATTCCTACAGCGGTGACAACAGATCCTCTCGACCGACCAGTAGATCACCCGCGACGAATGCCACTTCGTCCACCTATGCAAGCGCATATCCGAATGGGGGAAGCGGAGGATTGTATCCTGGAGGTCAGGCTCAGCAAGGATACAGAGCTGCGACGCCGAATTCGAGGTTTGTTTCTTTCGCTCGCTGTTTCAAGATTATACATGTATGGGGCATGGATCTGATGGTGGATGTCACTGGATAGGGGCCATTATTCGGATGCGGTGTTATCGGAACTGTGAGTTTTCCTCCTTCTGTCTCCTACTGATATGATAGAACATGCCGAGCTGATACGTGTGCTTCAAAGAGAATCTCAAAACGATCAGGAAGTCGAAGGAATTACAGCCAAGGTCAGGGCACTCAAAGAGGTACGTCCATACTCTCTTTCTCCTCGTCAGATCAAATTCCGGAACTGAGATGATTATATTATAGCTCACGGTAGCAATTGGCGACGAAATCCGCTCCTCATCTAATCTGGTATTTATTCCATCCATCCATCCCATCTCACTGTATCTGTATGCATTATCTAACAGGAATGTTCTGAATGAATAGGCGGATAGCATGAACGAAGCCTTCGACAACACCCGCCTCCGTCTCCGAGGAACCATGAACCGAATGCTGCGCATGGCAGAACGGACGGGAGTTGGTTGGAAGGTTTGGCTGGGATTTTTCCTTGCTGTGTTTTTGTTGTTTGCTTATGTTTGGTTGTTTTGAGGATTCGTACTCATTTTTTTTCAAAGCTGTTTTCTACTTTTGTTTTTCTTTGATTGATAGGCGGCTAAGAGGTGGGTGAAAACATGGCTATTGCATGGGTTGGCGTTATGTCTTTTCTTAGGACTCACTTGTATATATACAGGTACCAAGGAGAAATGAGACCTTTAATATTACAAAACAACGACTAGTTGAGTTCGAGTAACATGACTTCATTTAGGGTATCTTATGCTTATCAAAAACGCCAATTCAAACCTTGGAAAGCCCAATTCAAAAGACGATATCACTAGTCAAGACTATCTCTCGGTCCACCACGCCTCATAAACCGACCAAATCTACTCTGAGCCTGTCTCATTCTCGCAATCCGCGCAGACGGATTCCGAGCGTAACTTGCATTCGTGATTGAAGCGCGCAGGTCATCGTCGTCTTCTTCGTCATCATCGACCACCATACTTGAAGCTAGGATGTCATTATCCGAGTCGCTCTCGCCGCCAATCCCGCTCCAGCGTTGTAGGAATCGTCGCTGTGCTGCTGTTTCGCGGGTTCGATGCACTTCTCCTGCGGACGGTGGCGGTGGTGGCTGGCGAGTGCTACTACGCCGTGACCTTCGTCGCGCAGGATCCGTGGTTGCCGGTGTTTGCGTATTCGTCGAGACAACGTCGACTCCTCCGCTGTTGAAATGTGCGTATGGGTCGTGCGTGTTGGTATCGTCTCGATCTAAATCAGAGTCATCGTTGTCTTCTAGTTCCGAGTCGGTATGTTGCCATTCTTCGGCTTCGGATTCTTCATCCATGTCTTCGTCTTCCAGGTCATTTGCTTCCGGGATGTCATCGTCTAGATCACGGACCATGATCTCGCTGGCACTAGGTAGTTCGTCGTCACCGTCGTCATAATCATCCTCATCATCATCTTCATCGTCATCATCGTCTTCGGGAAATCCATCAGGTATATCATCATCAAGATTCCGCTCCATAAGCTCGTCTTCATATCCCTCTTCACCTTCTTCAATCAGACCCTCGTCATCGTCAGAATCCCCAAATCCGTCATCCTCAGCTTCAGGAATATCATCATCCAGATCCCTTTCGAGTTCATCCGGTCCGATCCCATCCCCTTCTTCGACAGCACCGGCGCCATCTCCTCCCGCTATCAACATGTCCTGCTGCTGCTGTTGAAGCGTCGTATCCCCACCACCAAATGCATCCATATCCGTCACACCGTCACCAACACCGCCGGCCGCAGCAACCATAGCAGCAACATTCAATTCCTGCTGTGCCGCCGCCAATCCTTCCTCCCTCTCCGCTTCTTCTTCTCTCATCCCCTGCATCGTCTTAGGGATGCCCGCCGGCTTGATCCACGCAGCTCCAAAGGAAGCAATATTCTCTTTTCGGAGTCGCAGCGCACGTTCCTCGAGTTGTAACATGGCGAGACTGTTAGATGGTGTCGTAGAGGAGAAGAGGGCGCGAGTTGATGTTTGTGGATTCGCTAGGAGGTTGCCATTGTTATGTGCACTGCTGTGTAGTTGGTGTCGTCGGGATGCTGGTGTCTCTGAGTTTGTGCCATTTATGCTGCCTCTATATCGTGGGCGAGAGGATCCGAACCAGAGCTCGTGTGACTGTTGTCGTTATTAGTTACTTTTCGTCTTCCAACGCGCGATCAGAAATTGGACTTACGTCACGAGGTGCTACAAGAGGGAGAGACAGCATTTTGAACTCCGTCGAGCAGTAAAAAACTATAAAGTTCCTTCTTGCAGTTGAGATGTTGATGTCTTACATGGTAGGAAAGAAGGGAAGATACGAGATGTAAACATTAGTACGATAAGAATTCCGCGGGGATACTACAGTAGTACAGATACGACAGATGCTGGGTTTACGCGAAAACTACCAAGCAACTCATGCTACTATCACTGCTACATTGAAAGAATAAAACAGAATGGCATGGACATATTTATTAATTATTCATTACTAGAAACAATCTGTAGACATTCTCTGATCTATCTGACTATGCCGGTGCAAACAGAGCAAACACAAGCATGATCTAGGAAACGATGAAGCCGAGCGAACTAACTCCGGCATGGTCTGATCTGGATGAATCGTCTGCTGACACTCTTTGGATGTTGAGGCAAATCCCACGTCTATAAGAGTGCGATAAACTTTCCTACTTGCCAGGGATGGCGTCCACTCGACTTTGCATGCCATTGAGCAGAAATATTCCGAGACATAGCATCGCAAGACCGCCGTCGCAAATAGCTTCTCGACCGCCCCCCAGAGCAAGGTTCTACAGCTCTAAAAAGCAATCAAAAGATCAGTTTATTATCTGGCGACCTTGGCTTCGTCTTGCAATTGGGATTCCCTTCATTGGCGCACTGATTTACTCAATGGTTTGACAGCTCCTTCGACATGAAGATATCAAATAACCATGCTAATTCTTCTTCGTCAGGCTACTGAAAACGCCGCCGAAACCGAGGCTCCATCAATCGCGGAGATTGATAAAGTCCTCAAGGAAAAATCGCCCGTCACCGACGACTCCCCGATGCGCCTGCGAATGGAGAAACTGATCAAAGAGCATCAAAAGAAAATAACAGACGAACTAAGCAGAATCGACGGCAAACCCTTCCGAGCCGACACCTGGACCCGTCCCAACGGCGGCGGCGGTATATCCTGCGTCCTCCAAGACGGAAATGTCTTCGAAAAGGCCGGCGTCAACGTCTCCGTAGTCTACGGCGACCTCCCACGAGGCGCCATCGAGAAAATGCGCGCAGATCACAAGTCGTTTGTCGGCGCAGATGTGGAATCACTCAGTTTCTTTGCGGCGGGTTTATCTATGGTGTTACACCCGCATAACCCGCATGCGCCAACCGTGCATTTGAATTATCGATACTTTGAGACCTCGGACCCGAAGGATCCTATTAATGGGGATAAGAATTGGTGGTTTGGCGGTGGTGCGGATTTGACGCCTTCTTATCTCTATCCCGAGGATTGCAAGCATTTCCATCAGACCCTCAAGGACGTCTGCGATCGTCATGATAGTACATATTACCCTCGTTTCAAGGCCTGGTGCGATAAATACTTTCATCTCACTCACCGCAACGAATCGCGAGGCATCGGCGGTATCTTCTTCGATGATCTCGACGCCCATTTCCTGAAAAGCTCATCATCCTCATCGCAAAACCCGCAAGAAACTCTATTCGCGTTCGTGAGTGACGCTCTAGCATCGTTTTTACCTTCCTACGTGCCCATCGTGGAACGTCGAAAGGATACGCCTTTCACTCCCGAGCAGAAAGAATGGCAGCAGCTCCGACGCGGCCGGTACGTCGAGTTTAATCTGGTGTACGATCGCGGCACGAGTTTTGGGCTCAGGACCCCCAACGCGAGGGTTGAGAGTATATTGATGAGTTTGCCCAGGACGGCAAGCTGGGTTTATATGGATCCTGTGTCTGGAACGAGGACTGAGGGTGCTCCTCAGTCTGACGAGGCTGTTGAAGAGACGGAGGAAGTGCTGAAACAACGCGAGTTGTTGGATGCGTTGAGGCATCCTAGACAATGGGTTTGATTCAACACATTACTTGCAGCAGCTGCCTAGGGCGGTGTGTTGTTGAGATTTATATGATACATAATGTAATGAAAAAGTTGGAGCGGTTTTATTGTATAATGTCTAGAAATTATGCGCTTCTATATAGAAAACATGTACAATAATAGATGAATGCAAAAAAGTGAAAAGAAATAGGGAATGATGTCCACCGAAGAAAAGAAAAATGCAAAGGAAAGACTATGGTATAAAACCCCGATGTATGCTTGAAAATCTAGGAAACATCACATAAAGAAGACATACTTGCAGTAGAAAAGACGAGATTATAAAAAGAGTAAAAACAGGCTATATGTCTAAAGTGAGACAACTTACATCAAGTTTCCCGTTCCATTTTCTTTTAGGGGAAAAAAAGGCCCTGCTGGCTTCATCCACGATTCATCTACCAGAACTGGCCGCAGATACAAGATTCCTCTGCTTGGCGAGCCACCCCTTTTGCGTATCTGCACTTCCTCCTGAACCCGTAGCAGGATGTCGGTATCGCGCAACTGTGATATTGCTATGTTGTAGGCGACCCTGGAGGTCGTACCAGGCGGAACAAATCAAGGCCATTTCGCGAGATTGACGGTTGATGATTTCTTGGAGTTCGATCTTTTACGTCCCTTTCATTAGTGATCGAATTCATCTTGTTTCTGGGGTTGTAGATGGGTACATACCTCGCGTTGTTTGGGGATGCTATCGTCATCCTGCACGGCCCTGGCCTGTTCGATGTGTTTGATTTGCTCCTGTAATGACTTGACGAGATCGTTCTGTTGATCGATATGCTGAGACTCATCGTGTTAGTTTGGATGCATATGTATCTTAGAATAATTGCTGCTCACCTCAGCCCTCTTCGCAAGTGTTTCTGCACTCTTCTCCGTAACCTCTGCAAAATGCTTCAACAACTCAATCCCCGATTTCTCAGGCGCATCTGGATTCTCCGTCTTTGCTCTCGCCGCAAACTCAGCCAACAACGTTTCAATCTCCTTCATGAATTCCTCGTCTTCGGCGCGCATGGCGGTTTGCTTATCTTCGAGTAACGTGCGCAATTCGTCGCGTTCAACGCACATGTCTCGTACAAGGGCTTGAGAGGCGTCGATTTCGGCCTCGAGATGGTGGATCTTGCGGCTTAGTTCGTCCCATTCTTCGCGGACTTTGGTGATCTCGCTTGAGTTGGCGTCTTTGACTTCGGCAACCATGTCGACTTTCTCTTTGTCGACGAGTTGTACTTTTCCAATGTAAGTATTTGGGACGAAGGCGCATTCAATGCGGACTTAGGACTTACACTCTGCTCGGGCATCGTCGAGTTGTCTCTTGGTGGAATCAATCAGATCCTCTGCGTCAGCAAGCTTTTGACGAATATCCGCGTATTGTTCGTAGAGTTTCCAGTACTCGTCACTAAAACAGTCAGTTTAGTTACGATGGATACGAAAAATTGCGTACCTCTGTGTAGACTTTGCTTGGGCCAACTGTGCCGTCAAGACAAGATTCTCTGAGTACGACTCAAGGCTAGATCCGAGCTGTGCATTGTCAGTATCAAAAATGTTTCAAGGAGAGAAATTGGAGCATACCGTGTGTGTCGTTTTCAATTTATGCACCTCCTTTTTCAATTCTTCATTCTCCGATTTCCTATGATACGTCAGCATCAGTAATACACTTTCCATCTAAGGGAAGAACTAACAGCTGAGTTTCCCTTGTCCCAATGTCGTCAAGATCCTTCTGCAATGTACTCTGCAACCTAGGAGATGCATTGCCCGGTGTATGAGAAGGACTATCGGTCGAACCTTCCAATTCTCGAATTCGTTCACGCAATTCACTAATCAATGCCTCGTCTCTATCCCGTTGCTCCTCTGCACTTTGAAGACGCTCAGTCAAGGCATGATTATTGAATTCCAACTGTTTCTTCAGGCTCTGAATCTCATGACGATCCTGCTCGATGCGCGGTAACACTCGTCTATACTCTTCAAGCTCCACATCGCGTTCCGAAGACCGCTTCTGGTTCGAATCGGCTTCTTTCAGTTGTTGCTGAAGATCTTTGACCTGGTTTTTCAGTGTTTGGTTCTCTTTCTCAAAGTCCTGACTTGCTTGCAGTTTCTGGCGGTATTTCTCTGCTGCATTTGCCTTGCGCATTAGTTGATCTCTTTCCGTTTTCATTTCATCGTAGTCGTCCTGTAATTTCTGGAATCGTTGTGTCTTGACGCGCATAGACTCCAGGGACATTTTGAGACTATCGATTTCATCTTGAGCAGCTGATAGTTTCGCCTCTTGGTTGGCAATGAGCTCTTCTTGCTGCCGTGATCTGCTCTCTAGGGCTTTTGCACTGAACCCAACGTCTCCTTTGCCCGACTTGAGGGTCACCAATCGATCCTCGGTTGACGCAAGCCGGGTTTGTAGAGTATCGTTGTTTTCCTGCAAGCGAGCTAGACGATTATGTAGATCCTCCAATGCCTTCTCCATCTCCTTCTTTTCGGTAGCTAACCGATCATTCTCGGCCAGAACCTTGCCTACTCTCTCCTCAAATTGTAATTCCGGGTCGACCGCGAGGTCACGCTTCGCAGCGCCATCTCGATCCTCCTCGTCCGCCGACAGATCCACATGTTGCGAGTTATGAGCCTCCTCGATTATATCTTTGAGTCCTTCCTGAGTTGGCGTACTCAACTTCTGCAACGTCGTCACATACGTCTCCGCGTTGGGCGAGCTAATAGCCGCAATCAGGAGTAATTTGAGCAACTTATTCGTCTCCTTTAGAGAACTCGACTCGGAAATTGCTTTCAAATCCGGCGACGGATCCAATCCAGAAGGAATCTCATCATCGAATTGCTTGCGAATATATCCCGTCAATAGTTTGTGGAGGTGTTTGAGGTTTTGCCATTTCGTGACCCAGTGGTCGGATGGGTTGCGTTCGGGAAGCTCGTCGAGGAAATATTGAGGGTCGATGTCTTGCAAGATTTCCCAAAGGATGATGCCGTCGCTGAGTTCTTCGGTGTCTCTGATTGTTTTGCCGAGGGAGAAGCTGTTTATCCATTCGAGTAGCACTTTAGCGACGCTGTGTTCGGAGGCCATTGTGTTTATCCAACCCCAGCACCAGGGAATAAATCAACAGGCGAGTCGGGTGGATTATTGCAGGTTACAGACTAACATTGCAGTATGCACGAATAAGAGGCCGGTCAGATCATGGTATACTGGTCATCAGCAGGATCAGATTGGAGTAGTTAAGCGTGTCGTCAGGAGTGTTTCAATTGTCGCGCTGTTGCAGATCCACGCGCTACTCCATCTGATGTCTCCGCTCTTAGGCCGAGCATGTCCCACCATAGTTTCGGCGCGATCTATGAGAATATATTTACATTTACGTACTCAACATTGCAAAATATTGAAATAAGATACTAACAGGTTATCATATTCACAAACGAACGTCATCTAAGCAGCCAGACTTCAGCAAGAAAACGCCAATCCAAGACCTATATAAACAATACCAGCCCAACAGAACTATTGATACTTTGTACACATAATCTCATAAACCGAGTGAGCAATTGCTCATCTCCGGACACCAAATGAAACCTCTTCGTACCAATTTTCATTCCAGAATCGTAAAAAGGCTCGAGACCAGTCTTTATTGCGAGCCAAAGTCGCCGTCAATGCTAACAATTTTATCCTCCTCAATGACCGGCAGGAAATTGGTGGATGATGCTTGGATGGTCTCTATAGCGGACGAAGAAGCTTTGGCAGCGAAGCCCCTGCTTATATGTCAGTATGTGATCGAAAGTCCGGCCAGTGAGAGGTAATTACTTGAATAGATCTAGTGAAATGGCAATTAGTCTAGTGCTCATATAAAGAAGAGTTATGATCCAAAGAACTTACTGAATTCATGAGTAATCCAGCCGCCCTACACATAACTTGTCAGTGTGTTTTCCTAACGGGAATTGCTGATCTCACTCACAGCATCAGTTATAGCCTTCTTGGCTTCATTCAAGACCGACTCCGGGGTGTCATCGGGGTAAGAAATAACGATAGATTTTTGAGCCTGTACTGCCAGGGCAATTTGGAAGAGCCCAAGGATGAGGACAATAAGATATTGGTGGAACAGCTTCATTGTGGCGGTTGTAGAGGGTATATAATGTCGAGTACTGTTCGAGTGTATCGATACGCCACGGAGGGGAAGTTGTTGTAATGATGCAGACTGAGAATGAAATAGCGATGGATGTCAAGTAGACCAAGTGCAGGATTGTTGGTAGTGCAGAGTGCTATAAGCGATTATTTTCAGAATGTTGTCTGATCTGTTCCGAGAAGGCGAGGAAGTCAGGTTGCCAGTTGCGTCACCCTCCGGAAGACTTCCCGGTTCATGCCTCAGGTGTCCATGTCACGCGACTGTTTGTCGTGTTTGTCGTGTTTGTCTTGTTTGCCCAAGTCAAGTCAAGAAGAACTTGGCTTCGTTCTTTCCTCCATCCACATTGTCCATTCTCTTCAATCAACCCTTCACACTCACCTTCATCTTCGATATCTTCTTTCTTCCTACGCTTCATACATTCTGTTCAAATCTATCTATTCCTTCTGCGTTGCGTTCTAGCGTGCATCAACCGTTGAGTCTTGATCGTGATCGTAATTCAACCTCGACGATTACTCGTACATACCTCTCTTTTCTCTAGTCTGAGCTCGGTGCGACATTCTGATCATATCCGGTAGAAGAACCCTGTGGCAGAACTGTGGGTTTATAGATTGCTTCGTGGGGATTCGGATTCCGGGTTGTCTTATCAATCGGGTTTGGGCGTTTCGCATGACCTCTTTTCTCAGTCTCGCGAAGGTAGCTAGCTAGCTAGCAAGGAAGTCTTCTACAAGAGCCTGTTTCTTCGTCTTTCTTTTTCTGTTATCACATATTGCACTTTTTACGAGAATCAGAATTCTTACTTTTGGGGGTCTCCGGGACCTGATACGTTCTTCCAAACCAGCCACGTTGTGGTAAGAAAAACAAGCAATATCTGACGTTACAAAAGAGAAACCAAGAGAGAAAAAAGAACAAGAAAAAAAAAAGAAAAGCAAAAGCACAGAGGAAAGAAAAAGAGTAGAAGCTTCGTCTTCAAGAGAGAGAAAAAAAAAACAGCAGCGAAAGACTGGTCGCAAACTAGGAGTGCATGCCAACTAATTCCTAACATATCTATATTCGCTCTGATCATTCTTATACATCGTCAATCTTCATCATGTCGTCGGGACTCCCATCCGACGAAGTCGCGGAGGATTACAAGAACTCTTTGGAAGACTTAACGACAAATGACAAGTTCCAGATCAGCAATTTGACTGTCATAGCTAAGGAGAATACAGAACATGCCATGGCGATATCCCGAGTCTTGGAGAATCATATTCGAACAGTAGGTGCTTGCCCTCCTCCCATCGAGCGCATGTGTTTATGTTTGTTGTATGCGTATATGTTGTTTTATTACGTGCGTCGTAGTTGCAGCCTGGAAGAAAAGCTCTAATATTGCTTTTGGTAGACTCCGCCATCTCAAAAACTACCTGCTCTGTACGTAGTCGACAGTGTTGTGAAGAATGTAGGGACACCCTACACCCTCTTCCTGGGCCGGAATCTTTACCAGACTTTTATGAATGCATACACCTTGGTCGACCAGCAGACGCGGAGGAAGTTGGACGAGATGCTCAAGACATGGAAGGAGCCCGTTCCTGGTTCTTTAGACCCTCGACCTGTGTTTCCGGTTGATATAACTCGGGGCATTGAGAACGCGCTGATAAAGGCCAGAACTGCTGCACTTCAACAGCAACAACGGAATCAACCACAGGATGTACTGGCCCGGGCCCGGAATTCTGCAACACCGCCATCTTGGACACATACTCCTACGCCTCCACTGAGATATCCATCAGCAGGGTCCCAAGCAGGTCATGGTGTGAATGGACATCCGCAAGGACAGGGATCAGAGGTGAGTTTCAATCATATGTATAGATCGGGGTATCTCTAACCCGTTGATAGTCACATACTTCTCAACAGGGTCAAAATGTGGACCTTGCGGCATTGCATCGCGATATAGAGAATCTAATCGGCAGTGCGCGGGCAGAATTCGCTGCTAGCCCCTTTGATGTATCCATCCAACAGCGTCTGAAAGCCTTACTAGACCTTCAGGCAATTCTGCAACGCCAACAACTTCTTCCGGACCAACTCAAACTTGTCAGAGACCAAGTCTCGGCTCTAGCCCCTACGGTAAAACCCGCACCAGCTCAGCAATTCCCTCATTCAAATGCATCTATCCCGAATTTATCGACTGCACCGCCTCAGCCAATCCCACAAGCTACACCACAGCCCAATCTGGCTGCCTTACTAAACCCAAACACGCTCGCTAGTTTGATTCAAGCAACAGCGAACCGCCAGCAATCGACTCCCCAACCAGCCGTTGGCGGTATTGTTCCCCAGGTTCAACCATCCAGTACTCCCCAACCTGCAGCAGCCCCAATAGCGGAGAACCCTATCATTGCATCACTCAGAGCACGGGGACTTCTTCCTCCTGTGGCTGGTACAGGAACTCCTCCAACGGGCACACCTTTTAATCTCCCTCTGCTTGTTTCTGGACAGACGGGATATACTCCCCCGGCGTCGGTTTCTACACCGCAGAATACGACGGACATTACAATCAATGTTCATTTGAGTACAGCTTCTATCAAGATGTAAGTGACAAGGAAGTTTCGGGATGATACATGTCTCTAACAATACATAGTCCTCGTCCAGTGTTGATAAATAGTCTTTATGATGTAAAGAGCAATCGCTGCGGTACCTGTGGACGGCGGTTCTCCACTACAGAAGAAGGCACACAGAAAAAGGCTCGACATTTAGATTGGCATTTTAGAACGAACCAACGTATGACGGACTCTCTCAAACGAGGACAAAATCGGAGTTGGTATGTCGACGAAAGGGTATGTGCATTCACTCCGATTTCTCTGAGAATTTCTGTTAACATCGTATTGCAGGACTGGATTAAATCACGAGAATTCGACGATGACAGCGGCCTAGCAGGCACGGGACCCGGTGGTAATGGCACCAGCGCAGCTGAGGAAGACGCTGCAAAGAAGCAACCACAAAAGCAATGGATCCGCGCACCGAATGATGTGACGCTACGGAATGCGCCCTGTCCGATCTGTCAGGAAAAGTTTGAGTCGACATGGTCAGAAGATGTGCAGGACTGGATTTGGCAGGATGCACTCAAAGTGGGCAATCGTGTCTATCATGCTAGTTGTTATGCGGAAGTTACCAAGGATGGTTCTGTTGCTGCTGCTGCTCGAGCAGGGACTCCTTCAGGACGTACAGGTACACCGGACTCGGTGCTGGGGAAGCGAAAGGCTGAGGTGAGTACAGTTTCGGCGATCCATGGATGGTTAAAGACAGTGCTAATCGTATATAGGATACTGAATCGCTTGGTTCGAAGGTGCGGATCAAAACAGAGCCGGTATGATCTATTGCATAGCTTATTCTGGACAATGTAATATATCACGTTAGACAATGGATGTTCAGAATGTTTATCTTGGTCTTTTGCTGTATTGATATTCATACAACATAATGTAGTTGTAGTACCCCTCATCCCGCACTGACATCACTGGAAGTTTACGAGAAAGTGGGCAGCTTAACCCGCTCGGTGAACTCTACCACGTTACATATATCCATTGACCTCTTGACAAGCTCTGGGTATATATTCGGAGCTGTGCCTGTACATCCTCGATCTTGAACAACAATCTGGAAAGATCGTATACGTAGCTCGCAGACAAGATGGTTTACAACACACGCTGGGGTATTCTGGGTATGTATATCAATTGAGTTCCCAGTCTTGATGCGATTCTTTACTGACTTGTGAAAAGCTACTGGCTGGATCGCCGAAAGTGAGTCTATCTATCTCATCAAACATCCTTGAGAAGAAGAAGAAGAAGAAGAAGAAGAAGGCGAACATGCTAAAATGGTATTATATATACAGCCTTCGTTAAGGACCTCCTCAAAGACCCCAAAACCCGCGACGGCGCCTCCGATCTCACCCACACAGTCACGGCAGTCGCCAGCTCCTCCTCCTCCAGTCGCGCAGAACAATTTATCACCAAGCTCTCCATCCCAGGCAACCCAAAGGCCTACGGATCCTACGATGAGCTCGTGCATGATCCCAACGTAGACGTCATCTACATCGCCACACCGCACTCGCACCACTACCAAAACGCGCGCTTGGCGCTCGAAGCCGGGAAACATGTTCTGTGCGAAAAGGCGTTTACCGTCAATGCCGCCCAGACAAAGATCCTGGTTGATCTCGCCAGACGGAAAAACCTGTTTTTGATGGAGGCTGTATGGACGAGATTCTTTCCCTTGAGCGTGCAAGTGCGCGATATCATCAAGAAGGGGGAGGAGATTGGGGAGGTGGTTCGAGTAGTTGCGGATTTGAGTGTTGGGAATCCCGATGGGTTCGAAATTAGTAGTCGAATGGTGAATTTGGATCTTGCGGGTGGTGCTTTACTTGATTGTTTGTTTTTTCTCTCTCTTCTGCCAGGCTATGTATATCGATTTCTGACGATGGTACATAACAGTGGGCATCTATTCCCTAACATGGGTCTTCCAAACCCTCTACCACACTCTACCTCAATCACAACGCAAAGCCCCCTCCGCCATTCAATCATCCATGACCAAATATCCAGCTACAGGCGCAGATGAGGATACCACCATTCTCCTAACATTCCCTACAACGACGCCCGCAAATGATCGGCGCGTATCGCATGGCATTGCCACGACTGCGTTTGCAGTCGATTCCCATCCCAAGGGGACACCTGCGATCCGTATCCAGGGCACAAAGGGTGAGATTCAGATCATTGGGCCCGCTTATCGGCCCGAGAAATATCGTGTTGTTCCACAAGACACAAAAAAAGAAATCAGAGAGGTGGAGTGTGACTTTCCGGATAAGGGCCATGGAATGTATTGGGAAGCGGATGAAGTGGCGCGTTGTCTGAGAGATGGTAAGTTAGAGAGTGAGGGTATGCCGTGGGAAGAGAGTATTGTGATTATGGAGGTTATGGATGAGGTGAGGAGGCAGAATGGGTTGGTTTACCCGGAGAAGATTGAGAGTGTTGAGTATCCTGTTGCTTTATAAGTTATAATTGACATGGGCCTAAAGAGATTTACTTGACAAAGAATCGAATTAACATATGAAATCATTGACATCCAAAACGGCAAGAAGCACTATAAATTACTATACAAACAGAAGCAAGTCAAAGCAGCTATATGCAAGCTTTCATTGCTTCGTTATCAACTGCTTTTCATATCCACTGCTTTTTGCCATATCAAACAACAGAAAGACCAATCCAGTAGAAGAACTAAAAACAGGACTTGATCTTTTGCATTATTAGACAGTCATAAGCACATTCATCACAACGTGTGATGCCATAGACAAGGCAAAAATCTATTGTCGTTCGCAACTTTTTATATGCGCTCTCTCTCCCCCATTTTCAAGCATTATGTGAGATGAATCTATTTGGACAGACCAACTTTGCTCAAAATGCTAGAGTTTGGCTGGAACACACCGAGCAGACTCTTCCAGACCTGGCCGGGTTCCTGGCTGGCATCGATACCGCGCCAGATACCGGTGTTCTTGTAGTAGTCGACAACGGGGGAGGTCTGAGCATGGTACGTGGCCAATCGCTTTTGCAGGGTCTCAGCGTTGTCGTCAGAGCGTTGAATCAAGGGCTCGCCGGTAATGTCGTCCTTCATGTCATCCTTGGGTGGGTTGAAGATTTTGTGATATGAGCGTCCGGAGGCAGGGTGAACCAATCGGCCGGTTATACGAGCAACGAGGAGAGCATCGTCGATTTGCAATTCAACTGCGTGTTGGAGCTTCTCTGTGCGTGCGGCCAACATGTCGTCTAGACGCTCGGCCTGGGCCACGGTACGGGGGAAGCCGTCCAGAATGAATCTACCTTCGTTAGCTGTCTTGTTGATCGCCCTGCATGTCACGTTCAACATACCCATTCTTGCACTCTGCGTTGGTCTCGAGCTCGTTCTTGATCATGTTGACCATGATCTCGTCACTGACCAAGCCACCTTGGTCCATGATCTTCTTCGCTTCTTTGCCCAATGGCGTCTTCTTGGCAACCTGGGATCGCAACATATCACCGGTGGCCTGAACGGGAAAAGTTGGTTAGACCCTGAATGTAGGAAGGAGCAGAAAAATCAATTGCAGACTTACCAAGTGGCACACGCAGAATTTTTCCTTCAGACGAGGAGCCTGAGTTCCCTTACCTATGCAAACACAATCGCAGGTCAATTATCAAGACTCATCGGCAACATGTCCGAATGACCTTCTTTCTCCGACTTACCAGCACCAGGAGGTCCGATCAGAATTATCCGGAATTGCTCAGCAATTGATTTCGAAGTAGAGGCCGGGCTGCCACCATGAACCAGGCGGCTCTCCAAATCGGCAACGCGTGATTCGAGCTTGTGAATGACATCCTTGAGACCGTCGACGGTCTCCTGCGTGATGGGAGCCATTGTATTGTACCGTTACCCGTAGGGGGGAAAATTCGAGAGCGCTGATCGCGAGGGAAAAGTCAGGAGAGAGAAAAGGGAATTGAGAGGGAAAAGGATGGTGGGACGGGAGAAGTTGACTTGATCAAGCTCTGATGAGAGAGAAGGAAGAAGAGAGAGAAATCCGAGAAGAAGACGGGAAGGCCGAACCTCGGGAGGATGGATCGTCTGGCGGATTAACTAACTAACTTATCTTACCACCTCAGCAACGCGAATCCAGAATGTTGTCTCCGCACGTCCGAACTGGCTCTGCATTTATGTTCAAGCATTTACGAACTTGTCGGATCAATCTAGCTTGGTACAAAGTTTGCGCAAAATTGAATACAATCGGGATTACTCGAATGTGGCTGGGTGTGGATCAATTCAACCGCAGGGTTATCGAGATACTGGGGTAGTTTCTAGGGATTGTTATATTTGACTTAGATTGATGAACAGCAGAGATCACTTCATTTATTCAATATAGTATATAGTATATACCAATAAGCATGATCATCGGAGTTGAGCAGAGAAGTGCATCGGCGCCACAGTAGATAGACGGGTGCCTGAGGCAGCAGTGCGGCTAGTCAACTCAACAGCTTACTTACTGAGGGAGCTTAGCTTCCCTGCATCATTCACCATCCATCACATTTACCACTCCGCCAGCTCACCTAAGCTATCCCAGCCTCGTATCTCTTCCTGGGCTATCGCACACTCCTCTGCTATCAATCTATCCAGCCCCCGAATAACCTCGCGCCGCTCGTCCTCCATCCCTCCCGCACATCACCATGCCGGCCACCACGGCAGAGACTCTGTCCCTCGTGACACGCACAGTCTCCGTGGCACCCCTCGTCCTTCTCTCTGCAGCAGATCACTACGGTCGAACTGCCAAAGGAACCCGAAAGCGAGTTGTCGGAGTGTTGCTTGGACAGAACGATGGCACAAACGTGAGGGTATCAAACAGTTTTGCAGGTATGATGCAACAAACAAGCTTTGCATCGGTAGATAACTCGTATCGCTAATACTTAGGTCAACACAGTCCCCTTTGAGGAAGATGAAAAGGACCCTAGCGTGTGGTTTCTGGATCACAACTTCGTCGAATCGATGAACGACATGTTCAAGAAGATCAATGCCCGGGAAAAGCTTATAGGATGGTACCACTCGGGACCCAAGCTGCGGGCGGCCGATTTGGAGATCAATGAGCTATTCAAGCGATACACACCCAACCCACTACTTGTCATTATCGATGTTCAGCCCAAGGAAGTTGGTGTGCCGACGGACGCATACTTTGCGGTGGAGGAGATCAAAGATGTACGACATTTATAATCAGCATGACGATTCGATGCTAATCTATGATCAGGACGGTACTACGACGTCGAAGACATTCGTTCATACACCATCTATAATCGAGGCTGAGGAGGCGGAAGAGATTGGAGTGGAGCATCTCCTGCGCGATGTATGTTAGGGTTATGCGGTTCGTCTGGGATATCATGCTAACTGCCCTTGATAGATCCGCGATGTCGCAGTCGGCACGCTGAGCAACAGAATAACAGGACAACTACAATCCTTACAAGGCCTTCACCTCCGTCTCCGAGATATCGGACAATACCTGCAGAAAGTTCTCGACCACGAGCTACCCATCAACCACGCCATCTTGGGCAATCTCCAAGACATCTTCAACCTCCTTCCCAACCTGTCCACACCGAAATCCGCGAACGAGGCAAACGGTACCGAATCCGATATCGAGAATAGCGAGCTTGTGCGCGCGATGAGCGTCAAGACAAACGATCAACTGATGGCAATCTACCTCAGCAGCTTGATCCGTGCCATCACGGCATTCCACGATCTGATCGAGAACAAGATCCAGAATCGCCAGCAACAGGAGGAACTTGAAGGGAAGAAAGAGGAGGAAGCAGCAGGGAAGAAGCAGGACGGTACATCTACATCTGGAGCTGCGAATGGAGACCAGCAAAAGGATGAAAAGGAGAAGAATTCGAAGAGGGGGTCATAATCTTTGTACTTGTAGTTCTACTATCAAGTAGGAAATAAATACTTAGAACATGCCGTTATATCGTATAATCATTGGAAATGCTATTATGCCGCACACCACCCAGCAACCTCGTTAATTTTACCCATATCATTGACTTCATACGTCAAACACTTTCTCCCGAACAAACCCGGACATTTGGCCACCAACACACAGGCCAGAATGTGTTTACATATGGGTATCGACTGATCATCGTACGAAGAGTCCGGAATCCGTAACGTGCCTCCAAACCACGACTCTTCTTTCGCATCCATATCATTATTTTCTTCTTGTCTTTCGGTCATCATCTCAGACTCTGCATTTGCTGTGTTGGTGGTGGAGGCGAAACAACCCAGCACAAAAGCAGGACAAGAGCAATTCCAAGTCTTGAGATGGACTTGATATGCGTTCCCTCCTCCTCCTCCTCCTCCTCCATCACTACCTTCACGTTCACGTTCACGTTCACGTTCGAGGTTGGATGGAGAAGATGTTGATTGAACGATGAATATTAATGTACCCTCTTCTTCTTCTTCTTTTTTCGTATCGCTTTTATTGTTTGCGGTTATGCTGGTGTAGGCATACCGCCTAACGAACCCTCTATCCAATATATCCAGCGCGAGTAAGAGTTCATTAGGGAAGAGGCAGTGTAGTGTCAATAGCAAGTTTTTGAGTTGTCTTGTGTCTGTGGCAGAGAGGTTGGTGAATATATTGTTGTCGTTGATGTTGTTGATGTTGTAATCTGGATTTGGTGGTGCAGGTGGTGGAGAGATTTTGGAGAGTTGGGTGAGGAGGGTTGTTATTATGGTGTTTATTGACATGGTTCTTGTATCAAGTTATAGTAGTCGTGTCATAGAAGTTTCCATAGGAGTATTTGGAAAGATTTGTGATGATGTTGTAAGTGATGTATGGTTCTTGTTGAGGTGAAGTTTGTAGGGCTGTCCGAGAGTATCCAGGGTGATTTTATCTTTACTACGACGCAACATCAAATACACCATTGAAGAATTACACGCAACATTCTTGAGATAAACATTAATCTAACAGACTGACAACGATGAATGAACAATAATCAGGTGTCCAGCACCCTCAGATAAAATTGACTGCCAAATAACATACTGCCGAAACCAAACAGCTTGAACTGCGCAAATATGAAAGAATCAAACATGGTAAGATGTAGACATGGTCAGAGCTGACATAGATCAATTTCATAGCTCGACTCACTCCTTACGCCGAGTTTTTCTTTTCTTCTCTGTACCCTCCGGTTGTGCAGACTTTTCCTTCGTTCCAGCTCTCCTTTTTGGCGGCGCTGAACTTGTCGTCGGCTCTCCTTCATTTTCATCTTGAGCCTTCTCACGGGCCCTCTTGGTAGCTGTGCTTGACTTTTCTTTACCACCGGAAGACTTAGCCCCAGTTCTGGCCTTTTTAGACGCTGGCACAGAACTTGTCGTCCGCTCAACTTCTGTTTCGGCTACGTCTAGAGCCCTCTTCTTAGCTCTGCTCCTTGTCTGTGCAGGCTTGGCTTGCTTGGTCGTTGGTGCTGAAGGTTCGGTCTGCTCATCTTCGGTCTTGTGCAAGGCCTCCTCTGCAGCCTTTGTTCGGCTTCTTGTCTGTCTAGGACCGGTTGCTTCAACTTGGGTAGTCTGTTCTGCTGGAATGGGTTGCTTCTCCGGTACTGGATGAGCTGACCCCTGAGACTGGTCCTCTTCTGCTGCAATGGGCTGCTGTCCTGTCTTCGAGTGAACTGACCCGTGAGGCTGGTTGTCAGTTTCATCAAACAGTTCCACGAGTTGATCATTCTCAACCTCTTCTGCCGGTGCTGAATCTCCCGCAGGGCTATGCCCTGTCTCCCAATCATCTGACTCTGGCTGAGCATGCTGAGTTTGTGGTTCAATTGGTGGCGGGTAAATAGACATTTCAAAGAGCTTTCGGTACATCAACATAAAAACTCGCCAATCCTCTCTCTGTAACTTTTTCACCTTCTGGTCCAATGTTTCTTTGGTCAATTTTTCAGCGGTTCCCTCACCAAGGTCGTCAAACCATAGCCACTGCCCCGATTTCCGCTGCTCAAACGCGCATGCGTAATGTCCAGCGGAAACATTTGGTCCAAAATGCATAATAACACCGTACAATTGATAGAAGGCCCAGCGGATGGTTCTGGGGTCTAAAGATGCATCCGTGTAGCTTGAGAATGCCATTATATGCTCTAGTCTTGCAACCTTCCTGTCTAGATAAGTGTAGTTATCGTCTGCGATGGCTGCTGGTATATGAATGATAAGGATGGGAGGAGTATTGAGAAGGGAATAGAGATTTCTGTGCGGCATGCTCGCGTCGCACCTTTCGCATCTGTCGTTTTCTATCGAGCTGAAGTGGAGGATTTGGCAGAGTGGCTGGTATTTGATGTTTTCGCGTGATAGTGTTCCTTTCAAAACAATATCACCATCCCATTCTTTGGTGTCAAGTGAACATCTTTGACATATTCTGACGCATAGTTTCAACGTCGAAACAAGCTGCGCCCAGTCAGGTTCCCTATGTGATTTAGCATACATGATGGCGTAGCTGACCGTAGAAGTGAAGAACTCACAGTATACGCAAGCACTCGATCAGACTCTTCATATATTCTTCAGCATCATTCTGCTGGTTCAGATCCAAAGTTGCGAAACTCCCGATATCTGTCCAAAAATTATCCACAGCTAAGTCGAATTTCTCAGCTTGTAGCCTCCTTGACCGACTCTTTGACCAGAATGTCTTCGCAAGACCACGTAGCCTACAGAGGACACATTCCTCCCGGCCGTGATTCTCAGGTCCATGGCGGTCATCGATCCAATTCAGCAGCAAGGGCGTATGGAATAACCAAGTGAATATCACATTTCGGTAACACTTGACCTGTGGCTGCCCTCCGGCAGCTTGATTTTCGAGTGGCTTTGGTCTGTCTATGATGGATTTATCAGACTCGTCTCGCCATCTAAAATCGAGTCTTGTCTGAGACTGTATCAGTTTTGCCTATGCCATTGCCTGATCGATATTCGGTAGTAGACATTCTCACCTGTTGAGCCGCCATTTATGCTAGTCTTCCAAGGTTTTCGACGGGGGACGCTTCCATCTGACTTCATTCGAACTGCGACAGTTCTGAGGAAGGGGCCCTTTGAAGACGAGAATGGATACATATGTACTTTTTCCCTCATGCTGCAGGATGTTTCGCTGCTCGTTCCTTGTCTGTCATGAAACGAGCATCACAGCGGCCGAAATAGATCAACAATGACTCTTGCCTTGTGCTTTTGAAGCGGAAGGCTTTCTTGATACATCCATCTCATTGACTCCTTTCATTCCCGCCTCCAACATCCCTCAAAAAAATCAACAACAAAGACCTTTCGTCACCTTTGCCACCTTTGTGTATCTTGAAAGCCTTTATCAAGACGCTGCACATGATCACTGGAGACATGAGTTCGGCATTATCTTGAAACTGTACAAAGGCAAAGCGATTCTCACGGACAACAACTCTTAGTCGAAATTGCCGCGCGGTTCCAGCTCGGACTATCATGTATCTGAGCATTGTTCTGGTTGAACTAGCGCTAGTATGTGTATTGACATTTGCGCTAGATCAGCCAGTTTGAAGGTGACCTGGATGAGATACGACTCGTCCCCAACTCACAACTATCCAGCATTTCACGTAATCTTATTGTATCGTATCATCGAGTGTTCACCGTAGGAATTCGAGGTCAGCTTCGAGCAAGTCTCGTTTCGTCTACTTCGAAAGGGAGGTGCAGGCTTGGATATTTTCGCGGCCATTGTCAAGCTGTTACTTGTATGACGATGTATTGACTAGATGATAAGAATAACTGGCTGCTTCAGAATAACGTATGTCTGCTCTGCAGTGCGGCAAAGAGCTGTATATTGTTAAAATTCTTAAAAACATGCAGTAGAGAACTCAACGAGGCTTTGCGTTTCTAGTCCCGTGACGCCGTATGCAGTTGACTAGTCAGTCTGATATTCAATGTTGACCCCTCTTCAATATTGACACTAGAGCAAGGCTGGGAACAACGCAATTGACAAAAGTAAGCAACATGGCAGAAGACAACATACAAGAAGAGACACAGGGCGACATGGAAGAGAGCCATAGCGATTGCATAATCGTCTTCACCAAACACCACCGTGTAGGAGTCCCCCAACCACCATCGTACCCAACAACAGAAGAGAAAACAGCTATACGGCAACAAGTCAAATCCCGCATCAAGGCCATGCTCGACCAAGACATGCCATTATTTACAATGGACGCAATTCGGGATATCCATCGACAAATACAGAAATGCATGACACAAGGCGGCGGCAAAGGAGAGGTATTTGTAAAGGGTTTGGATGGCGTTATGGTTCGATTTCAGGTGGAGATGGGAATGACTTATGAATTTCTGCCGGGATATATCAGGTATTTCCAATTTACTTTCAATTGGGTTATTTGTCATTTGTTGACGGATTGTACAGCGTGTATCCGGTCATTGAATATGTCTCCATGCAACGTCTTCAGTCAGACAGATGGGTTGAGTATCTCGACCCGGAAACAGCATTCTGCAATCTCATCATATGTCAAAGAGTGAAACGCATCAAGCAAGAAACATGTGAAGATAGACATGCTGGTCAATCCAAAGAACAGGTTGAGCAGATCTTCCGCAAACACCTACATGGGTGGATGTCGAGCGAGCAATGCAGAAAGCTGCAGAGTCTGGATGTCCTACAAAAGGATGCAAGCAAGATCAAGAAGATTGTTGCCTTTGCATGTGGATCAATTACGCGTGATGATGAGCCGTCAGAGGGAAGATCATCGTATCAACACGGCCTCATCAAAACAGTCCACGACATGCTCGTTCAGGCTCGACACGACAACAAAAAAAACGAGCAGATCCAGTGCTTCATCCAAGACCCCAGGTATACAGAGATAGATCGGGAAATTCTGCAGGATGACTACGGCATTGCGACCATACTAGAAGACCCAGAGGGGTTTCTACAAGTCGATGATTCGACGCTTGTCATGTCGTTCTCACCGAATGTGCCGGTGAAACAGGTTGTGGTCGATATCGCGAAACCGGTTGTAATGATTTGGAATACAGTTCTGGACGAGGATCCAAATTTGGATGTGTGAGTTATATTCTGCATGGCTTTGCTGTTCATCGCTCTGACAAGCTCCTCGTTTTTCAGTACGGATCCGGATTCATGTCGTGTGCGAAGTCTGATTGACGGGTTCTATGACCAGGCCGAGTTTCCGGAGGACACGGCTCATTTCAGTGATATTGCTATCTATAGACGCCGAGCATGCTGATTGTCACCTCGATGGTCTGTTCTGCAAATGTCACAGTATGAGAGACGTTATAGGAACAAGGGACGGACACCGGACAAAACAGGAAGAAAAGAAAGAACTCAAACGTCGGGTGAAACTTTCCATTAATGCTTTAAACCTTTGAACCGTTACATCCTTGACTAGGTAGGAGGTACGTTATACTGAGGATACTATTACTATAGTTAGCCCTAAGGCGCTACTTCGCACAAGAGTTCCCAAGATAGATAGAGGACCGATTCGAGTGTGACGATCACATGTCCTTTGCCTTTGTATCTGTGATACAAGGTACATACAGCATAATTGTACAGATAGGAGTTACACGTGCTCTTCAGTTCGTGTCTTTCGTGTAATGGCCGGCTACGAGGCTTCACAGAGGGATGATGATGAGACAGGCAGCCGATCTGGTACGAGGATGATGGATCAGAAATGAATACACAAAACAGCAATGACGATCTTCATAAGACAGTCTCGTCAATCAGCCAGAATAATCATTAGAAATTGAGAACAAACAGTATCCTATAGCTGAATGAGTACGTACAAAGTTTTTGATCACTACGTATTATGTAGGACAAATCAAATACCTTGCTTCGTCGTACAGAAAAAGAAACGAGAAAAATCTCCGATAGGGTCGTTTATATTTAGCTTAACGCCATACAGTCACAGAAACTGGTCTGTACATCATGTATGCATTAACTATCAGCTGGGCATTTAGATGAGATACAGTAACTAGTTAATACGAGGTGATGGAAGAGAGTCTTTCACCGCCAGATAGAAAACAGCAGTTGATTGCCCTTTTGAAACGAGACATGACGCAAACAATCGAGAACTGGAGGAGACCGGTTCTTTTAGGCTCGACAAAGATCGTCCGTCTTGTCTCAGCAGGAGAGACAAAAAGAGGGAGATTATGAAGTGGACCATTGAAAAATGAGGCTGTGGGCCGAAGCGGGATCTGAACGTTGCCTGCCCCTCTTCCATTCCAACTTCTTTCGACTTTCAAGAATGTCAGTTTGGTTCTGAGGGTCTAGAGTGGTCTGGTTTCACTACCGAGGGTTAGGGTAGGGCATGAATCCCTTTGCCCGTAACTATGAAACATCGTAATATTAGGCTATTGACATGTGCAAAGTCAACTCTCCTTGACGTTTCAGTTCAGCACTCAGTTCTTTCACCTCAACATGAAGATCGTGCGTGCACTCTTTTACCGCCACATGTTCTTTCTTTTTTGGGTCAAGAAAAGTCAAGATCCAAACCTCCTTGCATCTGGTCAGGCGGTGACACACCGCCTGATTGTACGTAGTCAGTGTTGTCTTTGGTTTGTATAACTCATGCATACATATCAGGCTGAGTTAGTTGATGTTTCCAGTCTATGTCTAAGATAGGGCATCCCAGTCTAGTCACATAGAACTTAACTTGTGGTTAGGTACTAACTTGGATAGCTACATTTGCAACTATCTCATCACTGAGACTTAGTCTTAATAAAGAAGGAGGACGAGAACCCTTCCGAAACTGGACGGACTAGGGTACGCCCCGTCGCAGCCCTAACTACGGGGTATCTTATTTCTCTCTAACCTCGTATTTGCTGCCTTGACTCTCTCTACACGCCACTCACTCGCCACATTGAACAGCCTCTTGGGCTCATCTGACTGGACTTCTATGCAGCTGCCTGCTTCGATCGGCTGTGCGATGAGGCAATGAGTCTATACTACGTAATTCCAAACAAATCGTGAACACGTCAGGTCGTCATCCTGCACTGGGGTAGAGTGGCTATAATGGATCTCTCTTATACCTCGTCTAGTAAGGATTCAGGATTAAGATTGAAGACACGGGGAAATGCGACCCAGGCTGTTTGGCCGAGTTTCCTCCGATGACTGTACTAACTACGTAGTTAGTTAGTAGTTACTGTAGTGAATTAGTTAACAAAATTACCACGAACTCTTGCAAGTTCAAGGTTGCAGGCAAAGCTTCATCCCGGCCCATTTTATTGACGCTGAAACATCCGAGTCGCACCAAACAAATAACTGAACTAGGATGGATGATCTCGGGTATTTTCTGTCCAACGACGGCTTAGTAGAATGCCAATCCAGCCAACCAGGCCTGCTGCCAGCCGAGACCTTGCCCTGTGGATATGTTAATAATGAAAAAGAATTCCCATGATTTGATCTTAGTGACAAGGGTCCAGCCGCTACTGACCGTTGAACGGTTGAAGTGAACTTTGTCAACGGCTCCGGTTCGTTCGTTTATTTCAGCGATCTGGTTCT
Source organism: Talaromyces sp. PYS2103 (assembly GCA_023625975.1). Classification (NCBI taxonomy): domain Eukaryota; kingdom Fungi; phylum Ascomycota; class Eurotiomycetes; order Eurotiales; family Trichocomaceae; genus Talaromyces; species Talaromyces sp. PYS2103. Next base: position 55,296 of record JAMAGB010000011.1, on the reverse strand, counting down.
TCTCTTAGAAAGAGAAGTAACCCTGTCATTTAATTTCCTCATTTCGTTCTCAAACCATGGATTCGGTCCTTTAATTTTGCTCTCCATGTGATCGGTGTCCGGTATACTGGGACCTGTCAGATCTTGCTGATGAATGAACATATCGGAGTACTCCGCTGCATACATATACCAGATACCTAGGTTAGGTAGTCTCACTTGAGTAAGAACGCCGTTTGGCCGATAACTTAGGAGATAGATTTATCTGAAGAAGCAAAGTTCGACTAGCGTCAACCTCAAACGTGGCGTAGAACTAGGGCGCTGAACGATGGAGTACATACTAAATCGTATCGACAATGTGATCCACATGCTATGCGTCCTCACACTCTGAGTCTGGCGGGGTTCAGAATCTGCCCGGTTGACTCTTGGGCTTCAAGGTCGCCAGCATGAACTGATGTAGACGTGACCCTCCAACTAGTACCTATACAGGCCAACGGAATCAATGCAACCTGGAACACTCGTCTCAGATTGAACTGTCGGAGCACAGCAGCATGAAATTGCCAGTAGCCTCACGTTTCCGTATGGAGCAGTTACACTTGACAGTCCATGGCTATACAAGTACTAGAAGAATGGATCGAGCATGGATCATGGTTTATATGGATCACCAATCGAGACGGCCATCTGCCCTGCCTGCTGCTGGACTCAAGACGAGAGAGGGGAAGTTCCACTGTGGGTATACCTACTGTAGGTACATGAGCAGTTAGCGAGCAATGCAGCTCATCTTAAGCATATCCATCAAGTTACAGCTCGACCAAGACCTAACTCGTCTAGGAAGCTACAATCTAGAAGCAGAAAGATCTCATCTTTCTGTCTCGTCCTCGCCTTGTGGAGGTTGACCCTCTCATTAATCTTATGTACTACCCTGGTCGTAACCATAATTCCGGTCTAGACTTTTCTTCTCCATGCTTGATTTATTTGACCTCTGTCACTCTTGAGTCTTTTTTCCTTTTGTTCCCCCCCTCGTGCTACTGGCCTACTACCTCAGACTCAGAGCTGGCTGTTACTCAATTGATTGGGCTGCTGCATACATACAGTACCATCAGTTACCTACAGGCTACCTACCTACTACCGGCCTGGGTATAACATCGCATCTTATACATGAGGAAAAAAACCTCAAACACTGCTCAGTGCTCACCCCTGTCGACCTGCCCAAGACCTCATCCAGCTTTTGTCCCGTCTCATCGACCTGTTCGTTCATTCGCTCGATCCCACCGACAGACAAGATTTTCTAATCCCGAACCCTAAGTTCCCTTAATCTCGGGGCCTGAATTTCTCTCTGAAAGTCTGGGCCCAAAGCTTTTATTCTTCAGCATCATCAAGGTTGATAGCTCAGACAAGCAGAAACATACATCACTATATTGTTTACCCTTACCTTCCAAAGTCAATACTTGAAGTCTACCCAATCGACCTGACCCGTTACGTTCTACATCTTATTCTCATCCGATTGGTGCTGCATTTGGTGATACACCAGGTACATGTAGGTACAGATTCATTTCCTTTTCTATTCTGCTACCCTTTTTCCCTAGTCTTAATGCTCGTTTTACTTGCTTTTGTGTCTTTCCCATCTCCTAACTGGCTCAATTAGATACAACTTGTTTGAACAACATTGACAACAACAACAACAACAACATCATCATCATCATCATCATCGTCATCATCACAGCCACGCCCTGTTCAACCAGCCAGTCCTATTGGATTGCAAGTCGCATTGCCACAACAAAGCTTACTTATTATAACTCCCTCACACCAACAAGCATTATCCATGTTGACCATTGCCCATTAGCTACCTGATTGTTTGAACTAATCAGTTAAGGCAACGATCCTGTCTATGATTTGATAGGGTACATACATCGCCTCAAGAAAACCGTGGTATTTCTACCTACCTACCTTTTATCATTTCATGTTTCCGATATACTGCTCAACAACATCAACAACATCAACAACATCAACAACATCAACAAAAAAGGATTACACTTATGCTCCTCATACATCCTCAAACGGTTCTTCCCATATCCTCCGCCAAAGTGGATATCTCACTGTTACTCAAACCTGACGATGAAGAAGAAAACCCGCTTCTACATCAGCGACAACAACATCAACATCAACAACATCAACAACATCAACAACAACAGCAGCAGCAGCAGACGCAGCAAGTAGAGCGCCCACTATCATCGTCGTCTTCAGCTGCTTCGTCCAGGAGAACTTCCATGTTAGCTTCAGGGCCACCGACAATGACACCAACGGCTACAAAATCATCGGGGATATTGGGCTCAACAACAACAACAACAACAACAACAGGCACAAAACGGCATTCGTCATCTTCACTGGGGAATGAGCCGCCCGCCAAAAAACAGTCAAAATGGTCGTCGGATGAGGATGCGCTGATTATTGAGTTGCGTGGTAGAGGGATGAAGTGGGAGGATATCAGTAAGAAATTACCCGGTCGAAGCGCCATTAGTTGTCGGTTGCATTATCAGAACTATCTCGAAAGGAGGAGTGAGTGGGATGAGGATCGCAAGAATAAGTTGGCTAGATTATATGAGAGGTATGTATATTTATACTGATAGGTAATCGTGCTTTATGTTCTGCACTAACGACGAGTCCAGATTCAAAGCCGAAATGTGGGCAAAAGTGGCTGAGGAAATGGCTATCCCATGGCGAGCAGCCGAAGCAATGCATTGGCAACTGGGTGAACAGGAAATGGCCCGTCGCGCCGGTGTTGTCCCCTTTTCTCTATCCAGCGGTTCCTCCGTGGAGCCAACCCCGAAGTTTCGTCGAAGCACCACCGTCATGCCTCGACTTCGGAGACAATCAATGTCTGTGGCCGGTGTCTCGCAGCGTTCTGTTGTGCCCCCGCCGCCTCCTCATCCGTTATCGATACCTCAAGGAATGCCGCTTCAGGGACTACCGCCTCAGTTACTTCCACCAGCGCACCACGCTCCTCCACCTCCACCTCCAGCACATCATCCGCCTCCACCTCTCCCTCAACCTCTTCCCCAGGGTCAATCGCAGGGACAGCCGCAGCTTCCATCAGTCGAAGAACTAACAGCTGGCGTGCCAGCATACAGCTCTCCGCATACACAACCCATCATCAATCCTTATCATCAAGGAGCTCGGCCACCACAGCAACAGCCGCCGCTAAATCTTCCTCATCCTCAATCAGATCTTCCCGGCATGTCCCCAACGGCATTACCTCGAACGAGACCATGATTGACCCATAGATAAACCTTATACATAGCTCTGGATTTGTTTGCATAGCGTCTGATGGCAGAGGGAAAGGGAGGCAGAATGATCCGTACATTAGCGATTTATTTTTGGTTAACGGGTGGATATTTGTTTGATTTGGGTTAATGATCACGCGTTTGGAGATATGACGATTGATACCACTCTTGCGGGCGACTTGCGACTTAGAATAGATAGGGTGCAGACTGCATATTGGCGAGGAGGAAAGCGAGATTCTAGCTGCCACCAGCTTGTTGTGTTGTCAGAGGAGGAGCAGGGGCTCTTGAAGCAATCGCCCACCAGTTATCCTTTTCGTATCCAGATTCGATGACAACACCACCTGCGGCACGGATATCTGCTTCGAGCTCGTTTTCTTCATATAGATGATAAAATCGGTGGAATACTTTTTCCTGTGCCTCTTCTGGGGGCTTGTTCTGGTTTTGGTCTTGATCCCTCGATTCTTCCTGTTCATACTTTTTCTTCGTGGCAACAGCGGGCTTGTTGCGCATAACCCAAGGGACCATCACATCTTGTTGTTGGCCTTTGTCCCAGCCTCTGCGGCTAGACTTTTGCTCTAACGCCCAGACGTAAATCAATGCTTTCCCGCCGATATCTGCTTGTTCTTGATTGGTGTGATGGCTTGCTGCTGGTTTCAGTGTCTGCAGAATGGCTGATATAGCTTGTCTCCTTCGCTCCGGTGTGGAAAGGTGATGTACCACGGCAATTGATATGGCAAAGTCAAAGTAGGACTCGGGATGGGGCAGATTCAGAATGTCTGCAACAACGGCTGAATGAGGTTGGTGCTGCGTGGCGATTCGGACGAGGGCGTCGGATCTATTTGACCATGTATATATATTAGTGACGATGTAAACGATAGCTGATCATGTCGGGTATACCTGTCGGACGCAATTATGAAAACATTTTGATTGACTTTGAGATATTTCCCGTTGCCGCAACCAATGTCAAGACCGATTGAGCCTGGTCTCTGCTCGAGAAGGAACCGTTCGACAATTGGCCATGGCTGGATTGTTAGAAACAGCAGGTTAAGTAATGAGTTGAGTTAAGTAGAGGCATACCTTGTATCTCGTCTCAGAAAAGTGACTAGCAATCTGCTGATACACCTCATGCACGAACTTGGACTCGTACTCTTCGGCATCCGGTTTTATGCTGGAAGAGGGTTCTGGTATGTCCGACTCATCTCTTGCAGCCATTGTCCAGTAAGTAATTGGAGGTTGTGAAGTTGAAGAGAGAAAAATAATTGATCGGATTATTTAACGGAGGAAAGAACTACCCCACATGCTCTTTCCCTCCCCGCATCGACAAAATATTTTGGTCCAGGGGATTTTTAATCAGAGTATACACTGATCCAGATAATCCAAATCAAGCCAAAATGTCCTTTCAACCGACACCAGCCGATGCGTCCGTCATCATTTCAACAGCATCAACACAATCCACATCGAACGGACCGTCTCTAGCTACAGAACGACGCATCACGCCGTCATGGAGCATAACTCAACTCAAGGGGAAGCTCGAGACTATGACTGGTGTTCCGCCAGGCAGTCAGCGGTTGCTATTCAAGTCCCCAGGAAGACCGGATCAGTGGATTGAAGGAGAAGACAGATTGATTGGTGAGTGGGGATTGGTAAGGGGGTGTGAAATTGAGGTTTGTTGCCTTGAGCAGACACTTAACTATCACGGCCAGGAAAGGGCTAAGACATGGCAGGTCCACGATACACGCCCACCAGCAGCACGTCCCAATTTCGAGGATTTGTCATCTGTTGAGAAATACGAACTGCCAGCCGAGAAATACGAATCCTTAAGCAATTCTGTGCTTGCCTGGAAGAAGTCTCAGAAATTAGGCAGATTCGATCCCAATGCGCAATCACCGGAGCAAATCTTATATGAACAAGTAGCAAAGGATGTTGATGCAATTGAGAAGAGAAGTGTGTCTACCTTGACCTAGTTCTTTCGGACTACGTTCTAACGGCGCAGATATAAAACTTCTGTCTCGAGCCATTATCCTCCCCTCGTCACCACCTCATATCCGTCGCGGCACGATTCGATATATCGGTCCAGTCGCCGAAATTCCATTTGCTCCACTCAAGGATAAGAAAGTCTCAACTGAAGATGGTCGCCCACTTGAACCTTTATGGGTTGGCATTGAATTGGATGAGCCCACGGGTAAAAATGATGGAAGCATAGCCGGGAAGAGATACTTTGAATGCTCGGGAAATAGCAGAGGAGTATTTGTGAAGCCGGAGAAAGTGGAAGTAGGTGATTTTCCACCATTAGATCTAGATTTAGAGTTGGATGACGACATGGAGGAGATTTGAGCAAGGTATGTTCACAACTTCGAAGGGAGATGTACGATCTAATAATTCCGCAGGCCACGCGATACGTATGATAGAAGTATCTAATGACAACCGAAAATACACATTGACATACTGTTCGAATCTAATTGCTGTCGTGGGAATCAACATACTGTACAAAGCGAGGTCGTCACATCATGATCTACCGAGAAATCGCCAAGGGAAATGAGAATATGGTATCGACAAAGGAAAGCAATGCCAAACAGATGATTTCCACAATCATTCAACCCCATCCATCTGATAAACCGTCACAATAAACTTGGTCACCGTATCCTCCACCGTCGCATTAGCCAACGCCTGCACCCACCCTTCCTTATCGACCGTGTCGTATCTATGCATAACATCGACCTCCCAAAACGGGTACGTCCTGGGCACAATTTTCGCAGAGACAGAGGAATCAGCGCACGCATGCCAGTCAGATGTAAAATCGTTGCCTCCGCAGGTTGTGTTGAAGCCCGGGTTGTTGGGGCCGGCGGCTCGGGTTACGCTGAAATTGTAGACGCATGCGGCCGGGGAGCAGCCGACGCTGAAGCCGGAGACGGGCCAGCTGTCTGTTGTAGTAGTTGTTGTGTCTGTGGTTCTTTTGGTGATAGGGCTGGCTGTAGTGAGGGTGCCCAAGGCCGTGAGAAGGATGGTTGTGGTAGAGATGGATTTCATGATGATCCTTTTGCGTGAATTCGCAGGAATTGGTTGAGCTGAGTTTTTTTAATTACCGATTGATATTGAGTGAGTATTGATCCTTTGAAATTTGAATAAACAGACTGCTAAATGGATCAAAGCGAAGACCTGATGTCGGGAGGGACTGGCAAAGATCAACGTTGATATTTAAATAAAACTACATCATCTATTCCCAGTTATGATATAATTATATCAACATAAAACAAAACATAAAAATAAGTGAGTCAATTCCAGTTCGTCCAATTAGTTATGAATTCAAGTAATGATCTGTCCTACCAACTCAGACATGCTGAGACATACCTACCCGATTGCCCACATTCACTGCATATGATTTCCCTTTCCTTGAGGCTGGGAGAAAAAGAAATACGTACTGCTAACAACACGTTGATTTCTGATCCACCTATTCTCGGATCTTCTATTTACTCTGTAGGCGACTGGATATGAATCCTCGCCAATAAGAGGGGTTGATCGGCCTTTGTAGATCATCAAGAAGGCTAAGAGCATAGCCATCATTGCTGTTGATCGATCGGAGTAAAGATTGTGCATTGCATATGATATGATGTAACTATCTACCCTTCTGCTGTTCATTCAGCTGATGGGTTATGCATTACACAGAGAACGCATGGCTATCCCTGCCTTCTGGGGTTACTTGGTGGGACATATTATGTAGCTGAGAGTCAGACATCGTATTTCTGCTCCTTATAATCATTCATGTACATAGGTATAGTAAAAATAGATTTCAATAGCGAAATTGGACTTGGGCTACATCTAACATGTGTATACAGTATACAGGCTATGCTCGAAGACTGGAAAGTGAAGCGATACCCAAGACTGTCTTGATGAAATTAGGGCTAGTGTTGTTCACTTTCCCAAGTTGGCAATTTATCCTAACTGCCAAGTTCCGATATATCTAGTCTATAAAATGATGCTGTAACTAGTGGCCTTTATGTTTCTGAATTCCTCGATAAGAAAAAGGAATATTCCAATAGTCGCCACATACCCAATACTGGCTAGGCAAAATCAAAAACTTCATACACAGGGGTAGTCATCAAAACCAAAGTCACCATACTCCATAGATAGGTAAAGTGAACAAAATGTAAAACGCCGTAATAAAAGACTTCGCATTAAGTACTATAATTCGCCCTGCTCATTTGGCAGCAGCTTTCCCACGCCCACGACCTCGACCTTTACCTTTTGCTGCTGGAACAGCGGCGGTTGATTCAGCTTCGACTTCAGGTTCGGGTTCTGCCACGACAGACGCCGCTTTCGATGGTTGTGTATTTTCAATATCATGGTCATTGTCATTTCCGTGTGGCATGAATGCTTGTGTGAAGAATAAGCGGGCTTCCTTGGGTGTCGTATTTGCGAAGCTGTAGTGGTTGCCTATAGAACTCAATCAGCATCGTCATTAATTCAAGATTTTAAAGGGTATTACCTCGAGGAACTTGGAATATACACCCCTTGCCCGCCGTGAATTGGACTCCGTTAATATCAACTTGCACCCTTCCATAACACACGTAGAAGACCATGTGCATCCTCTTCGAATTCTTGGGTTTCTTGACACCCTTTGCTGGAAGTTCCACAATTCCACTGCCGAAGAACGGTTGACTGAGTAGTTTGGCGACACGGAATGTAGAATCTTTCACATCTCGTGTTTCAATGCCAGAGGGCGCAAATGCGATTTCTATACATCTTTCGTCAGTATATTCATCTCCCGTTTGGGACGGCAAAAGCGTACCTGTTATTTCTTCTTCGTTCGAAGCAGCTTGTTTATCTGAATCCCATTTTTTAATATATCCATGTAAAACTCCCTCGTCGGCTTCCCACTTGTCCCTCTCATCCTCATCATCGTCTGAATCGTCATCCTGCTTCTTAGACTTTGATTTCTTAGATGTCTTGCGCTTCTTGCCTCCTTTTTTCTCCGGCTCAGGCTCCTCCGTGCGGATGATCTCCTTGATTGTGGATAATGGGTATCGTTGCCCAAGATCTGCTTCTCCGTCACCATAGACGCATCGCTCATTGCGCCAATACGCCAATGGTCGCACTGATACTCTGCCTGAGCGAGTATGCGCTGCTTGCTGGCTGGCCGGTACCTCTCGTTTCAATATATACAGACTGCGACCCTTCAAAGGTCCCGTGCGATTGACATGGTTCTCCACGACCTTCTCCAACTCTGGATCCAGAGGTTCCCTTGACTTTGCTGTCTCTGGTTTCGATGGCTTGGCCTTTTTAGCTGGTCGTTGGTCGCTTGCTTTTTCTTGCGTAGTTTTCTCAGATTGCGCCTTTTGAGGTCTTCCGCGTCTCTTTTTGGGCATATTTGGCGATATATCCTCAGCTGGCGTGTCTACGTCGTCACTTGTCGTAGCTGGTGCCTTTCTCTTTTTGGTGCGAGAACTGGCTGCTTGAACGGGGGATGGTTCCTCTTCCGAGCGGTCGTCATTCTGGACATTGACGGTATCATCAAACGTCGCTTCACCAGCATCGTCTCCATCGCCATCGTCGCCAATATCGTGTACGCCAAAATCATCCTCCACAGATTCATTCTGGTACGCGCTCACGTCATTAACTTCTTCGTCTTCCTCCTCGTCATCATCCTCATGAACAGGCAAGTTTTCATCATTCGCGTATCCAGTCAAAGTACCTTTTTGTCGTGATCCGTTTGTAATAGGCGCCGTATTTGGTCGACGATCATTCAGAGGTTGACGCGCAGAAGTTGTTTCGGCCGTATCTTCCCCTATCTTACCCCTCCGCTGGCGGGCAGATGTCGGACTAGAAGGAACGAAATCATTTTGCGCAATAGGTGATGATCGCAACCCTGGAGTTCGTCGCGGAGATCCGCTCAATCCGCTCTTCCTTGGGGATCTGGCCATAGGCGGTGGAAAAAATGGGGAGCGACGAGTAGCTGAACGAGAGAGAAAATCCGTCGGACCGGGGCCGTCTTCTATATATCATGAGCTAGCTGCCCATCACCGCCGTTGCAAAATATGCGCGAGCCCTACCTTCATCTATAGACATTCCTTCAGATCCCATCATTGTATCGTTCCCCGTATTTAGTCCGTTGGGCCGTACGGGCGACTTCTCTGGTGACGAGAAAACACCATCTAATTCTTCCATTCCATGCTCGTCTCGTCGGCCTTCTTTGAGTGTAATACCCGTCCGCCTGGGAGTAGTTAGTTTGTCGCACTCGTCAGATTAATGCATGTATACTGTTGTTTACCTTCCCTGTTTGCCGACATTAGAATAGTCATAGTCGCGAGCTTTTGCGACTCCTCGGGGAGCCATAATGGCTGGATTCGAGAAATTCTTCAGAGACAACGAAGTGTTGAGTCAGATGTGGCCGAATAATCGTATTTAAAAAATACAGGACAGATATTCTTCATTGAGTATGGACGTCTTGTTGCAACTTGAACCGAGTGCGCCAGAGCTCAGTATATCACCTGGCTGTCCATCTTAAAGTCGTTCGATGCGGAACGCGCCAACAGGCATGCGCTAAACCCGATTCGTCTCGACGCGTTCACGTCGTCGCCGTTGACCAATTAAGTCATATGGATCTTTTCTCTCTATTTACAACTCCATGAGGTGGAACATACACAGGTTCGCAGCTTCAAATTCATATAACGACGCAATGGCACGAACAAGCAATAAAAACAAAACGAACAGCAGTAATAATGCAGCCGAAGATACGACCGGAGCTCTCTCCTTCATCCCACCAACCATCAACCCTACTCCCCTCCTACAAGGACAATCATACACAGTCTACTCGCCATGTCCCCAAGCAATACGGCCAATAGACCCAGCAGCTATAACAACCGACGACACAAACAAACCTACAGAATGCGTCCTAGGCGTCGACGAAGCCGGCCGCGGCCCCGTCCTCGGCCCCATGGTCTATAGCGCGTTCTATCTGCCCAAGGACATCGAACAATCACTCCTTACGCAGGAACACAGTTTCGACGATAGTAAAGTGCTTACACCCATTGTGCGCGCGCGATTGATGCAGTCGATATGTACGCCCGGCCAGTCTCTACATGATTCGTGCGGATGGGCGGTGAAAGTGCTTTCTGCACGAGACATATCAGCGGGTATGATGCGGCCCGGTATGGGGATGTACAATCTAAATGCGCAAGCAATGGATGCTACAATTGAGATAATACGAGGGGTGTTGAATGATAAGCACATGAATGTAACCGACGTGTATATCGACACGATAGGAAACCCGGCAACGTATCAGGCGAAATTGCAGCGATTGTTTCCAACATTGAGTATAACGGTTGCTAAGAAGGCGGATTCGTTGTATCCGTGTGTTAGCGCGGCCAGTGTTGTTGCGAAGGTGACGAGGGATGTTGCGTTGGAGACTTGTTATGAGGCTTTCCATCAGCAGCAAGAACGAAGACCGAATGCTGATGGGGACACGGATATGAAGGAATCTTCAGAGACAACACCACCTTCTGCAGAGAAGGTAGAAGAACCAGGATGGGGAAGCGGCTACCCCGCCGACTCAAAATGCGCCAATTGGCTACGACAAAATATGGACTCTGTATTCGGCTGGGGAAATGAATGCAGATTCAGCTGGGGCACTGCAAAAGACATGCTCGATGGCAAGGATGCTATCAGAGTAGATTGGCCCGCTGATGAAGATGAGGGAGCTGGACTCGCTGATTTTTTATTGGGGCACCAGGGATCTGGAACGATGTCAGGGAAGTCTGATGATGTTGGGAATTGGTATGGGACGCGAGTTACTGCATTTTGAAGTAATAGACCGCATAACAGCTTGATAATATGATTATGTATAATAGAACTAGTCTTATCTGAATGAACGCCTGACGAATATTAAATCAAACTTCATGAAAGAGTACAAAAATACAGGTATAGTAGTGAAATGAAAACAACGAAAGGAAGAGCGAGATCTACAGACTCGCCGTCGAAAAATAGTAGTTATCCCACAGATATTCGTAATCATCCAATAATCCACCGACAATATCCAGAAGAGGCTTGCCCTTGAGTTTGTCGGCGAAACCACCAATCCATGATCTGAAAGCTGTTAGTACTGATCAATAGAGGAGAAGTAATGGGTAACGTACCTGGTGAAATTCTCATAGAATGCGCCGCGCATCAACCACCAACCCATCGCCCATCCTCGCTTCTTCAACTCATCTCTCTCCAATCCCGTCAATCCGCGCAAACCGCCTGCAGCACGCTCGGCCAAGTCCCTCTTTGCAAGCTGCCGACTTCCATATTCTAGCCCAAAACCAATCAACCACGGACTCCAGCTGCGCTTATTCTTTGACCATCTCTGCATTGCCAACGCATATATGACCGGCCTCAAAATATAGAGAGTTTCCGCGAACTGACCCTGTCCCGAGACGCGATGGAGCAGAGACGCAGGCGCCTTGACGTCATCTGCTGTGAGTACTTTGGAGATGAGGTAGCTCGATATATCGCTTGCATCTGGCAGACTGGGTAATGTAAGACCTGTCCGGGGCATAGTCCAGCTGATATCAGACGATGACGGCGACACCTCTTCGGGCACCGTATCCATTCCATTCCAATCCCCCGCAGACGCATCCTTCTCTGCCTCCGCTTCACGAGGATCCGTCTCCCTCTCCGGCAGAGGTGGACTAACCAGCGGCCTCGAATTGGTCAGCCGCAATAGTAACAACCGACAAACAGCCTTTGCGAACTCGATAATCACAATAACGCGCCATCGAACCCTTTCGCCGCGACGGCGCGCGGTCATTTCCCACAGTAGCTCGGTATATTGAATGATCTGTAGGGTAAGGGCTAGTTTGCGATAAATGGGGGACTTGCTCGTCCAGTATTTTGTGTATCGCGCGTGCGGGGAGGGGATGGGACGAGGGATGGTGGAGGGGAGTTGAGAGATGACGCGCGAAACAAGGGAATCATGGTATAGCGATACGAGTTGTACGCCGGAGTGAACTATAGAAAGTAAACATCAGTTTATATCCAGATAATCCTCTATTTGACGATTGATCCATACCGCATTCCGAGGGTAACTCTGATTCACGAAATCGGCCTGTTATCAATTGTTAGCCTTGAACCATGCGCGAACTTGTCGGGGGTAATCCTACCGGGAATGATATATGTAAGAGACCTCAACGCTGATTCAACCTGGTTCATCGTATTGACGTTCTTCGTCACAAAGTTCTCGTAGGACGATATCCATTTGGATGGCCGGAGGACGTCTGCTTTGAGTTCACGGAGTGTTTGTCGATGAGACTCCATTTCTACCTGGATAGAGTCATCAAATCAATGTCAGTTAGTTGGTAAGACAGAGGGAAATGTATTAGCACTAACATATCGTGGTGCTTGTTATTGAGATAATAGTAGCACGCGACTGCGAGTTGCGCACTGCTGGAGCGGCTGGTATGGACGGATCGGGCACATGTAGGAGTTGCTTCCGAGATAACGGGCCGAGGTATTTCTCTTAGTATTGGTATGCCATGCTAACAAAGCACTTAATTTATGTAACTAAATAATTTGTATAGGGCAATGGACATGTTTCGCCGTACATATCACGGAGTCTGCTTACAATCAATGGTATATTTACAGGAAATATGAAGTACTAATTTACAGAATCAGATCTCATCCGCAAATTTCCAAAGCCCATTTGGTCGCATGGCCTCTCTGACCCTCTCCAGCACCTTCTCACGCTCCATCCGATCCGCTTCCATGCGATCCTTGGCCTGCTCTTGCGTAGACGGCATATCCGTCCGCCAGAATCCCGGGGGAGAGCGAGCTCGTTCATAAGCATGTCTATGCTTGCCAAATTGATTGGCTAATTGCCGTGCTTTTGCTTCAACCAGCAATCCATCCAACACCTCTTGCGAGCCGCTCAACGTCTTGAGTAGATTTTTCTGCTTTCCTAGGTGGTCTTCGAGGAGAGCTTGATGTTTCTCGGCTTCATATTTGATCCCTTGTGCTCGCACCATGGCGCGAAACTTTTCTCCGCAGCAATCAGGCCGCATACATCCAGGGAGACATTTACGCTGTTCAGAACCACGGACAACTTCTTTGAAAGCGTAATCAAGACCCTGGTTTCTTGCCGGATTGGGCTTAAAGTGACTGAGGTCAAGGCAATCCACGGGTAACTCTCTAAAAGGTACGGATTTCACGATGATTTCCCAATCCGGTTCGTTAGGAGTCGCGCTTGGTTCAGGTTGAAACTTCCTTTTGACGACACGACGTCCGTCTACAGCTTTTTCATGTTCTATAACCTTCCCAGGAGATTCAGCCAGCAACGAAGCGACTGGATAGCCTGGCCTGGAAACGGGTGTCGCCGATTGTACTGGATTATGGATTCCAGGTCGATCAAGTGCGGGGCTCTGCTTCTGGGGACGAGCTGCTAGAAGATCATCAAGCCGCCGATATGCATCTGGATTCCGAACAACTCCTTTGGAAGGTGTCCCATTCTCAATGTTGGTAACCTTTCCTGTCGCGCGAATATAGTTCTGGTCCTCTCCGTCTTCAGCGACAGTTGAAATTGCGGATGCTCCGCTATCACAAGTCCTTCTCCGTTTGAACACGGACTCTTGTGGTGTCCTGAATTGATTGATCAGATTCTTGTCTTTGGGTTGAAAAGCGCGGCGCTCTCCGCTTTGAAGGGTCGGAGTAGTAACCGGTCTCTCATTCTGTAGTATAGAAACAGTGTCCTCAAATACAGCAAATCGTCGGCTCCGGGGCGTAGTCACTGCATCGCCGACCTCGTCAAGATCCTGGGATCCTGTGGGAATTATTTCCTGGGCCGGGGATGGTCCTTGTAGAGATCCAGGAGAAAGTGGTTCATTCTTGATACGGATAGTGCGTTGTTGATCACTCCCGTCAATTTCAGGACGACTTCCCCCAACTTCACTGCTCGAAGAAGCAGGTGGTATTGGCGAAGAATTCGACGCTGTTAAAGCGACCGCAGAGCTGCTGGGGACTTCCTGTTCAAGATTTTGGGTGCGGGCTGGTGTCGGAGTGGAAGTCAAATGAGCGTTATCCTGCTGATGAACTCCTTGCGCGATCGTAGTATCACCAGTGTCTGGGTTCGTAGCTGCAGGAACCACCTTTGTTGCAGAAAGTCCGACACACCAGCGTTGCCATTGTTCAGCTCTTCGTTTGTGGTGTTTGACCTGGGTTCGAAGAGAGCTCATGATCCTCACCAGACTCGCTGTTTCCTTGTAAAGGTCATTGTAAGACTTTTGCATATGCTGAATACTCGAGATAAATCGGGAGCTAAGACGGCCTTCGGGCCAGAACAGCCCGGTCACTTTTTCAGGATCGTACGTCTCCTTCAACTTCTGCAGCTTCGCCTCTATCATTCTATCATCCCTGCCATCATCTTTTTCCTCTTCCTCTTCCCCTTCTTCGTCCTGAGCTGCCGGGTTTGTAGCTTTCTTGTAACGTCGTAAGTCAGCAACATCAGATTGTAGCTTCTTTATCAGTCGCTCATCAACCTTCCGTTGTCCTTCCAGGACCCTGATCTTCTTTCGGAGCTTCTCGGTGTCGTCCTGATACTGTATGGCCTGCTTCGCAGCTTCATGCTTGGCGGCCTCGATTGATTTCAAAACGGAGTTCAGGTGTTCAATTACGCAACCCATTGTTCCTTCGCACCAGGAGATGGTTGGTGCAGAAGGTGATAATGATAGCACAAAATCAATCACCAATGGCTTGACATGATGGAATCTAAACGCGCGACGCGTCTCTATTAGGCAGCGTTATCTTATCGCCGTCGCCATCGCTTATCGCTTATCTTCGAGGCGGAATTCCCGTGATCAACTCGCTCGTCAATTACCCAACTTCAAGCCAACTTGAATACTGACTGATATGCTGTTGCTGGTGATTGTCTGAATATCTTTTCCATTTTGTTCCTTAAAGCAACTACATGTCTTATAGACGTTTTGTTTCTTACTTTGGAAAGTCGGAATGTCAAAGCGATGCCGGAACGATGACTCAATAACTCGCTCGTCCAAGCGTCAACGGACAATAGTCGAGGAACGAGGAGGGCAGGACTACATATCGAATCTCAGTGACGAGATATTACTTCAGATATTATCATCCTTGTCTATAGACATTCTCGTTACATGCCAAAGGTAGGCGCTTTCCTTGCATTGCATGTCTATTCGTATTGAATGTGCTGACCGCCACACGCAGAGTCTCTAAACGATTCCATGCACTCGCCGGTGATTCGGAATTGTGGAAACGACGATACTTTGCGCAATGGGTATTACCTCGAGCACGCTCTGTCCCGCATGCGAAGCATACGAAGCTTTCATCCACCAGAACAGTTTATTCACCGCGAGTATCGAAATGGCTCGGTCACAGCCACCTCGCGACAGAGGACAGTAACTCCATACATTGGAAAACGCAGTATCGGCTGCGCCACAACTGGTCTAAAGGGACATGTCGACTCGCTGAGCTGGAAGTGTCACGTCCGGCACTGCCTCAAATACTGATAAAGCTATACTCCGGTGTCGTCATCACTGCGGATAAGGAGCATGGGTTGCGAGCTTGGTCTACGAGAAGCACTAAGAAACAACTTGCAGAGCTACCGTTTCCGAAAGACGATGATACACCTACTGCTCTTTATGTGACTAAGAGCTCTTCTTCCACTGCTGCTTTATCTCTTGAGATTACTGTCGGTTTTGGTGACGGCCATTTCAGTGTCTACAGTTTAGACGTTGCACGGGGCGAATTCACGAACCGCTTTTCGCAAAAATCTACGAGCGATGCCACTATCACTGCTATAGCTTCGGCGCCTCCTTATCTACTCACAATATCGGATCATAAGATTTTCAATTTATACAAGATACCGACTCATATTACTCAACATGAAGAACCATCAGCGCTTGACCAGCTTCGTTTACTTGCTTCGTTGGAATCCAACAATACATTCGCGCCAATGTCACTTTCTCTGAGATGCTCTGCTTCCGAAGTCATAGCGTCAATAGCATACAGCTTCTTTCACATCAGTAATGGCTGGACCATTGGAATACAGGAGCTGCGATTCAACAAGGACGGAGAACATATTAATTCTCGCCTAGCTACCACGGTTGCAGTGCAACCAAAAACCGATGACAATGGTTATAATGGCTATTCAATAGACTCCAACAGAGGCGATAACGACGGCAAATCCAACATTAACAACCATGGACCTGCAAATCTTGTCTCCTCGGCTGATTCGATACAGCACAAAGAAGCCCCGACGTCTTTATCATACTCTCACCCTTTTCTGCTCACGTCTCACAGTGACAACACCTTAACGATGTATCTTGTCTTCTCGTCGGCGGACAAACTTGTTATTCGAGACAGTCGGCGTCTTTGGGGCCATACATCGTCGGTGTCAAGTGTGCAAGTAGGCGACCGGGGCAAAGCAGTATCCGTCAGTCCTCGGGGAAATGAGATTCGAATATGGGAGTTAGAGTCTGCAGTATCCTCTTCGGCCTCCTTTAGTTCCTTTTCGTCGCCTCTCAGTTCTCGCAGCCGGAGTACGAGGGGCGAGTCAAGCGTCCAGATCCACTGTGAGAAGCCATCTTCGACACCAAGTTTTTCGCTAAATACGACTTCCGGGGCCAAAGAATGGAGTCGCAATGTTTCCTATCAGAGAGATTTGGATGTCGTTTCGCCCCCTGCGAGGGAATCAGATGGATGGGTCGGATTTGATGAGGAGCAGGTTGTTGTCTTGCGTCAACGGGGGTTGAGAGCACAGTTTCTGGAATGTTATGATTTTACGTAGATGGTTTTACTTTCTTTCTTCCTCTTTTTGGTATATATACATTTTCCGGTACATACGTTTACCATAAGATCCGAAGAGTAATGTGATAAGCATAGATATTTTCATCCAAAGCTGGGACCTTGGGAGATACTTCCAGCCTCGTCAAGGACCTTGCGAGTGACACAATTCCGATCTAAAGTTGCACACACCCTAAAATGGATGTTGATATAGCCCAGGTACCTTCGGGGAATTACTTATTAATACATGCACTATCCCTGTCGGTTTCTTGGGAAGGGGGTTATCTCCCATCTTTCGTATTAATAGTCGATGTCGCACTCTCTCATCTTCTTTTCCCACTCTCCTTCGATCGGCATGCCTACTGTGCCGCAACTACTATGATACGATGCGATAGTGCACTACGCGCCGGAATCGGAGGTAAATGAGATACTCGGTTCTGGCTTCATCGCAAAAAATGCAAAACGGTAACGGCGCGCGACTGCATCGAAGACTTGGACTGCTTCGATAGCAGACGTGATGTATGGATACGATCAGGTAGCGATAATGGCAGAAGGACACCTATATTCGACACTATCTGAGCGTCGACATGCTTGCATTTCTGTCTATATACAAGAGATCATTATCGACTCATCGCGATAATCCTTTGAATCGAATAAATGACGGGGAAAAGAAGAAAACGACAATCTGAGGATGTTGATGGAGGATGATCCCCGCTTATTTGGCAGAAAAAAAAGAGTGCTGCCCTCGTTCCTTCCTCACGCCGCCCGCAGAGACTGAGAGACCGCAAAAAAAAATACAATTTTACTCCACACATACCGACGACCCTCTCTCTCTCTCTCTTTTCTCTCTTCGTTACTCAACAACCACCATTCAATCTTCAATTCTGTCTTCTATTCATTTTCTGCAACCCTGCAGTCAGTCTTCGAGATTAGGGATTATATATAATTCTTCCTAATCATTTCCAATCCTCAGGTACGAACTGAAAATCCAAGCTCTATCTGCTCTGCGCACGCCAATTGCTTCGCCATTTCACTTTCGACTCGGCTATTAGTCTTTCGCAAACACCCACAGACTTTCTGACTGCATTACTTTGCTAGATTATTCTACTTTCCCTCTCCGTTCATTACGATCAAATCACTTCAACATAATGGAGAACCAATCCGGAAGTCGTGGCTGCTTCAACTGTGAGTTTTTCGCTGTCCTTTATCTGCGTTGTCAAAGTCACCTACGCCTTGCTTGTGGTTCATGAGCTGACAATTTTTTCTTTAAACAGGCGGCGAGCCTTCTCACCAGGTAAATACGAACGAAGCCACAGGAATTAATTTGATCGGACTGACCTGAATTGCTTTACAGGCCCGTGACTGCCCCAAGAAAGGCACACCTACTTGGTGAGTTTAAAGTTGGGTAGCACTGCTCTATTTATCACATTGCTGACCTGTTTCGCATAGCTACAACTGCGGTGGTACGTTACAAAGCGCATCCCAGTCACTACTCACTACCGAGCCCTAGAACCACAAATTTAACAAGTTCCTCATCTATCAGGTCAAGGACACGTCAGCCGTGAATGCACTCAAGCCCCCAAGGAGAAATCCTGCTACCGCTGCGGTCAAACTGGCCACATCTCCCGCGATTGCCAACAGTCAGCCCCCGCCGGCAACACCGGTGGTAACTACCGAGGTGGATTCTCTGGTGGCTCTGGCGGTCAGGAATGCTACAAGTGCGGTCAGGTTGGACACATCGCTCGCAACTGCTCTCAGGGTGGTAGCTACGGCGGTGGCTTCGGCGGTCGTCAGCAAACCTGCTACTCCTGCGGTGGATATGGCCACATGGCTCGTGACTGCACACAGGGTCAAAAGTGCTACAACTGTATGTTTTGCTCAGAGATGGCAATGACATCAAACTAACTTTCAATAGGCGGAGAGGTCGGCCACGTCTCCCGTGACTGCACAACCGAAGGAAACGGCGAGCGAGTCTGCTACAAGTGCAAGCAACCCGGTCACGTCCAATCCGCTTGCCCCAACTAAACGACTCTATTCTTTTCTTAATTTTACTTTCTTTTGTTCTTTTTTCTTTACAAAATTTACCATATGGACCGGTCCGAACGATTTCATATCATAATGACTCCACCTAACCGATACGCATGAACGAAGTCTAGTCTCTGATTCTGATGAGCAAAATGATTTGAGGGAGGGGATGGTTGCGAAAAAGGGAGAAGAAAGTGAGAAGGAATGGAATGGAACATTAAAAAGCTTAACGGAAGGGTATTCTCAAAACAAACATGAATCATGATACCTCTTCTCTAATCTTTTCTATTGATCTGCTGTTGCTGCTGTTTATTTTAAAACCCCCAAAAATGATTCCCTTTTTGTCTCATGATAGGAGAGAAATTTCACTATGAGGAAATTGAGATGATACATACATAGTCTACATTGCACGAAATGCTGAAATCTCTAACCCTTGAGACCAAGATGTTATGCAACTATTCAAGATGAACAACTACACATCATAGCCCTCTTGAACCTGGGCACATCACCACAAAACCTCTCTTCTTCGTCTTTGTTGATACCCCAATTGTCTTCGAATGGGTTTAGAGTGTATTGCATGATGCGTCCCAGGATTTCCCGGTCGCCTTTGTGCTCGACTCGTTCGATGACTTCATCTAAGATCCAAGAGCGCGCGAGGAACTGTATCTGTCAGTTAGTATTATCGTCACATAGCTTTAAGGGAAAAAGGGAAAGTACCTTTGGATTCACAGATTTCATTATTTCTTTCCTTTCTTGATCGCTTCTTCCATCTTGTTTCCAGTCTTCATGGATTCGATCCTTCCATGATAGTAACCAAGCCGCTATGCGTTTGCAGGCGGATTCTTCTGTGTTTCCGACTCCGCCTACGCCTTCATTATGGAAGAATCGTTTGGCGATGGCTTGTCTCTGCTCATCCGTCTCTAGTTCTTCAATGCCGATGTCGGAGAGTCTTCGGAAGAAGTGGTTGAAGTCAAGTTCTAAGTGTTCCATGGTATCGAGAAGCTCTGAAAACAAAATCTCAAAATCGGAGTCCTTGTTTGTGAGAAGGCCCAATCGTCGAGACATTAATCGGACGTATTCGTTTTTAAAGACCGTTTTGTATTCTTCACCTGTGCGGTTGATAATGGTTTCTGCACGTTTGATGAGGATTTGTCCGAATTCCTCGGTCACGCCTTTGTTGATGAATTCATCATCGTCGACTCTTTCGGCCGCGCCGATCAACTCTCCAAATGCCTCGCCCAGTCGCACCAGATTCCACCATATGACCGATGGCTGGTTCTTGTATGAGTATCTCAGATAATGATCGTCGTGGTTGGGTGTGTATGAAGGATCAAAGTTGTCCATGAATGCAAACGGGCCAAAGTCTAATGATAAGCCGAATATAGAAGTGTTGTCGGTGTTAAGAACACCGTTCATGAATCCGTAAGCTTGCCAGGCAGCTACTGTTTTGGCGTTGCGTCGAACAATCTCTCGGTATAATCTGGTAAATCTGTTTTCTTCCTGGCCTTCTTTGCCCTGCAGCTCCGCGGCTGGGATACCTCGCGGCGGTTCGTCGACATTTACATCCCCGGAATTTCCATCCTCATTAGGTAAGTCGACTACCCCAGGTAGTGATTCCCAATCCGGGAAGACGTCTTCGGCGATATATGTAGCTAGTTTTCTGATCATATCTCGCTCGTTGCGAGAATGGAGAATGTCAAATGAGCCAATTCGAAGCCAGCTCTGCGCAAATCTGGCTACTATAGCGCCAGGTTCCATCCGTTCGCGCAGGACTTTGGATTTTGGTAACAATGTAAGGGATAGTGCTCTGGTGGTTGGAATACCAAGAGCATTCAGAGCTATGTAAACCAGAACTGTAAACTCTTTTTGCACTTCATATTCATGGGGGAAGAGAGCAAACCTTCGGATACCACGTATTCACGAATACTCGAACGTAAAACTGCCTTGCCGTCCGCAAAACGGGAATATGGTGTTCGTCCTGCGCCTTTCAGTTGTAGTTCATAGCGGACATTTGTGCTAGGATTCGTCAACTCGCAGAGACTGATAGCACGCTATTCCTAGCATTAGCATTCAGAGTTTCTTGACTTGTACAGTGAATAACATACGCCGTCTCCAAGTTGTCCTGCCCAGGCACCACTAGGATACAGTCAGATGAGCGTTGATATTAGCAATAGTTTAAACTGACAATTGCCATCCTTCACCATTTGTTAGTCTCGTATACCTATCGCTATATTCCAGACAGGTGAAGTACCTCCATAGCATTGCGCCCAAGGATAGACTCCTCCTTTTTCCTCGTCCCAGAGTATCTTATTCCCGGCTACCAAACTGCAAAAATCCTCCGTTTTCTCTTCTCCTGGCTGCAATCCCAGATCAGCCATGGCTCGCGGACTGACACCTAGAAGCTCCGGTTCCTCGGCAGCTTCGGGACGGACATAGGTGTACATGGCACCTTTAACGATGCGTGGACCCAATGTTTCTCGCGGAGCATCGTGGGATGCTTTGGGTGTTTCAAATGCCGGGTCTGGCTGTAGTTTGGATGTGAATGTGTTTGACTTGGGAATGGTGGCCAATGTGTTATACGCTGCGGCCGGCGTAGGAGTCAATTGTGAAACCATCTGGTGGATGCGACGGTGGGTCATTCGCAGGGAATTGAAGGGTCGTAAAGGAATGAGACGGGACATCAACTACTGATACGAGAGGAGAAAATAAACTAAGAGGTTTGATGTCTCTTTCGAAAAGTTGTATGATGTGTAGGTGAAGAGGGCAATATAAAAAAGTTGCTGAGGAAGTTACTAAGCCGGGGTAAACACACGATGACATCACATTGTCCAATCAGCTCCGTCCTCTATATTGGCTCTCATCGCGAGTTTCTTCCTCACTGCCAGACATATATCTGATTATAACCTGATCAATCAGTTACTCGTAGCTTCTGTTCGATTGTCTTCATTCAATCATCGGCAATATCTCCGGCATTGGATAGGCTTTGGGATCGGCACAAGGTCGATGAGGGAGGGGTAACGACATTTCGGGCGCGATGATGCTTCATGGCGCAATACAGACAGAGTTCTGGCCGTCCTTTTGCTGACAAGGGATACTCGCCTATTTCTACTCGATTCTAGCTTTACGTACGTATATGCATACCCACTTCGGTACTTGCTGCAAGAATCTTGATAAGCGTGGGTAGAGTAGTATGCGTTTTCGGCAGTCCATTATAAATTCATGTGGTTCCCTAGAAATGCGAGGACATTCTTTTGCAGGACCCGGAAACCCCATTATTCCTACTCTACTCAACTCCATTGCCCTCAGCAGTTGGTTTTCAGAAACTCGTTGAGCACAATGACCAGTGCAGCTAGCATACCGAATGTTCGAGTTGGCGACAACGCCTCAGTGCCAGTGGTAAGTCCGGACTCTGTCGTCAAGGTCATTTGACTTATGACAAGAATTGTTGAACTTCCTAACTTGCGATACAGCTGGCCTACGGAACCGGCACAGCATGGTACAAAGGTCCCGGCGACTCTGAAATCAACCGCGAACTCGTGGAATCCATCAAGACCGCTATCAAACTGGGCTACTATCATCTCGACGGAGCCGAAGTATACGGAACCGAACCCGAGCTTGGTGCTGCGATTAAGGAGAGCGGCGTCGCTAGAGAAAAGCTATTTGTGGTGACCAAGGTGTACCCAAATATTGCCGATATCCCTAATGCCATTGAGCAGAGTTTGAAGAAGTTACAGCTCGATTACGTGGATCTGTATGACCAGTGTCCCATCCTCTTGTGCTTGAATTGGTGCCTGACAATTCGCAGATATCTGATCCATGGTCCATTCTTTGCCAAATCCGACAAGGGGCTTCAAGACGCATGGGCAGCAATGGAGAAAGTGAAGGAGTCAGGTAAAGCGAAAGAGATTGGCGTTTCCAACTACACCAAAGCGCACCTGGAAGCCACCATCAAGACAGCGAAGGTCACCCCCGCCATTAATCAGATAGAATTTCACCCATACCTCCAGCATGGCGATCTGCTTGATTATCACAAGGACAAAGGCATTGCCACCTCTGCTTACGCACCCCTTACTCCTGTCACTCGAGCTGCAGGCGGAGCCTTGGATACGGTGCTGGCTGGGTTGGCTAAGAAGTATGCAGTTACGGCAGGAGACGTTGCGATTCGATGGGCGATTGAGCGCGGCGCCATAGCTATTACGACGAGTAGCAAGGAGTCTCGCCTCACTGAGTATCTACGGACCGTCAAGTTCAACCTCACCCCGCAGGAGGTGGAACAGATTTCGGAATTAGGTAACCAGAAACACTACAGGGGTTTCTGGAAAGACAAGTTTGCAGCAGATGACCGCACATAATCAGAACGACTTATTTGACATAAAACAACAATAATAGGTAGAAACAATGCGATTGCTTCGTTCTTCTAATCACTCTTTCGGAAGTGGTGATAACTGACTGAATGTCGCTACCGTCGGTAAGGAACTGATTCGTAATGGGCGAAAAACACCTCGATCGCTCCAGCTACGGCGCTCAAGAGTTCCATCTGGGATCATGAGTAGAGGAGGTAGACATAGATCGGTTTTCACAAGAGTAAAAAACAACTTCCTACCGCCTACAATAATCACATCCTGTGAATGAGTTTAATTGAAGAAAAGAAGAAGAAAGGAAGAAGAGCAAAATCGGCAGCGAAGAAGAAGAGTTTCGACCGCCCGGCGCCTAGTGAGCCGGAAGAACCATTCTCCGCCAAGCAGGCCAATGGCAGCGCGCTGATTTGTGACCAGCCTTGGCGCTGAGGTTCCCGGAAGGAATTCAGACCTCACCTTCCCGATGCTCACACCCTTCCACCTCGACCTTGTGTTATTCCCTGCGTCTCCTCTCCCCTCTTGACTACAGAGTCATCCCCTCTGTCTGTCCGACCCTCATCGAGTCCATACATAAGGCACAATGCGGCCGCAATTGCTCCGTGCGGCCGCGCGCTCAAGACAATTCGCCAATGCCAGATCTTGCCGGTCCTTTGCTACCACGACGCGGCGTAGTGCTGAGGTCGAATTGACTATTGGTTAGTCGGGAATACAGTTATCAATCAAGGCTATATGGCTAATCTGCATTGTTTTTAGATGGCAAGAAGGTCTCAATCGAAGGTACTGTCATCAGACTGCAACGGGTTTTCCATTACAAATGTATAACTGACATGGTTGTTTCGTATAGCTGGCTCCGCTTTGATTCAAGCTTGTGAAAAGGCCGGTGTGACTATTCCAAGGTACGATAACTTCTACAATAGCTACAATTGACTCCCCTTACTGACAATGTCGTTAGATACTGCTACCATGAGTAAGCTCGTCCGTTCAACGTCATGTGTACCCAGATACTAATGTCGGTTTAGAAAATTAATGGTTGCAGGAAACTGTGAGTAGATGCAGTACATGTCTCCAAAGGTCTCTGTGCTAACAAATAAAAGGTCGTATGTGCTTGGTAGAGGTGGAAAAGGCTCCTAAACCCGTTGCATCATGCGCTTGGCCCGTTCAGCCCGGTATGGTTGTGAAGACCAACTCCCCACTAGTACACAAGGCTCGAGAGGGTGTGATGGAATTCTTGCTTGCGAATCATCCTCTCGATTGCCCCATCTGCGACCAAGGAGGCGAGTGTGATCTTCAGGATCAGTCGATGCGTTACGGTGCCGACCGCGGTCGCTTCCACGAAACCGGCGGAAAACGTGCGGTCGAAGACAAGAACATCGGCCCTCTCATTAAGACCTCGATGAACCGATGCATCCACTGTACCCGTTGTGTTCGTTTCATGAACGATGTTGCTGGGGCTCCTGAGCTTGGTACTACCGGACGAGGAAACGATATGCAAATTGGAACATACCTGGAACAGAACATTAGCTCCGAACTTTCAGCCAACGTCATCGACTTGTGCCCCGTCGGTGCCCTTACCTCAAAGCCCTATGCCTTCCGAGCTCGTCCATGGGAATTGAAGCACACAGAGTCCATTGACGTGTTGGATGCTCTCGGCTCCAACGTTCGTGTGGATTCTCGCGGAATGGAAGTTATGCGAGTTATACCCAGACTTAACGACGACGTGAACGAAGAATGGATCAATGATAAGACTCGATTTGCCTGTGACGGATTGAAGACACAGCGATTGACCACTCCCCTTATTCGCCGTGAAGGAAAGTTCGTTCCAGCAACTTGGGAACAGGCTTTGACAGAGGTTGCTTCTGCACATGCTAGATTGAGCCCTAAAGCGAATGAGTTCAAGGCCGTGGCTGGTCACCTAGTTGAGACCGAGTCTCTTGTCGCCATGAAGGACTTGGCTAATAAGCTTGGCTCTGATAACCTCGCTTTAGATCAGCCTAACGGCAGTTCACCGATCGCTCACGGTATTGATGTCCGGTCAAACTATCTGTTCAACTCCAAGATATTTGGCGTTGAAGAGGCAGATGTAATTCTCCTTGTCGGTACAAACCCTCGCCATGAGGCCGCAGTTCTGAATGCTCGTATCAGAAAACAATGGCTGCGCTCTGACCTTGAAGTCGGTCTTGTCGGAGAGTCGTTTGACAGCACCTTTGGCTTCGAACACTTGGGAGCTGATGTCAGCAGTCTTCAGTCGGCTCTTTCTGGAGAGTTTGGCAAGAAGCTTGCTTCCGCTAAGCGCCCCATGATCATTGTTGGAAGTGCCATTGCTGAGCACCCTGACGCCAAGTCCGCGTTCGAGACGGTTGGCCAATTTGTTGAGAAGCACGCCTCAACATTCAGAACTGATGAATGGCAAGGCTACAACGTTCTTCAGAGAGCCGCATCCCGTGCGGGAGCCTACGAAGTTGGTTTCTCAGCCCCTTCACCGGAAGTCGCAAACACTACACCGAAGATGGTCTGGCTTCTTGGTGCCGATGAGATCAACGCTAGCGACATTCCCAAGGACGCCTTTGTTGTGTACCAAGGTCATCACGGAGACCGTGGCGCCCAATTGGCGAACGTTGTTCTTCCG
Source organism: Talaromyces sp. PYS2103 (assembly GCA_023625975.1). Taxonomy (NCBI): domain Eukaryota; kingdom Fungi; phylum Ascomycota; class Eurotiomycetes; order Eurotiales; family Trichocomaceae; genus Talaromyces; species Talaromyces sp. PYS2103. The sequence continues at coordinate 29,251 of JAMAGB010000011.1, read as the reverse complement.
GGTGCAGCATACACTGAGAAGTCTGGAACTTACGTTAACACTGAGGGCCGTGTTCAAGTCACACGAGCTGCTACATCTGTGCCAGGCGCTGCCCGTGATGACTGGAAGATTATTCGCGCAGTCAGCGAGTTCCTAGGCTCACCTTTGCCATATGATGATATTGAGGCTCTCCGTGACCGCATGGAGGAAATCAGCCCTGCCCTCCGCCGATATGACTTGGTCGAGTCTACTTCAGTACCGGCTCTTTCCAAGGTCCAATTAGTCGATCAAAATAAGGGCTCCAAGCCAACTGGTGCCGAGTTCAAGAAGGTTATTGAGGACTTTTACTTCACAGACTCTATCTCTCGAAGGTATGCTGCTCGTGCATTGCGAAGACTTTCAGAATGGACTATAGCTAACGCTTTTCTTCTAGCTCCCCTACCATGGCTCGTTGCTCGGCTGCCAAGGCCACTGGCAACCCTGAAACAAATTTCATGGCTGCAGGAGAAATGTCACCACAAGCCATCTATGGCAACGCAGCATAAAAGAGATTTGTTCAGCTGTATCATCGTACAATGTCGGCGTTTCATTTCCTTGTGCTGCTTGCTTGCTCCCTAGCTTGAATTGAGTGTATGTGTCAACAGTATTTTAGTCTTCCATTCTCCCATAACATGTCTTGTTTCTCTTTCTTTGTCTCTGTCCTGGATCACTCATCATTACTCCTTCTCACCACCCTCTGTTACGAGGATCTATATCTGTGTACTCGATTCTCAATTCTGCATGAAAAATAAGCAGCTAGAAGGTGTTTTTGTACATAAAGGGAACGTTCGCAAAATGCAAGTAAAAATGCAAGCTTTATAGTATATTCTTATGAGATTGATACGCTTACAAATACGTCCAATTCATGTTTTAATCATGTCGGTAGGTTAGATAAAAGACGATAGTATACATGATTACAGCTCATCATCATCCGTCTCCCCTCCTGTAGCTTCACCAATATCATCTTCCCCGTGCTGCTCAGACGCCTTCTCCGGTTCCATTTTACTGGTATCAGCACCTTTAGCTCTTCGCGCAAATGGCAAATCTCTCCTCGGAGGAGGTGGCGGATCAGCTGTTCTAGTCAAATTTGGACGTGTCGATTTCTCCTCTTTCTCCTTCTCCTCCTCATCTGCCGGAGATGCCATTCTCTCCTCTTCAGCCTCTGACTCGGTCTCTTCTTCTAATGGTTGAGGTGTTTCTGGTCGTGACTCTTCATCTTCATCCTCTTCTTCTTCGTTAACATCCTGTTCTTCTACTTGGGTTTGAGTAGTAGCGGCTCCCCTCCGAGAGGGTTTGGGTTTGTCAATGTCCATCTTTTCGAATTCGTCGTCTGTATCTGATGGTTCGTTGTCTTGTTGGCGAGCGGGAGCTTTGCGTTTGTTGCGTCGGCTTTTGGGGGCTGTTTCTTCTTGGTCGATGGTTGAGTCTAATTCACGCACTGTTTTGAGACACTTCCAGTTAACCGCATATTCTTATGGTTAAGCGACTAAAGAAGACAGACACATAACGCACCTTTATCGGAATCAACATTAGCACTTGCTAAAAGTCTCTGCTGATTCCTGATCTTGAGTTTCTTCTCATTAAGAACCTGCGCAAAACTGCCAAGTAGCATATTCTCATGCTTCTTTTTGGATTGCACCAGGTCCTCGAGGCTTGTTTGGAGGTCCTTGATTGATTTTTCCGCAGCTTGGAGCTGGGTCGTCAGGGTCGAGATTTGGTGCTCGTATACACCTGTGCGTGAGAGCATGAGGCCCATCCATTCGAACAGTTCAATGGTTTGATCGTCGTTTTGGGTGAGGGTCAGCGTTGCAACGCGTTGCTATATCTTTCTTCGGTATTATACTCTTTAATTCGGAGTGGACAGTGGACACTTACAGTAATACTATCAATCTTCTTGCGAATAGTGATCACCAACTCATTGACTTCCTCCTTGGTCTCTTGTATTGATGCTGTGGCCTCAATTTCAGACTCTTGCTTTGGTTCGTGAGATACATCCCGAACTCTCAGCACGGATTTTAGGATCTGCTCAAGCTCCTGTTCGGTGCCTTGAAAGTTCTTTGAGCGGATATCCTTAAGACGCGATTGTCGCACTGTCTCTATGTTAGCGTATTCCTCTGGAGCATACCATGCATGTTCAACTTGCATGAGTGAACGTACATGATCCTACATATGGATTCTCTCCTTCTGTCGCGATGAACTTCAGGTTCAAAGCTGCTTTGCCAGTAGGAGCTATGTATACGAGTACGAATTCATTGGCGTTATTGGACCTGGGGATGCGGATCGCCCAGTCCTTGCTTTCTGCCGGCATGCTTTCACCAGTGCAAATTTCCGGTTTCGAATGATGCGACAGCTTACTGTCCAGTGTGCTACTGGTGTATAGAATAAATTGGCGTCATGAGAGAAGCTGAGCTTCCCCAACCTTGTCTGCCTGGAGGCGCCGCCCGCCGGGGGGGACCAATGAGCGATCAGCTTCATTACATAGTCTGATGTACAATATTTGTCTCGGAGCTTCTAGAGAGGAGAGTCATTTATCGTATAGTAGGCAACCAATAATATCATATACATCCATGGCCTTCAATATTATATATGATTGTGCGTGCCATAGTTATTATATACAGATCCTGCAGCCTCATAAGGAGTTGACAATTTAGTTACAAGAATAGGCGCGGCGCGTTTGCATGTAATTACGCGTATCCGTAATACAATGTTCCCAGCCCCGCGTGACTGTCTTGCCCAACCAATGTGCGGAATTCTTGGCGCATGCTCACAGCCTAAGCGTGCTGGATATGGATCAAGCCCGTGCCAGTAATGTTACCGCCATAAATTACCAATACCGCCGACTTACACGATACGATAGTTCCCTCCCAAGTTCATCCTAGTCTGGCTGGATCTGTCTCTTCCCAGCTCGAAATTCACTCAACGACCTCAAACCACCCTCCCAGCCACTTCATGTAACCACGAAGAACCCAAAAATCCCATTACTGCGATACACGACACCTCGCTTATCGCGTCACAATCCGTGCGGCACCCAACTCCCTCTTCCACTTTCTGGTATTCTCCAAGATTGCGGACCGAGGTGCGTGTGTGGTGGCATTCCTCAACACGGCTGTCGACTGAATAACGACCACAGCCTCCTGATCGAGCCGATGATAAATATCCTTGCATCCAGTTCATTGATTCAGAGCTTGTGCGATGATTATGATATTTTTCTGTCAGCCACCGTCTGTTGTCTCAAGAGATTTGAGTTTCCAGTGAATATCGTCGACATCACACGACACTACACTACCTTTTGATGATACCAACGACCGTTTTACAAACATCGAGCGCACATGCTATTCTAAGATCTTCACCCGCCAGTCTGTCATCATGCAGGCCGACACATTTCACCTATTGCAAGGCGAATCCCCGCCGATTGAATCTTGGGACGACGATGGAGACCTCCAATGTTTCGACGATGCACAATTCCACGCTATTTCTACAACGACATCCGTGACTGGTTCCATGCTACGATCTGGTCATCGTGACTCCATTTCTTCGCGCCTCTCAGTTCGTTCCGATGTCGAATCCAATGCCGGCGACGAGGACTGGCAGTTATTACTCCGAGACAATGATGAAACAGCAATTGAAGAGGCCATCGCCTCCGCCCGCAGTGCTGGCATACCTATCCCGGACAATGTCCCCAAGTCAGCCCTTTTATCAGGCTCTATCAAAAAACTACAGTCTAAACAGAACAAGAAGAGCGCTATTGATGATTGGTCCGAGGATCTTGAATTCCCAGCTGCCGATGTGGAGCTGGCTCTTAAATCGAATGAACAAGAGTCATTTCCAGAATCCATACAACAGATCCACACTCCATTAACGACGAGTCCAGCCAAAGCTAGAGATTCAGCTGATACTTCTCTATTCAAAGGCGTGGAAAATATTACTCCTCCATCACCCAATGCGAAAGAGACAACTCAGGGTCTCGGTTTTCACGATGTCAAGCAAGAATCACAAGAAGTACCACCAACAACTACTACTACAAGTACTGTGTCTCAATCAAATTTGCCACATACTCCTTCTATTGGCAGTTACTCTCCTGCTGTTGGAGTCGCCAGAGATACGGATGATGACTTTGAGAAGGATTTCGAGTTTCCCTCTCACGAGTTGACTCTTAGTCTTAAGCTCTCTCCGCCATCCAGTATACTGAACACGATACCTAGCATCAATGACGATATCTGGGACATTGGTTGGGCAGATGGAGATGGTAACGGACGCTTCGGTGGCGTAAAGAGAGACGGGCGTTCGACTCATAGCTCCTCGGTTTCGGCCTTTAGCCCCAGTGCCTCAAGCTGCCTCACAGCAGAAACTGAAGATGACGGCTTGGATGGCTTGATCTTACCGGATGGACCGTTTAATTTTGAAGATCATCTGAAGAAGAGGAAAGCACTTCGGGCAGACACCGAAGAACTCAGTCCCAAATCCCAACCAGTCTCGAACAACAGCAAGAACAGAACCGAGAACGATGACTTCTTTGATGGCCTGGAAATTGATGACGGAAGTGTCTTCACATCAATGAAATCGAATGTGAATCGAAATGTCAAACGCAAACTAGATCCACGTCCAATGACTCCTAGTCGCTCAGAGAAAACTCTCACATTCACAAACAAAACATCGTCCGTTGCGACCCGAATCCCGCGACTTTCTGGCCATAATAGGAGCCATACTAGCCTCGAACCTGTCTCCGAAAGTGGCAACCCTCTTATCCACTTCCGAAGACCACAATCCCGCCTTACAGCGCATACAAATCGATCATCTGCCGGAAGTATACATACATCTCCACCAATGACTCCATCGGGAGGTCGAAGATCGCTCGGCGAACGAATTTCGAGGGAAGGCATGAGCAGTGATCTTTCTTCAAGCCATGCACAGCTTCTAAAGTCAAAACGCTCGGCACCCGCTATTCGCGGACCTGAAGAGTCAGCGTCCGCCGCGCCTTTCCAGCGACCATCGTCGCGGCAAGAAAGCGCATCTATGATTCCTAGTTACTCCAGACCCAAAACTCCTGTTGAGAGATCGACTACTGATTCGAGACTTGGCAACAATCGATTACAAGCACCTTTTCTACCCGCCGGTGCGTCACAGAGCCAGTCCCATCACGTAAGCGTCAAGTACTCCCGGCATTTTCGTCGATCCGATTCAGAGACTTCCACAGATTCCACTATTGGACAGAAGTCGACTTCCCGTCTTTCGTATCCCCTACGATCAGATAAACCCGGTCGCCTCCATGCGCATTCCGCCAGTGAAGGCTCCAATATAATGGTCAAGCGGCCAGTTACTCGACCTACTCGTCGGCGAAACTACGGAGATGGGACTGAACTGGAGTCATTCGATGACCTACCCACATCTGCCCTCGCAGAAAGCCGTTATGTCAAAGCGCCGGCAGGGCACGGTGCTCCCAGATCCGTACGCCGAGTGGCACAATCTCCTACCGCAACACGTATCGAAACTCCACTTCCGTCCATGACGTCTAGCGCCCCTTCTCGGCCCAGTTCCTTCACGCCTCGATTTGCTAGAGATACCAACGCGTCAAGGATCGCACGGGAACAGAGGATTGCCTCAATATCTCTACCTACCCGAAATCGAGATAGCGCGCCTCTCGCTCCTTTGAGCAACAATTGGAAGGGGCAGCAAACTCCCCGGCAAACCGATTCTATGCTAACTGCAAGAAGCAAGAAGGGTAAGGCATCCCGACCTGGAGGATCTAGACCCCACCTGATCCGACCAATGGGGGCCGAGGTCAGTGATGCGAGGAGTAAGTTATATCGCCTTATCTACAGCAGTTTATATATGAAACAGTCTAACTCGCCCTTTAGATGTCGACGGCATGCAGTATAATCCCAACACATGCCGATGGGAGGGCAACGAAAATGAATATACAGATTTTGACGCCATCAACGTTCCTAAATCTCCCAAGGTGGCGCCAGGACTCATTACGAGCGTTGGAACGATCAAGGGTGCCCAGGTTGTTGGCAACATGGTATTTGATTCCCAGCGGATGTGCTGGCTCAAACTTGCATCGACGCAGCCCGGTGCCGACAAGGTGGCGGTCATTCATGACGACCTCGAAGACGTCTTTGCAGGGTTAGAGGACCTTCAGGATAAGCCGGGACCCAAGCATCGAAGGAACATTTCGGAAGCGTCCGTTGCAACGGATGTCTTTGACGACCAAAGCGGTGATTCATCAGAGGAATGGCCAATAACTGAAGAGTTTGACGTAGGTCCTGAGTTTGTCAAACGTCAAAGAGCCGAAGAAGACAGGTGGAGACGGAAAGTGACCAAATGGGTCACGTCTGAACGGCAGAAGCTTGGAGATGGCTGGCGGTGGGCGATTAGGGACTTGGTACCTGGTGGAAACTGATTCCAATGGTTCAACCAATTCCTTTTATTTACTAGCGATGTGTTACATACATTTCGGACAACTTGTTATACTATGACGACGTTAACGACCACGAACAAGAGGCATTTCTTTTAGAAAACGGCAAACCAAGGACGCGCAGCGTATGCGCTTCTTGCCTATTGCATTGCATCAACTGATCATGAACCTTGACGAGATTACGACCAGCACACGAATTGGCGGGAATACTTGTTATTGTTATTGTTTACTATTTGTACTTAATTGATGTATGTATACATGCAACTTTTTACTCTGTTTAATTGCTTTTCTCATTACCGGTTTTTTTTCTGGCTGTTTTCGAGGGACGGTGGTTCCTGGCTTCTCGCTTGGCATCTATTGCATTTATTGTATTTGTACGTCTAGTTTATGATAATTCGTTTCTTTAATGGTGAAATCCGCTTGACGCTTCTTCTTTTCTTTCCGGTCTCCTGCTTGGGGCATGGAGAAGTGTGCATGGATTACATGCGTCGGTACGTTATAGAAGCTTGCTGTTTTGGGTAGTCATTTAGCCTTTTCGAAGTACTGTATTTCCTTCTCACCCACTCGTCATAAGATATCATGCATATGGCACTGCACTCTCGTGATATGTATTGACATTTCCTGTCCCCTTGAGTAGATGGGGTGCATGGAATTGGATATTGGTTATTGGTTAATGTTCGAGACCGAATCAATATAGGCAGTCCCACAAAGCCTAGGCCCAAGATAATGTCTCGCTACAGATTCGTGACGACTGGAGAACAGAAAAAAAGAAATAAGAAAGAGAGGGAGAAGTGGCTGCACAGCTTGAGGGCACTCCAGCTTGAACAATCGGAAATATTGAATAGAAAAAAAAAGGTTAATCCCTTCATGCACATGCAAGCATCCGTCCCAGTTCATTTGACATTCGAATTTCGGCCTTCTTTGTGTCAAACAAACGATATATGAAGATCCGAATCGAAGGACGTACTACTACCAGACTACATATGAGTAAGCCGGAAGGTATAATCGACGACTATCACATATGAGCACGCCAATAACAGTGCGGGCATCCGGTCATTCCGGACGTGCATTCAGGCAGTGTAATATTTGATAATTGCTTAATCAAATGACGTTAGAAATGGATATAAAATCCCCTTTCGAAGCCCACATATCCCTCTGGGGATTTCTTCAGGATTGTTTCTCTTCTCCGAGTCCTCCGTTGTTGTTTGTTCAACTTGAAGATACGGTAAAAGTCGTTTATTCCCCGTTTGTCTGTTATGGTGATAACACATGAATGAACGAATGCATATCCAGGTAACAGTAGGGTAACCCAGGTTTTCAGCGTTGGGTGCTATGGCCAATTGACATCATGTGTGACAATTTCGTTTAGAGTCGAATAAACTTGGATCTTTTGAACATTGAAGTGAACGCTCAAGTCTTTTTTTTAGGGCTTGAAGAGCACCAAGCCCTAACCCTATTTGAATCCGTCCTCAATATGCACATCGTCGACCCGTTACCTAGACCTAATCGCAACTATTGCACCCAACTGATTTACTATGATCTGGGCGGTCTAGAAGATTCCTTGGGCTTGATTTTCCACCATACAGCATTTCACAGAGGACTGATGATGGACCCTTAAAAAAACAAAAGAAACATGATCCGCAAGCTTGCCCTCGCACACCAACAACAGCAAACCGATGCAATCTAGTGCTCATCGCTGCGATAATTCAAACGGACAAACGGTAAATTGGGTACTATTGAAGCAGATGATTGTTACTATTGTTGCTCAAATGTATGACGAACCGGTAGGACCATTCGGATGCCCAGGAACAGAGGAAGTCCAATAATCAGTCGAACGATGTCCAGCGCGTATGCAAGCATTCGGTTCCCCCCGGTCTTTAGGCCACTTGGAGCTGCAAGGCTGCATGACACGACGTCGGTCTGGGCTGTTTGAGAGCTGGAGACTTTGGTCACAGGTATGTTAGACAAGCCTGACGTTTCCAATGACTGTTCTAGTTCAAGTTTTTTTTTTTTTTTTCACAACTTTTTCGGGGGAATATTATACATTATGTTATGCAGATAGGCTCAAACGTCCGAAATAGGGGGTTTCCTTGCTCGTTTCTTGAATAGGAAACCTATCAAAGACTATATGTACATCGTAGAATCATAGCTAGGCCTCTTGGTACTCTATGCATCTTCTGTCTATTAATAATGATTGGTTGGGTGCTGGAACTCGATTACCCAAAGAGGAAAGAAAGCTCACACCAAAAACAATTACGTGTATACGTAGGGCGCCTTACACAAACTTGTTGCATGCCCGGAGCCTTTTCGCCTCTGCGAACACGAGTTCAGCCTGGATCGAATTGGCGAGGCAGACTTTGCCAGCTTGACAGGCAGTGATAACCATGTAAGTCAGTTGGGAGTGAGTCGTCAGTTACTCGAGGGTTGTTGCTGTCACACAACAGAAACAAATAATTTCTTCCACCTGTTTGTTCTTTCCCTCGAACCCAACCACATCGTTCAACAGCCCAGGATCCATAGCCCATCATATGAAGCGAGCTCAAGGAAAATACTACATGTGCAGTCATTGGAACAAGCGTAAAATGTGCAGAGAAAAAAAAAAGCAATTACTGCAGGCTGGGTATAAGGTGTTGTTGTCCTCGATCCTTTGCACCGAACCCCGGCTAACTGACTGACAGCTTATGCTTGACTTGTATCGCACTGCAGAATCGGCAAGTGAGACTATTGATGCGTGTAAAACAGAAAAGAGAAAAGAAACAAAAACATATTCGTGACATGGCCGCGACAGCCGATTGCGTACGACAAATGCGACGATGCCAGGAGGAAAAGAGAAGAAGAAAAAAAGCAACGGAAATAAGTTGAGGCCTGAAGAAGGAGGCTACCCCACCCAGGTCGAATATTGGGCGGCAAGTTGCAAGCCTCGAAGCTGTCAGTCATTTTTTTTTTCTGTCATGGCAGTGAGTGATCTGGCAGTGATTATTATTCCCGCAATCCACGATGATGGCTACTTATCGATCGACTCGTGGCTGTCCCGACAGGGCGCTAGGTTTACGTTCCGGCCAACAAATGACAGATGAAATGGATGGGATTCGAATTGTACCAACGTGGCAAAGGAGGTGTGGGAAGCAGAGAGACCGGGGGTGGTTTGTACCTGTCCTATATTCCTATTTGCTGAAACATCCCAGCATGCAATGACAATACACCAGCCTCCTCCGCTAATGACAATCGTGGACTAATGGGATTGCTTCTTCCAGAACCCCGTCAATGCTCATTGGGACCTGGTTTCCTAGAATGGCTGTGTATTCTTGCCAGCGCATCCAATGGCGATGAACCCTACATATCGGCTTATCCTCAATCATCCCTGGTAGCGTCTCTCCGCGTTCTTTTCACTTATACCACAGTAATATCCGGAGTGCCATAAGCATTGCTGCCAATGTCCGAAGTAGGAACAAGCTGTATCCATGCCATGCGCATCATGTTTCTTCTGCATAGAGGCACTCGACGATGCCGCATCTGGCCAAATGGGTTAGGTGTGTACCTGACAGAGAACTTGACATTACAGCATGCAGAAAGATAATCAAAGTCAGCTGGTGAAATCTTTCTCCCTACATCATGATGATTCCTTTGGCCAAGTAACCGCGCAGGAGTTTTGTACTCTTCTACGAATGAGGACTTGCCTCATGTCTCGGTTCTCGTGGTTCCTATGAGGTCTTGCTGCTAACAAACCACCTCCTCCCCTCACCGACATTGTCGTCTCAATCTTCATTTCTTTTCATTCTCCGAATAACTCCTGCGAGGCCGATCTGCATCTAGCCTCACTTACAAGGTCAAGCTGGGAAACAAACTGCATCATTTCGGCTGCAGTTCTGTCTGTACATATATCGTGGAATGCCCATTTCTGTCTACCCTCCAAAAGTTATATATGACATTCAATGGCCTTCTGAACAAGTCAAATATCCCACCTTTCCCCCTTATACTACTAGATCTCCTGTTTGTTTTGCTTGTATTTGTCAATCAACCTATCCTTTCTCGGATAGGGCTGTTATACATACATATCTTCTGGTACCTCTACTCCTTGATCCCAGTCAGCCCTTTCAACTCACATCGGCCGACGAGCAAGGCTAGACTATTTATTATCCTATCAGCTCCGTCATGAATGGGTACAGGACACGACCTTCACACGAGCAGCATTATAACCATACGAGTGAATCGACATCAATGGCGACTGTTTACGAAACCACATCAACCGCCGAGCTTCCATATCACTCACCCGGACCGTACAATGTGCTACAGTCTTACAGCTCATATTCCTCTCATTTACCGCCGTATTTTGAGCCACAAGCTTCCATGGGACTTCAATCGCCAGACATGCACCCCCATTTGCGCCACGACCAACATCTGAACCAATCTCACCCATACAGACAACCCGGGGGATACTCCGGATATCCTGTAGACATGCAGTCGTCCCGCTTTGCTTCAATAGCTGGTATACCGGAGAGTGAAATCGAGAGCCAGGACTCGATAAATGAGCATACAATGCAATCGGAGCGTATAAATCCACCACTGGAGGGATTCCCACAGGTTGAGGAGTTTGATGAGCTAATGGAAAGGTAAACGACCCATCACCAAATATCTGCTATAAAGCTGGGGCTCATGATTTAGTTATGTCAATGAACTTTCGGTAAAGAAGCAGGATAAGGCGTTGATCAATGCCAGAAGAGCCAGTCAAATCCGCATTGTCCTGACGGATCCGAAGGATACTACTGTCGGATCAGCTCAATTTAGGTGTGTATTCCTTTCTACCGCTGTTGTCCTCTATTGCCAGTTTCCGTGGCATCCAGCATCCGGCATGCTAAATCTTGATTCTACCAGGTTCTGGGTGAAGAAGATGTTCAAGCTTGAACCGGCCGATAGTCGTCTTCCTATGGTAAGTTAATTATTCGAGGCAAACCATCGACTCCAGTATTGACACTCCCAGAACAGGAAATGGATATCTCACGAAGGGAAACCAGTTGCCATTCGAGAAAAGCTGTTCAAGATACTGACCCGAGCACACCAACAATGTCAACATGGAGGTCGTGATAAAACGTCAGCCCAAGTGCGTCAAATATATTCATGGTAGGATGAGCCAAAACCAATTCCCTCATTCCCCTGTGCAACAGACAGAGCAATTACGCCCCGCTATGCAGTTATTTTTTTCTAACAGCGTACTGCGCTTAGGGTGCCAAAAGAACTCATATCCCGCTTCGTCAAAATATGCCCAACTTGTCGAGTCCGTCGTGGAGGATCACATCTGTCACCTCCCGATTCGAGGCGAAACTCGCCTCCTATGGAACTCAGTCGACCTCAGCCACCACAGTCACCATTAGCATATAATATGCGTGCACAACCCGTGCCACAGATAACATCGTACGACGAATATCGGCGAAACTCCTCGTCTTCTTCATCGTACGGTTATTCAGATAACAGAAATCGGGAATGGGGAGCATACTCGTCCCCGGTCTCGCGTCATAGTGAAATGGCATGGTCACCTCCCTCTTCTCATCACCAGCATCACCAGCATCACGACAGTCGTCAGCATGCTCATGCAGAGGTTGGTGGGGGAGGTAACCCAATTGGAAGGAATGTCTCGAACATGAAACTTATGAATTTGCACAGTGATGCAACATCATCATCCCCCCCTTCGAGGGAGATTCAGCCTTCTCAAGCGCAGTATCTTTCGGGGTACGTAGCAACTCATTCAAATAGTCGATATCGTCCTGGCTTTTGATCGCTTATTTCTGTAAAATTCATATATGCATGTGCGTGTTTCTATATCTGAAGAATGCTCTATGGAAGACTGTTTAGCTGGAATTGGAAGGGACACTAGGGTTATGGGCGTGCTAACATGTTGCTTGTGTTATCGTAAGATAGTCGTCTTTTATCCAAAGAAAAAGCATTGCAATTGGGTCAAGGAATGAGGCGGACTATCAAAAATTAAAGAATTGAATTAAAGCTTGTTGCTATGTGGTCATCAGAAGCCATGTTTCTTGTTAATTCGCAGTGACAGAAATGCGGATACATCACATCACATATGGTGCTGCTAAAGACGAATTTCGATTCGTGGCTAAATTACATATACTAAATGAGACTCATATGCGTACATGAAAAAAAATAAAAAATTTCCCTAATTGAGAGAACATAAAGGAGCAAGTAGTTTGCGCATCCCACTTATTTGCTTAATAACAAATAGCACAATTAGTGGCCTAAAAATGATGTGTTGCTGATTATTCCCCAAAAGAAAAAGAACAATCAAACTTCTCTTACCATTCATTCATCTTATACTCAGCTGATCTCGTTTTCTCGTCACCCGCTGCCCATGGAGAGCATCCGTCAGGACAATGCAGGCTCTTCATGTAACAGTCCCGGGAAACGATTGATCCATGATGGACATGAATGTGTACCGATAAAGAGGTAATCCAGTGACCTCGGATTCATCAAGTCATGATTCAAACCGGAAGAGCAAACTTCCTTCCTTTCATCACCCTGTTTAAGAATAAGTATTCGACAACCACGTAAGACCCAGAGAGCAGGATATTCAGTTTCATTAAACCACTTACTTCGTGTAATAGATATAGAAAAAGTCAGAGTAGAGGACGGTCTGAATAATCCCAGCGAGAACCGGGACCGCACGGAAGAAGCCCTCGAAGAAATACCTGTAGATCCAGTTGGGAATATATAGTGCTCGGTAGAGACCCAGTGCAAAGAGATAGTGGGTGGTAATGGTATCTGATTCGCCGGTTCGTTGAAGCATGAATAATTGAGGTAAGATCGCGACGGATTCCAGCCAGATCGAGAATGTCCAGAGAATCTATTATAATCCAAAGTCAGTGCTATTGGCCACCAAAAAGAATCATACACACCACAAAACTGACCTCGGAAATGGTATATTCCTGGGGAAAGAGTACGGCCAGAAGGGCACTGAAACCAAGGAGGTACTCCACTTTAAATGTGTCGGTGTTTGGATCTTGAGTCGGTTTGTAATCATTGAGCATGAGATAGATAGTATACGTCGAGGTGCCGATGAAAAGAATCTTAAAGACGGTGTTGTAGAGAGAGTCCGTGAATGTCCAGAAGAGATCTGTACTCATTCTAGTTAATTTCCACCAATGTTTCCACGAGTCGTGTTTTCAAGAGACCAACCTAAGTAACGCGTTACAAAAACAATCAAATATAGCACTTGTGATTTGAACGACAGCCCCGAGCAGCTCTGTAACGTATGGATTAGTCAATTGATTCGAAAGGAATATTCATTGGGCACTGCAGTGGTCGTTGACTGACGCTGGTGGATTTCATCTTTTGCAGAAGAATGAGTATCGATATGAGATGCGAAAAGTCCGCTATATAGAATGGAGCGAAATCAGTCTCTGATTCATATATGCCTTTCTGGAGATCATGCTTACCTAAAAGCCTGAAGATATTCATGTTGAGAGCGGAATCGCAATGCGATCAAGAGTGGACACGTTTCGACTTCGAGAGCAAGCGAAAGGAAGAAGGTACTTTCGTCACAGGCAGCGTTGAAGTGCTACTTGGTAGAGTCGGATGGAAGTAATTGAAATGGAGGTATATATTGAGCTTTTTCATGGACGAGCTGCACTGGTCGGAGGAGCACAATTGTTTGAAAGGAGGAACGAGAGGTTTGTGGGCGATGCCGGACAGAGAAGGGAGTATCATCCAAAAAAGAACGCGGGTGCAGATCTACCCGCCAGGTGGAGCGAAACTACTTAACCTACAAAACTAACGAGAACAAGGATAGTTTAAACCCCAACAGTGCAAGTTAGTTATACATTTCAGCTTGACGAGTAATTTGCATAGAACTGCAGGTGAAGAACAAATTGGGTATCATACTAATAGGTGCGCTTAATATACATCTATCTATCGTACATGGCATGGCGGACGTATCATCTAGAAAACAGTACTGCTGCCCTCAAGTCTATCCTCTTCAGTCATTCGATGGAGCTGGATTTCTGCAAGTTCGCTTCGCAGTGCATTGAGAGCACTTTCGCGCTGTAGTCGGTCCCAGTCCTTTAACCCTTGTCTTTTCAGAAGCTGCTTCTCCACTACTTGTTCCACCAATTTCTCTTCGTCTGCCTTCAAGTTCATAAGCCTCTTTTCAATTTGAAAATCAAAGGTCAAAGGTAAAAGCCTCCCGCCGTTCAGGATTGTGGGTAATGATGCTAGATAATTGACCTTTGTACCGCGCTGGTGGTTGGCCGGAATACTGCTGCTATGTCGGTAATTCGGTGCACGATGCAGGTCATGAACTGGAGGACTATACGCGAACCTGTTTCGAGGTCCTGTGGGAGGTGCATGTGGCGCAACAGGTGTAGGCGGGGCGCGTCTTGAGCTCGAAGAGGCGGACCACGTCGAATCACGACTAGTATAGCCAGATGCTCCTCGAGGTCTCGTTGGAGCAGAGAGTAAGGATACATTGGACGAACGACTTTGAGAGGACGGTAAGGTAGTCGCACTAGGCGCGGTGGGAAGACCTTTGTCTCGTGATGCATTTGATCTAGAATCTCTAATACGGTCGTCGCGATCGTCAGATACAGTACTCCCATGGTGGGATCTCGGTGACCTAGTACGGTCAGGACGGCCGCCGTCTGTGGCTGTTCGATTCATGGCCTCGTTTGGAGCTTTTTCTGCTGTGCTAGTTGGCGCGGACACGGGCTTCTCCAACTCCGAAGATGACGATGACACGGTTGTGGATAACGCGGAAGCTTTTGCGATATCATCATTTACGAGCCGCCGAGATGATGTGTCCTGTGCGGTAGATCGACTTTCCTGACCTGACGACGGTGCCCGAAGCCGTTCATTTGAAGTAGGGGGAGAAGATCTTCGTGAAGTAGATGCCGAGTTCAAAGCTGACGTATAACCGCATGATGCTCGTTTGGCAGGCGACAGTGTCCGACCATTCTGAATGGAGTCAATCCGGGGAGAACGTTCACCGCGGTATGGGCTTCTTGAACGAGCTGGCGGACGACCATATGAGTCGCGTTCCTTGAATGTTGCTCTTGGAGGCGATGAGATTTCTGCGCGCCTCCCTGGTGGTGAAAATGGCCGCTCCCTCCTCGGCGATCTTGCAGCATATTGACTTCTAAAGTTATCACCAGTGCCCCTCATCGACAGATCGTATGATGATCGTTGATTATATGGCGAGCGAGATCTCCACGATCGAATGGGGGATGGTGGGCGATCGCGCCGTGGTGACCTGGGTCTCAAGGGCGAGCGTGTGCGCTGAGGTTGGCGGTAAGGTGGACTTCGCGAACGGTGAAAACCAGCAGGTGATCGACTTCTATACCGTTCTGAAGGATAGCCACCACGAGGTGCCCAGGTATCAGCGCTCAGCCGTGGAGGAGACCTATTCCTTGAACCATGAGTTGGGGGAGGGGAACGGGGTCGTCGTACGCGGCTGGGGGAGCGTGAGCGAGAATATCTGCTAGAGGGACGATAACTTTCGCCGCCTCGTCGCTCTTCAAATCTCATGCTGGGGCCGCTGCTTCAACTTTCCGTTAGACGAAGCAAAGTAGGTGTGCTCATAAATGGACCGTATTTCGCGGTCTGATTCGACTGGAAAATGCCGTGGATGCTGGCAATTATGAGGCCTGCTCTGTTGATTCTGACAAGGTGGTTGTAGTTGGGTTTTGGCGTGAAGTTCGAAGTTGAGAATTGTCCAGGCGGAAGGTAAGAACTGCACTAGCCATGTTTGGACTAGCGCCATGGGCAAGTCTATCAGCGTTCATCAATCCTCATTGGCCGAGAAATCCGTCTACATTATGATCTATTCGTATGAACGGCTTGCAAGAGCTGAACAAAGAGCGGCATGCAATACAGTACAGGAGACAAGACCGGAAATTCACCTGATGGACGCGATTAGAAATAAGCTTCATTCGACATATATTACATAATAACATCAGCGCTTTCCACGACGCTCCTCTTCCTTACGAATCCTCTTGCTTTCACTAGCGATCATGTCACTAAGATCTTCCTGAAAGTTCCACTGCGAGAACTCTTGTTTCTTCTCTGAGTCGTACAAACCCTTCAAGTGCTCCTTGCTAATTCCGCCATTGTCTTGTAACAATTCGGGGTCCATAGAAACTTCAACATCATCCGCTTTCTTTCGTTTGCGAGACTCCTCGCTTCCCAGCAATGGTATAGATGGATCTGGAGCTTTGAGGTCGTAGACTCTATCACCACCAAAGAATCCCGACACTCTCGATGCCTGCTCGGGTATGACACGGTAGGCAGCCTTCGGTTGAGTGATATCTTCTGTCTCTGTTCCTCGGTGGTGTTTACGCACGTCGAAGTCTCCGCCAATACTCTCGGCTGCGCCAAACTCAGATGGGACGGTAGATACCAGCCCGCTCGGAGTTTCTAGCCCGCTTTGCGCATGCGTGGCATCCATTGCATCTTCGTCTTCTTCTTCTGCCTCCTCCTCTTCTTCCTCCTCGCTCTCTTCTTCAGACTCTTCTTCAGCAGGTTGCAACTCACCCCAAAGATCTTTCTCAACGGGCTCTCCTTGCTGTGCAGTTTGTTGAGTCTGAAGTACACCAAAAATATCGCCTCCGTACAAAGGCCTGTTATGCTCATCAACTGGGGGTTTCCCATAACCCCCAGGATGAAATCCCCACATGGCCCCTGGAGGAGGCGGTGCATTCAGTCCTGGAATCTTCAATGCGGGATACGACGGCGGCGGACCAAATCTCTGTTGATTAATCAACCAAGGCGGAGGGGCTCCCGGTGGGATGTTAAGCGCTTCCTTCAGCTCGTCACTGAGCTCACCTGGACGCAGATGGCGAAGATTCGTCTCATACTCCTTGCCCTCATAATATACCTCCCCGTATCGCGTTAATTCTGGTTTAGTCTGAAACCTGAAAAATGCTTCGTACAGTTTCTGATAGTCGATATCAAGACGGCCCATCTTCGGTTGTACACGTTCTCGTTGCTTTTGCTTCAATGTAGCTTGCTCTTGTTTCTCCAACGCTGCGTCACGCATTTCAGAGATTCCAGTTTCCTGGATAAATTTCGGTAGTGCAAACGCAGGTTTCTCGATGCCTCGTTTGGAAGAGAGATATTCACGCTTGAGCGACCAATGAGTCGGCACAGGAACGACATTTCGATGCGCTTTGATGTGAACCAGCAGCCGTGGGTTTGGAGCTGACGTGTCGGTCCATTCCACCAAGTCGGGTTTTTGTACGAGCGCTTTGAGTTCAGCGATAGATAATTTCGTCAGTTCTTTTCGCTTCTTCTTGGACATTTTAGGTTCTTCTTCTTCGTCTGGAATTTCGTCGTCCTCGTCAAAGAAAACTTGAGGTTTCTCGGTCTCTGGTTGTGTTGTCTCCTCCCCGCCCGTTTCAAACTTGTTCGCAATATCCTTGTATATCTCCCAGAGACTATCATCAGGCTGAATAGCGGCATCCTGTTCCTGGTGCCTGTCTTTTAGTTCGGGTTGTGGTGCAGTCTCAACAGGCTTGTCTGTGTCGCCATTTTGAGTAACATGGTCGGGCAGCGCTTGGGTTGACTAGAAGATTCAAAACGGTTAGTTCCAAAGACTCACATCAAAGCAGAGGATGGAACACGTACGGCCTCTTTCTGAGCTTTTTTCCGAGCTCTTCTCAGCTGGTTCTTGGTGGGTTTGTTTGCTACGGCTGGCATAACAGGCAATTTCTCAATAGAACGTTTCGATGCGATTTTGATATGCGTCAAATGATACTATAGTTGACCATTGCAAACGCGCCTTTGATGAGAGCGCTTTGTATTTTGGGGCTGTTGAATATTCAGAAGTCTGGAATTTGCCGCCTGGAGAGATTCCGAGCTTAGTACGGCCGCCAAGCCTGACCCTTTCTTTAGGGTTGGGGTTAGGGCTATTCAAAAAGTGCTCACATAAGAGAACCCATCCACCCTCTATACCCTCGACATCGATAAAATAGATTGTCTATTCCTGCTGTATGTAGTAATATATTCACAACTCCATCCAGAGTTTATCGCTCAGTGATATCCCAAGTTCCTTAAAGTCCCCATCAATAAAACATTTATAGTACAAGCAGTCGTCGCGAAGTATTGAAGGCATCAAAGCTGATGACAGTGGTGATTGTTTCTTGGACTGGTCGTAATTTTACGAAAGATTTGATATCTGGATCTGAAGATTGTCTGTGATACTCTAGATACTTTTCTAAGAAGAACTTCGCAACATCTTTACCATGGACTAAAGTCAGCAAATTGTGAACCTATATCCGAGTAATCACCAGCGCCAAAATATTCAGTCAGAACGATGGCAGATAAAGACTCAAACCCCAACAGAAAATCATTTCTAGGAGATTTTGCAGGAGCAAATTTCGAGGTTTTCCCTCTTTGTCATCATCAAGAACTGGTGAAGCGTGCCATATAGTCTTAGAAAGTATGCGCGCCGGTGGCTGTACTCTAATTTGCCATTTCCACTTGCCTCAGCATCGCCATAGATCCAGTAATCCACATGTGCTGACTGCCCGACGTAATATATAAAGGATGCGTTAATTATTGAGTCTTTCAGATCTGTAGTCTATGACATACCTGGCGTATTCTGGAATTCGCTCGTCAAATAAACCGTCTGATATCTTGGACCAAGGCTATCCAAGTATGCGCTCGATTTGGGTTTTGTATGCCTTCTTGAAGCTATTCAGAAGCAATCAGCAACAGACTTCTATAGTTACAATGAGAGCATGTATCCTTACAGCTCGGGGCTCCGGATTCCCTTTTGAAAGTCAATGGCCTCAGGTTTGATCATTGATATTACCATCTTAACGAGATTTGGAATAGAAAATCACAGTCCTTGAACAAATAACAGTGTTGGGACATCCAGCTTCTCAACATCGAGCTTGGTTCGACTTGTTCGAGAGACGGGTCATCCGGTCTTCCAGATTAGGAAATGTGAAACGCTCGCCTGGAGTGTGATATCTCTAGCTAGCATCCCACACTCGTTCGGTAAAGCACAGTGTCAAATGACAGTGCTAAAAGAGTCAATAAACGTCTCGGAGAACTCAGGCACAAAGCTAGCCCAGGACAAGTCCAGCATAGCTGCCATATCGTCTTCATCTATGTGTGGCTGGGCCTCATTCTGATAGTCAGAGCCACCCACGGCCTCGGGTACCCAGAACGATGCTGCCGATTGATTATCAGCCGCTCGTCGTCTTCCACTAGAAACCAATCCTTGGTGCAACTTACTCCTTTCATCATTGCAAGGCATGGCCTCCTCCGCAGTGCGCGGGTTCGCTGGTGTGCTCGTCGACATTCTGCTTATTACTTTTCCATGTAGATTCTTCAGAGCTGTCACACACCGCTGGGCGACTAAGCTGTCGCTCTGGAACCTTTCTAGGATCTTCAACGCCCGACCCCAGGACTCTTCGAGATCAGATTCCGAGATCTCATTTAGTCTGATGACTGGCCGCAGCCAAGCTGCAATCAGCACGGTAGTTGAGAGGTGGATATCTAGCATTTGTGGTAAGTGAATTATTTCCTTTGGCCAGGTATCGGAATCCACGGGGTATACGTATGGATTGTCCACTTACGCAGGACTCCGTACAGCCAGTTCGGTGTCGCGCCCCACCCCTGATCCGTCATGAATACCGTATACATGACATCGATCAGGCGGCGAGCTGTTTTGACACATAGAAACGAGCACTGTAATGCTGTTCGATTGGCCAAGGTCTCGGTTACGGGGGTAGAGCCCAGGTCATCCAGGTCGTTCTGATAGCCCCTGAAATGGGAGCCAGTAGAGCAGAATTTCACTAGGATGGGTCGGAATAGGGATATGCGAGCTTGGAGGTGTCTGGTAATAATAAAGGTTTGTGTGAGTAAGGGAGTCGGTCACAGAGTGCCATGGCATCGAATGGCTTCTCATGATAAACTTACCTGAGCTCAAGAACGGCTGATTGACGATGGAGGGTTATGTGACGTTCAGTCATAGGTTCAATTTGCCGGAAACGGGTTGTAACATATCGCAAATGAGTAGGAAATTCGTCGCGGAGCGCCATGAGATCGTTATCGAATTTCAATGCTGCTTGAAGATTGTCCAGATATCGCCCCATTTCACTCTCAGAATCTCGGCGTTCCTCCACCGGGTTAAAGGACAAAGCCTGGTGCACAATACGGTAGAGCTTTGCTGACTGGACGAAGAAAGACAGTATGGACGACGACACTTCTCCTATTGGGATAGCTCTTGGATCCTCTCCCGTCCTGTCGGTCAAGTCCGCTTGTGCACCTGTATGATCGGAAAACAGATGTAGATACTCATCATCTACCTCGAGTGGCAGAGGCACGCTGTCGCTTTCACTGATGGACACCATGACAGGCCGGCCGAGGGTCATGCACAACATCCTACCCGCCATGGATCAGCTGAATGTCAAGAGATTGTCCGAAGAGTATTCTCACCGTTCGCTCATAACGCAGGAATGATATATTCGCTTCACGAGCTCTCTTACGACGACATCTGGAATGCGCTCTTTGCTTGATGTTGTCGCCAGGTGAAACCCCAATCGATGGCAGTTGCGTATCGCGACAGCGATGATGTTCCAAGCCTTGTACGCCCTGCCTGTACCCTGTAGATACTGGGCGATAAGAAGCATGATCTGCAAATGAGGCAGTCCATAATCGGTTGAATCCACTGGGTCGAAATGGAACAATCCACGGGCCCTGGTGAAGAACACTTCTGCAGTTGCGAAACCTTTTCCCACGGCGATCTCATCAGAGTACTGGCAGGAAAGCGCTAACACTAGGTTCAGAGTACAAACCATAGTGGCCTCGTCCATACTCATTAAAGGCGGTACAGGTAAAGAAAGGGACCTCCCTGTCCAAAGTGCTTCGTAAAATTGAGCAAAGATGGTGCGGCTCAGGACGGGGTACAGGGGATGAATGAACGTCCAGTAGCACGCTAACAAGGAATCGGCTACCCTGCGCGGCGGTAGAACGTAGTCCCCGGGTACGCCACGGTTGTTGGTGCTTAGGGTGTTGGGTTTTGCTGCATGTCCTGGAGCAGGTCCGACAACGAACAACGCGTCCGGCGATTGCGCGTTTCCATCGACAGCTTGTCGAATACTAGACATAAATGTGGCAGCGGACGAAGGTCCCTGGAAGCCCTCGTATTGCGGCTCGCCTGTGATTGCAGCCACAAGAGCGCTGACTCCTGTTCTTTGTTCGCTCTCCATGGGCAGCTCATCGCCCTCACGAGAGCTGGTGGTAGTGGCAGCCACTGAGGCCGCCTCATGACTTATGCGGGAGGACGGTGACCGAACTCCAGCACTAGATGCCTGTTGGCTTTGCTCGAGCTCCTTGACTCTATCTTGAAGAGTCCGAAGCGTCCTGAATTTAAACGATGTCAGCCAGGAAATCCAAGTATTACAGCGGATGATCGACTCACTGCTCGAAGTGAGGAACAACAGTCCCCTCCTTGCCATTGATACGCTTCCAGATACACTTGCTTTCTGTCCACCCATTTTTGGAGCAGGTTCCACACACTTGTGCGTTTATTAGTCGTTAGATGCGCAAGCGATCATGTTTGACCGAGGCATACCTGGACGAAAGCCATCACACTTTATTTTCTTGCTCCGGCAAGGGGCGCATGCCAACAGGGTCTTTTTCTGACGTTTGAGGGGCCGCGATGAGTCCATTCGCTCTACGGGGCAGTAGTATTGACACCGTTGTGGTTGAATGCGATGTGGGTGATGGTGGAGTGTTGGGGGCGGTTTCCGGACAGTACCGAAGAACCCTGCACATGCTGGTAGTCCCTGCAGTCTCCACGCGGAGAATCCGGGGAAGAATTACGGATTTTCTTGGCGATGTTGGTGGATGATTTACCAATAAGAGTTGTAAACCTTTGCTTACCCCGCTTCTTGAAAGATGGATATAATCGTTGCTGGTTAGAATAAGCCCCTGGCTGGGATCGATTGCGATTGGAGTAGGATCTGGTGGGTTATTTCCGTATCGCTTCGAGCGGCTGAAATCTTTTTGGGGCTTCCCTTGGCAGATATGTACGGTAGTTAACATAGTACGTACGGTAGTGGTCTTGTTAGGGCTTTTCTGACAAAACCCTATATCCGAACCGTCACAAATGAGGCCAATTTTTGAAACTTCCACCACTTCGCACCAGATTATCAGCCCGTAACGTAAAAATGGATCCTCAGAGATTTATAGGATGGCTTGAGCACTTTTAAGCGAATCTATTATTTCCAGACCCTTCGCCAGAAGGGTCTGTGTTGAGATAAGTCCAGAGATGGTTTCAATGTTATATGTAGCTATAGTCTCTATCTTCCAGCTACCGTACTTGAGTGGGATATGACACTAAATATCAAGTAATTGGCGGTGCGGCAGGGAGCTCGGAGGCATCTAAAAATGCACCAACCGCTCGGAGGCAATCTTGGACATCTCGCACCGTCCAGGCATCCCCCTTTTGAGCCACCGAGCTGGCCGCCACTCCTGCAGCTTGCCCTGTTGCCAGCGAAGTGCCCATGACCCTGATCGCGCTCGCAGCATACTGATCTCCATCTGCACATCTGCCAGCAACAAATAAATTGCTTGTATCCAAGCTCTGCAAACAACGCAGCGGAATCTCGAAGCATCCGCCAGGCGGATATCTAAACGTACTGGCCCAGTTCGGATCGTCCTCGTCATGAAACTCACACGCCCACGCACCCAGCGCGACGACATCTGGGAATTGGCTCCTGGTCATGATGTCCTGCTCCGTCAACTGGTACACTGCATTGACATGGCGACTTTCTCGAGTGCCAAAGTTTGGTCCCGTTGAGACGATGTACATATTCTCGTGCCCAGGCAGCTCCCGCAGGACTTTTAAATACTGCTGTGCCTGTTTTCTCGCGGACATTTCGGCGCGGGTAATACTAGCTGCGTCTGTCGTATCGTAGGAAGCAGTCGGCAGGAAGCAGACAAGATGCCCTGACTGAGGCAGTCGGATCAAGACTGAATCAACCTTTTTCAGTATCGCGCCCGCTCCTTTAAGGCTTTGTTTCTTTTTGGCTTCCACAAGAGCCTTACGCCACATAGCTGCTGTCGGCTTTGCATCCACTGCGACTCCACCAAATCGGATGGCCAAAGACCCCAGATTCACGTTTCCATGATTGCCATACCGGGTGGATGCTCCGCCGTGGTAAGCCAAGTCACCGTCTCCCGAGCAATCCACGAATGCACGTCCATGCACTCGATGGGCACCTCTTCGATCCTGGACGGTTATGGAAATAATTGTGTCCGATGCTGAGCGCTGCGCTCCGACCACAGTCGCGTGAAGGAGTACGTCGATGTTATATTCCGTGACCAGATCATCCAAAACCAGTTTCAGGATTTCGGGGTCGATGACCTAGTCAGTCGACCAGAATAGTGAGCGAGAGTCTGAATATTTTTCTTCTGCGCTATATAAGTCAGATCATACCTGGAATATCCCCCGGTGCCGAACCGGCGACTCGGCGGTTCCCTTGGCCTCAAGCAGCCTCCGTCGCAGCTCACCCCAGATCTGGCCGATCGCAACCCGTGGATTCTCCTCCAAAGTATAGAGGCCGCAGTACGAGACTACTCCGCGATGTGTAGCCGCTCCTCCCAAACAGGACTCGGACTCAACCAGTAGAACTCGTGCGCTGGGGTTCGCCTGCCTCGCCCCAATAGCTGCACCAAGTCCGGCCGCTCCTCCCCCAACCACTATAACATCGTAGGTCGATGAGATCGTCATTTCTATTACAACGAGTCTGTGGCAACAACTATACTTGCTGACCTTATGCGGGAAGAGAGAAACAAAGCGAGATTGCTAAAGTATGACCTACGTCCACTCCATGCTTCTTAAGCACTCCATCCGGCCCGGATTCGGGATGTCTTTTTGTTTACAGGCCTCCTCCAGCTCCCTCGTGGCGAGCGAAGTGCCAGAGCCTATTCCAATCGCGATCGATCCCGGCCAGGATATATCTGAAGCACTGAAGTAGACCCAACCGGGATTGATTCCGTCTTTCGACAAGTGGGGCAACCGGGATGGTTCATTGGATTTTCAACTCTTGGTGGTGATTCATCCACCAAGAAATATCCAAGAACTACGGGGTACGTACTCCTTTTGCCCTACAGTCTCCATGCGGAGAACCCGGGGTGCGCGTGTGCGGAGAGTCCGGGGTATGAGGCTTGTGGAGGCCGCATCTGTTTGCTATATATAAACCCTGATACCGTCCGCCCTTATTTGGAACCCATCGCCCAAAAGCTGTATCTGAGCCCCAATCACAAAATGAAGGACCTAGTAACGACGGAGCATGTGGCTGATATCGAGGCATCACCTCCCGCAGACCCCGAGAAGCCTACTGTCTCGAACAATGACAATGTTGCTCTCGAGGCTCGCATCAGGCACAAGTTCGATCGGCGTGTTTTGCCGCTGGGAACTCTGATCTACCTCTTCTCTCAGATCGATAGATCGAATATGAGTAACGCTGTGGTGCTCGGTAAGTGGAAAGTACACGCGCAGGCGACCAGGATTCGCTGACGGTGCCTCGAATAATCCAGGGATGGATCGTGAGATTAGGCTTCGTGGAAACCAGTTCAACATCAGCCTTACCCTCTTTTTCATTACTTACATCGTGTTCGAAATGTATAATATCACCCATTTCCTTCCCACCTGTATCTCGGATCTCACAACGTACTGACAAACTCTGGCTAGACCTGCCAACATGGCTTGCCATCGGCTCGGACCGCGCATCTGGCTGAGCATCATCACATTTGGATTCGGGTTAATCACCCTCTGCACTGCGTTTATCCAAAACTACCAAGGTTTAGTTGTATGCCGCCTGCTGCTGGGGATGTGTGAGGCCGGAGTGCAGCCCGGCATCGTCTACGCGTATTCCCAATTTTACCGTCGACATGAGATGGCCAGCCGGCTCGGAATCAAGGCTGTTGGTGCCTCAATTGCCGGGGCATTTGGCGGGCTCCTTGGTAGTGGTCTAGGTAAAATTCCCCGGCATGGGATGTTGAAGAGCTGGAGGTGGATTTTCCTGGTAGAGGGGCTCTTGACTATACTCCTCGCGATTGCTGTATTCGCACTGATGCCTCGTGACTTGGAGACATCGAAGTTTCTCACCGATGATGAGCGCGAAATTGCTAGACGAAGGATCGCTGAGGAAAATATGACGACGGGTGAGGAGAGGATGGGTCTTCAGGCGTTCAAGAAGGCTCTTTGGAACCCTAGTACCCAGATTGGTGGACTTGCGCTGATAATGTCGCTTCTCTCCTTGACCTCACTCTCGCTATTTATGGTGAGTTCTTGTTGTCTGCTCCCAACAAAATAGTTAAGAAACGGGCATGTCCGACTGACAAATACCCTGCCCACCAGCCCACCCTCTTAAAGACCATGGGATACAGCGCAACACACGCCCAGCTCCTCTCTGTCCCTCCCTACGTCGCCGCCGCGATATTTTGCATCATCGGGTCGTTCGCAGCAGACCGGCTGCACACCCGCGGATACGTCCTTCTCACGTACACCCCCGTGACCATCATCGGATTTGTGATCCTAGCAACAGTGAAATCGGCCAGCGTGCGCTATTTCGCCCTGTTTCTCTCCACAATCGGCGCATTCACCTGCTCCCCTATCCTTCTCGCATGGGTAAGCGGCAACGCCGCGGGTCCCGCTGTCCGAGCTATCGCGACGGGTTACGCGGTGGGAATAGCTAACGTCGGATCGATCATCGCGACCTGGACCTACCTCCCCGCTCAAGCACCATACTACACCACGGGGCATTGGATAAATACAGGAGCGGCGTGTATTCTGTTTGTTGCGGTGGGATGCAATATAGTCTACCTAAAGAGAGAGAATCGGATGAGAATGGAGGGGAAGAGGGATTATAAGTTGGCCGGGGCCAGTCAGGAGGAGATTGGGAGGTTGGGACATCTTCATCCGGAGTTTCGATATACGCCGTAGTGTAGCTCCTGACTTGTCTCGGGTATCGTTCGAGCATGTCTAGCGATGCCTAGCTGAGAGCGACGAATTCATTCGAGGGTCTATGCTGGGACGATTGTCGGAAAGAATGAGGAGCATTTGATGCAACTGTCGTTGACTCGGGGGGTTGGCTCATACTCCGGCTCAACGAATCTCGAAGGCAGACCATTGTTTTTGTTCTATGTTGTTGTCAGCGATGCCTCCTAGTGACACGCGACCCGATTAACAAAAGATCTTAAGCTGACTATTGTAAGCACGATGGCAAGTAGATAACAGTGAAGATGCTTTTGCAGAATATACTTATGTTATTACGAAGAAGGCAAGTCATGAAGGCTTTAGTGGACTTGTTCTAATATACTGAATATGTTTCTCTGCTGCAACGTCATGCTTTCCAAGGTTGTCTTCAGCTTGGTCCAGCATCTATTCTTTTTGCAAGTTGATTGATTTACATATGGCCCTTTAGGAATAGTTATTCTTGTCAGGCATAGCAAGGACGCATCCCACTTCTCTTTCCACTGGCGTAAAGGAAACGGCAGGGGCTTCCTCAAGATAAAGGCGCTGTTATATATACAGTGAATAAAGTCCCCTGCTTCTAATTTGACCCCAATAGGATGTAGAATCTCTAGCAGCATCCCCAGACATGGCGAGCGAGAGGAATGGTGATCAAAATATGTCACTTCCTATTAATATTAGCGCACTAAAACCCTAATTACTGTTGGCATAAACAATCTTTGTGCTATTTCTGCTAATAAAGACTGGCTTTATATGATATATTATAAAGGTAGTTTTGTATAGCCTTAGAGCCCTTTACTAGATATATTTTATATTAGATTATTATTAGATGGTTTATTCTTAGGAGGAAAGTACTAGAATATATTTAATAACTATAAATAAATAATAATAGCTGTAGAGAGTACTATATTTTAGTTAGTTATTGTAATGCCTGACTCTATCGCGAGATTGAAAGGGCCAATCAATGTATCTATTGGGTTGGACCGTTGGTGGGAGTAATTAAAATTAAAAAAGTATATTAATAAAGCTATAATAAAGACTAAATCTAAAAATTAGAAAAGATTAAGAGAGTGATAATTTAATATATAAAAAAATATATATAAAGAATATTTTTTATAAAGCTACTAATACTTTAAAAAATTGTCGGAAACTTCGGTTCGATAACCATCAAGTATAGCTAGGATAGCTCTTAATGTTTAAAGTTAAAAGGCTTCTAAGTATAAAAGGCTTCTTAAAAGCAAAGTCTTAACAAGTTCTAAATATCCTAATCGATAGAAGATTGTATATATAAGTTTATATAATCAATTTAAAATCATAGAGTAATTATTATTATTATTATTATTTAATCACTTTTAACGTCCATACCCAGCGCTGTAGGCTATGACGGACCCGTACGAAGCATCGGTGAAGCCCCTATAAGCCCTAGGGCTTAGGGGGCTTTCACCCCTATCAGTCTCTAGCTTACATGGATTCTGGCTCTTGCCTCGCCTCTGTATGGCCTATAACGCCAGAGGCCTTTGGGCCTGCTTATAGGGACCATCCCTATAAGGATCCCTTATAGTTCCAAGCTGGTGGGCACTCCTAGTGAGCCTTGGGCTCAGCTAGAGCGCCCCTACCCCTATTCCTCACTAACCCGTAAGCTAACACCGTAGGATATTAATATAATTATAATCTTTAAACTAGTCACATCTAATAAAACTATTAGTAAAAAAAATTAAATATATTATCTAAAAATTATCTCTATATAAAACTATAGATATAAATAGAATTCTAAATATACTAATTAAAATACTAAATAAACTAATAAAAAAAAGAATTTAGTTACCAGTTTAAGCTATCTAGAATTAAAGTGTCAGAGAATTGTGAAGTCACAGCCAATAGATTAGACCAACTGCATGCTGCTATACGGGAACTAATACAAGATGGAACAAAAGATTATTTATAATCACTAGGGTTAGAGTATTATACTTATAAGGATAATAGTATAATAGAAATAATTCTTAGAATATTTTAAAGAATAATAAGAATAATTACTTAGTATAGCTAAGAGACTAATAGGTATAATGAAAATAAAGTATATAAGAATACTTATTTACTATATATTTAATTTTACATTATTATCTTAAATTAACTATATAAATTTAAGTATATAATCTTCTATTAATTAGAATATTTAGAACTTATTAAGACTTTACTTTTAAGAAGTCTTTTATACTTAGAAGTCTTTTAATTTTAAATATTAAGAGCTATCCTAGCTATATTTAATAATTATTAAATTAAAATTTTTAATAATTTAAGACCTTTATATAAAAAAAAAATCTTAAAACTAAATAATTTATTATAGTATTTAATATTAAATCTTTAATCCTCTAACTACTAACTTAATCACTTAGAGAATTATAAAAGAGTAAATAGAACTAATATATTAACTAAATTAGAATATATATTAAATAACTTACTAAATATATTTAAAAACTAAAAAAAAAATTTACTAAAAAAAATAAATAAATTAAAGATCTTAGAGCAGTTAATTAAGAATAAAAAAATACTATTAAATAGCTAAAAGTATAAGTATTAGTTCTAGAAAAAAATAATAATAATAGACTAATCTAAATATATTAAATAGTATAATAACTAAAAAAAAGAGAATTAATAATTAAAATACTAAAGCTAATAATATTTAATAGAATTTAATTAAAGTTTAAAATATTCTTTATTAATATAGATATATATAATATTAAAAGAATTATTCTAAATAGGAATAAGATTATTTTTATAGTCTTATACTTAATTAATAATATAGTAAAATAGATTTAGCTAATATT